>CANTUQ010000187.1:2400000-3600000 GCA_947683425.1 Excoecaria cochinchinensis
AGAAATTTGCCGGCAGCGTGGGGTGGTTTGGCCGGAGAAGATAACGGGGCAAGCCATGAATATGATAAGGGATTAGGTTTGGACTTGCATCTAAGTCTTTAATTTTGCAGCTGTATACCCTAATTAATTAATTGGACATATTTTCGTATTATTCAAGATTAATTAAGATGGCATGTAAATTTTCAATTTATATAAAATCAAATTTCTTCTTATTTTATTTTATTTTATCTCTTACAACAATCAAGAGTCCATATATAATAATAAATAAAATAAATAAATAAAATAAAATAAGAGTCCACGATGCTAAGAATGTGTGGTTCGTAATTCGTATTTTTTTAATTTGTCTAATGCATATTAACTGAGTGTAATTTTATAATTTGAGATTGTGTGATATATGCTTTGGAGTTTTTTTATCCAGTTGAGGAGACAAGGAAAATTTTGTTTGAAAATAAGAAAATTAATTTTTAGATCAAATTAGAATATAAATTTTAATTCACTTCTGCTCCATGTAGTTAGTAAAAGTATAAATTTTTGTTTTTTTTTACCTATCATATATCTTCATTATGACTAATTAATTACACATCAATTATGTGATGAGATAAAGAAAAAAATAAAATAAAATAAAAACTATTATTTAGATGGCATGAGATGAGTTAACCATAAATTAAAAATTGCTTGTAAATTTTGTTCAAATTTTAATTTTTAAAAAATTAATATTTATTATAAATTTTAAGGTTCAAATTGAACATTTTTAACTGATTTTTAAAAATGAAAATAAAATGAAATTATAATAGAAGTAAGATTTTTTTATAAGATTCGTTAAACCTTTTTAGTAATCATGACTAGCTAGTTGTATACTGCAAAAATAAAAGGTTTAGTTAGTTAATTATTTATTGTTTTTTGTATTATTTGTTAAATCACAAATGTACATTTTTTGATTTTAACATTTTAAAGAGCTAACTAATAAAAAATTAAAATATTTGAAAGTCAAAATAAAAGTATAATTTTAATTTTTAGACGTTTAATTTATGTTCTATGTAATTTTTATGTACAAAATTTAATGGTATCAAAATAAAAATATAATTTTAATTTTTAAAAGGCTTAAATAATTTTCTGCTCAAAATTATAATTCGATTTTTTTTTATCAAGAACGTGATTAAAATAAAGTATACAAAAAATAAAATTTCCCTTTGTTTCTCTCTCTTCTAGACTTTTTTCAATTTTTTTCATCAACCTTACCTTTTGTCATTTTCATTCATTTTTTTCTCTTAAGAATAATAAATATAATAATTAATTAAAAATAATATATGTATTTTAAGACTCATATTTAGTAATTTTTTTATTAATTATGAAAAAAATAGGTTCATTTTTATTAAGTATAAATATATTATATGACACTTGCAGAATTTAAGTGTATAATAAATTTTTTAACAAGTTTGAAGGGGAAAATAAAATGTATTAAGTTTTTTTTTTTAAAATTATCACATATATATCATACTTCATACCGTACAATATATATGTAATAATATTTTTTGTTTGTAAAAAAAAAAAAAAACTTCTGGAGTACCCCTCACTCAGCAGTCAGCAGTCAGCAGTCAGGCCACTTTGTCCGCCCATGTTCTTCGCTGCCTGAATGTGAAATTTTCTACTATGATGGGACATGTCCCCCATAAATAAAAGTACATTCTACACCGCCAAAATTGGAACTTGAAAATGTCAGCAAACAAACACAGACAAACTCAGATTACGTTAATAAAATCTTGATTAATCTCAAATACACAAACATATCATATTCTATGTAAGAATTTAGAAACTGGCATAATTCAATTTTATCAACCTAACGGCAGAATTCTTTATAGTATTCATCTAAGAGACATCAATTGGGAAGTAACTATAATCTTGATCATGATACAAACAAACTGCCATGAAGAATTCAACAAAAATAAAAATAAATGAAAGACAAACAAAATAAGATAACAAAATATGCCATTAAGAGAATTCAAAATACTATAACTCATCAATCATCAACAAACAAGAAACTGAAGGATTCCAAAATTTGAAACTGTCTATGAACATCTTATCTTAATTGATTCTTCGCATATATCTTCAATCTAAGAAAGGTTAATAGTGTAGAAAGGAAGCAAGAAAAATTCTAATGATGAAGGAAGAATGGATTTGTAGTCTCAGTAGGATTTATAGTTCTTCATTCTAATTTTTTTGCAAAAGATAAATAGAATTAAGATTTTACGCATTTTAATTTTTATCCTAATCAATATTTAAGTATTTATTTTATATAAATATAACAAATTTGAGTCGCAAAATTTTTCTTTTAAAAGTTCAAACGTTAAATGTATATTATATATATATAAATTAAGATTTAAAAACCACAATAAACCTTTTTCTAAAAAGTAGAGTTTTTTTGAAATCAAGAAGTAAAGTTAAAATATGGGTACTTGGTACAATTTCCTCTAAATTGAAAACGGGTAAGGAAGTTTGGTCTGGTCCAAGCCCAGTTCATAATTGTATTTAGCCTATCTGGGTGGGCGAATACTAATTGAAGGCCTAGTCAAAGCGTAAATCCCGTTTGGAAGCTCAGTTAGTGGAAGCCATAATCTTCACAATTTTATTCATATTTGTGTTGATACGAAGCCCATCATCCCTTTCTTCTTCTCCCAAATCCAACGGCTTTAGCCTCAAAATTTCTCTGACTTTCACCTGTCACTGCCTATCTTTAGCTCTTTCTCCTTCTTCCTCCGAGCTCAACTAGATTTTAAGTGAATCTTATTTTATTCAGTATTTGAAGTTTCAAAAATCGGTGAACGCACTTCGTTTTGAACCCAGTGCTTATATGTTCGTGCCATTTTTTAGTTTAGTCGAAACGGTTTACTGTTTTTTTTTTTTGTGCTTTTCTTTCTTTTAAGATTTTCTTTTTTGCAGGGGAAAGAAATGACTTCTGAAGGTGTAAATATTCGGAATTGTAGTTTATTCTCATTTCATCCTGTTATTTAGCTCTTATATTATGTGGTTATGCTTTTATGCTCAACTCGGTTGCTTCATGTTAGTTTGTAATTAATTATATTTATTTTTTTATTCAATTGCAATTATGGGTTTCGCCGGGTTCTTCCAAAAGGCTTATCCTTTTTTTTTTTAAGCAAAAAAAATATACTTTTTATTCCCAGTAAACAATCTGTTGTTCTTTTTATATGCAGGTCGATGTTGTATGCTGTTTCCACCCCTAATACTTGCATTTTCTGTCCGAGAATTTCTCTTTTTCAGCAAAGGAATTTGATATCTACGAGGCTTTCTGTACGGGCTTCATTGCCAGATAATGGCAATGGAGTTAAAGTAGAGTATACTCCTTGGCTTATTGTTGGATTGGGTAACCCTGGAACCAAATACCATGGCACTAGGCACAACGTAATTACTGCATGTTCTTGCTTTAATTTGTTTACTGCTATGTTATACATTTTTTTTTTAAAGAAATAATGTTATCTCTATCAGGTTGGTTTTGAAATGATTGATCAAATTGCTCAAGCTGAAGGTGTTGCAATGGACACAATTCAGTCAAAGGCTCTGATTGGAATAGGTTGTTTAGTTTAATAATCTTGAAACTACAGTTGTTGTTTTATGGCTCTTTTTTTTCTTGGAATGTGCCTGATGGTTTATTTTTTATTCTTCCCGTCATCAGCACAGGCTGCATCAAAGAGGTTCCTATACTTTTGGCAAAACCTCAGTCATATATGAATTTTAGTGGTGAAGCAGTAAGTTTCATCTCGTATTTGACAGCTTGGTTTACTGTCGTGATTAAAATTTGCGAATGAGTTTACTTGTTGACCTTTATTGTAATTTCATATTCGTAATGAGACACTGTTATCCTTGCATATAGTTTAAATGTGTAACTTGGATATCATGCAATGAGAACATCATTTTCAAACATGAAACTGGTAGAGAAGGTGTAGCAATCACTTTATTGGATAGTGTTAAACATTGGAGATTTGCAATGTCATCAGCATGCTCTGATGGTCTTTAGATAAATGGTTATGGTTCTTCATACTGGCCCGCTTTTGCAGCTGAAGCCTTAAATTACAATGTGGCATCTGGAAGTCTCTGTTGAAATGGTTAAACTCCAAGACAAAGGCTCATTTTTTTTCCATACAATAATGCATTGTTTTCATTGATTGGCATTCTTTTTGGCAAAGATCAACCTTGATTACATTTCTTTTATTATCTATATCTGTTATAAGATGTTGGATAAATGTAAAAAAATCCAATAGCTAGATGTCATATAGGACAACAAGAAAGTTTAATTTGAACAACAGAATGTACATCACATTTAGGCGATTTAAATATTGCATCATTTGATTTTCTTTTGTGCAATAGCATATCCATCACAGTAATTCGAATCTGAGAAGCTGTTGTTAACGTTTGAACTCAAATGGCATATGCCACATTAATATGTTTGATGTGGAGATTCAATTACAAACTTTATTACTAGATGTTTTTTTTTTTGGCTTGAATGGTGTATGTGAGTGTGTGTATTCATTTTCTTTTATGGAAAAATACATGGATCAAAATAATTCAAATCTGAGAAGCAGTTTTTAGCTTGTGAACTCAAAAGTACATACATATCTCTATTTCTTTTTTTCTTTGCTTGAAGGTGATATGTGTGTTGTGTGTGCATGCGCTTGTATATTCATTTTGCTTTATGGAAAAACGTATCCATCGCAGTTGTTAGCTTGTGAACTCAAATGACATATGCCACAATATTAACAGTTTTGATGATGGAGATTCAATTACAAACTTTATCATTAGATGATTTCCATGTTCTAGAATTTTTTTTTTCCTTTTCTGGGAGGAGTTGATGATTTGAACTGAAGCTAAAAACACAAGATTACTGAAATTAATGGGAAATTGGTTTAAGAAATTGTTGGGTGACTGAATTACTCTATTTTCTTGTTCCTTGTTCTAAAGAGAGCGGGGCACAGAAGACTGATCTAATTTAGTTGGGTTGCATTTAATATAGTTAAATGGACATAATTGTTTCTCTAACCTTCTCTCACTTGCACTGGATTTTAAGTGGTTTTCCCTCATCTCATTTGCCTAATATTTTTTCTCTTTTCACTGTTGCCAAGGTTGGACCTCTTGCTGCATATTATCAAGTACCTTTGCGTCATATTTTACTGGTATGCATTTTGATACATTACGGCTGTTCACAGGCAACTTTTATTGTATCTATGTAGACCACTTTGATCTCATGATTGGATTTTAACATGTAGATATATGATGAGATGAGCTTACCTAATGGTGTAATGAGACTCCAACCAAAGGGAGGACATGGCCATAATAACGGGTGCGTTCTTCAGACATAACATTTTCAGAGTTTGAAGACTCTAGTTTCAAAGACCTTCTTGATTTTTATTTAAGGCTAAATATCTTTGAATTCCTAGCAGCTCATGAATAGCCACTTCTCACAAAATTAGAAGTGTCTTCACTTTTTTTTTTCCGTTCCCAAGGCACTGATCTGGCTGGATAAGTGTTTTCTTGCAGTGTTTGATATCTTTGATTAGTAGCACCTTGTGATTCTTTTCCACATGAGGGATAGGGATAGCAGAACTTTCTGCATCATTTTAGCGCAATTTTGATATCATCTGGGCATCATCACTAATATCACTAAAATGACAATTTGGTTTTTGAATGTTAACCATATGATAACTACATAGATGACCACAAGAATTGCACATGTCATGCTGTCATTGTCCTGGGAAGAAATTTTGATGAGGGATAAAAGCCTCAGAAATTCTTTTTCAGGCATATTTGAGTAGTCTTGATAAAAACAATATGTTATGCAATAGAGATACCATCATAACATAAGGTTAAATATTATTAGTTCACGTTAAATGAAATCTCATGTGATTAAAAGATTGTAAAAGATTTCTGACATTAATTGTCAAAGAACTGAACCATATGATGCTTTGGTGTACTTTTTGCTGTAGCTATTCTTCCAACTTTTGGCATCCATACATATTTCATATCTCAATGAATTTTTGATGGGTGGAGGTTATCTGAATTTTGTTTGTGTTCTAGTTTGAATTGGCATAGTAATTTTTTCAACTCCTTCACTAACTCATGTATTTCTTGTTACGTTAAATAAAATAGCCAAGGTAGACGATTATTGATCTGCAGTTATCAGTCATCGATGATTATTATGCATAACGTGGATCTGATATTGGACATGGTAACATAAATGTGATAAAGTATCAATATATTTCCTGTATATAGTTTAATCCTTTGATTGGAACTGTGCTTTGTCTATGATTCATGTATGATTTTATGTTCGCTGCCTGGTGCCTCTCTTTCTTGTTCGGCGTGGTCATGGCTAACCTGATCCACTCAGAAAATGCTGTATTCCCCCTAAAGTTAGAGAAGCGTATAATCCTATTCATATCTAATGTTGTCAGTGCATTCCATTGTTTTCATAACTAAATGAACTTTATTGAACAGTTTTATATTCCTCCAAATTAATTAAAAAAAATGCATACTTTGATGGATATAATCTTCTTATGTGCTGCAGCTCTCATTAAATGGTAGCCTGATCTTTTTTTTTTTTTTTTTTTTAACTTATTGCTTCAATTATGTTGTCCAACTTTGGTAACACCTGCTTTATGCTTCATTTGGTGTTTTAGAAAAGAGCAACTGCGGCAACAAATTCCTTGTATCTCAAATCATAGGAGGAGAAAGTTAACTAGACAATCTCACTTATTGACAATATCTACTTTCTTGGTTTCTTCAGCTGTGTGGTCATACTAAATCCATCTACATTAAGTCTAAATTCCTTGTAACATATGTGTTATGGTTGAAATTGTTGTCATACTGGAGCATCTATACTTGATATAACTGAGTAGAAAATCTCATCCTGTCATGTAAAGCACTTCCTATGTTTTTTAACGAATGAAAACCAGGAGATGAATATCAATCTTCTTATTTCTTGTTGCAGTGTTAAGAGTGTGATGGATCATTTGGATGGTCGTCGCGAATTTCCTCGATTGTGTATAGGTTGGGAGTTCACATTTCTTTCCTCTTTTTGACATGAGAGTTTATCTACTTGAAGAATTACTTAAATTTTCACCTTTTGTGAACAGATGTGCTTAAATTTTATGTGACTTTTTGCAGGCATTGGAAATCCACCTGGCACCATGGACATGAGAGCTTTTCTACTACAGAAATTTAGTACAACAGAGAGAGAACAGGTATGCGACTGTTATTATTGTAATGCAAACAGTTGTTGTATGTCTCTTGTGAATGAAGTAAGAAGCCACAAAAATATTTCCGTCTACTTTGTAGCATCCCTTGTATTTTGGTTCAGAAACCGTAATACCTTTGAATCACATGTGAACTTATGTTCAAGGACTTGTTTTATCAAATCCTTACTGGCAACCATGTGAAACTCCATTACAAGAAGTTTTTAACTTTTTCTTCAGCTGAGTATGAATATAGAAAATAACTGAAGCATGCTATAAAATGAAAGAGCATAAAGGCATGTCATTTCATGAAAGCATAGAGTTTAAATTCTGACATACTATCGGTGTATGTATGTTGCTGCTGAGTGGCTAGAAAAAAACATTTGCTTGCGTTGTATGATTATGGAATATTAATGACGAGTACATCTTCATTCCACTGCTCGTTATTCAAAGCGCGCACTGATGCTCGTGCATTGTGGCATGTGGACATTGTTACCATTGCTAAACATTTGTTTGTGTGTATTTTGAATTTCAATTATTATCAATGAAATCTTTGTGCTGTGAATTGCTACTGCACAGATTGATGCAGCCTTAGAACAAGGGGTTGAGGCTGTGAGGACCTTATTACTGAATGGATTCAACCAGAGTATCACCAGATTCAACCTAGGGCAAAAGTACAAGCATCACAAAGTTTGAATGCAACATTTTTCGCATTAGAGAGTTTGCGAAAAGCCAGCTTCCATTTGAAAGATGAAATTTTCTGTAACCTTCCTTGCATTACCTACCATATGCAGGTGCTCTGCAATTAATTTCAATGTAATCCTAGCTTCTTTTCCCCCCTTCTCTTTAGCTATACAGTTTTGTCAGCTGTCAAATAACATTGAGGGATGATAATTACATCTCTAGTTTATTCGAAAATCAAAATTGGTCCCTTAATTTGTTTTTTATTTTTAGTTATATATCTTCTGAAGGGATGATAATTACATGCAGCAGCCAATGCCATATGTAAAGCTTTCAACTGACCGCCTATGCAACACAGCCTGTTTTTGTCAAAATTCCAAAAACAAAATATAACATATCCCCTGTTTTTTCCTTTTGCCTTTCATAAAAGATTTAAGAAAAAGCTTACTACCTTCCTTGATCTTTCTTCAAATATCCCACAAGGGCAGGTTCTGATAGGTCCCATAAAGAACCTGCAATCTGACCCACCTCAAGAATAACGTTGTAGAACAAAAAGTTTAAAACATAAATAATTAAAACAAAAACAAAAAGAGATCTTCTCTCTCCTCTTTTTCTATTAGACCGTTGCGAAACCGATTTCTTTATGGAAAAACAAAGTACTAAAGCATTTAAGAAACAGAGCAACAAACTGACCCATCATAATCTATCAACAATGGCAGATCCAAACCCTACTCTCCACTCTCTTCTCAAAGCGCTTGACCCCATTTCTCTAATTCTTTCTCAGAATTCTTTAGAATCTGACCACCCTCTTCCGCTTAAACTCACCACTGATACCTACATCATGGAGAGAGGACCACGATACAGAGCATATGCAGAGCTCCGAGAATCAAAACTCAGAATGAAGAATTTCAGGCAGGCAGAAATCGAAGTTTGTGATCTCAAGCAAACCCCACCAAAGAAACAGGTCAAATTTCAAGCAAATTTGACTAGTTCAAAAAAAGGGTACTCTGCTTTGGCTCAATCGGTGCCGGATTTCTCTGCCACGCTGCGCAAAGAGAATAGAAAGCCGGCGCCGGAACTGACTCCTCCGGCGAAGAACTGGTCGAAAGTGAATGGGGTTTTGTCGAATTCTAGAGGGAGCAAGTCGGCGAGCGCTGGAGAGAAAAGGAATGGGAATGGTGGATTAATGGCGAGAAAGAGTTATGCAAGTGTTGAAGAATTGAAGGAATTATCTATGGCTGCAGCCTCTGGTATTAATGGGGAAAACAGGGGAGGAAGGGTTAGAAGAGGGATTTGCAGGACTGTTTTGGGTCACAGGCAGTTCTGATTCTGCCAATGCATTGTGATTGATTTTCCACCTTTAACTTGGGATTTCTTTATGTTCTTTTTATGAGAGTTTTAACTTGATTTTATTTTCTAAGAGATTTTTTTTTATTATTATTTTTTAATTCCTACGATTCTTTCATTAGATGGA
Source organism: Excoecaria cochinchinensis (assembly GCA_947683425.1). Taxonomy (NCBI): domain Eukaryota; kingdom Viridiplantae; phylum Streptophyta; class Magnoliopsida; order Malpighiales; family Euphorbiaceae; genus Excoecaria; species Excoecaria cochinchinensis. The sequence goes on from CANTUQ010000187.1 coordinate 2,409,394, forward strand.
TTGTAAAGCTTTGGATGTAATCATGGTACATGATTATGAATTAATTATATGCCACAAGATTTTTTATTATGTTATTTGAGTAGTTAATTTATGAGGTTACTTCATAATTAGACTCAGCCATTGTGTTTCCAGCAATGTTGATTTTATCAGAAACTCGTATTGATGAGTTGCTCAAGAATTGAGATCTTACATCACAACACTATTTATAGACTGTATGATTGCTCAAGTTACTTATTAAACCAAGACATGGTCAACAAACAATGTATGTTGTTTCTTTGGTGAGGATAGATACTGCATTTACAACCTCGTTAGCCGTTATAAAACATCATAGCAACATGTAGCAGAACATACCCACTTTTCAGAATAGTCACAACTTAAGCTGTGTTATGTGATGTTACTAACAAAAGAAGCTTACAAAACCTCGAAAGACATGTTCAAAAGCAACCCAACAAGTCCATTACAATTTCATCAACCAAAACTTGAAGTATATCCCAACCAATTTCAGCACCATTTTCAAATTCTTCAATTTCAAAATTTGTCCATTTTCCCAAGGAATGACTCATCTCCCACTCTATTATCTCATCTGGTATCATCCAAGCTAAACTTCCCCATCTTCTTACCTCCTTCACAACCTCTTCCATCAGCATTTCTGAATTCATGCACAAGGGGGCTCTTCTCCATGCTTTGAATCCGCAATTGCAGTATCGGCCGTATTTTGAATCCAAATACTCTATCACACAGTCAAAAACAAACCTTTTCACTCGACTGCCATCTTTGATACCCTCAAATCCCAGAAGGAAATTGAAATTTGTCCACATGTCAACAGCAAGAGTCTCAAGTTCACCGAATAGAAAAGGACCAATAAGAAAACTCTTCATTCTATCCGAATTTCGTAAAGCTGCACTTTCGAACAATAGTTCAGCATTCAATACAACCTCCTTTGCATAGTTGAATCTGCTGCCTCTTAATCCATCACCAGCAAGATCAATGCTAAGCAATACCCTAGATGTATGGTTTAGAAGATCCGTCACAATTTTGCGACTTGCAATTCCTTCATTGATAGAGGTTGCAGAATCAAGAAGTTCAGTATCAGTTTCTCTTGGCTGTAGCAGATCACATAAGGAATCCATGGAGTCATAGAGTAGCCTCCGACCTGAAATATGAAAAAATTGGAAATAATACAAGGAATGAAGCAGAAAAAAAATATTTGAACGATTTTTTTTTTTCCATTTTTAACTTTCTCACCTGAGCTATCATCCAGACTGCTTGAAAAGCAACTGTCATATGAGAATGAAGCTTCAAGAACAGAACCAGGACTCAGGCGGTCCCCGTCATGTGAAAATCCAACTGAAGCCCCTCCTACTCTTCCTTCAGTCTGAAAAGAGTAAAAACAGAAGCTCACTTGTTCGGGCTAAATATGACCTACACAGTCAAGTCAAGACCACAGTACAAACTCTGAAGAAAGAAGCAGAATAACAAACACTAACCAACCACATAGAGGAATGGCCTACCAGAAAAGCTTGACCAAAAGAGAAAATTTAATATCTCACTTGGGCTAATAGAAAGATAAATTTTCAAGATATGCTTCCCAAAGTGGAATATTTTTAAATACCAAGAATTAATTATTTCACATAAGTTGATTTTAGGCAAGGTGTAAGGTGCTCAGTAATCAACTGGGCATTTAATTGAACTACCTATATGTCCCATTCAGCAATATGAAAAAAAAATCAAAATTTTACTAAAACATTTAGGATGACTATTCACTTCCCTATTTTCCATCAATTTCAACCGTCAGATCTCAGTTGTTAATTCTTATTTCATAAACAGACAGTGTATCTAATTAGAAAATGAAGACAGCAACCGTTAAGACATTAGACATTAGTCAAACCGATATTAAATAAGAAAGCAAGACTAGATGCACCGTAGTCAATATCTATGACCATATTTCAGTCTCAAACTGTCCTAAGATAAGTATGAATTTTTCATCATTTAGTATCAGCAACTCAAAGAAAGTACTAAATCCTTTTACATGCACCAAAAAGAAAAGTACAATGATCACCAGCATCTCAAAAGACATGCAAATTAAAATAGTTCAAATAGTATGCTTTACGGACAACAAGAGTAAAGAGGCCTTGACGCAGAACAAATATAGTTCACTGGAAATTAATAAGAAATGCAATACATTTAAACAAGGCAGTACCATCTTGATGGAAAGCAAACTAACCTGGAAAGCTTTTTCTGCATTGAGCATATGACCATGTGGAGAAAAAGGCTGCTGTGCAGTTAATGCTGATATTAGCTCTTGTAGAATCATAGCAGTTGGTCTCTTAGGTGGAGCACCTCCCATCACCAATTCATCCTCTTCTTGAGAGGTCAATTCCTTTAGTTTTAGTTCTAAAAGTGCCCCTAAACTATCTCCATTCAGCGGCATTTCCCTCTGCAAAAACGTTTTGCCATCATTTTCTTTAGATATTAGACCACTTTGGTGATAAGTGCTCCTATCTATGTGGCCACTCGTCTCATTAAGACCGGAAGCTACAAAATTTTTAGGCCTCAAATGGGAATTAAATGTAAAAGACACAACATCATTATCCTTGTTGGCATTAGCTCTATTAGATCCCCCCTGACTGGCTGATCTGGCTTTGATGCATGCACGGTCCACAGTGTGAGCATTGGGCTCCAATTTTTTTCCACTCGCCATATTGCATCTGGTGTTTCTCTGTCTCGTAGGTGCTGAATGTTCAAGTACAGTACTTTCAAGTTGTGCATTGGTGCTTACTGTCCTCCTCTTGCGTACTGGGGTCCTTAACTCTGACAAGGAGTCATCTCTTCTGCTGCAAAATTTTCTCTCCGTATCAGTCGTGCAATTATCCACTTTGCTTGACACCCTTGGAGGGGTACGACCGTTTAAACTTCTGTTCAAAGCAACAAAATCCTTGGCTCCAGTAATAGCATTGGCAGCTGAAGAAGCTCTCCTGTTTTGCAGATGATTTAGTTTAGCTTTTGGCGAAATTCTATCCCTGCCTGCCGACATATCATTTCGGGTGTCAGTCCTATGGTTGAAGGCAACAGAAGTTGCGTCATCCTTTTGAGGCTTGCGCTGCTGGCTTCTCAATTGCCGTCGCACTTGCTCCTCTGTAGGAATCGATTTCCCTTCCAAGATGGGTTCATTGCAAGTTTGTTCATTATCTATTCTGTCGGCAGCAGAAGATAATATGACCTGATTCCGCTGATAAACTTCATGCCCTTCTTGTTCAAGGGAAGCAACAGGTGGTCTTGGTTTAATCCTTTCCAATCCCTGCAAGGACATATTTGCCGCTGAGGATGGACAAACAAATGCCTGCTCATCCATATTTGGTTTAGAATCCACTACTTCAAGCAAATTACCACAGTTTTTACAGGAAGTTTGTCCCATCAAAGACTTACCTACACCCATATCACAGTCCACATCATTATCTTGCTGCTTCACAAAATCTGATGACATGACTCCTAATCCCATTCCATCTATAAAAACTTCACTCTTAGGAACGTAGCTCATAGAATTTGAGTAATTAAGAGCACATTTTGCTCTATTGGTAGCTTGCAACCCAGGTTCCAAAATCCGAGTGGCAGCATCAATTAACCTGGACGCTCTAGACACCCTGGAGGATGAAATCCGAGGACTCTTCACTGGCGAAGCAAGCTTGGAATGATGATGCTTTCTTGACCTGGACAGTACATTCCTAATCTGCAAAGCCTCAGCTCCAAACCTAGTCACTGCACGTCTATCAAACTGCCCAGTCTTTTGAAGCTTTTGAGGCCGAGATTCAACCTTACTGCTGCCCTTTTCCAAGTTCAAAACTTCTCCGTCAGACCTACTAAGATTATTAGCAAAGTTCTCATCTTTAACCTCAAATGTAGCAGAATTTGAAATTTTTTTATGTTTGTCTTTGTGCCCTGCTGGCAAGGATTCAAGACCCATAAGCCTAGCAACCAAACCAGCAGCTCGCATTTCATGCTTTTGCTCTGTACAATCACTGCGATTCCCATTTTTCTTCACATTTGGGAAACCCCCACTATTCTCATTAGCAATCTAGACAAGTGAAATGGAAACAAGTGAGACCATTGTTTTTGTAGTTCAAAATGGATAAGAAGGAAGAAAAGCAACACATACCAAATGTGGTCCGGTTTTAGGCATCTTCTCATCTCCCCCAAATTTTTTTGTACCTTGCTTGGCACGAGCTAGAGGAAATACAATAATTAAAAACCAAAATTAATCAATGTCACAATTTTTTGGTGAAATGAGTATTCTTTATAGTGAAAGTTGCAGCTTTTAGAGAGAGAGAAAGGAAGAAAAACCTGGAGTAAGCAATTTCCTGGAGAAAAGCTTTTTCTTGGCGAATCTCCTGTTCCAATCAAATAACTTAAAGAAAATCCCCACACAACCACCAGGTCTGTGAGGCTTTTTCTCCGTTATCGCCAAACACGTAGCTGTTTTCCCCGTTGTTTCATTCATCTCTTCCAAATGCAAACCAAGAAGAAGAAGAATTAGAAGAAAATCACCAGAACCCACAAGCTGAAACCCTGAAAAGCAACCAAATTTACTCAAATCTCAAGTCTCAGATTCCCATCCATTCACAAAAAGCCAATTAATTTCCACGAAACCCATGTGAAAAATCCCAGGTTCCCCTGAAACAAGCTAAGAGAAGGCAATGCAGTACACGGAGCTCCCGAGAAACAGCACAGCAGAGAAAACGTAAAAGAAAGCTAGAAACCAGGATGGAGAAAACGGGGGGAAACTGGTACAATAATAGAATGGAAAAGGAAAGGGACAGGACAAGACAGAGTAACAAAACGACGATCCAACGCTCTGCAGAAAAAGGAAAATGTAGCAGAGAAAGGAAACAGTAGAATTAGAGAGTAAAGTTGTTTCCTTTTCCTTTTCCTTTTCCTTTTGGGTTAGTTAGCTGTATCTAGTACATGTCTTGAAGCAGAAACCAGGTTATTCTTCCCTGTTTTGATAATGATAATGATGATAATCAAATCAAATCAAAAAAGCATAAGAAAAGAAGAAAATCGTGGGATTGGAGGGCATTAGTGCAAATTCCTAGAAAATGAAGCTCGAGGGAGGATAATGATGATGGGGAAGAACTGGCATTTTCACAGTAATGAAGAACAGAAACAGAGACCAAACAAGAAAAAGGATGGTCTGCTGCTCGTGCAGTGAAAGGGGCTGCTCAGAGAGAGAGAGAGAGAGGTGTTTGGTTGATTGAATAATTTCTGGGAACTCACGAGAGGAGGAGAGAGAAATGAAACCACGCGCAGTGAAGGAGTGAGTGTGAGAGTCTGAAGTGTGGTCAAAGAAGAAAGAGTTATTTTAATTACTAAATTTAAATTGATTCAGATTGTAGGTTTAATAAGACAACAAATATATGTTTTGTCCTTTGTCTTTTTTACAGCTTTAGCCTTTAACGCTCACACGTTTGCTATTTTTTTATGCTAACTTACTTTGCCCACACTACCTTTCTTATTTAATCATTTTTCTTTTTATAATTATTAATTTATTTATTTTTTCTTGTCAACAATTATTAACTCATGAAAGTGACCAAAATCCAATTGGGTTGTGAGCAAATTTCGGTTCAAACCGAAAAATCGAATTAAACTGATCGATTTTTTAAATTTGGTTCGATTTTTTGGTTCGATTTCGATTTTAAAAATATATTAATTTCGGTTATTTCGGTTCAATTTTAAAAGACGAAAATCGAAAAATAACCGAACCGATCAAATAGTGATTAATATATGTTATTTTTTCCATTCTTTTCCAAAAATTAACTTTATTTTTGTATTTTTAATTCAATTTAAGGGACTTAAACTCAAATAAAATATATGTACATTTTTTTTATTTGAATGTTTTTTATTTTAGTTTTATAATTTGTAATTTTATATAATTTTTTTAATTATAATTTTGAAATTTCGATTTTATCGGTTAGCTGAACCAAATCTACTGAAAATATCGGTTCGATTTAAATTCGATTACTATATAATTTCAATTCGGTTCAGTTTGTCTAAATCCTAATAAATCGGTTCGGTTATTGAACCGAACCGATAGTTGCTCACCCCTAATTGGATTTTTCTTGTTTGTTTTTTTGATATTAAATTCAGCATAAAATGATTTAATATATGTATTTTTAAATAATATAATTAAAAAATAACAATAAAAATATAAGATATCAAGTTTGTAGTTTATTTTGGGAGTCTAAATCCTTTCATTAATAAATAGATTTTTTATCTGATTCTAACAGAATCAGGCTTATATAATAAAAAAATATATCTAAATTTATAAATAAAATTTACGGGACGGATATCCGATTTTATAAGCAAATCTAAGTGTAAGTAAATAAAAGTGAAGAGTTATAATAAAATGACGTGGTCTTCTATAAAGGGTAATGTATAGTAATATAGTATGGAATGGATAAAAATGTTTTGGAGGAGCGTATTGCTCAACTTTTAAAACAAAAAGAAGCCAACAATGCATCCAATCACGCCATCAATAACCACTCGCTTCTAATCCTCACACTCTCCCTCTTAATTTCCTCGAATCATTCGATCCGTCTCGCCTTTCTTATTACGGAAATATTACCCCTACATTTTTTATTATTTATCATTTTTATTAAAATTAAAAAATTCTAATTAAACTTAAATTTAAAATTAAATTAAATATATAAATTTAAATTTAATCGATCAATTTATATTAAAAAAATTAAATTAAAAAAATAAATTATATTATATTAAAAATTTAAAAATAAAACATAAATAAAATTTAAATTTTTTAAAAAAGTTACAGATAAAAAGGAACAAAAAAAAGTACAATCATATAAACTTTACTGTCTTTAAATATTACTACAACTTTTATCTTTTCACACAAGTTAAAAATCATTAATTAACCTCAAATTTCAATTTATATTCATTGCTCATTAATTATTTATAGTTATATAATTTTATTTTTTATTTTTTTTGTACATATGATAATAAAACATAATAAATATTTTTTAAAATTTAAAAATTATCACATTAAAATAAAAAAAATATTACCTACGTTTCTTCTTAAACTGTGTTTTTTTTTATTGAACTATAACAGTCACTTTTCATAATTAAGTGAATATTTTAATGTATTTTTTTTATTTTACCCTTATATTGACATTCTAAATGTATATATATATATATATATACACGTTTGTTATTATTTTTTTATATATTACCCATTTCGTTCTTTTTTATCTGTTATTTTTTTAGTAAAATTTAAATTTTATTTATTTGTCACTTTTAAATTTGTAATGCAATTTAATTTCTTTTTTTCAATATAATTATTTTTATTAATACAAGTTAACCAATTAGATTTAACTTTTTGGAAGCATTCAATTTTATCTTAAATTTAATCCTAATTAATACTACTTAATTTCAGTGAAAATAATATAAGTGACAGATAATAAATAACGGAATGGATAATTACTAAAAATAATATATAATAAATTATTAATATTTTTTAAAATATTAAAATATATTAATGAATTATTTTTTTAATATGCATATTAAAAGTTAAAAAGGATGCTTAAAGAGAATGAAATTTGATCGAAATTCTATGAGTGAACGAAATTTGAAGCGTAAATGTTATCGTGGCAAGCAAGCAAGTTGTTGCTTTTATACAGCTAAGTAAAAGTCCGGTCCCCGCGAGAAGCAGGCAAGGCGGTACTGGTAAGTTCACAAGCCGAGGAAAAGTGTTGTCTACATCGATGAAGACGAGGTATATTTAGTTTGTACGTAGTAGCATTAACTAATACTCATAAAGGCCCCATAATTAGGCAATAAAACAACATAAATTAAATATACATAATGTAGGGTAGCTAATTACATTTTGACCATAAGACAATTGATTGGTCAAGAATCCATGATTCTGTCATAAGTTTGTGTAATAAAATAGTTGAATATCGTTGTGCACTTAGAAAGTTAGAACATGTGACATGCCTAACCTTTTCGTCCAAAGTATATGAAGACAAAATTTTTATATAAAGATGATGTGATCTCAGTGGTTTAATTCAAAAGTACATTTCATTAATTTAAATTTTTTTATATTAATTTTAATATATAACTAAGCCTGAAAATGTAATTTGGTGCGTGTATATTTAGACAGTTTAATCATTAAAATAAGTGCGTTTTCGGCTAGATCCGTGCAATAATTGTAATTAGATGATGTGTTTAGCTGAGATTTTGGTTTTCAAGGTCTAATTAATTCTCAACTCTCTCAATTTTTCTTCAATATTTATATATTTCCTGTATTTCTTGAGACTATTGCGTTGAAGGTTGATTCAATTAAGATCCATTGCTTGACTATTATTGAAATAATATTTGTGGCAAAATAACGTAATTGTTAGTAGTAGAATATATAGGTGTTCCGTGTTCAATTGATGTTATGGAAGTATATTGATAACTACATAAATAATATTAGCAAAAAAATTCATTCAGTCGGCCCAATTCACCTGCCAGAACCCAAAATTTATCAGCAAAAAGCACAAAAATTGAGCATGAAGGCAGCTTCATATCCAATCGGACTGATGTAATAACACTTCAAATCAGCCCACTGATACAAGGCAGCGCCATGACCTTCACCTGCTCTTTGTCGCTTTGCCGCTCACCTACTCTAACTGCCAGTTATCACTCCCCAAACAATCAAGTGCACCTCTCCTATCTCATATAAATAGCCCAACAAACAGTAACACCTGGTATCAAATTTGTGAAACTCTTTTTCTAAGCATTCTCTTTCTAGAAAACTACTAACTTAAGTTTCGGAGTGCTTACGTCTGGTTCGACTAAGCATTCTTTCTTACAGGTTTTAATCACCCGATCGGCTCTCTCCCTATATCACTTGAAACTTCCAATCGGCTATTTTTTTTTTCTAAATAAAGATATCTTACGTCTTATCATGTATGATTCGGTTTAAATAAATCCAAAACCTAATCTATAAATAATTTATAGATGGCAATTTAGTTTTTCCATTTTATATTAATGTAAGCAATGGTTTTAATTATTCATTCCACTAATAATTAATTATTTAATATAAATGAAGGACGTAATAGAAAAATAATAATAATTTATATAATTTTAACTATGATACTAACTTTTCTTAATTCTTGTAAAAAACATATACTTGTGGGGTTATATTGAAGCCGAAGCTCTTAAGTAGGGGTGAGCAAAATTCGGTTAAAACTGAAAAATCGAACCAAACCGACCGATTTTTAAAATTCGGTTCGGTTTCGGTTTTAAATTTATAGGTAAATCGGTTATTTCGGTTCGGTTCGGTTTTGAAAGGCAAAAACCGAAGAAAAACCGAACCGACCGAACTTTTAAATTTATATATTATTTTATTCAATTTTTACATTAAAAAATTATTTTTGTATTTTTTTTTATCAATTTAAGGGGTTTGAAATTAAATTATATATGTACATTTTTTTAATTTGATTTTTTTTAATTTTAATTTTATGATTTATAATTTTGTATAATTTTTTAGATACTTTTTTTAATTATAATTTTGGATTTTTGGTTTTTCGGTTAACCGAACCAAACCGATCGACAAATTCGGTTCGGTTTGAATTCGGTTATTATACAAATTCGGTTCGGTTCGGTTTCGTAAAATATTATAATTTCGATTTTTGGTTATTTCGGTTCGGTTATTGAACCGAACCGACCGTTGCACACCCCTACTCTTAAGAACAATCCGACAAATTCATGTATTTTTGAAGAACATGTTTCTTATGTTTTTCTTAGTAACCAAGCAAAGAGAAAGTAAAATACAAACATGCTTCTTCAACTTTTCTTGAAGCCAATTTATCATGTAGCTCATTTCTTGCACAATTCTCCATCAAACCTGCACGCTCCGCTACGTAGGAGGAGAAGTGTGCAATCTCCAACTGTTTAATGTTTTATGTTACTACTTTACTACATAACTCTTCACAGTTATGGGCTTGTTTTCTAATGTTTGTGTTCGGACCCAACTCTAAAAAGGGCAAGCCCAAACCTGTTAATCTTTGTTAATGGCGAAGGAACCAACTTTTTAAATTTGGTTCAATTGACATAATAAAGGCTTTCGCCTTTAATTTTTTTCTTTTTTTTTTTGAGGAAATCATTTTTCAATTTTTTGATTTTTATTAATTTGTTAGAAATTGACTTATATTTAAAATAAATTAATTTCTAATATTTTCTAACGAATTTGAGAATTTTCGTTCATAATTATTCTACCTTATGATTATTATTTATCATTTTAGGAAAAAAAATAACAAAACAAAATCTATGCATGTATATTCCAAAGTCATCTTAGATCTGCAATTTTTTGACCCGAACTCATTTGAAAAAGTGATCGAACCCGAAAAAAATCCAAATAATTTGAAACCTAATGGCCCAAAAAATTTAGAATCGAACCCAACTCAAACTTAAAATCCGAAAAATCTGTTCAAATATACCTGAAACTGAATCCAAATTTGTGCCCGAATTTTTTAATTAAAATTTATTTTGTCATATTTATTTATAAATTACAATTTTAATTCTATATATAGTTTAAAAAAATTATATACATACATACATATTATATTATATTAACAATATACTTGTTTTATTAATATTTTTATCTCAATTTTTATATAAAAATTAAATATAATTGAAAGAAAACATAAATGTTTAATTATTTAAATTTTAAGCAGTAAGTAAAAAAATAAAAAAATTAAAATGGGGTAAACCGAAATGCAATACGACTTCATTTTGGTTAGTATATATATATAATCTCAAATTTCTAATCTCTGGACTTTTTTTTTTCTATTGCTCATGCCCCCCTGCCTTACTTTATATCTATTGCTATCGGCCTCCAAATTTCGGCATCAAAATGATGTAATTTCACTAATAGTTCAATCGGTTCTATCTTAGTGGTTTTTAGATATTGAAAATCGAATCAATATAATCGAATTTCTATTTTAAAACCAAACAGAACATATCAAATTATTTTCGGTTCTGTCCGATTTGATATAGTTAGGACCGGTTCGATTTTCAATTTAATTTTTTAATCCTAATTGTAACTCAAGATTCGATCCGATTCCGCTTGAAAAATAAGTTACCCGTAAAATTTGACCCGAAGTGATTGAATATGAACCAGTCCGACCAGACCCGTTTGCCAGGTCTAGTCACCTATAATGGTATAGATTAGATTTAACCTCAATTTTAAATTAAATGACAACTATGGATTTTAACCTAATTTAGTTTTGGAGGTAATAATTTAGTTATGGAGGTAATAATCTATCGAGGATAAGTTCTTAATGCCATCCTTCCTGATTTTGAGAGTGAATTTGTAGAACGAAGATTTTTCTTTTTTAAATGTTCTTAAAATAAAATATGAACGGTGCCATGTATTAATGAAAAAGTGGAAGGCTGCTTTTGCTCTAGTAATTGGGAATAATCATGTAGGTTCTATAATTATTAATTGAAAAGTAAAGTCAGGCAAATCCCTTTAGATCCTCTGATGCTAGAAGCGATGGCATTTAGGAATGCTTCGATTGTAGTTAATTAGATCTCAAGCTCTAATGGTATTTTGACTAGAATCTAGCAAACTTTTATATATGTTTTCCTTAAATTTGACGGTTCAAATTAGTTTGTTTAATGTAATTTTTTTCTTTCAATAATATATAAACTTATTTTTTTATTTTATTAGTTAAATTTGATTTTCTTTGAGTTTAATAGAATTAACCAAACATTATATTTATACCGAAACCAAACATAGTGGTAAAAACATACCAAAATAATTTGCTGATCATTGGTAAGTTTTAAATGTACATATATATTTTCAATTTAAAATTTCATTTCTCTCCCTAAGGAAAAAAAAAAAAAAAAAAGAAATTCAAAATATTGCTTGTTTTCTACGTCTGCTTGTGATGATCACTCAGATTCATTTGCTGCCAACAATCATATCCACTCAAAGAAGAACGGTCAAGGAAACTTGCAAAGCAATAATAAGGAGGCGGCAGAATTTTTTAAAATCTCATCTACTTTTGCTCCAATTTTGTTGGAATAATATAGAATAAATTTCTTTTTCTTTGAAATAAATCTAATTTGTCTATTTATTGTTATTTGTATCCTAAACTCAAATTAAACTCTTGCAAATATTTGGTATTTGCTTCCTAATACATGTTTCCTTAATCAGCAAAATTCACTCATCAGCAACTATAATTCCAAGAGAGCATTTCAATTGTAAACTGCTTATCTATCTGTCCTTTCTATTAAACTAAATTTACCAACTGATGGCTTTGCAAATTATCTATAAATGTGTTAAAAAAAGTCCCAACCATGCATTATCTACTTGGAAGCAGAAGCTCTGAAGATAGGGTATCCACTGGTTGTCTAATCATCACGGATCGGGTAGTTTAATAAAAATATTCAACAGCAACAAAAACTGAAACTACCATGTTCTAATTTTGCATAAATTCATGTGACAAAATAACTCCATTCCAAAGCAGCATTTATTGGACAAGACAAGCATACAAAGAGAGTACATACCATGAACAAAACCTACAAGCATGAAGAGAAATTAAAGATTAGGACAACCTCGAATTACACCTTCATGTTTTTCTCTCTGTCCCACACCATGTGGCTTCACAATTCAGCTCTCGGGCATCCACTCCATATTTCTATCTAAATAACCACATTACTCAATGTATATGACCTTTATTGCTCTACTGCTAACCTTTAGTGACAACTTTTAAATTCCAAAATTTAATAATTTTCCATATTCATTTTTTAAAATTATTAGAGAATCATTAGATATTAATACATTGCATCAATAATATAAGTTCGATAACTTTTATGTGTATGCATGGATGGTAGAACTAATTGTAGGAGATTTAGATATATGTGTGCAATTGCAGGACGTGCACCATTGTGAAACCTTTTCAGATACACTTTGTGTTTATAATTAGTGATTTTTAAGTTCAATTATTCAATTTGGACAATAATAAGTGTAGAGCAAGCAGGGCGTAGGCAACCTACAGTGAGTGGGGTTGTCAACTTAATTTTTTTTTTAAAATACTTTTAGTACTTTTTTTTAAAAAAAAAATTAATCCCACTAAATGATCCTATTCATAATTGATCCCATTAAAAATTGACTCTACTAATATATTTAAATATTTTCATAAAAATATTTTAAATTTTTAATTTTTTTTTATTAATGATAATTTTTGACCCTATTGAATTTAATTTCTGGTTACGCCCTGAGAGCAAGTTTGATAAATGTGTCCAAATTCAGCATCAATTTTAGGAGTGGTCATTTTGAAACAAGGGTGAATCAATAATTAGAAGAGTTCTTTTTATCTAAACCGGATTTAGATAAATTTCAAGAACTAAACCAATAATACTGATATGCGAAATTGATTGAGAAAAGAGTAAAATAGTGTTACAAACAATTTATCTGGATCGGAGCTGGATAAGAATTTTCTTTATCAAAGTGACAAAACCATGCAGACTTTATAACTATGGGATCTAAAGATTGTAATACCTAAAATAAAATAAAAGATGAAAAGTAAAGTAAAAGAGAGAAGCTACTTGGCGCTGAAGTGAGTTGAATGACTTATAAAGCTAAGCTTTTTTGCAAGAGTGCAATTGTACGTAGTCTCATTCAAAACAATAAGGTGGACAAATCATCACGTACAGTAATTATCTTCAGAATCTCATAAAAAGAAAGAAAAAGAGAGAAGAAAAATCAAAGTATGTACACCAAAAATCACAATGTATGAGAGTAAAATATCAAAGGCAAAGATCCAGAACAAGACAACCAAAGAAAGCAAATGTTACCTGTCAATTTGGGATCCGAACAAACCATGTGCCTTCTTCAAACCCAACACACACATTATCTCTCTCTCTCTCACTAATTTCCTCCTTTTATGAGTTAATCAAGAAAATTTCAAGAACAAGAAAATTTCAAGAACAAGAAAAATCTCAACCCAAGAAAAGAAGAAAAGAAAAAAGCAATTAACTTTTAAGTAATCAATATGTTATAACAAACATGAATCACTTCTTCTTGTTCTTATCTTTGGGATTAAAGAAAATTGAACCTAAGCCAAATAAATTCCCTGAAGGAACATTTAACACAGGATTAACCCGAACACCGTTACCATAATTCTTCTTCAATGGAGGCTTTTGGTAACTATTTGCTGAAGAAGAAGATGATTGCTTCACAAATGCTTGTTTATGGAGCTTAGTATTATTACAGTTATCCCTTGACAATGGTACCCTTTTCACAGTAGTATTATTAGAAGCTGAACCAGTAGAGTTGCTTCTTGATAAAAGTGGTAAAGGACATAAGCTTCTTCCATATCCACTCACACAATTTAAACTACTACTTCTCTTGAATTTCCAAAACGACTTTGAACTTTGCTTCTCTTCTGTTTCATCAATGGCGGCGTTTTTCTTGGAATTATATTCTCTCGGCGGATCAGGCGAAGGCTTCTGTGGGGATTTGCTCCTTTTCTTGATTTCTGTCGGAAGAATCTTGCCGTCGGAGAAAAGTTCGTCTGCCGGAGATGATTCTTGATCGAAGCTCTTCCGAACGCAGAAATCAAAATCAATGCTGCCAATTGAATTTGATGGTCCAATGCTTAGTTGCTCAACTGGAACATTATCTGATAGGCAAAAATCATGAGAAAATGAGATTCTTGGACTAATTCCAGCTGAATTATTATCTGAGCAGAGTTCAAGTGCCATTTCTTTTCTTTTTTCTTTTCAAGAAAACAGGCTCCAAAATAACATGAATTAAAAGCCAAAATCAAGTAGAAAGATGTAAAGATTTTAGAAGAAAGAGAGATGAAAAACTAAAAGGAAGTTGAAGAGAAGATTTATCGCTAAAAATAGAGTCTGATCAGTGGAGTTGGTTATAGGACAATAATAGTCTGCTGCTGGCTGATACCATGAAAGACCTAGGCATCTTTCTTTTCATATTTTTATGTTCATTACCAAAATCACCCCTTTTCAATCTCTTAGGCAAACTTTTTTTTATCTGTTAAATTGTTGAGTCCTGCTAGTCTGGACTTCATTTATTAATTTTACCAATAATATATATTGCTATTTGTATACCCTTTTTTAAAAAATAAATGTGCTCATAATTAATATATATATATATATATATATGTAGTAATGCATTATTGATCTAATCTATACAATTTATTTAAACCCACACTCTGAGGAATTTTTTTTTAAATTGTTATTGTTAGTACTAATAGTAATTTATATATGATTAGGAAAAGGAAAGAGAAAAATCAGTCTGCAATTCAGTTTATGTTTAAGTGATATTTGAACAAAACTTAGTTTTTTTTTTCTTTTGCTAAAAATAATAGAGATATAAATATTTTTTTATTATATTTTAACTTTTTTTTATTACCGAGATTCTAATTTGACTCCAGTGTTATTTAAAATATATTTTATGAAAAGGGGTAAAGACATGTATATTGTATATTCTTCCAGAAGAAGATGATTTGGTCACACAGATCTCAGAATCAGTCAACGGTGGAGTGGAGTCCCTGTTTCTGTCCACTACATGAAAATAGATAGCTTGTTTGTTAGGCTTAGACATTTATTATAAATACACTTCACACATATCCCATATTATCTATACTATATATATTTATTTTACATGAATATTTCTTATTCCTGATAGGAAATTGGCCCAAAATCTAAGGTAGAGGGTAGAGAATTATTTAGTGATTTAAGAAGGTTAAATTTGAATAGACAAAAGTGGTGATAGCAATTGTCTAAATAGAATACAAGCAAACCACGCCTATTTATGTCAGTAACACTCAATGGTCAAAATCATTCTGCTACTGTTGCCTGTCCACAATTATTTTTTTTAAATTGGTGGCCAATATTATTTTCGGTCTTATCGATCTCAGCTTAAACGGGCCACACTGTTTTATTTATCATTCATTTCCAACAAATTAATTTACATATTAATACAAAATTTCCTACATTGCTAAAATCATCCCATTCAAAATTATCTCGACCATGTAATTATTTCGATCGAATTCATTCAACCCGTTTGACAGGTCTACCTAGATCATATAGGGAAGGAAAATATTGAAAAATAGAACATTTAAACAAAATTCATGACATATGTAGTAGTGGTAGCAAGATTTTGAGTTAGAACATTATTAAATCCCAATTTAGATTAATTATTGTTAAGAAATGGCCCACTTCTTCTAATCAACCTGTTATTATGGAAGGGTATCTTCTAGTTAGATCAAGTTGTAATTGATAAAGGTGGCAAAAAAGCATATGGTCCCATTCATCATGACCTTATGCTTCTTAGTTTTCCTTTTGAATTAAGTAATTTTATCGTTTTCAAAAGTTCTATTTCTTTTTCTTTCTTTTTATTACCATATTATTTATGTTTAGAGTTCAAATCAGAGAGCTTTGATGAGCTAGTCATTTATATATAAATATAGCAAAAGTGCTAGTCATGGCATAATTGAGGGTTTGTAATTTCTTTTATGAACTTATTTATGATGTATAAACTACTTCGCGATGCTACTCTTTTAAATAATATTAAAAAAGTGCTAATATTATCATTATACCGTATTTAACAGTACACAAGCGTTCACGGCACTGTTTTTCACATAAATCCCTATCACAAGATAATTAATGCCACCATCCGATCGAGCCAATATAATTTTCCTTTTAGCAAATTCTCCCCAATGATCGAACTCGTGATTTCAACTTCAATACTAACTGTGGATTTCGAGCGTTTTACCATTAATGGGAAAATATTTTACCATCTAATTGGCACGAAGATAAATTCACTTTCCCTGTTGGTAGTTACAGTGGATTTGATTTCAACGGGAAAATATTTCTTAGTACATCGTATAGATTTTTTTTGCGTTTTTAGCAAATTAATGTATCACACAGACGTGGCAGATGGATTCATTGAAACTATACACTGAGGAGACTTGTCTCTTGCCTAGAGTTCAAAAGTAACCTTGAATACATTCTCAACAACTTATATAGACTAATCTACTTCTTATATTGGGATCATCAATGCGTAGATTGATTGAATTTATTGAATACTTTTCATGAGCAAAATCAAAATTAGAATCTCTATCCACCCTGCCTTAATATATAGTATATTCTTATAAAAAAATATTTAGAAATAATAAAATGTCAACAATTATTTAGAAATTAAGTAACTAGTTGACTTGTCCTTTTTCTCTTTAATTTTTTTTAATTTTATTTTATGTACGAAAAATCTATTCTGTATGATGTATCGACCCCACTTCTTCAAGTCAATAAATTGCAACCATTCAAAAATTCATAAAGGAAAAAAAATATTACTTCTTCATGAATTGATTTGAAATTTATTTTTTTTCCGAGATAAATTTAATTTACTTGTTCGGTTGTTATAAATAATATACGTGGATAGTGGTGTGCAATGACAGCATAGTTTGGTCCAAACAGTTAATTATTTAATGTCATCATATCTTCTCACCAAGTACATCATAAAGAATTAAATTAAACTAAGGTTTATTTCCTCACCGATTAAATTCTAAATGGCAATGCTGTAGGTAAAGACATGTACTTTGGCATTTAAATCATTGCCAGTCCATTTTCCGGATAATTAAGTCTTCATCACTAGAAATGGACTAAATAAAAAACTTTAATTGAGGACCAAAAATCCAAGAAATTGATCCCAAATAATAACAATACAATTCATTAATTAAAGAAGATCATCTAAACCCTCAAACATTAGTTGAAGGAGTGCAATTAAACCGACCATAATTTTTGTTTCCAAGTCTTAGTGAAGCCTTCATGAAATGTTTATTTAATTTTTCTCATAAAAAGGAAAAGAGAAATGAGTTGTTAATTCATTTAGGTACAGTGCTTCGCTTTTGACAAAAAAAGAAAATTAGGTACAGTGTAGGCTGATGCCACAAGGTCCAAGAAAAGCACATATATGCATGGTCCTATAATAATATACACTGGACCAACAAAGCTATTTATTTGGAAAAAAAAAAAAATTTAATTACTTTTAAGTAAATTTCCATTGGATGCATGGCCACTTGTTGCATGTGAAACATCACATAAAGAAGCAGCAAGTAAAGAGATATTAGAATCTTTAGGGTTTGGTCTTTTGCTGCAATGAAGAGATGGAAAAATACCCCACTCTTTTTTATTGCTTCTGTCACTGTCCTTTAGTCTTTACCTTAATGGGTTTTTGTGATTTGGATTTTGCAGCGTGACAAAATTCAGATGAGGCTACGCACTTTAAAGCTACTGAACTCAATATAAATTAAAAATAAAAGAAACAACAAACTAAACCAAATCTTAACATACATTTTTCTGATTCTCATCTCTGAACTCTTTCTTGATTGTCTGTCCACTTTCTTTCTGCAGTTTTATTATTATTTTTAGGGCAGTTGTGATCTTCTTTTTTATGATAATAATACAGTCAGAATTCGTCTTATATAGAGTTTAAAATTAAGTAGTTCTTGAAAATGCTTTAGTCATACTAGTAGTCAAAATGTAGCTTGAAATATTGTTTATCTAACCCTACTTTTAAATTACTAATTAGCTAATATTAAAAATATATAAGATATTCTTAATGCAAATAAGAATGGCATCACCAATAATTGGTTTCTGAAATGAGAAAGTTCAGTGAATTAGCTTAATGGTGTCCCAAAAATGATGACTCCTATCCAATTTATGGACCGACAAACAAGGGACAAATTGTGCTCTCCAAGAATGCCATAGAAGCAAGAAAGAAGAAAAGAAAAGAAAGGCAGTGGCCATCCCCACAAACATGCAATAATGATGGCATATCGTAATTCTCATAACACTAAATCTCTTGCATATGTAATATAGCACTATGCATTATCACTTTTTTTTTTTTGGTTAGAAAGAAAAAGTTTACTTTCATTTAATTTGTGTGGATAATTAAGGAAGCAAAAACTAAAACGACATTTAATTCGGAGTATCTTATCATCAATTGATTATGATGGCAAATGCATCTTTTGACCCCTAAATTTTAGAAGAATGTGCAATTAATTAAGAGCCATAACTCAAAGTTTGCTCAATTGGATCTCTTACTTTCCTTTGTTATAATTTAACCTTGCAACTCTAAATTTTGTTAAATAGTATTAAATAAATAGGCTTAATACATAAAACCCCCTCTATGCTTGTATTTAATTTCAAAATTGATACCTTTACTAATTAAGTTTTTAATTTTCCATCAAAAATTTGAAAAATTTTTAATTTACCATCCGAACTTTGAAAAGTTTTTAATTTACCACCTAACGCAATGATACTGCGTATAACTTATCACCTACTTCCCTCAGCGCGGACATTTCACGCTCCAGTCAACTTCAGCACGTAGGTGGTAAGTTATACGCAATATTATTGCGTTAGGTGATAATTTATAATATACTTTTCAAAGTTCAAGTGGTAAATCAAAAATAATTAAAGTTTAGGTATTAATTTTGAAATTAAATACAAGTATAAGGGGGATTTGATATATTAAGCCTATTAAATATAAGTAACTACGTACTATCACTTTTTTTTTTTGTTATAAGGGAGCATAATGCCAAATTACTTTATACATTTCATTATAAAAAATTGAACTCAAAACTTATCCCATTTGAATAGATATAATTATCATATAGTACTGTTCAGGTATATATATCTCGTTTCCATTTAAACTTGCCACTTTAACCTAGTTTTCTAGTTCTGGGTGAACTTAATCTGCCATCTAATGTTGTCTTTTTAAGTTTTAGTACCTGGTGGAAGCTGATTGGAAAGTTAAGTTCTAAAAATGACAGCTTGCTAGAATATGCTGTTTTTCTTCCGAAAGTTACTGAATTTATATCTTAATTACCAGAAAGTCATAAAAAAACTTTTTATAACAAAGAAAATATATAAACTCTATAATCTTTGCATGAAAAATCATTTTATTTGGAAAATACTTAAAACTGTATCAAAATTTAATATGACACATACTATAAAAAATATAGACATTTTAAAATGTAACACGTAGCAATACACATTAATAAGAACCAATGTAATGCAATAAATATGGTAAAAAAATGGCTTTCATTATTTCTCGTTAAATTTCTTTTCCTTGATTAAATAGCATATAAATTGGTTGTTTACATGAAATTTAAACTTTTTGAAAGATTGTAAGTTTAGGTGAGGTGTCATGGTGGATTTTTAGTAAAGTTTGAGGTATTTGTCATTTTAAAATAACTTTTCTATTAATATTGCATTTCTATTAAAAGCCTATAAAGATATATCAATTTTTACATGTTGACCTTAATACCTAGCAGCTGACTTATTATTCAAGTAAATATAAATTGTCACTTAACTCAATTTTTGTACCATAATCCGAAAAATTAAAATAAAATAAAGAAATAAAATCCCATTATCTACTCTCATCCGAAAATCCCGAGTCTACAAACCTTATATCTAATAGAGAACAGATATAATAGATTTAGATTTTTTTTCTCTTAGAAATGAAATGATTTATGGACTCAATATGGCTCTTTGTCGAATATTTATTAATTTTCAAGAAAAAATCTTTTTTTTCCGCACTTTGATTTTTGGCCTGTAATGTCAAGATGTAGTGGACTTGATCATGCATGTTATTATTAGTTGTTTTTGGTTTTTACCAGCTATTTGATGATTGGATAAATTCTTATTGAAGTTATTTATATAGATTTCAGTGTATTAAGCTGGACTATTGGTGGTATTTTGATGGAAATAGAGCCTGGAAAGCTTAGCTTGAATTACAATCGCCCAAATTTAACAGGCATTATATAAATTGACGAATGCTTTAAGTTGGCCTAGACATGAGATGGATGGAGGTTATTTGCTTTGACACATATTTTTTTCCCTTTATCAATCAGCTGATGATGTTGATTTTGAAGAAATTTACATCCTTCTTTACTTAAGGTATTTTTTATTTTTTAACGGTTAAACAGTACTGATAAAACCTAAAATGTCTTTATCTGAAGAAAAGTAGGCGATCCGATCGGATGAGAAAACCCTGCAATAAGAAGAGCCCGGTCGGACCAGGCGTGATCACTCCGAACCTTAATTTAGTAGCTTAGAGAGAAAATATGCTTTTAGAGAGAGAATATTTAGGATTCAATATCTGGTGCTATCGTTGGCTGGGCTATTTATATGACATGGTTGAGAGGCACTCGAGTGCCTGTGCAGTGATTATTGACTGTCAGAGTAGGTATTCGGCGACATGACTGGGAGCAGGTGGTAGGCATGAGCGCTGTCTTGTGTCAGGCGGCTGACGGGACTGGCGGTCACATCAGCTGATCGAGCGTGTGCGCTGCCTAGGAACTCGTGTCTGCTACTCTTGATTGTTAGGTCTTGGGCCTTGCCAGTTGAGTGGGCCGGCTCAATGGGGATTAGAGCAAATGATATTTGCTATGTTATCAAGTACTAATTAAAATACAATTTAACGGTTAAAGAGTGAAAAATATCATAAATTGGAAAGTATGCTAGCTCAATGACAAGCTCATAACAAAGCCGCTCCAATAGCATTACGGAGCAGAAATTGCTAACATCGGTATAAGGCACCTCAAATATCTTATACCATACGGGACCGAGTTTGCCAAATTGGCAAAAAATCTGCACAAAAATTAGCTTCTCTAAAAATTCGGATATATAGTAGAAATTTGCCAATGCCGGGCTACTAACAACTCCTTATGGCCATATGAAGAGAACCCCAACTTCTATCATCATCATCAATCAAAATGAAACAAACAGCTGATTTGCTATCCGCTCTTGATTTTATATAGCAATTGAATAATTTTTAATTTGAGGTAAATTATGATAAATTAAGAGTTAAAAAAGACTAATTAAATATTCAATTGATGGACATTATTGCATTTTTTTTATCAATATTTCTAGAATTAAAAGATGTATTTTTCCTTCTAAATTCTTAGCCCATACATCCATCATCCTCGGTTCCCTGAATATCATTATAAATTTGATTATATGAAAAGCTATTATTATTATTATTAGTAAATGGCACTGAATCGGAAGTCGATGGCACTGAATCGGAAGTCGTACTAAAATTTGATGGTGATTGGTTGAAAGTTTAATCTATTTTTTTAGAAACAAATATGGATATGTTGACGTTGATATGCCGTCGAAATTGATAATGAAGACGAAGATCGATGAATCAATCATGAAAAGATATGCTTTTTTTATTGTTATATTTTTTCATTCGCTGGCCGACATGTCTCAATCCGTCCATAGTATTAATAATGCAAGTGCTTTATCCTTACTAATTAAACTGAAAATTAAGCTTTAAACAGTTTAATAAAATAATCAATAATTGTATTTTTAAGAACTTATAATTGCAAAGAAAACATGGTTAGAAATAACTCAATTTTCTCGGGAACAGAAACACCGACCGTATCAAATTATGAGTTGTTTTTTTGACTTTAAAGCTTTTCAACCTTTCTCATGTCATGAGATTCATAAACGTGTTTCTCTATTGTTCAAAAAATGATATAATAATTAAAATAGAACAATTGTCAATTGAATTCATAAATTATTGAAAGAAAAATTATACACATATAATTTATGGAGGTGATATTAAATAATGCTACTCATTTCTTGTAGCGTGAAAAACGTTGTGAAAGCGTTTATAAAAATTCCGTTTATTTTTTGTCACTAGCCTAACTCTCACATACATGCGGGATAATAGCAGTTTTTTCACAATTTAAATATCTCTGAAAGATTAAGACAAAAATAGTATAAATGCGAACGAGCAGTCTTGCGGGATATACGTTTTCTAGTTACCAAATTTCGATATCTCTTATCTATTTATAAAAATCCTAATAGTTAGATATATACCTCTAGTATAACTCGAACTTTTTTTAAAATATGATTTTGTAATTTTATTCAGGCTGAATTGCTTAATTTCATATGATTTGGAACTTTATCTAAAATTAGGGTCATAAATAATTGTCATATTATTCAAATTAGATTTTTATTTTTTTTTAATTCAAAAGCAAGTCTTAAACATTATGGAAATAGTACTCCATTCATATGTTTTTCTATAAATCTATTAACAACGTTATTAAAGCATGTGGATGAAGTACTATTTTAACGTACATATGTGTTTTGTTCTAACTTTTAGAACTCAACAAACCAACTCCTATAAGCACCATTGTTAGTGAAGTCGCATATGTTTTCACACTAATAGTTAGATACAGTGATAGAGTCAGGATACCAGAGTCCGTGAAAGTATATATCCTGGCTCTGCCACTGATAACAACATAAGCAATATGCAAAA
The DNA here is from genome assembly GCA_947683425.1 of Excoecaria cochinchinensis. Taxonomy (NCBI): domain Eukaryota; kingdom Viridiplantae; phylum Streptophyta; class Magnoliopsida; order Malpighiales; family Euphorbiaceae; genus Excoecaria; species Excoecaria cochinchinensis. The sequence goes on from CANTUQ010000187.1 coordinate 2,432,756, forward strand.
TATTTTGCTATACTATACTCTAACTAAATGTTGAACTCGTTAAATCAAGAGGGACAAAATTGACGAAATTTATCCACAAATTTTCTCTTAGGAAAATTATGTTGACGAGGTTGATAAAACCCCTTTTTGCCAATAATATCTTATAATCTTATATTGGTCATTAGGATGATAATGTGACATTTCAGAGTGTAGACCATGATCTAATGGAAGCTCTTCCAATTTAATATCAACTCGAGGCTGTTTCAAAAAATTTGATTCAAAATTAGCTTAAAGAGACTTTGAAAGAGGTTGATTAGAAATTGATTTTCTTTTGATAAATTTATCCATACCCTATATCATTAAAAAAATATAACAAAAATACACATTTCAATTTAGTAAATTAACACTGAAAATACGTATTATATTTTATTGGATATCACAAGTCCACAACCTTAAAATACTGGGATAAAATGGCAAAAACTCATAATTCGGGACCACTATATTGACAATAATCTTGATTATATTGATAAATTGTGAAAGTTTTAGCTAATTCAATCAAATATTTATACCATAATTCCACAATTTATGCCACAAACAACATAATAATAGCAAAAAGTGAATTTAGTGGTTACAAACCTTAGTTTACAGCAAAACAATTCATTTCCTTTCTCCTCATTTCTTAAATTTTCTTGTTCTTCTACAGATTTCCAAGACCATTTCATTCATCAATCCAACAAAACACACATAATAATGCAATTTAAACAAATAATTAATGGTATTAAACTTTAAATTTTAAATCTCTAAATCCCAAAATCTATCCCCCTTATTAATCCCTCTAAATTCCAAGTTTACAATCACTCATACTCACCCTTCCAGTTGTCGATCAGAGAGGAGGAACCCGGTGGTATCTTGGCGACCGAGATGTCAGATTTTGGGGCTGTAACCGAAGCGAAAACGTAGGAAAAGGAGAAAAAAAACGGTTGTTGTTGTCGCGCTTTGGAAGTAGAAAAGAGGGAACTGATGGAAGAGACGGCTGCTGATGGAAGAGAAGGTGATGGTGGTGACGGAAGAGAGAGAGAGAGATGCAGATGATGGGAGCTGAAATGGGGACGAATAATCCAGAACTAATAAGAAAAAATGAGAGAAAAAAAGAAGAAGAAGAAGAAGTAGTGAAATGGCCAAAACGACGCCATTTAGGTGTGGGAGCAAATTTTCTTGTATCAAATTTTAATTTCAGTCTCTCCTTATTTACTTTTAAATCCCTAATTTAAATTTCATACTATATCTTTTATTACATAAAAATTTTAATGTTTTTATCGTTGTTACTTTAATTTTACTCGTGAATATTCTAAATTTTTAATACTTAATATAATCCTTTATAATTAAATTTTTAATTTTATTTATGTGCTAAAAAATGTCATGAACACTTAAAATTTTGATATGGAACACTTAAAATAAATGAAAGGATCATTATTGTAATATATATATATATATATGAAAAAAATTAAAAGTGAGAGTGTGCATGTGCACATCCTCACTATAACGTGGCTCTGCCGCTGATTAGATAGTGAGATTGCATCATTTGTAATAAAGTCACGTCACGATAAACAATAAGATGCAATTTCAAATACAGATAAAAGAGTTATTGGAAAATATTCAATTTTTAAGAGTTTTCTAAAACTAAAATGATAATGATGGAATCATAACAGGTGAAAAATCATATTAGCAATTGGCTTTATGGGAGGAGAAGTGCATGTGGACTTAACTAACTGTATTAGAAGAGAATATCAAGGACTTTCAACAAGAAAGTTAGGGGCCATGATTAAATGTGTCGGTGCACGCATGTGTATACATCTTCGCATTAAATGAGATCAAATTTATTCGCCTAATCTGATCGGCGGACTCGAGTAATTCTCAAAAATTAGGCATCATGACTTGAAAAAAAAAAGAAAAAGGGTGATGTCCTAAAAGCAATGCAAGACTCTTAGGAGAAATTTAAGGCCAATTAGCAAGGCCCCATATATGTCATTGAGAAGAGCTCCGATGGCCTATATTGCCCCTTTACACCTTGCTTTTGTTTCCTTTCTCAAAATTATGTATTGTCTAAAAAGTGTTGCGTGGGATTGAGAGGGTGGAGATAGTTAATGAGTTTTAATTCTAGTGCCTTCTACGCTTGAGATTGCAGATATCTTCATGAAGGCTTTGAATGCTCCCTTGTTTTCCAAACTTTGTTCCAAGCTATCTTTGGTTGATTTACACCAAATTCTGCTTGAGGAGGGGATGAAAAATAATTATTTTATTTTTTTTCTTTTTATTTTGTCACTGTTAGTTTTAACAGTGTTAGAAAACGGAGCTGGTTATTAGTTAGTATTTTATTGTATTGTTTGTAATCATACTAATACTAACTGTTAGTTCTTTTTCATCAATTAATGAAGTAGTATTACTTTTCTTCATTATTCTCACTACCTTAATAAGAAACAGGTGGTTTCTTGCACAACTATAAGTTTCTGTTAGGCTAAAGAATTTGGGCTGTCCTTTAGAACTTTTCTTCTTAAGAAAAAGAAGGCTGGACTTATGGATTTCTTATTTGGGTTATGCTTTCGGTTTGAATCCATTCTAATCTGAGTATATTTGTTTAATACCCATCCATTCTATTCTTTTTCTTTTGACATGTAAATTTTAACTTGAATCCGTTCAAAAAAATGTGATAAAATTTGATTCGAATTAAAAAAAAAATACATAACTTAGACTCGAGAAAAAGTGACCCAAATCAGACTCAATCCGAATCAACCTAAAACTGATCCATTTCAATTTTTAAGATCAATTCAATTGTTTTTTAAACAAAAATTCCTATTCTATCGATTCAAAAAATGATCCGACTAAAATCCATCCAATTCTACCTGTTTGACAGGTTTTTTTTTTTTTTAAAAAATCTGGCATATAAAAATTGTAATGAAGTATTCATTTTATTTAGTAAGTTTGAAAAAATTCAAATTTGAATCGTTAAAAACTTAAGCAATTTTTTATTTTGAATCTTAAAATAATAAGGCTCAATCATACCCAAGCATTGATATTTTAGACCGTTAATAAGGTCCACAAACATCTTACAAAATCATTATCATTGGCCACTGTAATGAAGCATAATTTGTCAGTTACTCGTTTTTCTTTATCATCACATAACACATATAAAGTAATGAAGTGATAATTGTCCGGTGCATGCAACACATCTATAAAGCATTTTCAGAACAACTAATTAAGGCCAGTTTTCAGAACAACACATCTAACGAATTTCTAACCGCTCTTTTATCATGTAAGAAACGAATGATTTTTTTTTCTTTTATTATAAATTGAAGTTTATTGACTTTATTATTATAAAGATTATAATTGAATGACCAATCACGTAAATTACCCTGTTAACAAAGACATAATTTTTAGATATGAAGACTTATTCTAAACACCTCACGTATACTTTCTCTAAAAGGTAATAATTTGACTGTAAAACTGCTTTTAGCTAGGATCTGATGGAGTATTCTTTCATCGTATAATCTCAAGGACGGACTTAGTGCGATTCCGAACTGTTTCCGGTTAGAAAAGGGTGAAAAATGAAAAAGTTTGAATAAATTTTAATTGCTCCTCATCTGCCACCAAGCTGTCGAATCCTAATTGGACAAAATCAAAAGCCTCTGGCTCTTTCAAATTCAACTAATCACCTTTCGTCCAAAAAAAAAAAAAAAAGAAATCAGCCAATCACGATACAGTCTTAAGAAAGTCAGCTCTTTTGGATTCAAAATATTTCTTTCACATCTTCGCAGTTCACACCCAAATTCAATCTTACAGTGTTGCAGCCGTTCAACAAATACTAATTTGAAAACGTAAGGGAATTTCTCTTCTCTCCTTTTTTTTTTTTTTAAAGAAATAAACTTCAGTTTTTATCTCCAGGTTCTTTCTGTTCAGTTTCTTTTTTCTTTTCCTTCATTTGCTTTCATCAGCCAAATCAAAGTTACAATAAGAAGCTAGGGAATGCCGAATTGGGAACTGAAGAATTGCTGCCAGCATGACCAGGTCGTCTTCTTGGTCACCATCGGTGTCTTCTCTGTTGTCATCCTCGCGGTATTTCAATGAGCTTTTCTCTCTTTCTCTCACTTTTTGCGTTTTTGGGGTTTTAAAGATTAAGTCAACAAAGTCAGAACTTTATCTATTAACTATTATGCTTTAATTTGTTTTCTTTCTTGGTAGTTTTGTGATATTATCTTAGTACTAATCAATTTTTTTTTTGTGGGTTCCATGGAGTATGATTTATAAGGGTTGAGACAGATGGGATTAGGGGTGAGAGTAAATGAAAAATTTTGGTAAAGAAATTTTATTGATTTGTGAGTTAGAAGGAGGATAATGGGTAAAATGGAGTTTAAGTATTACGGCAAGTGCTTCTTAATTGGGAATTACTTATTATTCAGGTAGTATATCGCTTATATTCAAAGAATTACTAGGTTATAGACTTATAGTAGTGCGATTTATACCAAGACCGAACATTCTGGAGTTTTAAATAATTTTCCTTGCATATGATCTATTAAGGTTGAGTAGTACTTGTATTAGGTTTTGAGCCGAGAATGATGGCGCCTGTGATTTAGCTCAGCTTGATCCATTTCTGTGTCTCTGCTCCCTAAGGATTTAGATTGCTGGATTTGAAATTTATATGGTGTGAGCTTAGCTTTAAAATCTGAATTACATGGAAATTTCATTTTTGTTATGAATGTCATTTGATGCAGCCAGTTTTGGCGAAGATTTAGTTTCTTCCACTTGTGTTTTAATGTTTACTAATGATATCTTTCATTTAATCTTTCTTGTTTTCACAGCTATGGAGGACATTTCTAATGATGCCCTTTAAGCTCATTACTGTATTTTTGCACGAAGCAAGTCATGCAATTGCTTGTAAACTCACATGTGGTCATGTAAGAAGCTCTTACCTCTTGCAAATTATTGATCCGATTAAAAAGTTCCATGCTTTCCACCTGCTCACTTGTGCATAAATATTTTAGTTTCAATCCCTAATCTAATATGTGATTAAACAATTTGGATGAAAATATAGATTCCATCAAATTTGCTCTCACGATGAAATATGCTACAGTAATGTGAATTCACTCTGATAAATGCTCACAAGTTTCTTGTGGCAGCTAAGATTCAGGGGCATGCTAAGCACTTAGCTTATCAATTTTTCCTTCTATTTGTAAAAGAAGATATCTTGAGAAATTGACTCCTGGAAGATTATGGGAAGCTTCACAGTTTCTTCCTGGTTATTAACCTGCAAATTGACATATGATATGCCTTGATGCATGTCAGGGAACATATCACGCTTGAACTTGCTGTGCATATATTTAGTAGTTTATCATCTGTTGTTATTCAGTAAAACAAATTAGATTCCCTGAAATGTGAAAAATTAACTTGCCTTCAACTTTACTGTTTCTGTAAAAAAGACAAAAAAAATAGTTAGAAAATTTATTATTGGATAGAAAATTTATATGCCAACACCTTTGTTCAGAATTCAAATTTTTGAAGTACATTTCACAGGTATAGCAAATCACACTTGGATTATCCAATGATTGATGCTTCTTGTTTCTAAACTACCGCAATAACTTTTGAATCTTCATTTGTGTATTTTTTATTCGTTCTGAAAATGAATGTTTTCTCACTAGGCATGCGGCTCAAAGTGGCATTTGTTTCAAACTTAAGGCATGAGGTTTCCCTGCATATCACTTTTAATCTCTTGCTAGGTAAAGCTCAGCTACAGTTATTTTCATGCACTGTAAATTTCAGGTGGAAGGGATTCAGGTTCATGCAAATGAAGGTGGGGTGACGCAAACACGTGGTGGTGTATATTGGCTCATCTTGCCTGCTGGATGTAAATCTCTTATTACCTTGAAACTTGATTCTTAGTTATGACATCTGTTTTTTATCTTAATATAAGATGTGAGGGAAAGGCAGTGGGCAATCCAGGATAAAATGGAGAAAATCATGTGCATCTCTGGTGTACCTGCTTTTTATATACTTTTCCATGTAACGTTTGCCTGTTGGCTGGTCCCTTTTTTAACGGGATTCTATCGTTACCTGGCTGGGTTCAAACCTTAAGACTCTCTCCAATCCTGTTGCAGTCTATGTTGCTTCTGTAAATCCAACATGTAATTTGGACGAGGCATGCTGGATTCTTGTGAAGCCTGTTAATTGTGCCGAATTTAGCTCAAAACATTCTTTTGGAAGTGTCATGGTTGCATATTTCCGTATCTGAGTTGTCATATGCGATTGATGATGATTTTACTTTGTTATTTTCCCCACAATAAGCACAATCAACTTCCATTCTACCTTTATATTTGAATAATGCCTTTCTTTCAGAGAGACATGCGATTTACTTCTTAATGGCACTCAATGTGAAATTGCCTTTGCATCTAGATATTGGTTCATCATTTTGGGGGATGGCGTTGATACTTGCATCCACAAATCTCACTACAGCAAGAATAGCTGCCGGATGTCTTGGTGTTGCTCTGTTAATTGTGCTCTTTGTTGCTAAAAATGTAAGACAGCATAAATGCATAAATCTATTTTATTTCCTATTATATGTTACTACTTTCAAGATGATCTTCTTCTTATTGGTTTCTTGTTATTCATCGGACAGAGTTCCTCAAGCTTTAAAGATTCTATTGTCTTACATATTACTTATTATTTGTCAACAGTGGACACTTCGAGGTCTTTGTATCGGTGAGTGATACCTAATTCGCTTCAATTTTTTTTTTCCTTATGATGTATTTTATAGATTTCCTTGATCATGCTTTTCCTGTTTACAAATTCAATTCCAGGATTTATTATTTTCCTTGCTGTTGTTTGGGTATTGCAAGAAACAACAAAAGTCCGTATTCTTCGATATGTCATTCTCTTCATTGGTATATGTATACATCATATCTTCCCATTTTGTTCATATCTTGCTTCTATAACCATTTGATTATTAAGATCAGTATAAAACAGATGTAATATCATTATGTAAATTGCAGGAGTAATGAACAGCTTGTTTTCAGTTTATGGTATGTATCATTCTTTCTTCTCTACAACTTTTTGCTTATCATTGAAGTTAGAGATATAAATTGCAAATCGTTTGCAGATATATATGATGATCTAATATCGCGAAGAGTCCACTCTAGTGATGCTGAGAAGTTTGCAGAACTTTGCCCCTGTCCTTGTACTGGTGTTGGTTGGGGAGTCATTTGGTGAGGGTTTAATGATTCTTCATTCACACATTTTTTTTTTTGTTTCCGACATTCTTGACATTGTGATTTTAATTGCTGGGGAATGGCATGATCTATCGATTTTGACGAATGCTTAGATGGTTCTACTTTACATTTTTGTTCGGACACTTAAAAATGCGAGTTTACTTGCAGGGGAATGATATCATTTATGTTTCTCTGCGGATCCATATATCTTGGACTGGTGATCTTATCTTAGGTACAATCTACTTCTGCTTGGAGTCAGTTGCTTTTCCCATCACATACACCCACATACACATGAATCTTATGCCCTTTTATTACAATAGGATAACACTACAGCAGTACAAGCTTAATTTTCTGGAATTTGCAGTACAAGGAATTGATTTTGAAATATTTTTCTTTCTTAAACAATGAGTTGTATAAATTTATTCGCTTTCTCGCTCTCATCTAAGAGAACATGAATGCCAAATCGAAACTTGTCTTGATAAGTAGCCTATGAAGACAAATAAGCGATAGAAAAGGTTCTGCAATATGAGGAGTAATAAAGCCCAAGTTACAGACTTAAGGCTAATAGATGTTACAATAGTTCATATCTGAACTTGTCTTGCTTTGCCTTTTCAGGTTGAGACCTAAGATCAAATATTTCTGGATGAACTTGTGGGACCTTCATTTGTATTTGGCATTTTGCTTCTTGGATTCATCTTCATTGGATTCATATGACGCTTTATTCTTGCCTAGTTGTGTGTACATTTCTCCATTCTTTTATTTGGGGTTACTCAATACTGCTCAATGATTCATTTGTACAGAAAACATGTATCGAACTATTGATTTGAGATTCAGATGCAACTAAATTGATTTGAGATTAAGATGCAACTAAATTGATTATGCATTCTTTTGCAATTTTATTTCTTGCTTTCATGCAAGCTGCTGTTATTATAACACAACATGCACATGTAACCACTATAACTGTCTATCTATGACCATTTTACTTCTAAAGAAAAAAAAATGCTTAATTTTATTGGTTTTGATAATGATATATTCAAGACGGTTTTTAGAGGTTTACTCGGAGTAAGAGCGAGGTTGAACCACTAAAATTGATACAGCAGTTATGTAACGTTCTGAAATAGTCATGCTGGAAGAATTGAAACCACTCAATTAAATTCGACAATGTGGATATATAACAAATAATATTAATTAATATTTAATATTGAAATAATATCTGAAAATGACAGGGTAAATTAAATGGAAATTTATATAGATTGAAATAAAAATAATATTTTGAGAGCAATTAGGATTTTATAGAACAATAGAAATGGGTACGTATGGATTTGAAATAGGAATCCAAATGTATGAAACTTTAAATGGAGGGACTAAAATGAGATTTTGCATAAAAATCTGCAGCAAAACGTCCCTTTTTTTCTTCTTTCTTTCTCCCGTGTTCCGGACCCCAAAACTTCCTTTTAGTTCAGGCTCTCCATCAACCATTTCCCTCCCGCCATTGTCGCTGCCAGTTCCTCTGCCATCCGTCGCTGGTCGTCGGTTTCTTTCTCTCTCCGCACGCGACGGCAGCAGCCCCCTCTTTCCTTTTCTTTTTTTGTGTTCCTCGCTCTCTCTGTCTCAAGTCGTTCCGTCGTTTTCTTGCGTCGCCGACCTCCGGAACTGCATCGGCTTCTTCAACGAATGGTAACTGATGGGATGAAGTTTCAGCTACTAAAGATTCCGAATTTGAATGAAAAATGAGAAGATGACCTCAGATTTGGTCAGGGATTTAAAAATTTAAAAATTAGGAATTTGGGACTAAGAGTTTGGGTAAGCTAAATTACTCACCTTATGCTATTATATATTAGTTTAATTTACATTTTTTATTGTGTCTTATTGAGTTTTTGGTTAAAATGGTGTATGTACATATGAAGGAGAAGAAGAAAAACGTGAAGAAGAAAGAAAAAGGGAGATAAGCGGAGGCCTAAGTTGATTTTTGTATATTCAAGTGAGACTTTCTATGTTGTTTTTGCCATACATTGAGGTTAGCTATCACTAAACTTACTTTTTCTATTTGTTTTACTGTAAGTTTAAATTTAAAACCTATGGCATGATATAATTTTCTTAGAACTAATCTCGAATTGGTAGAATTGATACATGATTTAGTTTATTGAAGTAAGTGACAATGGAATTTTGCATGGTTGCGAGGAAATTATTTTTTTAGGTAAATATATTTAACGAGTTTGAATTAGAATAGTGTGTTATTGATGTATAAATGAACTTGTTTGGTACACTGATATGATGAAAAATACTTGCATGTTTGAATTTTTGTTTAAATATGGACTTAACTATAATTGGTGGATTGATTAGGTCTAGAATATTAATTTTTGTCATTTTGGAGTATTGTTAAGTTTGAAGCTATTAAATAGCTCATCCAAAGCCAAACTAAAATTTGAGTTGTAAATTTTTGGTTGATAGGTTTGATGTCCAATCTTGAATTTTTATGGACATTGTAAATATATATATATATGTAAAAGGAGACGGATGTAATTATATTTTATTATGAAAAGTGTATGAACTAAAAAGCATAAATTCACAACTGTTGGTGAATTTATTCATTTATATTGATGTTTTGAGAATGATGGAAAATATTGAGTCTACATTGGATGTAGATGGAGTTGAAATACGTGGATGATTTTATAAAAGTATATTTGTGATTGGTTAACGGGGGGATAGAGTTCCTTATAGTGGAAATTTTGTCAGATTTTTGTAAAAATGAGTTGTATGGATTTATATGAATTAAAGTGTAAAAACAAAATTGAAATTTTGTATTAGAATATTAAGTTGTGTAATATTTAGTATCTGTCCCTTAGCGGGTCGGGTATTAGGTGTTACAGGTTAACCACTAGTTAATAAAATTATTAATGGATCTATTAACCGATTCATGTTACCCCTAGTATATACAGCTAAATTTCACTTCTTTTAAGTTGAAACTGGAAGGGACAATGAACATATTCGCCGGACCTTGAAGTTGAACGGATATAATTAACGCACCTTGGATAACATACAATACATGATGGAGATTTAAAACGGTAAGATTTTTTTTAAAAAGAATGTACATGACCAATTTATGGGATGTATTCATTTATAGCCGGCTTCTCAAATTACCTTTAAAAAACTATATAATTTTAATGGTTGAATTTCTTATACCTTTAGATTCAACAGTGCCTATCGCTACCATAACTGAATTTCTACCGTGATAGCATTCTTAGTTAATACTATATATTAAGAGAGAGAATGATCCGGTTTCTTAGTGTTACCGGATCACCTAATATCCAACAGTGCCTACCTTAATCTAAGGTAGGAACCGCGTACCAACACCCATGTGTAGTACTCTAGTCTCTCATTCAACAATACTGTGTTGGCCCCAAACAAAACTTTATTTTCCATTGCGACTAATCCGTTAGTCCTGGCCTACCGGATAAAATCTGCTTTCCACCTCTTTTGGCTGGAGTGCTGTTTTGATCCTACTATCAGGTTAATTCTTTTTTTTTTTCCTGTTATTATTTGAAACTATGGCCAAGTCGTAAAAACTCTTAGGCTTGATATGGTTGCTCTTCATCTTTGAAAATTCGGTGTCTACCACTTGTTTGACAATATGTTTGTGAGGAAGTAATTGCTGCTATTTGCAGTTTTGATTCCTCAAATAATTATGCCAGTTCAGTATAAGAGTGCACCATTAGATTTCTAATAAGGTATCTATGTTTTTCGGTTTGATGAATTGCTGCTAAACCTATGGAACAAATTCATAGTTGTATTTTAATGTATTTTTGTTATATTTTAGATGGAATCTCAAGGGGAAGTGTGTTCTTCTGAGACTCTTGGATACATGGAGCTTGCAATAGAACAGGTAATGCATTGTCATTGCAACAGTGACTGAGATCAGATTTTCTTCTGAAAAATCCTTGCAATAGAATTCAGTTCACTTCTACTAAATAAATTCAGTGAAACAAAGGAAGTCAGAGGTTGCTTCTTGTTTTTTGCTTTAACCCATTTGGTATTTTTAGCTTGTGTGATTTAAATTATTATTATTATTATTTTACCATGTGCCGCAACTGCTCTTTGACCTCTTTAACCTTCTGTCTGTGTCTTCAATTTGATGCTGGAATTTTTACTAAAAACTAATTCTCATAAAAGTCTCTCTCTCTCTCTCTCTCTCTATTTATCTATGTGCACTTTCACAATGCATCTGTTGTGTTAAAGGTGTCTACTGGACTGTAAGATGGATATAGGGTGGCCTTTTGGTATTTGCCAACATGTAAATTGCTGGTATGGCTGCTGCTACCTACCCATAAGCTACTCATGTTGTTTATCTTTGGCCCCTGAGCGAAGATTCATAGGTCCAATTAATTGTCATGTCTTTGGTTTATTTAACATTTGCTTCATTATTCTATCTGGCAGATGGTTATTGTGATGATCTTTTGTTGAAGGTTATATCTTAGTGTTCTCTCCACTGTTTAATTTTTAAAGCATATTGATAGAGTCAATATCTTTTACCAACATATGCCAATGGCCATTTTGATTGAGTCTAGAAAATATTTAAAGGATCACCTTTTTAATTGGATTGCATATGTTGGTAGCTGTAATATGCAAAATAAGCACCTATATCCTAATCATAAAGTATTCTTATGATGCAGTTCTACTTGATGGCTGGATTATCTGTATTTAGCTGTTTTGAACTTCCTCAATTGTAGTAATCTTCATCAACCAACCTATTTTAGATTTGGAAACCTGAGAAGTTATTTCATTCTTTTATATTTTTGAAAAGACTAAATGTTTTGAGTTGATTATTAGTGAGTTGGACAAGATTGAATGAGTTGACCTTTATCTGAAGGTTGGATGAACATTAAAGAAGCATTTTTCCTCCACATTACACGGGGCTGCCCTTGGTGTGTGACTGTGATGCTTAGGTGCTATGCTATTAGCTACTCTTAGTATGCTAAGAAAAATCTTATTTCTTCTTAAAGCAAGCAGAATTCTATGCCGATTCTGTTATAAGGTGTTCAATTTAAATCTTTTCTGTTGGCTTGAGGACTTGTTTCTCTTTTAATAGATTACTTTGTTTTTGGTCCATATGGCAGGCAAAAGAGGCCTTGGACTGTCTTGAAGTGCCAGTGGGGTAATCTTCTTCTGGAGTTGTATGCTCTCAAAACATTGGCATTTATTTTAATAAAGAAAATAGCATGAACTTGTTGACATGGCATTTTATTGACTGAAATGCATTTGTATTATATGCTGCACACACATTGTCCACCTCCCTAGGATGCAGCAGTGGAACCTGTTGTATTAAAATCCCTTGCAGAGGACCCTCCAATTTAAGGGTATTGATGCTTTGCCCCCCTTGACTTATCTAGTACCAGTTATAGCTGATTAATATCGAAACAGTTAATGGAAAATCGTTTTTGTAATTAAGAAGTTAGCCTATAGTTTAGATCTTTGGAGCCATTACCCAAATTTTCAAGAAAAAATAAGTCAAAGATATTCTTCTTGGTCTATTTTGTAATCATGTATATAAACCTAGAAAATTCATCTCTCTTTGGTGAGGTTAAATGGAGTTGAACCGGACCCTATGTGATGAATTTTAATTTTGTCTTTTGGATTCGGTGCTGGGTTTTGCTTGTTAAGTTTACTGGGTTAGCTTAATCTAACTCAAAAAATTTACAAAAAAATAAGGGAGTGAAGCTGCTCAAACCTCCTTGTTTCTTGTGTCAATGTATATGGATTCTACTTGTTAAAGGTTTTAAATAGCTTAATTTGTGGACCAATTATTTCTCCCTTAAATATGATGCTGATGGTTACTCTATTATAAATGGGGCTCTATAGGAAGATCAGTGCAGGGTTCAGTTGTCAGAAGGGAAATAGATCATATAAATATATTGTCATAATTCATGAAGTGCAATGAAAGTTCTGATAAAATGTTTTAGTGCTCCCTGTATTCGAGGATAAGGCTCTGTTTAATTATCCTAATCAAATTTGTGCATAATGCATGCCCCTTCTAGAAAATGAAATTAGACCTTATGATTGAAGTCAATTTTATTGTCTGGGTAGACTCTTCTCTATTAAAACAACTTTTCTGGTTGACCAGTTGTGTGATAGTTGAAGATGGGAAAGTAGTTGCATCTGGAAGAAATCGTACCACTGAGACAAGAAATGTAAGTTCCTCGTTCCATCATGTCTTTCCTTGGTTAACCCTTCTTGTGATGTTTCATAATATTCTATGATTTCTTTCATTATTTGGAGCTCCCTTTAAGCTATATATTGAAAGTTTTGCAATATGACTATCAATTAATACCACGATTGAAGTCATCAGTGCCATAATAGTATAATAATGAAATAATTAATTATATTATTTTTCTGTCCAAGTTTATACATCTCTTCAACTTTAGTTTCTTGTGGCAGGCAACAAGACATGCTGAGATGGAAGCAACAGATGACCTTCTTGAGCAGTGGCAAAAAAATGGACTCTCTGAATCAGAAGTTGCTGAAAAATTTTCAAAATGCACTGTTTATGTCACATGTGAACCGTGCATAATGTGTGCTGCATCCTTGTCTATTCTTGGTATCTTCTTGTTTTCAAATGATAGTTCTGGATACATGTTTTAGTTTTATTTATTAGTCTAATTAATAAATTTTGACAGTTCAGTCGTTATTTTGCTTAGGTATCAAGGATGTATTTTATGGCTGTCCAAATGATAAATTTGGAGGCTGTGGATCAATATTGTCATTGCATTTGAGCAGCTTTGAACTGCCTGATGGGTATGTTTCTTGTTTCTTCTCATTCTAGTCCATGGCAGTGCGTAAAGTTTGCTATTGGATATTTGTGGCAGTTGTTTTTTCCCACTTTGTAGTTCTTGTAGATTTTAACCAGAAGAATGAAACTCCAAATAGAGTGCAAGGGATATAAAAATATTTTTGTTTGGCTAATTTTAACAAAATTAAGAGAATGGCTCTTGATTTTTGATAAATAAGCCAGTGACTGGTATCATTCTTGCATAACGTGTTTCGGCTTGGACATATAAATTGTGCCGAACTGTATGTACCAATTAGATTGAGAAAAGGCCATCCTTGCCATTTTAATGTTAACAAAGAAAGTAATAGAAGTTACAAATACAATAAAGAAAAATGGTGCATTCTCCAAGCAAGAGCTTGACCAGATTAACACTGAGTGTAGACCATTTCTAAGAAACAGAAATGAGGAAGAACAAATGAACAAGAACACAACAGTTAAATGATATGCTAATTTCATTTCCCTACTCTAAGATTGCTATGAGAGAAGAAATAATATCTTGCTGATGAATTTCTCCTGGGAGAAGTTTGGCTTGTATTACTGCATGTTAGCTTGATTTAGTAGGAACATGCAACTATTCTCTAGAGATTATTTAAGATACATCTTGCATTTATTGAACATTGTGCAATTGCTGTGGTTTCTAACATGTTATATATGCGTTGACAGTGGGGAAGTTGCACAGGGAAAGGGTTTCAAATGTACAGGAGGAATAATGGCATCTGAAGCTGTCTCTCTTTTACGAAGTTTCTATGAACAAGGAAACCCTAATGGTAAGTTCATCTCTGAAGTGCTGTGCCAAAATTAGTCCAGGAAATGTAGTTCTGTTTTGAAAGAAATGAAAAACCAGATGGAAGAAAGTAACACTTCCAGTCACATTAGGAAATGTATCTTAGAAAAATGCTTTTTGGATAGAAAAAAAAAATAGTTTAAAGGGAAGAAGTGCAAACTTAGAGAATTGCAAATAAGGCCTTCAAGTGAAAGTTGTTTCAAGAAGCACATCCTATACCTAGATACTAATATTTCATATAGCACTGTATTTCCTAGAATGGTTCGACTCACACCCAGAAAAGAACACGGGCATACAGATGTTCATGTGCCCTATGCATGGCCACACACTCGTGCATTTGTGAGTATGTTGTTAAGAGTGTTAGATGAATTCTTGAACATAATAGTGCATCCAATTCCCTGCATGGGTGGGTTTCATTGCAACCGCCTACTTCCTGGGATGTTGACATTACAAAATCACATAATTTCATATAGGCTTTGTTTGGATTGTGAGAGAATTAAGTTCATTTTTAGAATATAAGAATTGAATGGAAATCATTTTATGATGAAGTTCATGTGTTTGAAATAACTTTTAAGTGATTGATTTGACTTATACTGTTTGAACAAATTCTTTTCTTTTTGGAAACATCCTTGTTTGGAACAACTGACAAGTAAAATTAATATCCTATTTTACCCTTAGTTTATTTTGAGAATTAGTGCTTCGACTTAATACTGTAGAGTTCATTTTGAATTATTGCACAATCATCCTCCTTTTGGCCTGATTTCTTTTCTTTAGAAAGCCTTTTTTGTTTTTTAAACTTAAAAGAAGTGAGTTTTAGCTGTATGTACTCTTTCCAAACATGGGATTTGACAAAAAAAGAATTCAATTGAATATAAATATTACATTCGTTTTTATTTTTATTTTTTCTTTTATGCTAATGAATGCTTGTTCTTACAGCTCCAAAGCCTCACAGACCAGTGGCTCTTCAGACAACAAACCACTAGAATCTGTGGACTGTTCTGCTCTTAGGGTTTACAGTTATCAAGAATCACCAATAAAAGTTAGATTCCTGGGATGTTTAGTTTAGAAGATAGGATTAGCTAATAGCTATTCCCTTAATTTCCTTTTAGAAGCATTTTAAAATTATTTCGTTAGGATTAAGTGAATCATTTATTAGCCTGGCTTTAGAAAAAAAAGAATTTATTAGCCTAGTGCTAGTATTTTATTTTTAGAATTAAAAGATATATTTATTAAGCCAAGGGATATATTTGAAATAATAGTCTTGGAAACACTTTCCTTTTTTCTTTTGAACCAAATTATAGCCTATTTACCATTTTAATAAGTTAGTTAACATGTTAAATCTTTATTATACCATATTTAATGTTATATATATATATATATATATATATATATATATATATATATATGTTATCACTTATTCTTTATTGTCTAATGCCATTGTTTACTGAAAATTACTTGGAAAATTGCTGTTATTTTTACTAAATTTGGCAATTTTTAGTGCATATTAACCAATTTTAGATAATTAATTAAAATTGGTTTATTCAAAAAGTCAATAAAAGATTAATTACTCTCTTACTGAAGTAGTTAGTGGTGTAGTGGAAAAAGTATATGTAAATTTATATTTCTAAATAAATTAATTATTTTTTCTTAATTGTTATGAAATAAAAATTGCGTCTATCCGTTTGAGATTGAGAAAATATAAAATTTCTTATTTTAATCATAGATGTGTAGTAATAAAATTATCTTCCTGAAGGAGACATTAAAAAAGATTGAATATATATATTTTTTTAATCCAGCACATTAAACCCAATTGATAAGATTTAAGAATTAGTTGCTAATAATTGATTTTAGTCTTTCATTAGCTCTCTTTTGAGTTTTCACTAATATTTTTAATATTATGATAAATTATCCTTTAAAACATTTGTTGGACTAAACTTTTGTTTGGATCGGTGGAATTGAGAGTTATTGAAGGGAAAATAACTTAAATTTAATTTATTTTCACTGTTTAATTTGCAAAATACCATAGCAAATGAGAATAAATCAAGAGAAATTGATTTTCTCAATTTACTTTTAATTTTCCAAAATATTTCTTTCTAATTTGAAAAGAAAGTAGAGTAAATGGATTGAATAAAATGATAGAGAACTCACCGGTGGCAAGACAAGTAGCAGCAGAGAAAACTGATTGAAGAAGTATGGAACAGCAGAGGCTTGTTCTCCTCCAAAAATTGAATCCTAAATTCAAGGATGGTGATTTTCGAGTCAACTCGTCGAAGCCGAGTTCCACATTGAGTAGATCGGAGAGTTAGCTGGGTAGCGAAAATGGGTTCAAGATATGCAAGCGCATAATGAAAAATTGAACAGAGAAATTGAGTGGGAGTAGAGGTGAGCGAGAAGATAGTGAAAATGACAAACGGAAAAGAAAGAGAATTTACTTTATAACCAAACAATGAAAATCAAAATCGGAGGAAATAAAATTTACATTACTCCTATTTTCTCTCATTTTTCCTCGTTAAAGCAAATTTAATTTACTTCCGTCCAAACAAAGGCTAAGAGTTTAATTTTTTTTTTCCTTTTTTCTTTGAATAATTAAACATATGAAAGGCAAAATAAATCCCACCTGCTTCAAATATAGTAAGAGTCTAACATAATCATAAAATTTAATTGATAATATACGCATGCAAATGCTATTGTTTATTGCTGTTAATTTATAAAATTACTCCAAAATTCTTACTAAAAAAAAAATACCGTGAAAATTTTGAAAATGGAAATATATCTGTATATTATTTTATCATAAAAATTTAATACACTGAATTTAATCCTTTACTTAGTAACATGTATATATTCTTTTATCATAAAAATGTAGTTAAAACAATTCTGATCACACATCACAAAAATGTAGCAGTAGATAAATGGCACGAGAAATTTGATCAAGTGTTGCTATTTATAATGAAATATGATAGTATAATAAAAACTTGTAAAGAAGTTTGGACACCTTAATGTCAAACCAGTGAGTACTATTTATGATGCTAACACTCGGTTAAAGAAAAATAAGGGCGATCATGATGCTCAATGTGAGTGTGCACAAATTTTAAGTACATTGCATTCAGTGAGAATTTAGCCAATTCTCTACCTAAACCTTTGGAGAGAAATGAGACTACAAACAATTTATGATATCAACAATGATAATAATCCAACCAATGTGATTGCCGATCCCACAAAGTAGGTTTGTATTGGAATGACCTATATGAGTATGGAATAGGGCCGCTCTCGTGAGATTTGTGGCAAAATAATCTAAAATACCCATTAATAACTAAGTATGCAGATGGCCTATTAGTGCATAATCGCATTAAACAACATAAAAGTGAGGATATAATGTGATTGATGAGATTTGTCCTACGAGATGGATTCTTCATTCATAGAAGTTTAAAACTTCACCAATTATTCTATAAGGTATATTTCAATTTTTTTAGTTTCGATTTGTAGTATGAGAGACATCAGAGACGATTCATTGCACTTAAAAGTGAAAAAAACCAACTTGTAACACATCAATTGTCCTTTTGAAATATGTGGATGCAGGAGATTTTTGTAAATATTTGATATTTCAATTAGATATTTCAAAGGGAAATAAATAGGAATTTGTGTGTGTGTGTATATATATATATATATATATGCTCCCATTAGACAATTTTTAATTGAAAATACACCCAAAATTTTTCTAGATTTTTTAAAAATGCACATATTCTAAAAGATTTTGTATTTTACATTTTTTTGAGTCTAAAAATTCCTAAAATAACTCATACAATTTTTAAATTTTCCTCACATTCATATCTTTTCATATTTTCCCTCTCTCTAACCCAAATCTTCATTATTATGTTCTCTGTTCACATAAAAAATTATACTTATCTTTTTAATCCACATAACTTCATTTTCCTGCCATAGATCTCCATCTTTTACCAAAATCAACACAAAAAGCTTTGTTCTTAAAGGTAATTCTTAATATCTATTATTATAATTTAATTTAATTTCAATTGCTTATGATTCCCCCTTCAATAAATTTAGCTAACCTATAATGAATTAATGCAGATTCTTCGTTCCTGATATCCACGAAATTGCATTTCAATAATTCAACATAAAGGGAAATGGAATCAACAAAACAAACATAGGATTAAATTAAGGTATAACTCGAAAATTGGCAAAAAAATGTATTCTGATTTTTGGTATAACTCAGATGTAACAGGGTTATAATTTGAAAAGTAGAAAAAAAAAATTATATTCTGACTTTTGGTATAACCGATGTATAATTTAGGTATAATGAGGTATAATTCAAAAAATAAAAAAAAATGTATTATAATTTTTGGTATAACCGATGTATAGCTCAAGTATAAAATATACTTAAAAACTGAAAAAAAATGTATTATAGTTTCTTATCTAATAGAGGTATAACTCAAAAACTGGAGAAAAAGTGAATTCTACGAAAACATAACTTTATTTCAGTTAAAATTTTAAGTTCGAACTGTTATAGAAATAGACACCCGGATAGAGCAAAATCGCAGCTAAATTGAACTTGAGAAAATAATAATTAAACAACGAAATATAGGCGAGAATAGAAGAATTTTAACTATGAGAAAAAATAGTAGTTACAAAAATATAACTTCCCTCTATTTTAAGGAGAAAATAATTAATTTCACTTTTAAAATAGGAAAATACTGAACCTCTATTTTATCTCTCACAATACTCATGTTTTGAAACTAAATTTCCTAAAATTTTGGAGCTCTTATTCTTATATTTAAAAGGAAGCCAAACTAATGCCTTATATAAGTAAGAGACACAGCCAATATTGACTTTCAAAAGTCTTTAAATTTAACTCAAATGGCCGTCAATATTGACCTTTAGAAACCTCCAAACTTGACTCAAACGAATGCAATATTTTCAATTTCCAATTCAATTTGAAAAAAATAACAAAAAAAAAAGAAAAATGAGAAATCTAACGCACCTTGACCTTTATGAAATTGCAGAATGAATAAAACCATGAAGCTTATCCACAGCCACGAAGCACGATCTGGCCACGAACCAAAAATATAAAATCGGAAGAAACTATAATAATAGATATTGAAAATTATCTTTAAGAAAAAAGTATTTATGTTGATTTTAATGAAAGGTTGAGAAATATGGGAGGAAGATTAAGTTATGTTAATGAAAAATATGAGTTCAATTTTTTATGCGACCAGAAAACACGATAATAGAGATGAGAGAAAAATATCAAAAGATATTTTAGGAATTATTTTATGAATTATTTTAGAAAATTCTGAACAACTGTAAAATACGAGATATCTTAAAATAAATGCATTTTTATTAGGAAAAATTAAAAAAAATAATAATTATTACCCACATTTTGAACAAGTCCTTTGATCTAGTGTTACTCCTCATATCTCTCCACCATTTTTCTATTTCCATTTCCTAATTTTAATCATATAGTGCCTGCAAATTAAGATGGGTTATGATGAATGGAAGAAGAGAAGATTGCTGAGTAATGATTCTTTAACGACATATAATTGTATAAGTAAAGAAAACATAATCAGATTCACAGGGAGTAAGCTTTCAATTCGTCTCAAAGGCTCCCAGAATTTCCATATATAAATTTGGAATACTGGAAGCCTTTGAGGGAAATTGGAACCTCCTCCATTTCCAAGCCATGCCAAAATCACAACATTCCTTAGCTTTATATAGCTATTCTCAAAATCATACTCGAATCTCTTTTTATTTTTTTTTGTTTTCCCCAAGGTTCAATTGGTTGGCCACATTCTTTCTATCCAAATTTGGAAGTTATTTATATAATAAATATATGCTTAAGTTTGTGAAGAAAATGGCTTAATTTAACTTTAAAGGGTAACTTATGAGATGAGAATTGTCGTTATAAGTGTTAGGTATGTGGGTTCCTTCAACATGTGGGGCCCACATCATTGAAAAAGAAAGAAAAAACAGGGAATTGGTAAGATGCCGCAAAGAAAGAATTGAATTCTTTCTTTGCGGCTGGACAGCGTATTGAAAACTGTCCAAAACGCGTAATTAACGCGTATAGTCGCGTATAAATAGGCCTTATTTTATTTCAGTTTTTCATATCAAACTTTCAGAAGTTTGTGAAAGAGAGAAGAAAAAAAAAATATTTGGGATATTTTTCTAAAAAGAGAGTGACAAAATAATGAGTTTGGGAAACACTTGTATGCTATTATTTTGGATTTATCTCAAAATTATTGTATTGTCTTTCTTACTTGTACCCATTAATTTTATTAGTGGAAGAAATATTATTCGAAATTTGTCCCGTGGATATAACCCAAATTAAAGAGTGAACCATGTTAAATTGCTGGTGTTGATATTTTTACTTTGCTAATTTATTTTAATTTATCCGCTGTGCCCAACAACTGGTATCAGAGCTAAGGTTATTTCTTAGTATGCTCTGTGGTTACAGCGTAGACTGATTTTCCACATTAGAATTTTTTTCTTGGATACTGTTTACGTACACGACACTGTTTACATATACGGTACTGTTCACATATACGGTACTATTCACGAATATGGATACTATTCACTGTCAGGAAATTTTTTAGATCGAACAAATTCATCGAATTTCGATCTAAATGGAGGAAAAAATTAGCAGAATGATCTACTTAAATGGCTCAAACTACCACATCTGAAGTAAAAAGATGAAAGATCTTCTAGTTGTGACGAAGATACATTTGCCGGTGTTTACCGCAGCTAAATCCGAAGGTAAAACCGATGAGGAGTGGAAGTTTGACCATGACAAGGTGTGTAGTTTTATCCGACAATTTATCGAAGACAATGTGTTCAATCACATCTGTAATGAGATAGATGCCAGAATACTGTGGAATAAGCTGGAGACGTTATATTCTTCAAAGACGGAAAATAATAAATTATTTTACTTGACCAAGTTGGCGCAAGTAAGATCTAGAGAAGAAACTTCCTTGCTAGACCACTTGAATGAGATGGAAGGGATCAAGGATCAGCTAAACAGAATAGGAGTAAAACTGGATAATGAAGTATTTGCTTTATTGGTGTTAGCTTCTCTGCCACAGTTTTAGGAGACTTTGAAGATCTCCATCACCAACACTGGGCCCAATGGTGTAGTCAATATGGAGATTGTAAAAAGTAGTATCCTGAATGAAGAAATGAGAAGGAGATCACAGGCCTCATCTTCTTCATCACTATTAGATGTTCTAGTTGCAGAATCCAGAGGAATGAGACAGTCTAGGGAACAAAATCCTAGAGGCAAGAGCAGAGGAAAGTCAAATAAATATGTAAATATTGAATGCCATCACTGTAAAAAGAAGGGTCACATTAAAAAGTTCTATAGAAAGTTCAAAAAGGAATAAGAGAACCGAAGCAGAGCTGTGAAGAAAGACGACAGCAGTGATGATGAGCAAACTAATATCGTAGATGAATTCAATATCATTTATGATGAAAATATTGTTAATCTTGTATCTCAGGAGTCCAGTTGGGTGCTTGATAGTGGTGCTACCATTCATGTTACATCCCGTAGAGAATTCTTCTTATCATACACACCTAAAGATTTTGGTGTTGTTAAAATGAAAAATGAAGGCCTGTCAAAGGTTGTTGGCAGAGAAGATGTTTGCTTGAAAACAGAGAATAGTACTAAGCTAATTCTGAAGGATGTCAGGTATATTCCAGACATGCACCTGAATTTGATCTCTGTACGCAAACTTGAAAATGAAGGATATTGCAGCTCCTTCATTTATGACAAATGGAAACTTACAAAAGGCTCCTTAGTAGTGGCTAGAGGTGAAAATCATACAACTTTATATGTGATGGAAGCAAAGCTCTTCACCGACACAGTAGCTGCCATGGAGAAAGATAGTGCAATTGAACGGTTGCCTCGAAAACTTGGCCACATGGGTGAAAAAGCAATGAAAAGCCTAGCCAAGAAGAAAATGTTGCCCAGTATGGATGAAGTACACTTAGACAAATGTATTGATTATCTATTTGAAAAGCAAAACAGAGTTGCTTTTAAAAGTTCCCCTCCTTCTAGAATGAAGAATGTGTTAGATCTGATTCACTCGGATTTGTGTGGACCAATGCCAAAGTCACTTGGTGGTGCTCAGTATTTTGTGACTTTCATTGATGATCATTCGAGGAAGACATGGATATATCTTCTGAAGACAAAAGATCAGGTGCTATATGTCTTCAAAAAATTTAATGCCTCAGTTGAGAGACAGACTGGGAAGAAGTTGAAAAGCATCCGGACGGACAATGGTGGAGAATACACTGGACCATTTCATGTTTACTGTAAAGAGTATGGTATCCGGCATCAGATGATACCTCCAAAGACACCACAGGTGAATGGCTTAGCTGAGAGGATGAATAGAACTTTGATGGAGAGAGTCAGATGTATACTCTCACATGCAAAGTTGCCTAAGATTTTTTGGGGTGAAGCTATACTCACAGTTGCACATGTGTTGAATCTTTCACCTTATACTCCTCTCAAGATAGATGTTCCAGAAAGAGTATGGTCAGAGAAAGATGTTTCCTATGATCATCTGCGGGTGTTTGGCTGTAAAACATTTGTTCATATTTTCAAGGATAAGAGATCCAAACTTGATCCCAAGACAAGACAGGGTATTTTTATTGCCTATGGTCAGGATCAATTTGGCTATAGATTTTATGATCCTATTGAAAAGAAACTTGTCAGGAGTCGTGATGCTATATTTGTTGAAGATGAGACCATTGAAGATATTGACAAAATAAAGAAGGATGTTCTTGATTCCAATGGTGACTTATCAGATTTAAAATTAATTCCTTCAGCACCGGTACCAAGAGAAGTTGGAGATGAAGACCAAGTTTATCCACCTGACGATGATGATACTTCTATAGAAGTTGGTTCTGAAGACGATGATGATGATGATGATGATCAAGATGATATTCCAGTACCAACACCTATGGCTTCTCCGGTTCCACTGAGAAGAGGAACACCACCTCTACAAAAGAGAAGTGAAAGAACAAAATAGCCATCTTCTAGATATTCTCGTGACCAATATGTGACTATTATTGAAGGGGGAGAACCTGAGAGTTATCAAGAAGCCATAGATGATGAATCTAAACAGAAATGGATTGAGGCCATGCAAGATGAGATGAAGTCCCTGCATGAGAATAAAATTTTTGAACTGGTGAAGTTGCCCAAAGGCAGAAGGGCCTTGAAAAACAAATGGGTGTTCAGGATAAAGCATGAAGAACACAGTTCCAGTCCACATTATAAAGCCAGACTGGTTGTCAAAAGATGCAGTCAAAGAAAAGGAGTTGACTTTAATGAGATTTTCTCACCGGTTGTAAAAATGTCATCCATTCGAACTGTGCTGGGATTAGCAGCAAGTCTTGACTTGGAGGTTGAACAAATGGATGACAAAATTGCCTTCCTGCATGGTGATTTGGAAGAAGAGATATACATGAAGCAGCCAGAGGGGTTCAAAGAAAGAGCAAAAGAGAATTATGTCTGCAAGTTAAAGAAAAGCCTTTACGGCTTAAAACAGGCATCGAAACAATGGTACAAGAAGTTTGAGTCTGTTATCGGGGAGTAAAGCTATAAAAAGACTACTTCAGACCATTATGTTTTTATGCAAAAATTCTCTGATGATGATTTCATTATCCTTTTGCTCTATGTGAATGATATGTTGATTGTTGGCCAGAATATTTCCAGAATTAACAATTTAAAAAAGCAGTTGAGTAAGTCTTTTGCTATGAAAGACTTGAGCCTAGCAAAGCAGATTCTTAACATGAATATTATCAGAGACAGAGGCGCCAAGAAATTGTGGCTGTCACAAGAGATGTACATTGAAAAAATACTTTAGAGATTTAATATGGACAAGGCTAAAGCAGTTAGTTGTCCTCTTGGTAATCACTTTAAGCCAAGTTCTAAACAGAGCCCTTCTACAGACAAAGAGAAGGAAGAGATGGATAAAGTTCCATATGCTTCAGTAGTTGAAAATTTGATGTAGGCTATGGTATACACATAGCTAGATATCACTCATGCAGTTGGAGTTGTGAGTAGATTCCTTTCAAATCTTGGAAAGGAACATTGGGCTGCAGTAAAATGAATTTTCAGGTATCTTCGAAAAACTTTCAAAATATGTCTATGTTTTGGAAATGACAAACCTATGTTAGCTGGATACACAGATGCAAATATGGCTGGCGATATGAATTCCAGAAAATCCACTTCTGGTTACCTGATTACTTTTGTAGGGGGAGCTGTGTCATAGCAGTTAAAGTTACAGAAGTGTGTTGCACTTTCTACTACTGAAGTAGAGTTTATAGCAGCAACGGAAGCTTGTAAAGAGTTACTATGGATGAAGAAGTTCTTGAAAGAACTTGGTTTGCAGCAAGACAAATATCAGCTATTCTGTGATAGTCAAAGTGTTATTCATCTTGAAAAGAATGCCTTATTCCATTCGAGATCAAAACATATTGATGTGAGATATCATTGGATAAGGGATGTGATGGAGAAGAAGCTACTACAGCTTAAGAAAATCCATACAGAGGAAAATGGATCGGACACGTTGACAAAAATTTTACCAAAACAGAATTTTGAGTACTGTCGGCTAGCTGCAGGATTAGCGGAGCCCTCCACCATGTAGTCGGAAGGGGGAGAATTGTTAGGTATGTGGGTTCCTCCAACATGTGTGGCCCACATCATTGAAAAAAAAAAAGGGAATTGGCAAGATGCCGCAAAGAAAGAATTGAACAGTTTATTGAAAGCTGTCCAAAATGCGTAATTAGCGCGTATAGTCGCCTATAAATAAGTTTTATTTCATTTCAGTTTTTCATATCAAACTTTCAGAAGTTTGTGAGATAGTGAAGAAAAAGAAAAAATATTTGGGATATTTTTCTAAAAGGAGAGTGACAAAATAGTGAGTTTGAGAAACACTTGTGTGCTACTATTTTGAATTTATCTCAAAATTATTGTATTGATTTTCTCTCTTGTACCCATTAATTTTATTAGTGGAAGAAATATTTTTCGGAATTTGTCCCGTGGACGTAACCCAAATTAAAGGGTGAACCATGTTAAATTGCTGGTGTCGATATTTTTATTCTGCTAATTTATTTTAATTTATCCGCTGTACCCAATAATAAGAACTATTATATTTTTATAATTAACTGATATGAAATATTAATACATTCATGTCCAAAGCCAAACAAATATGAAAAATTTAGGGCATAAAGTTTATAGGAGTGGACATTTATAGGTGATCCAACATTGTAAGACTATTAGGATTGGATATTTATGAGTGGCTTAATATTGCAAGACTAATGCCTTTACTCTAAAGAAAATGAATTTGTAGTTAACTCAATTTTAAAAACTAATTTGTAAGGTGATAACTGTCATGCTGAGTGGATATGGTATTTAGAAAGTTCATAATATTTTAGGATATGTTTGATCTAGCGGCTCACAATAGCTGGTGGCAATTACTGGTGTTGTGTTGTTATTGCTAGTGCGTAGTTGATCGTTGATGCCTAATAGCACAAAAATATAATTTTTTTTAATTTGTTATTTACTTGTTAAATGATTATTGAGTGTATACATATAATAAATATTATATATAGTTTAATTTTTTTTATAATATTTATCTATGCTTTCCTTTCATAAATAATTAATTTTGAAAGGGTAATACATAATCTATATAATTAATGAGAAGAAACTCGAAAATAGACTTTAAACCAATGGATATGATCATATGTATAATTACTAAAAGAAGAAGAAGAAGAAGTTATGAAGAATAATCTAAAAAGTATGTTTGGACGTGGAATAGTTTGGCTAATTCCATCATTGAAGAGTCGAGGGAATGTCCCCTTTTTATCTATACACTATGGAAGGGAATTTCAACCTCTGATTTTCAACTTTTTCATTAATAAATTAATCTATTCGATACCAACAGAGTATTTTTACTTTTATTTTTCTGAAGGAAAAGATATAGCGATATATTAATACATATAATTAAGTGCACGTAACCATCAGAAATTAGTCTCGTGGCCAGCACTTGATTAAAAAATATGAAAAATCTCTAATTCGATTTCTGGTTCTTGGCTTTTCAAGTAATTAAGCACCTATTCATTCACTACTTCAGAATATATCCATATCTTCAGAAAAGGTCACTGACTTATATATGGTTTTCATCTTTAAGTGAGGAATAAATTAAGGTTACAAATTAAGCCAGGAAGGCAAATTTGCTGACTTTTAATCTTTCAACTTTATGAAAGAGTGAGTTTCTATGCATAGCAAGAGTCCACCACTGTGAGCAATGCATGGGATTAAAACTATGCAAAATCGAACTGAAATTAAAAATCTGACTGAATTATTGACAATTTGATTTTTGTTGTTTTTAGTTCTATCAATTTGATTTTAAAAATGAAGTTCAGTTTATTCAGATCGGTTCTTAAAAAACTAAAACCAAAAGAATCGTACCAACAAAACTTTTTTAAAAAAATTATTTTGCGTGTGTATACATAATACACACACAATATTTATATTAATATTAATATTTTAATATATATAATATATAATATAAATTATATAAAAAACTGAACCGAACCGAATTGAATATAATACGGTTAGTTCCTTCTGTTCTCCTTAAAAATTTGATTCAATTACCGGAAAATGAGAGAAATTCGATTTTCAGCTCTTTTGAACAGAACCAAACTGTCTAAATCTACCTGAGGTTGTGAGAGGAATTATATATATATTTTTTTCCTTTTTGAATATGGAATTGTATAAACTTGATTGTATTTATATTCATCCTTTCCATCTGAATTTATGTTAATATATTGCAGTTATTCCTCCATTATTTAAAAATTATTTACATATTACTACTTTCGTTTCTTTTTAAATATTACTTTTGAAGAATTTTTTCCGTTTCACTCCAAGCATTGTTTTTTATAATTTAAGAAAAAATTTAATGTATTTTTAAAATTCAAGAAAGTATTTAATGTACTTTATTTTATTTTACCTTTATCTTAATATTCTAAATGTATTTATATGTTTGTTGTTACATTTTTTTATGTTAATTAATAAAAGAATAATATAGTCAATTACTAATAACACTTAAAGGTTAAATCCCAGGCTTAAAGAGAAATGGAGGTAGTAGTATATATGCATGTGTAACGAATCACAATATCAAAATACTTTAACTTTGTTTATTTCTTTTATATAACTGATAAATTTTGAAATGTCAGAAGCTAGCGAGATCAGATGGCAATTGCGTGCGAGCCAATTGGATTAGCAAGATTTTATACCTGCAATAAAATAAATCCGGTCGGACCATGCCTGAGCACTCTGAAACTTAGGTAAGTAGTACTTTAAAAAGAGAATTTAGAGAAAGAGACTCTCAATAATTCAATTGTTATCTAAATCTATAATTTTCGAGGCTATTTATAGAGAATTTAATAATTTAAAAATTTATTTGAATGGCATGCTCGAATGTCAAAGTAGATAAAAGATGATATAACATGAAGCAAATAAGAGTAGATATGTGATATGTCATGTCCGATTGGATAGATAATACTACCAGCCTTTAGCTCCATGGATGTCTGCCAATCACGTGCTTGGCCCTTGTAGCTTAGGGCTTTTGCTCTTAATTGGGCTTTGAACTGAGATTCATTTAGGCCAGTGACAATGGATATTATCAATAATCACATTAAATCTACCTATAGAAAGACTTTAAGAATGTACTTTCCGCCTTTAATTGGTTCAGAAAATAATTTCAGACTATTCTGTGAAATTAAAATTCCTAACTTTAGGATGCCTTAATTGGTACATTTACACTGATCTTCTCAAGAACTCTCCATATTGTAATAACTCATCTCCATAACTAAATATTTGACATTTTGGACACTCAAATTAAATATTATTTATAGATCAAAGAAAAATTTATAATCTCAAAGAATGCAGAACTATAAAGAAATTATTACAAGTCAAACAATATCAAAATTCTATTAGCTTTGAGAACCAATTGGACTATTACAAGAAGATGTGCTCCAAGCTGTATTTATGGAGGATGACGAGAGCATTTATGTATATACTCAAAACTTCACATTACAGGTCGGATTTCAAGCAATCACTAGCATTTTAGTAAAACTGCTAATCTAGGCATTCAATATATCATGGTTTGTTAAATCAAGTAGACTTTCAATCAAAGGTATATACAAAATTGAGGCTATAATTTAAGAATTTTGCTATTCTTACCATTATAATCATCAAGGGCTCACATTATATATCCAAATCATCATCTGGATCCTCATCAGAATCTGGCTTTTCATCATCTGAATCACGAAAATATATTATCTCACCCTCACCAGAGGCCTCATTTCTTTGCAAATTCCCAGTCGAAGAAAATGTTCCTTCAGTTTTGTTTTCAGTGAGAGATCTTCGACCATCATAAATTTGTATGGGCTTACCATTTCCTATAGCAAGCACAAGCCAGCGTTTTTAGCACACGAGCAACACTATAGCAACAACTCTTTAAAGAATTAAAGATCAAAAGAAAAAGGATATTTTTGGTCTTTGCACCTTGGTGCTCAAAAGGGAGAACAACTTTTGCCCTTTCTATGCGCTCCTTCTCTGACAGTTGTAGGCTAAATTGCACCTGTTAAAAAGAAGTAGGCAACTCTCATGAAACGAACAAACCATATCACTACCGACCATTTTGTTGCTCCAAGCATCTATCCATTCCATGCTTGCGTTAATGAATATTCGCATTATGGTTGAGAAGTTAGGTGATGATCATCCTTATCCTAATAAGGATAGTTAAGGCCTGTGTGTATCTGTGCATGTGGATTCCTGTCCAGTATGTGAGTGAGGAAGCAGAGCGTGCAAAACATAGTACAACTGACCTTAGGTAAAAGTCCCAGGTTGATTACCCCATCTTCAGATGAAGCGGATGTGAAATTGATTCTGGAGTGCTCAATATGAAATTCTTCGGACTAACAGCAGAATTTGAAAAGGGAATTGTCAAAGAAGTTTGTTGCTAAACATTTGGGTAGAATGTACAGAGGAAGAAAAGGAGGGGAGGTTTACCATCACTCTAACCCGCCCATTACGACGCTTGAATCTGACATTAAGCTTTCCTTTCCCAAAATTCTGATTAGACAGAGAGATGTTTTCTGAATCCCATCTCTGCCCATTCGATGATCGATTTAGTGGCTCAACACTGGCCACCATAGAAGACATATATTCAAGAACAGATGTTACCTTCACTTCATGAAGGTCTGAATGTAGCAACCCATAGATGCATGAGATTTGTTCTGCAAAAAACAAAAAACAGATGCATGAACTGTGATCTGCAACTTTGACCAAAAAAATAAAAAATAAAAGGAGAAAACTGCAGCATTTGAAAGTTGACTTCAAGCCCAAAAATTTGAACTCATAATTGTATTAAAACAGCAAAATAGTACAGTTGAATCTGCAGCCAAGAAAGTGGCAGAAAATACGCAAAAGACAATCTGATTTTGTACCAACAATTAGACAGTGAAATCAGAATTGGCATACCATGGCTACGAAGGTTGCTCAAAAGTCCAGCGACTTTTGACACGGATGCATGTCTTAACATTTGACTTACCTGGTTAATAATTTGCAAAGGATCCATTAGTTGAAAAGTATGAGAATTCTTTCAGCAGCAAATTGTGACAAAAACCTAACCTAATTTTCTGAGCATAGAACTAAATAAATTCCGCAATAGTTAATTTTTCTTATTCTCCATATTTTTCAAATAAAGGACAATTTCTTTAGCACAGTAAATGGCATCATTTTGAAGCCATTCAAAGCTTCCAGTTATTTAAAAAAGCCACCAAATAACAATGCTGTCAAGTAACAGCATCCTCAATGTTGATATATTATCCTAAATCATCCATTTTTATTTTTCCTGGTTAGAGAAAATCCATAAAAGTCCTTTATACATGAAATGCTGCAAAGTTAATGAGCACAGTTGGCTTATATTGCTCTTTGTGAGTTCAAACACCTCTAGATACATATGTATTTTTGAGAAAAGAAGAAAACAAGCTTGAGCAGATATTTTTAGTCAAGTAAATGAATTTATAACCAAGAAAATGTTTTTGAAGATAATTTCATTTTTAGTAAAGTTAATTATATTTGAAATGACACCCTAAAATATCAATCAGCTGATTCAATGAGCTTCTAATGCAATCTGATTATGTAAAGTCTGCCAGCTTGTCTATAAGAAAGACTTATTAATTTTCACAATCTCCTGATGATGCTAAAACATTCCAAATTTCTTCCCCAACTAATAAAAAACACAAAGGAAATACAACTACTCTAGCATATAGGAAAACTTCTATAAAGTTATTAATCTTAATGTAAGATACTACAGCATGCATACAAGGCAAATGCTGCCCTACTCCAAATCCCTTGACTCATAAGGTCCACGGGAACATACAGGTACATAGAGGAAGCTTCCTAGCACTACCATCAGAAAAATTCCATGTGTATTTGATCCAAAAGCTAATTATGCTTTGACTGGGAATAAGAGCTCAAAGTATAAATCAGCAGATCCTGAGCTTTTATGTGCAATGTGAACACATAAAGCCTAGCCAGCTTGTCCATAAGGACCCTCCAGAAGCACATCTGTTAGAATCTTATGATAAATACTTCTGAAATTTATACAATAAGGAACAGAAAAGACAAAGGAGCAACTATATGCATCTATTTAGCATATAAAAAGTTTCTATAAGGCTCTGACTCTTGATGTAGGCACAACAGAAAACCTACAGAAGGTAATCAAGTATGTCTGTTTCTGCATGTTACTATACTTACAATGTTCGGGAATGTATATTGGCATTCACAGGAAGCCTCTTACAGTTACCTTCAGAAAAAGCATTCACGTAATCACTCTTCTTGGGGCAAGTTCAGTGTAGAATGGGAAGTTCCCAGACACCCAAAAGTCACAAGAGTTATACCGAGAATTGATATTACAATCCACTTAATCATATACCTATGTGTAGGAGTGAGGTCTGTGCTGTGACAGCAGAGCAACATTTGACAACAATTCATCATATCTACTAATATTAGCTTGCTATCTTAAACTTCATTTAAACTTCATATAAAGCGAAACTTGAATGGCATTAAATACTGATAATAATTGATGGGTATTACTAGATATCACAACCATGGGTTGCAGTTTTGTGCAACTACCGAGTCTATGGCTACAGAGAAACGAACTTTGCCTTGTCCAACTAATCCTGCAACACAACAACCACCCATGATTACAGAAAACACAATGTATGCTAGTACATAAATACCTGAAAGCCTAATCTATTTTTCCTTACAAATTTTACTTAAACTGAGCCAGATACGTCCATATAGACATTACCTTTCCCCAAGTCCAGAATCAAAGAGTACAATTTGTCCAAATCTTTCACATTCTTACAAAGGTGAGCCAAACCAGAAGATTCATGGGAAATTTCCCTTGCATCTCCAAGCTCCATGAGCTTATCCTTCCAACCAAGAGGATCCGTATAACAATCTAGAATCTGAATCCTATAAAAAACCAGTAAAGTCACAGGTAACAATCCACACATATACTAATTCTGCCATAGTAAGTAGAAAAATTGATCACGTATAATATTAAGTTAAATCAGGCATTTTATTACAAACTTTACCATTTATGAGAGGAAGCAACATCGTTGCCTCTTCTTTTCAACAAGTCCACATAAAATGATGGGCTCCGTGTAAATGCAACAACCACAATCCCTCTGAATCAAGAATTAAAGATTCAAACCTTAAAAGGCAATTTTGCAGGGGAGAAAATAAAGAATATTAATTGTTATTTTACTGACCGAAATTGGGATTTTTCTGCCAAAGTTGAGGATGAGAGTTGGGAGAGCACATGACCAAACACATCGAATCCAAATGGTGAAGCAGCCATGTCTTTGATTGTGAGAGCTGGCGCATGCTCTCCTTCCAGAGCTCCATCTCGTAGGGCTCTGCAAATTGATTCCGCCATTGTTTGTAGTAATTTTGAGAAATTGGATACCTCTGTAACTGGAGGGTGTAGGGCTTTAGAAACGATAGGAAACTGGAGGGTGTAGGGCTTTAGAGAAGATACGACGATTGGGAATTTGGGACAAAGATTTGAATAGGGTTGTTTGAAAATTTATTTACCAAAACAGGGTCTTTCCAAAACTATGGTTTTTTAGTCAATGCCGCAGGATTGACCTGCGGCAATTCCGGCAATTCTGGTCTGGATGCCGCAGCTGACACATGCGGCATCTACATCTCATGTTGCAACTGGCAGCTGCGGCAATTGTGTCAAATGCCGCAGCTGAAACGTCATGCTTCATTGCATACATGCAGTCACGGGTGAATAGTATTATGCGTGACTGACGTGTCTTGAAAAATTAAATTAATTGGAATGAAGAGTTTGCAGAGGTCCGACCCCTTAATAAGGGGTGA
This sequence comes from Excoecaria cochinchinensis, assembly GCA_947683425.1. Taxonomy (NCBI): domain Eukaryota; kingdom Viridiplantae; phylum Streptophyta; class Magnoliopsida; order Malpighiales; family Euphorbiaceae; genus Excoecaria; species Excoecaria cochinchinensis. Next base: position 2,466,076 of record CANTUQ010000187.1, read on the forward strand.
GTATCATTCGACCATTCCATATATATTTTTCAAGTTTTACTTCATCTATTTATTGCTGTGTAAACATTAATTTATTTTTTTTTAATTTGTTAATTATATTGTTATTTTGCAAAAAATCAAGTGTAAGTATTATTTATAATGTAATTTTACAATTATTTATATAATAATATTTTCAATAAAATATTTAACTGTACTATATTTTAATTTGTAGGTATTTTTTATTCAGCATTCTGGTGACGAAAACAGCAAAAGACAAGTTACTATTTTCAGTTTTATTTGATAATGCAAAATTTAATAGTGTAAACAAATTTATGTAATAAAAATTATGCTACATGAATAAGATTTAGTAATTTACATGTATTACGTAAGTATAAATTAATATTTCTGGATAATATGTTTGGGACAATTTATTTATTGTTTATGTTTATGAAAGTTATAAACTTAAGTTTATATTTATATAAGTAAGTTGTTAGAAGGGAAAAAAATAAATTTTATTTTGTACAATTATGTTAATAGAAAAGTTTATGAAATTAAGTTTATGATAAAATATTTATTTATACTATTTTGTGTTATGAAAGAATATTTTCAAATAATCTGACGACGTGGCAAAAAAGGTAAATATCTATATTATTATGTGTAATACAATATTTAATTATGTAATATAATATAATAATAATTTTATGTGTGAAAAACTTTGAAATTATAGAATAATTTTTATCTCATTTTAGAAATATGAATAATTTTTACATATGTAGCAATTAATATTAATATTATTTTTTTTACATATTATACTTTGAATATATAATTTTTGAAATATTAGAATTGAAAATAAATGTTTTTCGAATGAAGATATTATAAATATATTTAAAATAATTAAAAGTGTATTTATATTATATAGAGTGAACTTGAATAGTTTTTATGTATTACGTATTTGAACAGATTTTTAATTTTTTTATTATGCAAAAAAAATTATAAAATACATTAATAGGTAATTATTTGAAATATTTATTTATGCATGAGTAAAACTTACAGTTATATTTATTCTTAGGTTAATAAAAATGAATCAATTCGAAAATCGATAATATATAAATTCGGGTCTAATAGCCGATGATCTAATAAAGTTGTATGAAAAACACCGTGCAGATGCTGTTTGGAGTAATAATGTACATATATTTACATGGTTATTATTTAAAAATATTATTAGTTTTATAAATGGACATAGCGACAGAAGAATATGCGACTGAAAGTTTATAATTTTCAGGTTGATCATGAAGTATTATTTGCAAGCCGAGCAAGTATAGACAGCCACTATAGGAACACCGATCCAAGAATAGTGCCTTACCTTAGATTGACAGAATTTTACGGTGTTGCGCAAATTGGGGTAATGAATATGGACTGTAATTTAATAACTGCACTTGTGAAGAGATGAAAACTGGAGATACACACTTTTCACCTTGCTGTAGGTGAAGCAACAATAACACTTCAGGATGTTGGAATTCTGACCAGTCTACCAATTGAAAGACAGGCTGTCACGGGACATTTACAGTACGATTGGGCGGATTTGTGTGGTCGGCTTTTGGGCCAAGTTCCACCAGAAAACGTTCTGAAAGGCCACCAGGTTAAAATGACATGATTAAGTAAGAACTTCAGTTCGTTACTGGCCAGGACAAATAAATACATTGTAAAATGTTTTACCCGTGCATGGATATTGCGGTGTATTGGTGGATTGTTATGTCCGTCACAGTCGAACAATTACATCCACTTAAGTCTCCATTCCCATAATTAAGTGGATCGGTTCGGGCCCCAAAAAATTTTGGGAATGGAGACTTAAGTGGATGTAATTGTTCGACTGTGACGGACATAACAATCCACCAATACACCGCAATATCCACGCACGGGCAAAACATTTTACAATGTATTTATTTGCCCTGGCCAGTAACGAACTGAAATTCCTACTTAATCATGTCATTTTAACCTGGTGGCCTTTCAGAACGTTTTCTGGTGGAACTTGGCCCAAAAGCCAACCACACAAATCCGCCCAATCGTACTGTAAATGTCCCGTGACAGCCTGTCTTTCAATTGGTAGACCGGTCAGAATTCCAACATCCTGAAGTGTTATTGTTGCTTCACCTACAGAAAGGTGAAAAGTGTGTATCTCCAGTCTCCATCTCTCCACAAGTTCAGTTATTAAATTACAGTCCACATTCATTACCCCAATTTGCGCAACACCGTAAAATCCTGTCAATCTAAGGTAGGGCACTATTCTTGGATCGGTGTTCCTATAGTGGCTGTCTATACTTGCTCGGCTTGCAAATAATACTTCATGATCAACCTGAAAATTATAAACTTTCAGTCGCATATTCTTCTGTCGCTATGTCCATTTATAAAACTAATAATATTTTTAAATAATAACCATGTAAATATATGTACATTATTACTCAAAACAGCATCTGCACGATGTTTTTCATACAACTTTATCAGATCATCGGCTATTAGACCCGAATTTATATATTATCGATTTTCGAATTGATTCATTTTTATTAACCTAAGAATAAATATAACTGTAAGTTTTACTCATGCATAAATAAATATTTCAAATAATTAACTATTAATGTATTTTATAATTTTTTTTGCATAATAAAAAAATTAAAAATCTGTTCAAATACGTAATACATAAAAACTATTCAAGTTCACTCTATATAATATAAATATGTTTTAATTATTTTAAATATATTTATAATATCTTCATTCGAAAAACATTTATTTTCAATTCTAATATTTCAAAAATTATATATTCAAAGTATAATATGTAAAAAAAAATAATATTAATATTAATTGCTACATATGTAAAAATTATTCATATTTCTATAATAAGATAAAAATTATTCTATAATTTCACAGTTTTTCACACATAAAATTATTATTATATTATATTGCATAATTAAATATTGCATTACACATAATAATATAGATATTTACCTTTTTTGCCACGTCGTCAGATTATTTGAAAATATTCTTTCATAACACAAAATAATATAATTAAATATTTTATCATAAACTTATTTTCATAAACTTTTCTATTAACATAATTGTACAAAATAAAATTTATTTTTTTCCCTTCTAACAACTTACTCATATAAATATAAAATTAAGTTTATAACTTTCATAAACATAAACAATAAATAAATTGTCCCAAACATATTATCCAAAAATATTAGTTTACACTTATGTAATACATGCAAATTACTAAATCTTATTCATGTAGCATAATTTTTATTACATAAATTTGTTTTTTTTCATTTGTTTACACTATTAAATTTTGCATTATCAAATAAAACTGAAAATAATAACTTGCCTTTTGTTGTTTTCGTCACCATAATGCTGAATAAAAAACACCTACAAATTAAAATATAGCACAGTTAAATATTTTATTGAAGACATTATTATATAAATAATTGTAAAATTACATTATAAATAATACTTACACTTGATTTTTGCAAAATAAAAATATGATTAACAAATTAAAAAAAAATAGATTGGTGTTTACACAGCAACAAATAGATGAAGTAAAACTTGAAAAATATATATGGAATGGCTGAAGGATACTCACCCCTTATAAAGGGGTCGGACCTTCCCAAACTCTCCATTCCCATTAATTTAGTCCCCCAAGGCATGTCAATCACGCGTGACACTGTTCACGCATGACTGCATGCATGCAGAGAAGCAGGCAGCCTACTCCCTCATGATGTTTTAGCTGCGGCATTTAACACAATTGCCGCAGCTGCCAGCTGCGGCATGAGATGTAGATGCTGCAAGTGTCAACTGCGACATCCAGACCAGAAATGCCGCAGGTCAATCCCGCGGCATTGACTAAAAAAACCCTAGTTCCGGAAATAGTTTTCAAAAGATCTTATTTTGGTAAATAAATTTTCAAACAACTCTATTCAAATCTTTGTCCTAAAATATATTGGGTATCCCATCATTCGTGAAACAAATACCAGAGCTATATCAAAAATCAATGTTTTAAATCCTTACAACAAAGGCATTCACCTAATAATCACTATTACCTATCATCGCATAACTGCCACAGAATTAAGCAACGATTTTGGCAAGTAAGGCTATGTATAATGTACAATAAGAAAATTACAATTATCATAATATTTTCAGAAACGGACCGAATATCGATTCGGCATGCTAACTGGTTCATTGTTTAACTGGTTCGATCAAAATGAACCGAATTTTTTTTTTTTGAAAATACAATTATTTATAAAAAAAATAAAAATCAATTATGAACAACAACAGATACAAAAATAAAAATTCATTTAGAAACCTATTAGTTATCAACTTATCAAAGATGCTGAGGAACGAGTTGTACACTATCATGATTAAAGTAACTTCATTTTTCTAAAGCTGTATATAAATGCAACCTTTAGCTAGCATATATATATATATACTTCCACTTTTTTCCTAAAATATCACAATTCATGACCTGGTTTTCTTAATTTCCAAATGAATATTGAATACAAAGTTATAAACTTTAAATGCAGGTAATTAATGATATAAATTAGAAAAGAATGCATTATTAGCAAAAGAACCTATCCAGACAATTAGTGGATATCTAACAGATAATTCCAAACTTGTAGATATCATCCAAGATGAAAAATGATCATCATCAATATTAATTCATCACACTTAAGCTCCCATATTGATCATTTACATGTCTAAATTAGAAACTAGAAAGGAAGCACTCAGCACTGAAAGAGACATAACAAGAGTTTTTCTTTCTTCTTAGACCAAGGTTCATCACTCAATACAACATCAAAATTCAACACAAATCAATTGCACATCCAAATAGCAGAACCCAGTCAGATTCACATTACATTATCAGACTCTTTTCTTAAGGGTACTTCATCAGTTTCAAATGGAAATACACTTGCACTGCACACATTTTTTAGTCAAAGACTAAATCCACTTAGTGAAAATTCAATTAAGGTTGCACTAGGCAAATCGCTAACCAGCATTATGCACAAAATTTTCATGCAACTGGAAACTAAGTGACTACTAAACCACACTGTCAATACCTCCATAAAAGAAAAGCATAAGACCGAAGAGAAATAGCTAGTGTTTGATGATGTCCATCATAAATTGCCCAAAGGCCAACCTAAACAAGTAGATTTCTTAATTTCATATAGCTATACTAGGGAGGTACCTTAGATCCTTAATCAAAATGCTATAATTTTTAATCCTATTATTCACTATGTATAGAAATCCACATATAAAAGTATATCTTATATGCTACTCTAATTGTAATATCAATTGCCCACACCACAAATTAGTTACCAAATCTAAAGACAAGATTAAAAAGAAAAAATAGAGGGAGAAAACAAAAAAGAAAAAGCTAAGATGGAAAGTTGAAACTATATAGAGAGAGACAACGAAAAAAAAAGAAGAATCTATATACATACCGAAATCAATGAAGCTTGTCGACTTCGGAGTCTTGATCGGTGGCCGGCCAAATAAAACTCATTGATGGTGGTTGGGTGAGAGAAAAATAGAGTAGGAAGTAGGGGTGTGCATCGGTCGGGTTCAATTCAACTCGAACCGAACACGATTAACCCAAAACCAGAGTTTCACCAAAACCATTACCCGAACCGACCTTAACTCATAGAAGGGCCCCGAACCGATCTACCCAAAATTTTTTTGGGCCCGAACCGAACCAACCGAAATATGAAATCCAAAAAATAAAAAATCAATATGTTCTTCAAACCCAGAAAATCCATCTTCAAGCAAATCCAACACATCTCTCAGCAAATTCAACACACAACCATTCTTTCTCAAGCAAATCCAACCACAAAAAATTAAAAAGAAACCAAATTTCATGTAAAAACAATACAAATCTTAGCAAAAAAATAAAATAAAAAACAAAGTAAAACGGCAGATCTACATCTTCAGCCAAAAAAAAATAAAAAACAAAGTAAAATGGCAGATCTCGAAAAAGAAGAGAGGAGAAGTAAGATTGAAGAAGAAGAAGAGATAGATAGGACAGGCAGATTGAAGAAGAAGAAGAGAGAGAGAGAGGAGGGGCAAATCGACGAAGAAAGAGAAGAGAGAGAAGAGTCAAGGGGCAGATCGAATAAGAAGAAGAAAAAGAGAAAGAGAGGAGAAGCAGATCAAAGAAGAAGAAGAAGAAGAAGAAAAAGAGAGAAAGGAAAAGCAGATCGAAGAAGAAGAAGAAGAAGAAAAGAGAGAGAGGGGAAGGGGAAGGGGAAGGGGAAAGCGAATGTGTGACAAAAAAAGGTATATACATTATTTTGGTCGGGTTCGGATTTTGATGATTTTAACCCGACCCGAAATACCTCATTTTTGAAGAACCGACCCGTATCCCCCGACTAACCCTACCCGAATAGCTTATTCGGGTTGGTTTAGTCGGCTCTATCAGGTCGGTTTTTGTACACCCCTAGTAGGAAGGGAGGGAAAACTATTGCGCAGGGGGGCTTTTTAGGGTTATGTCTAATTTTGTTAAAAAAGGGCCAAAACGCACAGCATTAGCAAAAAAATCGGGTTCTCAACTGGTTCGACGTTTTTTGGTTTAATCCGGTCTAATCCGATTTTTTTATTTTCGTTTTTCATGTTGGATCTAACCGAAATTCAGTCTGTTTCACGGTCCAACCAGACGGTCCAATTCAGTTCTAAAAACATTGATTATAACACAAGTATGTACACACAACTCCTCCATATGTTTGCAACTGTTGTTTAAACAAGAAACCACTTGAAAAATCTAGCAAACCAAGGGCACAACACAAACCAATTCATCTAAGTTTAAATATCTCATTGCACAACATGCAAACAATTTCACCCAAGCTACAAATTTGTTTTGCGTTGATGGACATCAAAACCAACAAAAATAAAATTCATCATTTAACAAAAATTTTGTAAATAGTGCTGAGCAGAATCGAATTCATAGGAATTGATTGAGTTTTAATTTTTTAAATAACCAAAAATAAACAATAAAAATAAGATGGGGGTTTTGTAAATAAAAGATAAAAAATACAGAATTAAAATAATAATTAAAAAATACAGAAAAAATAGTTAAAAAAATAAAAGATGAAAAAATTCAGTTAAAGGAATTCGTAGCACAGGATCCAATTTTACTGATCATGGATGAAAAGATAATTTTAAAATCATGTAATAGACCGGTTATAATTGTCGGTTTAGCGCTTCCGACCAATCTTTCCGTATTACTAGACTAACCAAGTAAAACTGTAATTAACTTCTAACCAATAAATAGTCATCTCTTATCGACATGATTTAATTTATTGACAGTTTTATGAACTAGAAAGATCCGACCTAATTTAACCAATTTCTTATCGAAACTGATTTAAATCAAATTATGCAATTACTTAATACAACAATCTTTCTTAGTGTTATTATACTAATTACCACTTATTATTGATTTTATCAAATAATTACGAATTTGATAATATCAATTAGCTATATGGCATATGCTATTTAATTAAATGAACAATGGGTCATTATTGCACAAATAATAACTAACAATTGAAATATAGTTTCTTTAAACCACAGTAAATAACATGAATACCATATAAAATTAAAGAGAAAAATGAGTAAAAACAATCTCACAGTAATTTATTTGAATTTTGACATTGAATTAACTTTTAACTAAAATAAAAGTTTAGCCAATTATGACCAAAAATAAAAACAAAATAAAATTGAAAACTAGAAACTACAGTCCTTAGAAGGATGAAGAAGAGATAGAGATAGATAGCATTCACGTTCTCCCTTTGCCTCTTTAAAAGAAAAAACGTAGAAAATTTAGGAATATAATTAACCGATTCCTATCCAAACTTGAAAAATAAAATAAAAATATCAAATGCAATTTAATTTTCCTAAAAATTCTACATTTTATCTCCTAAATTAAAGCCTAAATGTCCCTAAAAATTAGATGGAGTACAGCTGGCGGTTAGGATAATTTCACAATTAAAAACATAAAGCTGGTACTCTGTTGTTGACTTCCCTTAGTCTCAGGCAAGGCTAACTTCAGATTAGTTACTTGCTTTCAAACTTTTTTGAATTTTCAAAACTGTTCCAAATTAACTCCAATTAATTACAATTTACTCAATTTTTACCAATTTGATCCTGCCATAATTAAAATCATAAAACAAGTGAAAAACAGTAAAATAGATTGAAAATAAACACATAAAAATATAAAAAAAATAAGTAAAAATATGCAACATTAGTCACTTAACATGCATCATAATGTAAACAAACCATCATTGCAATAAAAAATTTGTAAAATTCCAGTTTATGACATCCATTCCACAAAACCAAAGGGATTGCATCGAGCAAGCGATAAAATCAAATCCACATACAACAGCTTCACAAATAAAAACAAAAGGCTTCAGCTTTGACTTTAATAAAAGGCTTACACAAAAGGCTAATCAGCAGCAAATACAATCAGAAGGGCAGACAAATGCAGAACGAAGAGAACCCATCAAGCAATAACGTATAAAATAACAATCCTTTTGCTCATCTTGCCGTAAACATCAACACCAACAAAGACAAAGAAAAAAGTGAATTGAAACAGAGTCCGGAATATGTATTTAAGAACATAAAAATATAAAAAAGACAAAAAGACAGTAGCTTTTTCAATTGGACTTACCAGGCAGCGGCCGCAGTGAAAGAGAGAGAAAGGAAGATTGATGCTTAGCTGCTTGCCACAAATGCCGCGCTTGGTGGAGGAGAGAATTAGAAAGCCAGCCGCAGATTAATATGGTTGCGCTACGTACTAGGTGAGGGTACATATATACTGGAATATTAACAAATGTCAAATTCTATTAATCAGTCCAATATTATTGTATTTTCAAACTTGTTAATCATTAATTGCTCTAATAATTTTAGTTAGTCAATCCATCAATTTTAATTACTTCGAATCGATTAACCATTAAAAATTTTGTTAGCAAATAAATATAATCACAATATTCAATTTGTAAAGACTATTTTTGCAGGTAATTATCATATTTTAAAGGGATAATAAATAAATCTCTCTTATACTATCATCCCAAACTAATTGAGTGTGGGATCACTCCTTGAGTTGATATATAAAGGTATAATTAATATTAGGGGTGAATCTAGAATTTTAGATTAAAGAAAGTAAATTTGGTGGAAATCAACATTAAAGAGGTCAAATTAGTTAAAATCGATATTAAGAGGGCAAATAATCAAAATTAAAAGGTAAATTTATAATTTATGATTTTTTTAAGAGAAAAAAAAATATTTAAGATAAAGAGGGCAATTGCCTTCCTTATGAAGCATGTGGATCAGCTCCTGCTCGTACTATAAGGTATTTCGCTCTGATACTTATGCATGGGTTCCTGTGTCGTGAGAGTTTGATTTCCTTATGCTGGATGATTCTGGTCTGAAGCATGCCCTTCAAGTTGTTGAGCTACTGTTAGAGGTGTTATAATGACTAGGTGAAAAAGAACTCTTCCACAAGAGTTTGGCTTATGTTGATATATACAAGGGCGCACGCCAATCTAAACAGACGGAGGAGTTGAAGGAGGAGGAACCTCATTCCCCAAAGCTGCACTGAAATGATTGATTGAATTGGTAAAGTTATGGGCTACCTGAACATCTAGCACTGGTATCACTGCGAGTGGAGCATTGACCGGACTTGCCTGACGAGGTTGGTTGGAGCAAGGTAAAGTTGATGAGGAGCAGGTCGGAAGAAATGTTGAAAAGCAGGCAGGTATTGTGGGACATATTGAGGCGAAAGGGAAATGTAGTTGGGGTCGATTGGCAGCTGCTACTCCCAGCATTGTTAGGGTGAAGAGAACTAGGGCTGTTAGGGTCAAGGAAGAGATCTATGGATAGTTAAGTCCTGAATTTTTTTTTTTTTTTAAATCAATTTTGAGGCCTCCTCTCTGAAATTTTCTTTATTAACAGTATATTTTGTAAATTGGCCTCTAAATTCTTTCATTTTACAACAACCGATTTTTTCAGTCCAATCCACAATTAAATTTCCAGCTCGCTTCTTATATTTCATCAAGTGTTTGTCCCCATAAAAGTGTAAATAGCCACAGTATTTTAAGTTTATTAACAATCTAGTCCTTTCATTAATTATTTTATTTAAAAAATTAATGACTAATTAATGATTTTTAAGATAATTTAGTTATGGATAGTATTTTAAAATTCCTAAACTACGTACTCCCATTGCTTGTGCATTATTATTTTTCAACAGAAACTAAATATTTTATAAATTTATTTATAACCTCAATCAAATTTCAAAATAAATTTCCATTAGGTGAGTAATTTTTTTTTGGTTGAGCTTAATCAATTATTTGAATTAAAAGGTTAAATTTTTATTAATAAATGAAGATAAATCACAATAATTACTAATTAGGATAAATAAAATAAATTTTACATTAAAATGTTTGCGAGATTCTGAATTCTAATAATTTATTTATTTATTTCAAATGATAAAGAAGGAAGAATTTAAAATAAAATTGGATAAAAAAGAATATATGAACGTAGAAACTAGTGAATTGATGGACAAAGATGGTGTAGAGAGGATGAAAGTTGCATGCTTTGCGTGACTGGGAATTTGCCAACTTGTATAACTTTTACTTGTGACTTTCACGTGCCCATAGATATGGAGAGAAGGCTTTTACACGTGGACAACTCACACTTGGAATAAAATAAAAGAATAAAAGAAAAACAAGAAGAAAAAGAAGAAGAATCATTTTCTCGAAAATTGACGTGAAGAAAAAGAAATTTCTTGCATTGAACAATTAAATTGTTTGTTGGGTAAACATGGACATGGACATGGTAACTTTTACATTCTAATTAATATTTATTTACTTTCATCAAGACTTAATAATTAGATTGGGTGGTTTCAAAAAAAAAAAATTATTAGATTGGTGTTAAAAATTACATTCTCTATCCCATTTTAATAGGTAATTTTTTCACAAAAATTAAGAAAATAATTATAATACTTCAATTTCATAAAAAATATTTTCTTTATTTTCAAGTACATTATTTAATTTCAGTTAAAAATATAAAAGTGATAAAAAAGAGAAATAATTAATAAAATATATAATAAATAGGGATAGACATAAAAAAAATTTCCCAAATTTTTAAAAAAATATTTAAAGTGGAATAAAATAAAATAAAATAAGCTGAAATTTTAAAAGTAGGATGGATGAAATATTTTTTATAATTATTATGATTAGGCAGATAGTTGTTTGGTTTCAATTTTTGGGTAAAAAGTAAAGACCAACTGACCGAGCTGTTAATTTTCAAATCGGTAATAGTTGCTGAGTATTTTTTTTTTAATAAAAATTATTGTATATACATGCACTTTCCATTCCATTCCGTTATATATAACTCTTTTGTTGTTTTTACGTAAATTAATGAGCTATGAATAAAATTAATGAATTAAGACAAAAAATTATGATAAAATTAAATCTAATTTATTTTAAATAAGTCAACTTTCATTTTAAAAGAAAATTTAATTGAAAAAAAAAATTGAATTATATTGAAAATCTAAAATATCAAATAAATACAATTATAGAATTTTACTTAAAAACATCCAAATATAGTGAGATAGAAGGAGTACGTACGTAGTGAATTGATAACCGATTTTTTTTTTTTGTTTTTATTTGAACTAAATTACCCTAACAAAAACTAATAGGATTTCACGTTGCAATGTTAAAATCATCTCACACCTATTCGTAACCCAAGTTTAAGAGATCATAAGCTCTTTGAGTAGAACCATAAATCAAATCCCATAAGTAATCTATAAATAGAAGACTACTAACACCTGCAATATTAATTATATTTTCTTTCTATTCTCTATATGCTCTCTCTAAGAGTGCATTATACTCAGCATTTGGACTATAGATTAAATTTTAGAGTATTTGTTCTCAAGACCTACTACAGCACTCACCTTATTTCTTTTTCAAAATTAAGATCAGATCTCCCATTTAAACACTCTCCACTTAGACTAGGCTCTAATCTTCCAAAAACTTTAATTAGGATCCGATCGTTCAAAAACTTTTTACAATTAAGGTTCCATCTTTCCGATACTCACAATTGAATTAAGGTTCCATCTTCCTTGTCTATAAGCCAGCTATATAATAGAATAATTAATTAAACATTTTAACTTCAAATTTCTAGGTTCCAGTAACGTTGTAAGGCTTAAGCTACCATTAGACTTTATTTTATATGGACTGGTTTATTAATTTATACAAAAGAAAGGTGAAAAAGAAACTATTAAAGTCAATTAATCTTTATGGTGAATATATTGTGGATTGGTTAACCACCAAGACATAGACCAACCGTCCCTGCAAAACAAAATTAAAATAATAGCTTCAAACATCAATTCAAGTGAAAACGACATTTAACGAATCCTTTTATACAACTCCTCAAAATTTAGATATATATCATCTGCATGCATTGCGCCATGGGACAGTGACGTAGTATCCAATTCACATGGAGATTACTATATTATTTGGACCAATCAAAAAAAATTATGTAATTTTCACAAGGAAGCAAATTAAGAGAGACTGGACGAACTTCATTACTTCGCGGACCGACATCTTCTACCAAAATTTACGGTGTGGGAAATTTTTTTATTTAGGTAAGGTTTATCAATCACATTTCTAATTCTCTTTGCAATGGTTTTTCTTGTTTTTAATTTGACAATTTTTTTTTTAGCGAAATTGACTTGAAGTGCTACTTTTTTTCATGGACTCTATATATTAAGGTAGATAGTTTTCTATATTATCTATTAGCATTACCAATCATCTAAAATTCCGTGTAATTCAGTAGTTCATACATATTTTTTTTTAAATAAAATGAACCTTCATTAAGAAAAGTCAGCTGAAAGAGCTAAAATAATACAAGAAGGGAGAAATAAATTCCAAAATAAAAGACCTGACAAAGAACTAGAAGCTCTAGCTAGAGTAGGAGCAACTTCGTTGGTAGATCGTTTAACAAATCCTAAATAGATATTAGACAAAACATTAAGTAGAACTCTACAGCCATTAACTGATAATTGATATTTATTGTAATTTAAGAAATATAATAAAGGATATAATTCAAAATATTTCCGTTACTTGGCGGATTCAACTTTTATAGTTTTTATGTAATTTAAGAAACAAAATTTTCTATGATATTCTTATTTTGTGTTTTTTTTTTTCCTATTTAAGGTAGTAAGAAACCCAAGATTTTATAATCCAACTAAAGAATAGAATTTATTCAATTTTTATCAAAAAAAAAAAGAATTTATTCAATTTAGATGGTCCCCAAGACAATGGAATAAAGTGAATTTATAGTAAGTATATACGCATAAATTTTATGTTTATTCATTATTTTTATTCCATAAATGTCTTTGTATATGTATAAATTAATTTCTATGTCATGGATATTGCCTAACACCTAAAAAAAAAGGTTAAAACCTAATTAAATTGTATATATGTACATTCAAATAACAACCGTGGATAAGTAGTTTCCGAAAATCAACGGTCCGATTAGAAAAACCGAATCCTCATCCCCACTACAAACACTTAATATAACTGTTTAAATCCCTATCTCCAACTGCCAACATCCTCTGCTCTTCTTCCTATTTCCGGCGTCTTACCGGTGAGCTTTACTGTTTTTTCTTTTGTATAAAGAACAATTCGACCTTTATTTCGCTAAACCCATACTATCACTTTGAAATTTTCCTCCAGTACTGTAAACTATAACAGGTGAGGCCATTGCTAAAGTTTCTCAATTCATAGTTTGAAGTTTGAAAGTTGTTTTTTTTTTCTGCATTTTCTTGTTAATTTTGTGTTATTTTTTGGGAATTATCTACCAAATCGATGGATTTGTTCTATACTCTAGTTACAGATATATATGATATGTAAGCGTTATAGCATGGGACAGTGACGTAGTATCCAATTCACACGATGATCGTCCGGGTAGCAAAAGAATTATTGAATTTTAACGAAGCAATATAAAAGAGAATGTATTTTTTTTTTTAACAAAAAAAAGAAGAGAGAGAGAGAGAGACTTCATTACTAAGCCGACCGACAGCTTTGAAATTTAACGGTGTCGCTTTGTGTTGTACCCATGTACTCGTTAAATCCGGTGTCGTTTATATTGATACTGCCATTCGGCATGGGCGATTATCACAATTCCACTTGGTTTTGCCAGCAAAGAATTTTTTTTTTTTTTGGCATATATCTGTTTGATGTTATCGTTTTTCCTATTTGAGGCAGTATAGTCCCGAAGTATTTGTATTCCAGCTAAAGACTTCAGATTATCTTGAAATATACTATATACTTATAATAGAGTAGGGCAGGGAGACAAGAGAGGTAGTTTCTATGTTTCTTTACGATTTCTTCCCGTATTTATAGCCTACATTATGTAGATCTTCTAAAGGTATTGGGATTTAATTTATATAACTAGAACGTGTTTTCAGAATGCGGCAAACTTTTTATGATCAGGAAATTGCGTGCTGAGATCCACAGTTGTTGTTTTGCTTGAAATCTAGAAGGAGAAGAATTTGGGTCCAGAAAGGAAATTTCTTTGGGAAGAAAAAGTCGGACACTGAGAAAAGGTTTCAACTTTGAGGAATTGGAAGCAATCGAACTGTAGTCAGATTCGACCCCACCAGTCCCAAAAATTCATATTCAAATCTCTATCTTTTCTCTCACTCTATTTTCGTCCTTTCCGTCTCTCTCTCTCTCTCAACTTGTTTCCCTCTCTCTTCATACCCTTTCAAACTCTTTAAAAATCAGCAAACTTCATATATATCATTTATGCCATATGGCCAAACTTCAATTCCAATCTCTTTCTCAACTTTCCCACCATTAAAGTTCTCTCCTTTTCTCTTTTATCAGTTCTGGTACACCGCCATTGAAAACCAATGGATGCTGAGTTGAACAACCAACATAACTATGGACTTCAGAGACTGAGATGCTCTGTTCAGAATTACGATTGGGGTAAATTGGGGACGGATTCCCAGGTTGCGAGGCTGTTTGAATTGAATTCTGGGTCTATCATTCAGTTGGATAAGCCCTATGCTGAGCTTTGGATTGGAACCCATGAGTCTGGACCTTCGTTTGTGGTGGATAGTGGGGAAGAGAATGGGGCGCCAATTCAGTTTCCAAGTCTGACTTTGAAGGAGTGGATTGCGCAGAACCCTAATGTGCTTGGAGATAAGGTTCTTGATAAGTGGGGTTGTGATCTCCCTTTCTTGTTTAAGGTACCTAATCTTGTTTGTGTTTGTTTCGGAACGTGAATTGTGTTTTTCTAGTAATTTTGTCTAATTAGTTTCTAATCAATTTCTCATTGAAAAATCCCATTTTTTTTTATTCAAAGCAAATAGAGGATAAATTTTTGGTTGTGTATAATACTTGTTCATAATTGTGTGGATTTTTTTTGTTTTAATGAAGTGTCTTTGCTGGAAATCTGGGTTACATAAGCGTCTGTCTGTGATTTCCATCTCATTTATTGACCTTTCAAAGTTCGAAATTTTAGAAATTGGATTGTGGCTTAATTAGTTAGGATCACAGGCTGCAAGGTTTTTGTTGAGACGCAACGGCTTTGTAATTTGTGTTCAATTAATACGACCTTGTGCTGAATTTTCTGTGGCGCACTTGTGATGTATTTTCTGGTGCAAAGCAAGTGTAAATCTTGGGCGAGTTACAACTTTCAAGTCCTGATTTTTAAAGATCCTACTGTGCTTCGACATATGGTCCTGCACAAGTGGATTGAAGATGATTCTGTTTTTTTTTGTGCGTAATTTTTATCCTTATTGGAACGGGAATATGATATCTGTTTTATTTGGCTTTTGTGTTGGAAGTTCATGGACTATTGAAATTTTGAGGCCAATCAAGTTTTTTTTGATTTTCAGTTTTTGCTGTATTTTTCAGGTACTTTCTGTGGCAAAAGCATTGTCGATTCAGGCTCATCCTGATAAAGGATTGGCCAAAATGCTACACAAGCTTCAGCCGGATATTTACAAGGATGACAATCACAAGCCTGAGATGGCTTTGGCAATAACAAAGTTTGAGGCTCTTTGTGGTTTTATCAGTATCAAGGTGGTTTACTTACCTTGTTATTACGTTTCATGTATTTACTTTGGGCTAATTGATTTTTCTCCCATTTGTTCGAGTTACTATTTAGGTTGGAATTTACACTTTAATTGCTTAATTGTGCATGAGGCGTCCAAGAGTTCCAACAAGTTCGATAAGATTCTGTGTCATGTCTGGCTTTGCTTCCCTGGTTGGTCATCAGTTTTTTGTTGGTTCTCATGTGCTAGACTCATGTAATTTATTTCTATCGTGTACTTTAGGTTGGAAATCTTATTATAGCTAGAATTAGCCTTGATGTTCTTATCATGGAAAAACTTAAGTTACTTTTGGCAAATCTGTTCAACTTTTTAGTTGCTTAAGTTTGTAAGAGAGCTAGCTCATTATCAGCCTTTTGCTGTCTCTTTATGAAGAAAGTTGTGACTGAATGCAGTTTATCTGTTGTTGTCTCTGAGGACTTAGGGAATTAGGCTATAAAGTTTAATAAGGAAAGGTTTTAATCAGAATAATCAGATTTGCCTTATAGAATGTAAAAGTTTTATTTTTTTCCTATGGATTTTACTTTGTACTTGTGGAAATTTTTTTATGGTTCCTTTTGAATTTATCTTTTACCCAGAGCAAATGCTTATTTTCAGGAGCTCAAAGGAGTGTTTCAGAATGTCCCCGAGATTGTGGAACTGGTGGGTAGTGAAGATGCAAATCAACTATTAAGTATGAATGAACAAGATGAAGAGGTGAAAGTAAAATCAGTTCTGAGATCAATTTTTACTCAGCTCATGTCAGCTAGCAAAGAGATGACAACTAAAGTAATATCTAACTTGAAAAGTCGATTGCACATGGAAAGTCAGGTGAGATGACATTTCTTAATGCTGTGTTATTCTATTGGGTATCTGAAACTTATGAATTGTGACTAATATGTAATTAGAGATTAGATATTGCCAATGCTTCTATGCATGGACTTCAACCTCTGATATTATGACTTTGATATTAGGTTAGAAAGAATTTCAAGTTAATGTATTGATTTTTGATGAGTGACATATATTTTAGTTTGGCGGGTTATTTATTTATTTTTTTAATCGCTATTGTGATGGTCAGTTATCTAAGTCACTGCCATGCTTGACTTTTCTTTGATTTTGCTCTTGATATTTCTTTGCATCAGGCACGGCAATTGACAGACAAGGAACAGCTGGTCTTGCAGTTGGAAAAGCAATATCCAGGTGATGTTGGTGTGGTTTCAGCCTTCTTTTTCAATTACGTGAAGCTTAATCCTGGTGAAGCATTGTATCTTGGGGCAAATGAACCCCATGCATACATATATGGTGAGTGCATTGAATGCATGGCTACATCAGACAATGTTGTGCGGGCTGGCCTTACACCCAAATTTCGGGATATTCAAACTCTTTGTTCTATGCTCACATACAAACAGGTGAAGAAATCATTAGCATATTTAGTACAACAATTTTTTTCTTTGTTTCAATTTCCTCCTACGTAAACGAACGCATTCGTTTGCTATGTTTAAAGTTTAAAACTTGGCATTTATGGTCCTAGGTTTAGTTGATCACGTGACCTACTCCTACTTGCTTTATGAAATACTTGTAGCTTCCAAAATCTACTAGCAAATGTACTACGACGAAGTGGGAAATGTTCTGAAATTTTTTTGTGGTTGTGATTCAGGGGCCACCTGAAATACTGAAAGGATTTCCTCTAAGTCCATATATAACAAGATACCTACCGCCTTTTGATGAATTCGAGGTCGATAGCTGCATTCTTCCTGGGGGAGCATCAACAGTGTTCCCAGCTGTGCCTGGTCCGTCCATATTTCTAGTCATGGCTGGGGAAGGAAGAATGATCACAGGAATGTCTAAAGAGAATGTGAATGAAGGAGATGTCATCTTTGCACCTGCCAACATTCAGATTACCATAACAACTGGCTCGAATCTGCTTCTGTATAGAGCTGGAGTGAATAGCAGGGTCTTCCAAATCTTGTGAATTGGGGGGAAAACCAGATATAGCATTAGGTGGGTAATTCATTCATTGGATTTTGAGTGCCTCAAGTTATAAATATTGGCAACTTCCTATATTATTTGTTTATATTGGTAATAAGCATAATACTACAGCAGATAAATATAGAGTAAAAATTATACCTTGATTTGCAGGCACCTTGTTCCCAATTCCTTAATAATCTATATTGAATTTTAGATGCTTCCATGAATTATCATCTCCAGTCCCAACTCATCATTATTATTATTGTTACTTTAAAAGCATGGGTAGAGAAGAATCACAAATAAGAAGCCACCACTGCGCACTCAAATTAAATACAAAAACCTTACTAAGAGAAGCTCTAGCCAGTGGTTAGCAATGTTGCACAAGTGAAATTAAAAGAAAGCTCACTGAGAGAGACAAATTAGCAATCTCTCCAATGATATGTTGGATATCAGCTCTAGCCTGTAAACAGGCAAATTTTGAATCGGTTTGAAATTCCAGCCCACTCGGATCTCATTGTTGATCTATAGCACTGTCAAAACTGCTCTTCAGACGACTAGGAGCTAGAAGGAGAACAATTGTTGTTCTAAGTATTTGCAGCAAAGAAATATCGTTGGTTTTTCTTAGCCATGTACCAAAGTTAACCTAGAATTCTGATAATATACCTCTATTCAATTCCATTTCAAGTTTTCAAAGTTTTTTTTCTTTTCAACATACATTTGATCCCAGTTCATTTAAGAGTCAGCACAATTTAATTATAACCAAAAATCAAATAGATTCAATTAGTAAAATGGTATGATATATCGATTCAATTTGATTAATAATCAAAAATCTAAAATAATGACAATTTTGTCAAATTTCTAAAAATCTTAATGATACAAGTAAATTTCAATCATTTATCTGAATTTCAATTATTGATTTGATTGCATTAGTACCAAAATTCGATTCAATTTCGTGTTTAAATTTGTATTACATTTCAATTTTACAGTTATTTTCGTTTATTTTAATTGTAACTAAAAATCAAATCACACCGTAAGTTCATTAGTTTTTAAATGCGAGGAAATTCAAAAATTAGAAATCTAAGATTAATGCATACCAAGCAACAAAAATGTGGCAACGCCCAACAAACAAAAACTATGCAACACCACAATTTTCAAACATTGTGTACAATATCCTAAGAGATACCCTAATGGTTAACAGTAGCCTGTACACAGAAATAAAAATATATACCCTATGGACTAGATTAACACAATTTTTAACAACTCAAATAGACGTGTGCTTGTTGCAAAGTGGTGAATTTGTTATATCGCCACAGGTTCAATTGATGGATTTAATGTTTCTGTGATAAATTTTCATTATGGAATAACACTGCAGGGTTCAAGTGTATGCATGAACAGGCACATAATAGCTAGACAGTGTAATGCTCCCTAACTAGAAAGTGAATAGTTAATTAGCAGGTGTTAAGAACTAGTTTCAGGCTCCACAACCACAGAATTAAAGATGTCATGCAGATGGAGCAACGATTAGATAAACATAGCCTGGTGCTAACCATACATAAGCAAGCATATCTGGTACCCTGCACTTGAGATCTCACCATCAAGAATCCTTCATGTTTTTACGGAACAACCGAAGGCATTTAATTGCATTGATTATCAGTACAGGCCTGGTATTAAGAAAACATTTTCCAGATTTCAACAGATGTTCCATAAGCAAACTTGCTCTTTAAAATTGTAGCATGTTCTACAAAAAATCCACAGGATTTGAAGTGCATGAAAAAAGTCTCGAGTTTTATCCTTCTATGCAAAATAAAACATTTCACCAAATTCAAATATCAAAAATTTAGAAATAAACCTATCTGCTGCCAATATAAAACTCTAGAAAACTGGACCAAAACTCTTAACAGATCTTCAGGCCTCTGTTATGGGATACTCAAAAACTACATCTTTCCCGGTAAGCTTTCGGTAAACTCCAGAAAAGGTCTCCAGCTTGTACTCAGTGTTGTTTCGCTCCTTAGGATCCAAGAAAACCTAACACAAAAAAGAAATGATACCATCTTAGGATTACTGGGAGGGATAGATTACAATTACAGGGAACATATTCTAGTGAGAATGTTATTGCCTAAGTCCCAAATATCAAGCCTACCTTCATAATTTTTGACCCATCAATTCTGTATCTGACACGTTTCCCAACAATCTCAGCAGGATACACTACATCCTCGAGCATGGCATCATGGACAGCTGTGAGGGTACGAGTTCTTGGTCGCTGAACAGCTGAACCTTTCTTTGGGGGACGCAATATCCTACGGGTGGCAACCAGCACAACATCCTGCCACCAATTAAGGCAATTGAAACAAAAACCAGAGTCAATAAAAAAATTAACCATCAACTTCAACAATGATGGGGACATCCAATAGAAAGACCATACAAGTTCACAAACAAAATTAGTGCAGGCACAAAGGGGTGCCACCATTCCATAATCCTGGATACTCGAGTCTTTAACATACCGTTAGCATATAGCAGAACATGTAACCATGTATCAGGACTAGATATGCATTTAATGACAACAACATTAAAAAGAAATGAGGCAGTGTAACACCTCTTAAAGAATCTTTATGTCAAATCAAAATTACCTTTCCACTAAATTTTTTCTCCAACTCCCTAACAAGGCGGAGATGAATCTTGCGGTAAGCCTTCCTCAATCTGTAGGGAACATAAATAACAACAGCTTTGCGATTTCCGGACACATCCATTTGACTGCAACAGTGCAAGGTTTCATTTAGAACCAGATGGACAACAGAAAATTGAATATATCAAATAAATAATAAATGCAATTATAAAACATACACCGCTGAATTGATGAACAGATCTTTTAAATCGCTTTTCAGCTCTTGGTTGGTATTCTCAAGATCAAATATTGCCTACAAAGCACAAACTTTTATATCAATGCACTAAAATGCTTCAGATCATGAGGCATGCTAAATGAAAATTGCAATGGCAAACCAACCTGAGCAACAGACTCTTCAAATTCCGTGGGTTCAACATCCTTGTCTTTCCGGATCTTATTCCATGTAGTGTACATCTTGACAAATCTAGCAAGTAACAGCAAGAGATCAACATCAATGTGTGAACAAGAATGTCCATTTATATTCATAAGCATAGATACCAATCAAAGAAGAAAGTCACACAACCAGAAATTTAAATTCACAAGCATAGATACCAATCAAAGAAGAAAGTCGCACAACCAGAAACTATAACTTTGACATCCGTGTCACAATTTTATCAATTCCTAGTCTCCTATCACTAAAACATAAATGGCTATAACGTCATCAATTGAAAAAAAATCCCCGAGCTAGATCAAAAATCAATGTTTAAAAGCCTCGGAACAAGACATTAACCTAATAATTACTGTTAACTATCATCTCGTAACTGTCACAGAATTAAGCAACGAATTTGGCAAGGTCAATAAGGCTATGTATAATGCAGAAAACAAACCAATTCATCTAAGCTTAAATATGTCATTGCACAACATGCAAACGATTTCACCCAAGCTATTATTTCCCTCGTAACAAAACAAACCAGCATTGTAATAAAAAATAACTAAAATTCCAGTGTGTGTCGTCCAATTTCCACAGCACCAAAGCGATTGCACTGAGCAAGCGATAAAATCCATTCCACATAACAACAATTTCACAAAAATCAAAAGGCTTCAGCTTTGACTCCAATAATAGGCTTAAACAAAAAGGCTAATCGACAGCAAATTCGATCTGATAATCAGAAGGGCAGACTAAGGCAGAACAAAGAGAATCCATCAAGCAGAAAGGTATAAAAGAACAACACATTTACTCATCTTGCCTTAAACATCAACACCAACAAACACAGAGAACAAAGTGAATTGAAGCAGAGTCTGTTCAATATTTATTTAAGCACATAAAAATATAAAAAAGACGGTAGCTTCTTCAATTGGACTTACCAGGCAGCTGCCGCAGGGAAAGAGAGGGAAAAGAAGATTGAGGCTCAGCTGCTTGCCACAGATGCCGCGCTTGGTGGAGAGAGTATTAGAAAGATGGCCGCAGGCTTTAATATGGTTGCGCTAGTAGGGTTGTAGTTTGCCCTATTTTTTTGACGGTTGAGATTGATGCAAGGGATTTTATCTGGTCCGTTCATTTACTCTGGTTAAGGGGTCATAGAACTTGTTTGGTTGTTGGCACAGTAGTAAATGAAATCGGTTTTGTTTTATTCCGAAGCCGGATAGAAATGAGTTTTTATTTTTATTTATTTATTTTTTAAACTACAAGAAAACTTTATTAAAAAGACATATCAAGCAATAAAATTGAAGAAATACAAGTATGAAGGATTATATCCCAAACAACAAAAAATAAGAATGAGTACATGGACAGTTTCTGGCGAATACTAATTGAGGATCTAAAGACTTATTATAGAAAGATGTGAAAATAACTAAGAGTGCGTTTACATAAAACAGTTTTCTGTTTTTTTATTCTATTTTTTTAGAAATTGAAGTATTTATTTTCTATAAAAAATTTATAAAACGCGTTTATTTATTAAGAAATGAAAAATTAGAGTATTTATTTTCTATATATATATGTATGTATGTATATATACATATACATATGTATATGTGTATGCATATCAATAAATGAAAAACTAAAGTAATTATTTTCTATATATATGTGTATGTATGTACATACATACACATAAATGCATATGCATATGCACATACCACTACAAGAAAATCAACATTTACCGACGGACATTTAGCGACGGAAAATGTACCGTCGCTATTTAGAGACGGAAAAGACATTTTCGTCGCTAATTAGCGACGGAAAATAATTCCGTCGCTAATTTGCGACGGAAAAAATATTCCGTCGCTAATATAGCGACGGAAAATCTAACCGTCGGTAAATTGGGCGCGAAAATTTGGCGGCATAAATGGCTACGGCAATTCCCGACGGAAATTAAATTCCGTCGCTAAAATTAGCGACGGAATTTAATTTTCCGTCGGGAATTAGCGACGGAAATTAAATTCCGTCGCTAAAATATTTTAATTAATTTATTTTATATATTTTAGCGACGGAAATTAAATTCCGTCGCTAATTTTAGCGACGGAAATTAAATTCCGTCGCTAAAAATATTTTAATTAATTTTTTTTATATATTTTAGCGACGGAATTTAAATTCCGTCGCTAAAAATATTTTAATTAATTTATTTTATATATTTTAGCGACGAAAATTAAATTCCGTCGCTAAAATATTTTAATTAATTTATTTTATATATTTTTAGCGACGAAAATTAAATTCCGTCGCTAAAAATATTTTATATCTATATAAATAAACTTTTCTGATTTTTTTCTCTCTCCTCCTCTCTCCCTCCCTCTCTCCCTTCCTCCCTCTCCCCACGCAGGTCTGGTTCTTCTTGCCCCCCACCCCGCGCCGCCCCGTGGTCGCCGCTCGCCCCTCGCCGCCCAGTGGTCGCCGGTCGCCCCTCGTCGCTGCGTTTCTTCCCTTCCCCGCTCTCTTCCTCTCTTCCCTTCCCCTCTCTCTCCCTCCCCGCTTCTCTGGCAGATCTGGCCACCGCCCGCCTCAAGCAAGCCGCCGCCGAGCAGATCTGGCCACCGCCCGCCTCAAGCAAGCCGCCGCCGAGCAGATCTGGCCACCGCTCGCCCAACGCCGGCGCCGTCCCTCTCCGGTCAGCCGAAATATTTTATATATTTTAATTTTCTGTATATTTTTTGCATTAATTTTGATTTGTTAGTAGGTCATGATTTGCATTAATTTTGATTTGTTAGTAGGTCAGCCGAAATATGCATTAATTCTGTATATTTTATATATAATTTTTTGTAATTTATTTTATTAGTAGGTTAACCATTAATTTTGATTTGTTGAGTATTTATATATTTGTTGAATATTTTACTGTATAAATTTTTGTATATTGTTTTGATTTGTAGGTTGACCATTAATTTTGATTTGTTGTGTATTTATATATTTGTTGAATATTTTTCTATATAATTTTTTGTATATTATTTTAATTTGTAGGTTAACCATTAATTTTGATTTGTTGAGTATTTTTATATTTGTTGAATATTTTTTGGTATATTATTTTGATTTTTAGGTTAATCATTAATTTTGATTTGTTATATATTTGTATATTTGTTGAATATTTTTACTGGATATTTGTGGGTCAATTTTGATGTTATATTTATTTTTTTTATTAATTTTTTTATAATTACCGACGGAATACTGACGGAAAATTCCGTCGGTAAAAATAAAAAATAAATAATTTCTTTATTTGTCGGAAAAATTACCGACGGAAATGAATTTTCCGTCGGTAATTTGCCGACGGAAAATCAAATTCCGTCGGTAATTTTTCCGACGGAATTAATTTTCCGTCGGCATTTTTAGCTACGCATTAATTGCCGACGGAATTTTCTTCCCGTCGACAATTTATTTTAGCGACGGAAAATCCTTACTTTCCGTCGGTAATTTCCGTCGGGAAATGATCATTTTCTTGTAGTGTACATATCAATAAATGGTAAATTAGAATATTTATATTCTATATATATGTGTATGTATGTACATATACATATACATATATATATATGCATATGTATATGCATAGCATGCACATGCATATATATATATATATATATATATATATATATATGTATGCATGTATGTGTATATGTATATATATATGCATATGCACGTGCATTTGCATGCATATATATATATATATATGTGTGTGTGTGTGTGTGTATGTATGTATATGTTCATGCATATATATATATATGTACATACATATGTGTATATATGTGTGTGTGTGTGTATGTCTGCGTACATATATATATAAAAGTACATACATATATGTATATGTATGTATGTACGTATATAAGTATACACATATATGTATACATACATACATACATACATGTCTATGCATATATATACATACACATATATATGTATGCACATACATGTGTATGTATGTACGTATATGTATGTGTGTGTGAATATATATGCACATATGTATATATGTATTAAAATAATTTAAAAAATTTAGAAAATATCTTTTATTAGTTATCCAATCCTTTGTTTATTTTAAAAAACTGGAAAATTTATTTTTTATTTTAAAAAATTGACTAAAATAAACATAATTTCTATTTTCTATTTTCTGTGGAAAATTTTTCTAGAAAATTGGACGAGTTTTCTGTAAATGAACAGACACTAAAAGTTTCTTATTTTCTCTAATCTTGAATTTTCAAAGAAAAAGTTATGGAAGAATGCATGCTTAAATAAAGAAATTGCAAATTATTGCTACTGATGAGCTGTCTTGGTGAGTGTTTCTGAATAATTGAGATAGTAAAGAATTTTGTTCTGTTGAGTGGTCCTGAAAAGTTATATTATATCTCAAACAACAATAAATAAATAAATAAATAACATTATAGAATAAGAATAAACTAAATCAGCCATAAAGTGAGCAACATTATTGGCAAATCTCTACACAAGACCAAAATGGATATCAAATAAAGAAGAAATAATAGTCGAAGAAAGGTCACTGTTCTTGATCTAGCTTAAAATTAACCTCATGGATACCAAAGACTTCAGCAATTGTTCGCTCCAAAATTCCAAGGAAAATTTTACACCTACTAATGACAAAAGAATCAACTTGATCATGCATAACAATACCAGTGTCCGTTTTGTGAATATCATTGAAAATGGCAATATCGGCGTTGATTATCAAGTCACCAACATCAAGAGAAAACCAACGAAAAGATGTCTATACAAGCGAGAAGCATTGACATCATCTCTTTTACAGGCTAATTTCCAGTCATATTCCAAACCAGCTCATTTCATGCTTTCCAAATAGCCCAACAAAGAGCAACAACATACCCACAAAAATTCATTGAAATTTGCCAGCTATGAAAGAGAACTAAAAAAAGAATCTAAACTGGGTAACTTCATAAAATGTGTTAATAACAGGTATTATTAGGCATTCAAAAAAAAAAAACAGGTATTATTAGGGATGAGGAAAAAAAAAATCGATTCAACTGAAAAATCAGTC
Source organism: Excoecaria cochinchinensis (assembly GCA_947683425.1). Taxonomy (NCBI): domain Eukaryota; kingdom Viridiplantae; phylum Streptophyta; class Magnoliopsida; order Malpighiales; family Euphorbiaceae; genus Excoecaria; species Excoecaria cochinchinensis. Next base: position 2,492,234 of record CANTUQ010000187.1, read on the forward strand.
TGAAATCGAACTAATTTTTTAGTTAATTGAACTAATCGGTTCGGTTTATTAATATTTATATTTTTTGATTTCGGTGTACGGTTTTAACCAATTGTCCGGTTTAATTTTTTATTTTTTGATTTTCAATTTTGGTTTTGTAATTTGGGTGACGATTAACCATTATGAATCCATTAACCATTTCATATATATTATATTTTTATTTTCATACCTTAAAAATTTTTATTTTTCATTTTTTTCTAAAACTTATATAAAGTACTATTTTAAAATACATTTAAATTATTTTTTATTTTTATAATTTTTATATTTTTCTATAAATTTTATATAATATTTTAAATTATATTATTCTCTTTAATTATATAAATTAATATTTATATGAAGTAATTGATTAATTTTTATATACATTATTTTTTATCATATATATTAATTTCCATAATTTACTCTGAACATTTTCTATTTATGTTTGTAGTTACGCTTTCTTTACTGATATTGTATATGTGAGTACAACTTGTGAATGCATATATTAGATAGTTTTTTTTTTTTTCTTTTTTGTTTTGTTTTGTTTTCTTTTTTGAATATGCACGTATTAGGTAGTTGAAACAGAAAAGAAGTTAATTGAAAGCAAACTTGATTGGAGGGACACAAACATATCCTTCCACTTAAATATGTCTGTAGCTTGAATAACAATGAAAACACAACACGTGAGAGGGGCATATATCTATATATATAATTTATTATCCTCTTCACTTTATTTATAAAAAGAAAAAAAAGAAAATAACGAGGAAATTCACACCAAAATACTATTAAAACCCTAATTAAGATGGGTTGACCCATTCCTCTTTCTGAAGCTTGGTGACAAGATCCTGATCAAGATGAAAAGCTTTGGCAAGAAGTTGAGGATCAATGGAGGGTTGAGATCCAAACATAGCATTAGCAACAGTCATAACGCCTGGATTTTGGCTAGTCAAAGCAGCGAAAGCAACAGCTGGAGTTTTACCAATATTGATTTGGAAATGAATCATACCAAATGGGAACAGAATAACATCTCCTGCTTTAAGGACTTTGGCGAAAAGGCGATGATCTGGATTTGAAGTCACGAAACCAGCATACACTGTTCCTTCTAAGACTACCAAAATCTCTGCAGCTCTAGGGTGTGTATGTGGAGGATTTAGACCTCCATTTGGTGCAAAGTCAATACGTGCCAACGATATGTCGTTTGTGTTAATTCCTGGTATCATGCTCACATCCAATAGTGTTACATGTCCTCCCAATTGCTTTGATGTGTTTCTAGGGATATTAAGTCCAGAGAATGTGAAATCTTCCACTGTCACTTTCTCTGGATTCTTACAAAATTCTCCATTCACAAATGCTGCACAAACAAAATTCTCCTATTAGCAATTTTTCCAAATAAGCAATATTCATAAATGCATGCAATGTAATATATTTTTGAAATAAGTAATGAAAGAAAATTGAAAACCTTGAGCACTTACTAGAGGAGTTAGTGTCATTGGTGGCAACACAGAAGTCTTGAAGAGGACTGGGGTCGAAGGCAATGGCAATTGAGGATACCAAAGCCAAGACAACAACAACAAGAAAGAAAACAGTAACAGTAAGCTTCATTGTTTCGGTAGGAATTGTTGAATGTGTTATTTTGGTTTTGTATTATGAAAGAGTGAGAATTTTTGCATGAATTGCATGGCTATTTATAGATCACATGCAGTCCTTTTCAGCTAATTCATTTGTCATTCTATTTCCTCACCGCCACATTTTTTGGCGCATATGGTACCTACACTTATTTTATTTTTTACTTGCTTCATCTTTGGTTCCCACTCTCAATAATTACTTAAATTTTCAAATCAAGTGGGCTGCATATATATTTTATTTTATATTCATTCATCATTTTAGTTAAGACCTGAATTTTATTTTGTCATTATTTTCTTATGGCTGCTCCATCGGCATAGATAATGATCAATTATATATATATATATATATATATATATATAGTAAGCCAATACTTATGTAGAATATTTAAATTATTTAGTAAGCAACGCTTATTTAAAATTTAAGGGCAAATTTTTACTATTTTGCATAGCTTAATAGCAAATTCGACTTTTTTTTTCATTTATATTATAGGTATATTATCTAATTTTCTATAACTTGATTTGAGGCCTTTTCTTCTTCTTTTTCGATTGCCACTTAAATTATTCTATTTTTTATATTTTTTAACCGTTTTAATTTCTTATAATTTGATGTGCCTAAGGCATACGATGTTATGAAATTATAGAGCAACAATTTATTAACAGAAAATAGGTATGGCTCTTTATATAAATCCAAAATATTATATTTATATATTATAGAATTTTAAAGGTAACAAAATGCTAAAGTATCCTTAGTTTTGAAAATGTTGTTGGTAAATGTTGTTGATATATTTCAAACAATAAAATAAAGCACAAAACTTCACTAACCTCATGAAAGGGCAGATCCATGCATGTAGAAGTTAAGGGGAATAATTGTTGGAATTGATTCAAAATCAGTATTTTTTATGTATTGATGAAATTAGTAAATTTTATTTTTACATATTTATAATGTTTTTTGTTGATTATTATTTAGTTAGTGCTGTTAGTGTAACTAGTGATGTTAGTGGTAGTAATGGAGTTATGGGTTGATTAGTGGAATTGGTGGGTTAGTGGCCTAAATTTATGATTTAAATGTAAGATTGTAAATAGGCATATATGTAATTGTTTTCTTGATAGAAATTAAATTTATGATCTTGATCCTAAAAATTTTTCAATAGTGGTATCAGAATCATGTAAGAAGTGTGGCCGGATAAGAGTTATAGGTGGCCTATACTTCTATTTACATTTAAACCCATATTAAGTTAGGATTAGTATTATCCTTTTATTTAATAGTATGTTAAATGTTAACCGTTAAATTAGTATTTGATAGATATACTAGATCTAAAGTTAAAAGGGTATATAATTAAAAGGGTATATAAACTAGTCCTCTCTCTACCCTAATTAAGTTTAGCAAACAAAATAAAATACCATCAAGAATCTACTGTATAAAGAGGGTTAAGGGAGAAAAACTGGTTTATAAGGTTCGTGATCGTCAATTTTTTCTTCATCATGTCGAATTCCGTTCAAGTTAAGTGATCTATTCACTATTTCTATTTGGTTATTATTATATTCAAGATTTGAATGGGTTATAAATATTTATGATGATATTTGTATGAAATTAATAACGAAATATTACATGTGGTATCAGAGTCTGTGATTTTGAATAAATAATAATCCTTAAATTTATAATTTGATGAATATTTTGATGTTCATAAAATTTAGAATTTTGCATTAAATTAATTTTCATTATATAAATATATATATTTACTGGTGTCGCCGTAGCAAAGTTCTATCGCCGCCTGCCATCCTAATGAAGTAAATAATTTTGTTTTAGGATTGAATTTAGGGCCGGCATAATGAAACAAAGGAAATCAATGTTTGCTGCCGCTTAAGTGGAGTTTGGTTGCCACCCAAACACTAATTAATGTATATGTGCAAATCATGTTTTAGGGTTATGGAAAGTAGCATGCATGGCCCATATATTGCCATAATAAAAAAAATAATAATGTAATAAATAAATAAAGGAAGAAGGTTGCTGCCTAATGCATTTGGACAGTAAGGTTTAGTTATGAAGATTTTAGGGCAACAATTTATAATAATAATAATTAATTAATTTTGCTACGTAATGAAGATGAAATTCAATCATGATTTGATTGAGTAGTATGTTATGTTTCTAATTCCTATAATAGTGTAAGTTTGTTTTGTTTGGAATTATTAATTATGGCAAATTACCTTTTGATCCACAAAGTTTAATGATATTGTATAAATTGTTTTTAAAGTTTTGATTTTTACGTTTGGTCATATTAATGTTATTTTGATCTATAATCAAAACTTCAATCTTAATTTATCTCATGGGTATATTATTATTATTCTATGATAGTATCATTAAAATTAATTTATTTGTCCCCAAAGTGGCTAAATTAATTTTGAAATGTGGGGTAATATATATTGTATGACATTATGATTAAAATTAATTTGTTAGTCACCAAAGTGGCCAAATTAATTTGAATGTATAGTCATATGATTTATGTGTTTTAGCAAATGCTATTATAAATAATTTATTGGTTGATAGAAATTAAGTGATTTACCCAAAGGTAAATCAATGTTCTATAACTAATAACTATTAAGGAGAAAATTGATATATTATTGTCACATATATATAGTTATCCAAAGATGCAATATATATTTGGTAAAGTTTATTTAATTTTCTCATGAAGTTTAAATAGCACCCTAATGATAGTAATGATATGTATTATTGTGTTTACCCAAAAGAAACCTGCAATATATATTTAATGTATGTGCTTCTTGTATGAATCTGTTAATAAGTGAGTATTTATATATTTTGCAGCTATTAGCCTTCACTCTCAAGTTTCTTCTGTTACCTTGTTCACTGGTGTGAATTTTTCTGAATAGAGCGAGCAAGTCACTTTCCATTTAGGTGTTTTGGATATTGACTTAGCCCTATTAGAGAATAAGCATGCTAACATTAATGATACTAGTATAGAGGCTGAAAAGGCACACCATAAGGCATGGATAAGGTCTAATAGATTATGCTTGAACTTTATGCGAATGACAATTGCCAACAACATTAAGTCTACTCTTCCTAGCACTGAAAATCAGAATGCTGAAAATTTTCTTAAGCTAGTGGAAGATAAGTTTCGTTCTGCTGACAAGGCACTTGCAGGGACACTTATGGCTGAACTCACGACCATGAAGTTTGATGGGTCAAAGAGTATGCAGCAACATGTTCTTGAAATGACCAATATTGCAGCAAGACTTAAGACACTAGGTATGACTGTGGAAGACTCTTTCTTAGTGCAGTTTATCATGGACTCACTTCCTACTGAATATGGACCGTTCCACATCAATTATAATGCATTAAGGGCTAAGTGGAACATTGATGAACTGTCCAGTAAGCTTATTCACGAGGAAGCAAGATTAAAGAAACAAGGAGTTCATTCTATTAACCTAGTGGGTCAAGGAGCTGGAAAGAGACTCAAACCAAAACCCAATAATTTCAAGAAAAAGGAACTGCTAAAGTTCCACAGGTTGCTAATGATGAAAAGAAGGGACAAAAATTTGATAAATATCACTTCTACAAGAAACAAGGACATTATCAGAAGGATTGCTTAATACGTAAGGCTTGGTTCGAAAAGAAAGGTATACATTATGTTTTTATATGCTTTGAATCAAACTTATCTGAAGTTCCTTCTAATACTTGGTGGTTTGATTCTGGTGCCACTACTCATGTTTCTAATATTATGCAGGGATTCCTTTCAATCCAAACCATAAGCCCAACTAGCAACTTTCTATTTATGGGGAACCAAATGAAGGCCCCAATTGAAGGTGTAGTAACTTATCGATTGGCATTAGATACAGGACATCACTTGGATCTAATGAATACTCTCTATGTACCTTCGATTTCTAGAAATTTAATTTTTATTTCTAGACTTGATGCTAGTGGATATACCTTTAAGGGTGGACATGGTTGTTTCAATTTGTATAAGAATAATTCCTTTATCGGTTATAAAATTCTTATGGATGGTTTATATAAATTGAAACTTGATAATATTTTTTCTGAATCCCTATTTAATGTTATCATAATATTGGAATGAAACGTAGTTTAGCGAATGAACATTCTGCTTACTTGTGGCATAAACATTTGGGTCATATATCCAAAGAAAGATTAGTAAAGAATGAGATTCTACCAAATCTAGATTTTACTGATCTTGGATTATGTGTGGAATGCATTAAAGGCAAGCAAACCAAACATAGCAAAAAAAGAGCCACAAGAAGCAGTCAACTTCTTGAAATAATACACACCGATATTTGTGGACCTTTTGACACTCCGTCCTTTAATGGAGAAAAATATTTCATCACCTTTATAGATGATTTTTCACGGTATGGATATATCTATTTGTTGAATGAAAAATCTCAAGCTGTAAATGCCCTTGAGGTGTTTGTAAAGGAGGTTGAGAGGCAATTAGATAGAAAAGTGGAAATTATAAGATCAGATAGAGGTGGTGAGTATTATGGAAAGTATGATGAATCTGGACAGTGTCCTGGTCCGTTTGCCAAGTTCCTTAAAAGTCATGGCATATGTGCATAGTATACTATGCTAAGCACACCGCAATAAAATAGTGTGGCAGAAAGGCGAAATAAAATATTAATGGATATGGTTAGAAGTATGATAAGTAACACCTCATTACCCAAAAGTTTATGGATGTATGCATTAAGAACTGCTGTATATTTATTAAATAGGGTTCCTAGTAAGACAGTTCCTAAAACTCCTTTTGAGTTATGGACTGGAAGAAAACCTAGTTTAAGACACCTACATGTTTGGGGTTATCCAACAGAAGCAAGAATCTATAATCCACATGAAAGAAAATTGAATTCTCGAACTATTAGTGGTTACTTTATTGGTTACCCAGAGAAATCCAAAGGGTACAAGTTTTACCGTCCAAACCACAGTTTTAGAATTGTTGAGACAACTAATGCCAAATTTTTAGAGAGCGGTGAGGTTATTGAGAGTGCTGAAAATCAAGTTGTGGATATTAATGAAATAAGAGTTGATGTTTCATTGCCTATAAATGTTCTGAAATCTACAACCACAACAAATGTTGTTCCTGTTTTGGAAGAGCAAAATAATTGAGAACAACATTTGAATAACAAAGAAGCAGCCCATGAAGAACCTAACTTACCACCAACTCATACAAATGAACCAGTTGGTATAGTTTTAAATAAATTTGTAAGGGTTAGAAGGTCGGCTATTACTAATGATTATGTGGTTTATTTGCAATAGTCAGATTTTGATTGTGGCATTGATAATGATCCTGTTTCATTTTCACAAGCCATAGGTAGTGATAAGTCTGAAAGATGGATAGATGCTATGAAAGAAGAGTTAAAATCAATGGCTCAAAATAATGTCTGGGATCTTGTAAACTTGCCAGAAGGTTCTAAAAGGGTTGGTTATAAATGGGTCTTTAAGACCAAATGCAACTCAAATGGCAATGTTGAAAGATATAAAGCTAGACTTGTTGCCAAAAGTTACACTTAGAAAGATGGCATTGATTATAAGGAGACTTTTTTACCCGTCTCAAAGAAAGACTCTTTGAGAATAATTTTGGTATTAGTAGCTCATTTTGATTTAGAGTTACATCAAATGAATGTGAAAACAGCCTTTCTGAATGGAAATCTTGAGGAGGAAATTTATATGGATCAACCTAAAGGTTTTTTCATTAAAGATAAAAAAAGTGTGGTGTGTAAATTGAAGAAGTCAATATATGGACTTAAATAAGCTTCCAGACAATGGTATATTAAGTTTAATAATACCATTACTTCTTTCGGTTTTGAGAAAATTACTGTTGATCGATGTGTTTACCGAAAGATCAGTGGGAGTAAGTTTATATTTCTAGTTATGTATGTTGATAACATTTTGCTTGCTGCTAATAACTTGGGTATATTGCATAAGACTAAAGAATTTCTTTCTAAGAGTTTTGAAATGAAAGATATGGGAGAGGCATCCTATGTGATTGGAATTTCAATATTCCGTAAGAGATCAAAAGATTTATTAGGATTGTCTCAGAAAGCCTATATAGAGAAAATTCTTGAAAAATTTAACATGGGCAAGTGCTCATCAGGTGTTGTCCCTATTCAAAAGGGAGATAAATTTAGTCTTATGCAATGTCCAAAAAATGATGTAGAACGTAAGAAAATGAAAACAATTCCATATGCTTCTGTTGTGAGCAGTTTGATGTACCTTCAAACCTATACTAGACCCGACATCAGTTTTTGCAGTAGGGATGCTGGGTAGATATCAAAGTAATCCTGGTATTGATCATTGGAAAGCTGCAAAGAAAATATTGAGATACTTTCAAGGAACAAAGGATTACATTCTCGCTTATAAAAGGTCTGATCATTTAGATGTGATTGGATATTCAGATTCAGATTTTGCTAGGTGTGTTGATAGCAGAAAGTCAACGTTTGGCTATTTGTTCCTATTAGCTGAAGGAGCAATTTCATGAAAAAGTGTCAAACAGTCTATTATGGAAGCAGAATTTGTAGATTGTTATGAGGCTACAATTCATGCTTTATGGCTGCGAAATTTTATTTCAGGGATTGGGATTGTTGACACCATAAGCAAGCCGCTGAAAATTTATTGTGATAATTTTGCAGCAGTTTTCTTCACTAAGAATGACAAATATTCTAGATGCGCAAAACATATGGAATTAAAGTATTTTGTTATTAAAGAGGAGATTCAGAAACAAAGAGTGTGTATGGAACATTTTAAGACGGATCTTATGATTGCAGATCCTCTAACTAAAGGTTTACAACCAAATACATTTAAAAAATATGTGCTTAGGATGAGTCTTGGTTATATTGATGATTGAAAATAATGCTTAACACTCTTGAGCTCAATAATGACATGTTTTTGAATTTTATATTTCTTATTCATTGTGCTTATGTATACATGATTGTTTGAATAAGAAATTTGTATGTATCTTCATAACAAATATGTGGACTGTATGTTGTTTATATACAACTTATGAATCTAACATAATAAGTTCTTAATGTAGTGGTATATGGAAGGGAGTATGTGACTATACTGTGTATGACTGCCATAACCCGCATTATGTAATTTGTTGTGTTGAGGTGTTTATGATGTTAACGGTTTACTAGATTTAATCTTTGCTAGCATTATGTTATACTATTAAATATAATGATGGAATATCCGGCCAAGTGGGAGAATGTAAGAAGTGTGGCCGGATAAGAGTTATAGTTGGACTATACTTCTATTTACATTTAAACCCATATTAAGTTAGGATTAGGATTATCCTTTTATTTAATAGTATGTTAAATCTTAACCGTTAAATTAGTATTTGATGAACGTACGAGATCTAAAGTTAAAAAGGTATATAAACTAGTCTTCTCTCTACCGTAATTAAGTTTAGCAAACAAAATAAAATACATAAGGATCTTATTTTCGCTTTCCATCAAGCATCTACTGCATAAAGAGGGTTAAGGAAGAGAAACTGGTTTATAAGGTTCGTGATCGTCAATTTTCTCTTCGTCATGTCAAATTCCGTTCAAGCTAAGTGATCTATTCACTTTTTCTATGTGATTATTATTATATTCAAGATCTGAATGGAGTATGAATATTTATGATGATATTTGTATGAAATCAATAACGAAATCTTACAAATCATTCTTGATTACGGGTTTGTGAGAAAAAATCAAGAAAAACAAGTGAGTATACATATTAAAATGGCTTTAAGCATTTTTTCTTTAACTTCACCTCTCATCTTTACGGGGAGAAAATTACCAATTATAGGCTATAAAAATGCAAGCATATCTACAATCATTTGATTTATGAGATGTGGTTGAGAATGAAAGTGAAGTTCCACCATTGCCAGCGCATCCGACTTCAGCTCAAATTAAGAGTCACAATGAAGAAAAAGTTAAGCGGTTCAAAGCGAAAACTTATTTGTACTTTTCAGTTTCTGAAAAGAAATTTTCACCAACATTATGGTATGTGAGACTCCAAAAAAGATATAGAATTTGTTAGGCGATGACAAAACAAAATTTATACAAATTTTGAAACTTAAGAGAGAATTTATGATTCAAACAATTAAGCAATTTAAAGGAATTAAAAAGTATTTTAACAAACTTATGGCAATTGTTAACAAAATCATATTGTTTGGTGAAAAGTTTCCAGATGATAGAGTTGTTGCATTTTTTTTTTTGTAAATTTGCCTGAAAAGTTTGAATCAAAAATTTATTCACTTGAAGATTCAAAAGATTTCTCAAAAATAACAATTGTTGAATTAGTTAATGCATTGTAAGTTGTAGAGCAAAAAATAGCAATTATAAATGAAAAGTCAATGGAGGGAGCCTTCATTGCCAAAACAACACACAAGTCTTTATCGATATTAAAAAAAAAAAATTCATCATGCGATGTATGTAAAAAAAACAACCATGATGAAAAGAATTATTGGTATAAAAGTAAACCATAATGTTTCAGTTGTAAGAAATTTGGTCATATTAAAAAATTTTGCAGGTTTGCAAACCATCAAGTATAAAAGTAAACCACAATATTTCAGTTGTAAGAAATTTGGTCATATTAAAAAAATTTTCAAGTTTGCAAATGATCAAGCGAATTTGGCACAAGAGGAAAAATGTCTTTTTTGAAAGTTGGAGATAAGTTTGAAAGTTGGAGATAAGTGCTCCAAGAAAATTTAATGGCAAAAAATTAATAAAAAAGTACATCAATAATTGAAATTTGATGATAAGGTGTATCAATAATTTAAAGTTTTTGAGAAGTGAATCAATAATTGAAAAGAAAATTTTCAAAAGATAAATTAAAAAGAAATGTGCATTAAAGAGAAGAATTCCAACAAAACAATTAAATATATACGATTTTTAATTAATGGAGCATGTTGGAATTGATTCAAAATCAATATTTTTTATGTAGTGATTAAATTACTAAATTTTATTTTTACATATTTATAATTTTTTTTGTTTATTATTGTTTAGTTAGTGGTATTAATGGTGCTAGTATAGTTAGTGGTGTTAGTGGAGTAATGAAGTTATGAATTGATTAGTGAAATTAGTGGGTTAGTAGTCTAAATTTATGGTTTAAATTAGGGGTGTTCGTGGACCGGTTAACCGGTCCATGAGCCAAAAAAAAATCAATCCATTAAATTCGATTTTTTGAAAACACTAACTATTAATCAGTCTATCGGTTTTGAAATTTCGGATCGGTTAATCAGTATTTTTCGGTTAACCATTATAATTATAAAATACATTCATAAAAATATTAAAATATTCAAGTTACTTAAAAATTAAAATTAGAAAACAAATATAATTCAATATAGTAATTAAATATAATTTTCAAACTACAATTATAAACTAAAAATATTGAAAATATTTGAAAATTAAAATTACAAACCGAAAATATAATGATCCAACTAGTTAAACAAAAAAATTTTACACATATTATATTATACAAATATATATATATATATATCACATTTAATATAGGGTTTCATTTTAATTTTTTTTAAACTTTATATATATAAAAAGAAATATATAAAACCTATCGGTTAACCGAAAATCGAAACAAAAAATACATGTGAAAATTTGTATAAAACCGATTAGTTAACCGAAACCGAAATATATATAATTATACAAAATTGATCGGTTAACCGAAACCGACGGTTTTTTGGAACCTAAAACCGAAACTGAAATTCATAAAAATTATTAACCATTAATCATAAAAATCGGTTCAGTTAATCTATTTTTTGGATTGGTTTTGGCTCGATTTGTTAACCAAGTCTATCGTTTTTTTGAACACCCCTAGTTTAAATGTAAGCATATAAATAGGTATATGTAATTGTTTTTTTAATAAAAATTAAATTTATGTTTTTAATTCTAAAAATCTCCCAACAGTAAATGCGCCCCTCACCTTTTAAAACAGTATTTATTTTTTTTTTGTAACAAATTGGAAGAAGTTAAAAAATACTCACCTAAGTTTTGTAAAAAATTGTTCCCTTATTTTTCGTGTATGAAAATATATTAAAATTTTATTCCCCTTAACACTAAATTCTGGATCCACCCGATAGACTCATGACTCAAGCAAATTTAAGGATTTGTGATAAATTTTCTTAATTGCTTTTTTTTTTTTTGTTTTTTAATTAGAGCGATTTTAATAAATATTTAGAGATACAGTATTACCATAAAAGAATTTAAATTTTTAGTGTATGAGAACAACAACAACAGTACTGTTTTGTATCAGAGCGAGATCTACCAAGATATTATAAATTTTTGTCAGAAAAAAGCACACGTCTTTGCCATTTTCCCTATGTCTTTCTTTCCGAAACGGTACTAGCTTATGACTGAAATGCAGAATGTGAGGTCCGGCCTGACACAAAATACAAAATGGTACTTATATAATTATAATTGCTGTTGGCAGCCTTTGGGCCACCAGCCAGCCAATAATAAAGCAAAGCATATAAATTATTATTTTATTATTATTGCATTTTATTTTAAGACAGACACTTTAAAGACCAGGACTTCCTTCTACATATGGTCAAAATATATCATTTCTCTGTTAAAATAATAATAATAATAATAATAATAAAACATTATCCTTTCTTTTTATAATAAATTTCTAAGTTGTCAATTAAATATTGAAAGTTTATTCAAATATTAATTTTTATTCTTCCTAATTAATTAAAGAATAATTTTTGAAAGATGTAATATAAAATTTCAGTCATTTCATTGTATAATTGAATCAGCCATAAGTGTATTAAAAATATAAAAAGTACATTAATTTTTTTTTAATTTTAAAAAATATATTAATTTTTTTTAAACTAAATAAAAATGTCAAACTCAGCTCATATATTTATAGCATATGGCACCTCTGCAGAAAATTCAATTATTCAATTTAATTAAATACGTAAGAATTCAATACGAATTTAATTAAATTGAATAATTGATAAAAATTAATATTTAAAAAATATTTCAATATTTAATTGACAACGTAGTAATTTATAATAAAAAGAAAGCATAATGTTTTATAATGTTTTATTATTATTATTATTATAACAGAGAAATGATATATTTTGACCATACGTAGAAGAAAGTCCTAGTCTTTGAGCTGTCTGTCTTAAAATAAAATGCAATAACAATAAAATAATAATTTATGTGCTTTTCTTTACTATTGGCTGGCTGGTTGCCCAAAGGCTGCTAACAGCAAATATAATTATATAAATACCGACCACATAAATCATATGTTATACGTTTCAGTCATAAAACAGTGCCATTTTATGTTCTGCATTTTAATTATAAAACGGTCATGTTTTGGAGAGAGAATACAGTGTAAAAGGCAAAAACACGTGCCGTTTTCTGACAAAAATTTATATTATTTTGGTGGGCTCCGTTCTAAAACAATACGGTATTATTATTGCTATTTTTCGACACACAAAAAACATAAATTTTTTTATTATAATACTATATTCCTAAATACTTATTAAAATCGGACCAATTAAAAAAAAAAACCTTCATTGCACCAAGAGAGAACATAATATGTAACTTAAAATATTCTCACAAGCAGATCCTGTTGTGCACAAGAAGAGGATTTATAATTTAAATTCTTTAGTTTCTTCTTGGATGAGAATATGAATTTTAATTCCTGATCGAGGAGATTGTTCTGTTAGTTTCTTTTTTGATAAAGGGATTGGGAGAATTAGTGATAAAGCCGAGAAAGTCTTTATCTGTATGAGAGAAGGCAATCCGATCGGATGAGAGAAACCTGCAGTAAGAGGAGCCCGGTCGGACCAGGCTTTAACACTCCGAAACTTAAGTTAGTAGCTTAGAGAGAGAAAGTGTTTTAGAGATAGAAAGTCTTGGATTCAATACCTGGAGCCATCGTTGGATGGGCTATTTATATGAGATAGTTGAGGGACACTTGAGTGCCTGGGGTGTGATTACTGGCTGTCAGAGTAGGTATTCGGCGACATGACAAGGAGCAGGTGGTAGGCATGGGCGCTGCCTCGTGTCAGGCGGCTGATGGGACTGGCGGTCACATCAGCCGATCGGGCTTGTGCGCTGCCTAGGAGTTCGTGTCTGCTACCTTTGGTTGATAAGCCTTGGGCCTTGTCAGTTGAGTGGACCGGCTGAATGGACCTTAGAGCAAATGGTATTTGCTATATTATCAATTAGGAAATGAAGAGATTCCAAACTCAAAACCTCCATTTAAATCTTAGCCACCATCCTGCTGGAATATTTCTATTAATAGTTATATATTAATAAAACATAAAGGTAATATAAGGAAAAAAATTCTATTACTAATCGAATAATAGAGTCCAATGGATTATTAATTCAAAACTATATATATGCCTAAGTTAAGGTTATATATATATATATATATATATATAAAATGTTGATATGAGTTGCACGTTACAAATTATAAGACCATCCGCAGTAAAAAAAATTTATCCAATCATTTGAGGCTGAAAGAAAGACTTTCTACTTCAATTGTTGTCTTTCATTTAAGTCACTCGTGAGGGCCCACATTCTATGGTGCCATACCGATACTCGACTGGAAGCTGTTATTGTAGGCAAACTCCATAAGCGACACAAATCTGTCCCAACTACCCGAAAAATCCAAAGCACAAGCCCTCATCATATCTTCCAGAATCTGAATGACCCGCTCTGACTGACCATCGGTCTGAGGGTGAAACGCTATACTAAAGTTCAACTTAGTGCCTAAAGCTCTCTGCAACTCTTTCCAAAACTTGGAAGTAAACCTCGGATCCCGATCTGATACTATGGATAAAGGCACACCATGCAACCGAACTATCTCATCCACATAGATACTGGCCAATCTATCCATCGAGTAGTCCACTCTAACTGGCAGAAAGTGAGCTGACTTCGTAAGCCGATCCACTATAACCCAAACTGAGTCATGTTTCCTCTGAGTCAAAGGCAAACTAGATACAAAGTCCATGGCGATATCATCCCACTTCCACTCAGGAACGGATAAAGGCGTAAGCAATCCCGAAGGAACTTGATGCTCGGCCTTTACCTGCTGACAAGTCAAGCACTTGGACACAAAATCCACGATGTCTCTTTTCATACCGGACCACCAATAAAACTGCTTCATGTCCCGATACATCTTCTCACTGCCATGATGCATAGTAAAAACTGTACTATGCGCCTCCCTCATAAGCTAACTCCTCAAATCCTCAGACTCAGGCACACACAGGCGATTTCTGAACATAAGCACCTCATCCTGAACTGAGAACTCTGACTGCTTACCCGATCTGACCTCTTGAACAATCCGCTGTAGCCTCTTATCATCCCTCTGAGCATCCACAATCCTCTATCTCAAGGTAGGCTTCACACGCAACTAAGCAATCAAAGCCCCATCTGAACCAAACCTCCATCTGAACCGTCTCAGGAACAAGGCTAAAACTGACTTTCGACTCAAAGCATCAGCGACTACATTGGCCTTACCAGGATGGTAATCCATAATGCAGTCGTAGTCCTTAAACAACTCAAGCCAACGGTGCTGTCTCATGTTCAACTCTTTCTGTGTAAGGAAGTACTTCAAGCTCTTATGGTCCGAAACGATCCTACACTTTTCCCCATACAGATAATGACGCCAAATCTTCAAAGCAAAGATCACAGCCGCCAACTCTAGATCATGCGTCGGATAGTTCCTCTCATGTGACTTTAACTGTCGAGAAGCATAAGCCACGACCTTACCTTCTTGCATCAAAACACATCCAAGACCAACACTCGAAGCATCACTATAAATGACAAACTCTTTACCCAAGATGGGTTGAGTAAGGATAGGAGCCTCAACAAGCAACTGCTTTAACTGATCAAAATAGGCCTGGCATCTATCTGACCACTCAAATCTGACCCCTTTCCTCAACAATCTAGTCATCGGAGCGGCAATCACAGAAAAACCCTTAACAAACTGACGGTAATACCCTGCCAAACCAAGGAAACTCCTCACTTCCTGAACATTTATAGGCACTTTCCAATCAACTATCGCCTCAATCTTGGCTGGATCCACTTGAATACCCCTAGCTGAAATAATGTGGCCCAAAAATGACACTTCTCGAAGCCAAAAATCACACTTGCTAAGCTTGGCAAACAACTGATGCTCTCTTAACATCTGCAAAACCAATCGGAGATGCTCCTCATGCTCACTCTCATCCTTGGAATACACCAAGATGTCATCAATGAACACTACTACAAATCGATCTAGGTATGGCCTAAACACACGGTTCATCAAATCCATAAAAGCCACTGGAGCATTGGTCAAACCAAACGGCATCACAAGGAACTCATAGTGGTCATACCTAGTCCGAAATGCAGTCTTAACCACATCCGCATCCTGAACTCGAAGCTGATAGTACCCTGACCGAAGATCTATCTTGAAGAAAACACCTGCACCTCGAAGCTGATCAAACAAATATTCAATCCTAGGCAACGGATACTTATTCTTCACTGTGTATATTAAAATTATATATATATATATATATATATATATATATATATATATATATATATATATATATATATATATATATATATATATATATATATATATATATATATATATATATATAAATAAATAAAATGTCATATGTCAATTGGTGAGTGGGGTCTCTAATGAGAGGCACGTCTCTCATTACAAAAATTCATCTCTCAAATTTAATGATTTGCAATGTGGGAGACCCATGTGGAAAATGCCACATCAGAGTAAGAGATGCAAACATCAGACGCTGCTGATGATTTAAGGTGTCATGATCTAGTCCAATTTGGTTATTGATAATTCTCTATAACTATAATGTGCATATAAGTTGCAAATTACAAATTATAAGGTGTGCATGTTCCGATCCAATTCGGTTATTACAAATTATAAGGTGTGCATGATCCGATTCGGTTATTAAAAATTCTACAGAACTATATTGAATCTCGATCCTTGAAAACATTAAAAATAAATGGTTAAATTTATCTTTGAAATATTAAAAATGGTACACATTTACTCCTTAATTATATTTTGAGCTAAATTTGTTTCTAAAATATTGAAAATAATATATATTTACCCTTATTGTTACATAATTATTGGCCCAAATTTGTCATTGAAAATACCGAAACTCCAAATAAACAAACAGAAATATACATTATTATAAGCTGATTGAAACCATATAAATTTGTCATATGTGCATTGTGTTGGGAAAAATAACCCAAGGAAAAAAAATTTCTGATGTGGAAAGATCAGTTTACGCTGTAACCACAAAGCATATTAAGAAATAACCTTGACTTTGATACCAGTTGTTGGGTATAACGGATAAATTAAAATAAATTAGCAGAATAAAAATATCGATACCAGTAATTTAACGTGGTTCACCCTTTAATTTGGGTTACGTCCATTGGACAAACTCCGAAAAATATTTCTTCCACTAATAAAATTAATAGATACAAGAAAGAAACGCAATATAATAATTTTGAGATAAATCCAAAATAGTAACATACAAATGTTTCCTAAACTCACTATTTTGTCACTCTCCTTTTAGAAAAATATCTCAAATATTTTTTTTTTCTTCTCTCTCTCACAAACTTCTGAAAGTTTGATATAAAAAACTAAAATGAAATAAAGCCTATTTATAGGCAACTCTATGCGCGTTAATTACGCATTTTGGACAGTTTTCAATAAGCTGTCCACCTACCAAGAAAATTCTTTCTTTGTGGCATCTTGCCAACCTTTTCCTTTTTTTTTTCTTTTTCAATGATGTGGGCCCCACATGTTAGAGGAACCCACGCCTAACAATTCTCTCCCTTCCGACTACATAGTGGGGGGCTACGCTAATCCTGCAGCTAGCCGACAATATTCAAAATTTTATCTTGGTAGAATTTTTGTCAACATGTCTGACCCATTTTCCTCCGTATGGATCTTCTCAAGCTGTAGTAGCTTATTCTCCATCACATCCGTTATCCAGTGATATCTCACATCAATATGTTTTGATATCGAATGGAAGGAGGCATTATTTCCAAGATGAATAGCACTCTGACTATCACAAAATATCTGATATTTGTCTTGCTGCAAATCAAGTTCTTTCAAGAACTTCTTCATCCATAACAACTTTTTACAAGCTTTCGTTGCTGCTATAAACTCTGTTTCAGTAGTAGAAAGTGCAACAGATTTCTGTAACTTTGACTGCCATGACACAGCTCTCCCTGCAAAAGTAATCAGGTAACCAGAAGTGTATTTTCTGGAATTCACATCGCCAACCATATCTACATCTGTGTATCCAGCTAACATAGGTTTATCATTTCTAAAATATAGACATATTTTGGAAGTTCCTCAAAAATACCTAAAAATTCATTTTACTGCAGCCCAATATTCCTTTCCAGGATTTGAAAGGAATCTACTCACAATTCCAACTGTATGAGCGATATCTAGCCGTGTGCACACCATAGCATACATTAAACTTTCAACTGCTGAAGTATATGAAACTTTATCCATCTCTTCCTTCTCTTTGTCTGTAGAAGGGTTTTGTTTAGAACTCAGCTTAAAGTGATTAGCAAGAGAATAACTAACCGCTTTAGCCTTGTCCATATTAAATCTCTGAAGTACTTTCTCAATGTACCTCTCCTGTGACAGCCACAATTTTTTGTCGCCTCTATCTCTAATAATAATCATGCCAAGAATCTACTTTGTTAGCCCCAAATCTTTCATAGCAAAAAACTTACTCAACTGCTTTTTCAAATTATTAATTCTGAAAACATTCTGGCCAACAATCAACATATCATCCACATAAAGCAAAAGGATAATGAAATCATCATCAGAGATTTTTTGCATAAAAATACAATGGTCTGAAGTAGTCTTTTTGTAGTCTTGCTCCCCTATAACAGACTCAAACTTCTTATACCATTATCTCAGTGCCTGTTTTAAGCCGTAGAGGCTTTTCTTCAACTTGCAGACATAATTCTCTTTTTCTTTTTGTTTTGAACCCTTTGGCTGCTCCATGTATATCTCTTCTTTCAAATCACCACGCAAGAAGACAGTTTTGACATCCATTTATTCAACCTCCAAGTCAAGACTTGCTGCTAATCCCAGCACAGTTCGAATGGATGACATTTTTACAACCGGTGAGAAAATCTCATCAAAGTTAACTCATTTTCTTTGACTAGATCCCTTGACAACCGGTCTGACTTTGTAACATAGACTGAAACTGTGTTCTTCATGGTTTATCCTGAACACCCATTTATTTTTCAAGGCCCTTCTGCCTTTGGAAAACTTCACCAGTTCAAAAGTTTTGTTCTCTTGTAGGGACTTCATCTCATCTCACATGGCCTCAATCCATTTCTGCTTGTATTCATCATCTATGGCTTCTTGATAACTCTCAGGTTCTCCCCCTTCAGTAATAGTCACATACTGGTCACGAGAATATCTAAAAGATGGCCATTTTGTTCTTTTACTTCTCCTTTGTGGAGGTGGTGTTCCTCTTCTCAGTGGAACAGGAGAAGCCATAGGTGTTGGTGCTGCAAAATCATCACAATCATCATCATTATTATCATCGCCATCTTCAGAATCAACTTCTATAGGAGTATCATCATTGTCAGGTGGATAAACCTGGTCTTCATCTCTAACCTCTCTTGGCACCGGTATTGGAGAAATTAATTTTAAATCTGATAAGTCGCCATTGGAATCAAGAACATCCTTTTTCATTTTGTCAATATCTTCAATGGTCTCATCTTCAATAAATACAACATCATGACTTCTGACAAGTTTCTTCTCAATAGGATCATAAAATCTATAGCCAAATTAATCTTTACCATAGCCAATAAATATATACTGTCTTGTCTTGACATCAAGTTTGGACCTCTCATCCTTGGAGATATGAACAAATGCTTTATAGCCAAACACCCGCAGATGATCATAGGAAACATCTTTTCCTGACCATACTCTTTCTGGAACATTCATCTTGAGAGGAGTACGAGGTGAAAGATTCAACATATGCGCAACTGTGAGTATAGCTTCACCCCAAAAAATCTTAAGCAACTTTGCATGTGAGAGTATACATCTGACTCTCTCCATCAAAGTTCTGTTCATCCTCTCAGCTAAGCCATTCAACTGCGGTGTCTTTGGAGGTGTCATTTGATGTCGGATATCATGCTCTTTGCAGTAAACATGAAATGGTCTAGTGTATTCTCCACCATTGTCCATCCGAATGCTTTTCAACTTCTTCCCAGTCTGTCTCTCAACTGAGGCATAAAATTTTTTGAAGACATCTAGCACCTGATCTTTTATCTTCAGAAGATATACCATATCTTCCTCGAATGATCATCAATGAAAGTCACAAAATACTGTGCACCACCAAGTGACTTTGGCATTGGTGCACACAAATCTGAGTGAATCAGATCTAACACATTATTCATTCTGGAAAGATGGAAACTTTTAAAAGCAACTCTATTTTGCTTTCCAAATAGACAATCAACACATTTGTCTAAGTGTATTTCATCCATACCGAGACAATATTTTCTTTTTGGCTAGACTTTTCATTACTTTTTCACCCATGTGGCCAAGTCTCCTATGCCATCATTCAATTGCACTATCTTTCTCCATGGTAGCTACTGTGTCGGTAGAGAGCTTTGCTTCCATCATATATAGAGTTGTATGATTTTCACCTCTAACCACTACTAAGGAGCCTTTTGTAAGTTTTCATTTGTCATAAATGAAGGAGCTGCAATATTCCTCATTTTCAAGTGTGCGTACAGAGATCAAATTCAGGCGCATATCTGGAATATGCCTGACATCCTTCAGAATTAGTCTAGTACCATTCTCTGTTTCTAAGCAAACATCTCCTCTGCCAACAACCTTTGACAGGCCTTCATTTCCCATTCTAACAATACTAAAATCTCCAGGTGTGTATGATGAGAAGAATTCTCTACGGGATGTAGCATGAATGGTAGCACTACTATCAAGCACCCAACTGGATTCCTGAGATACAAGATTAATAACATGTTCATCATAAACGATATTGAATTCGTCTATGATATTAGTCTGCTTATCATCACAGCTGTCATCTTTCTTCACAGTTTTGCTTCGGTTCTCTTGTTCTTTTTTGAACTTTCTATAGAAATTTTTAATATGGCCCTTCTTTTTATAGTGATAGCATTCAACATTGACTTATTTGTTTGACTTTTCTTTGCTCTTGCCTCTAGAATTTTATTCCCTAGACTGTCTCCTTCCTCTAGATTCTGCAACTAGAATATCTGATTGTGATGAAAAAGATGAGGCCTGTGATCTCCTTCTCATTTCTTCATTCAGGATACTACTTTTTACAATCTCCATGTTGACCACACCATTGGGTGCAGTGTTGGTGATGGAGATCTTCAAAGTCTCCCATGACTGTGGCAGAGAGGCTAACACCAATAAAGCAAACACTTCATCATCCAGTTTTACTCCCATTCTGTTTAGCTGATCGTGGATCCCTTTCATCTCATTCAAGTGGTCTGGTAAGGAAGTTCCTTCTTTATATCTTACTTGCACCAACTTGGTCAAGTAAAATAATTTATTATTTCCCGTCTTTGAAGAATACAACGTCTCCAGCTTATTCCACAATATCCTGGCATCTATCTTATTACAGATGTGATGAATACATTGTCTTCGATAAATTTTCGGATAAAACTGCACACCTGCTCATGGTCAAACTTCCACTCCTCATCGATTTTAACTTCGGGTTTAGCTGCGACAAACACCGGCAAATACATCTTCGTCACAACTAAAAGATCTTTCATCTTTTTACTCTAGATGTGGTAGTTTGAGCCATTTAAGTAGATCATTCTGCTAATTTTAGCCTCCATTTAAATCGAAATTCGATGGATTTCTTCAATTTAAAAAATTTCCTGACAGTGAACAGTATCCGTATACATGAACAGTACCAGGCTACAGTACCGTGTGAATAGTACCTAGCTACAGTACCTTTGGCCCACCTACAGTACTCTGAACAGTACTTTCGAACAAAAAATGTACAGTACCATGCAAATTTTGAATGCAAAATTTGTATTTTGAACAGTACCGCTATTCACCAAATTTCTCATTTTACACCCGTTTTTGAAACGGATTGTACCGAAAAATTTCTTATATTTTTCTCTTACTAACAATATAATTATTTTTTCAAAATTCGCAATTTTTTCGGACAGTAGTCTTGATGCAGTGTCGAAAAATAGCCAAACCAAGACTCTGATACCAGTTGTTGGGAAAAATAATCCAAGAAAAAATCTTTTCTAATGTGGAAGATCAGTCTACGTTGCAACCACAGAGTATACTAAGAAATAACCTTGACTCTGATACCAGTTATTGGGTACAGCGGATAAATTAAAATAAATTAGCAGAGTAAAAATATCGACACCAGTAATTTAACGTAGTTCACTCTTTAATTATGGTTACGTCCACAAGACAAATTTCAAAAAATATTTCTTCCACTAATAAAATTAATGGGTACAAGAGAGAAAAAAAATAGAATAATTTTGAGATAAAGCAAAATAATAACACACAAGTGTTTCCCAAACTCACTATTTTATCACTTTCCTTTTAGAAAAATATTCCAAATATTTTTTTCTTTCCTCTCTCACAAACTTCTGAAAGTTCGATATAAAAAACTAAATTGAAATAAGACCTATTTATAGGCGACTTTATACTCATTAATTACGCGTTTTGGACAGTTTTCAATAAACTGTCCACCTACCAAAGAAAGAATCAATTCTTTCTTTGCGGTATCTTGCCAACCTTTTCCTTTTTTTTTTTCTTTTTCAATGATATGGGCATCACAAGTTAGAGGAACCCACGCCTAACACATTGTAGATTGATATCATGTTTTAACTATCGAAAAATTGTTAAAATTTCTTACAATCGGACATTTTTTCTTTGTTTACTTGAAATCTGGTTATTTTGATAAGCTTGCCATCAAAAATTTTAACTCTTTTTTAAGAGTTAAAATATGGTGTCAATCTATAGTATACTTGTGGCAAACATATGTGGTTTTAATTAGCTTGGCGTGTATGTTTTCATTTGTTTATCTGGTGTGTTATTATTTCTAATGGTATATTTAAGCCAATTATGTAACAACGAGGGAAAAATGTATGTCATTTTTAATACTTTAAGGGCAATTTTAATGCAAAATATGTGAGGGGCAAATATGTACTTTTTCAATATTTTAGAGACAAATTTGACTATTTTTCCAAAAATTAAATAATAATAATAATAATAATAATAATAATAATAATAATAATAATAATAATAATATATTGGGATCTTTCATAATATATTAAATTTGGCAATACTTTGGGCCCAAAGGTGCATAATCCATCTGATTTTCATAATAGACTTGATTTATGAAAGATCTAATTTATTTTCATCACTAAAAAAATTTAGTAAAAGGTTATTTAAGCATAGGTATTAATATTTATTAATTTTGTAGGAGGATGAAAATGGATATCCAGACATAGTATAGAATTTATTTTTTAAGTTTTGGTAATAATAAATGTAAATAAAAATAAATTTGTGTTTCTGTCTGGATGGTCAACTATTTTGTTTTCTCTCTAAAACTTATACAGAGTAATATTTTAAATTATTTTTTTTTTATTTTTATATTTAAATTATATTATTCTCTTTAATTATATAAATTAATATTTATATGAAGTAATTAATTAATTTTTATATACATTATTTTTTATCATATATATTAATTTCCACAATTTACTCTGAACATTTTCTATTTATGTTTGTAGTTACGTTTTCTTTACTGATATTGTATATGTGAGTACAACTTGTGAATGCATATATTAGGTAGTTTTTTTTTTTCTTTTTTGTTTTGTTTTTGAAGGAAATATATACAACAACATGCTACATGCATATATGGAGGTAACATAAACGGATTATATGCTACCTACCTCTTGTAGCGCAGATACTTTGGCGGAAGCGATTACAAGGATCCCTTCTGGCGTCACTGGTCTGGCTGATATCCACAAGTGGGATGACAACAGCTTGATCACGGTCTAAAAAGAACTTGGAGAGCTAAAAACCGGCGAGAGTAAAAACCGACAGAGTTTCGGTATCGGGAAGAACTACATATCTTTTCCTCAAAGGAAAAATCCCTTTTTATAGGCATTCATCTCCCAAAGGAGATGAATGCACTATGAATAGGAAATTAACTCCCATTAGGGGAGCTACCCCTTTTAATTAGTATTAAAAGGGGAAGTCATGGAGAGGAAAATCAAGGGACATGAACCCTTGATTTACCCCAAATATGGAACTCTTTCCATTTTAGTAGGATTCCCGGACTAATAATTATATTCCGGGTTCACCCGAGAAGTCAAAGGCGCATCCCGACTCCAACATCTCCCACTCGCACATGACTGAACGATTTTCAGTCGAGTTCTCCAGTTATACAGGCAGATAGACCGTGTGACCAGCATACATCGAGAGCACTAGTGTTATACACCTGTTAGGGATATATAGTGTCTCGAAAAGACGAGATCCTCTTATACACGTATGCCAAAACCCTAGATTGCCTTCTCACATTCATTGTTTTAACTCATGATCTCATAAAATAATTTTTCGTGTTCACTATTATGTCTCTACTCATAGAAACCATAATAGGCATGCCGGTGAACCACGAAATAATTGAATGTGATCAAAAGGCTATCTTTCCCTCATACTATATGCCATCCATCAAGATTCAGCTCGCTTTTCTAGCCAGGTCCGCCAGACCGAAATTATTCCATGGCCTCTTGGAAACTAACTAAGCTAGCCACACTGAATCATACTTCAGGGATAAGTTAAGGGTTCTAAGGGTCGAAATATGGTAGGGTCTCACAATAGGGAAAGTTGAGATAAATAATATTGACTTCCCATCCCTTGGTCACATAAGCACACATGGTATAAAACATGTGTTATGGTATTCATTCATTCCCTTAAAGGAGCGTATGTCTTACATTTAAAATATATATATAACATCATACAGAAGCGTAAGGTTGCGATGCACCGAAACATCCAGCTTTAGTCTACTTACTTAAGGACTTCTGGCCTTTTTAGACAGAACATGGTAGTTATATATAACTTACCTTTGGACTTCATACAATACTTATTTGGATCTCAATCCAAAGCATACAACTTTATGTATGTCTTTATCTCGCACCTTAACAAGACAAATCTTGTAATTTCTGCAAGACGGCACTTTTATTTTGAACAGGCTCTCGAGCATCCTCATATATTCAAAATTCGCTTCATCTTAGTCTTTGCCAACTCATTGACAAAACTAAGGTAAACACCCGTGTGAGTGGGCTACTTCTCTGTCCAACATGTTCAATCTCATATCAATAACAGTAAATATTTACACATAAACATTCACACTCATGTATTGCCAACAATGAACTTATGTTATTATAATAACATTAAGGGATTATATTAAAGTATAACAGTACCAATTAAATTCTACGTAAACCTCGAGATCTAATGTGTTTCTCAAAACACATATCTCATTACAGGTTTACTCAACGGATCTGCATGCGTAGAAATGTACTGTAAGTTCACTTCTTCTCATGCAATAATACTTCTTATGTATTAATACTTAATGTCGATATGCTTAGTTTTACTATAAGCTATCAACAACTGACTGTCACTATAGACTGCCACCGGTACCTCTGAGGCAGTTACTCTTAAATGGCTCACAAATTATTTTAGCCAAACTGTCTATTATACTACAGCTGAGGAAGCGACAAATTCAGTTTCCATTGTTGATAGGGCTACACAGGTTTGTTTCTTGCTACTCTATGAGGTGGCACCCTTGCCAAGCAAGAATAAAAACCTAAAGTGGATTTGCTCTAATCCACATCTCTTGCCCAAACAATATCTCTGCATTCTCTTAATCGCAGACCCTTGTCTCAAAAATAGAGAGAATAATCAGCTGTACTTTTGAGGTAGTTAAGTATCATTTCAACTGCTTTCCAATGTGCTTCGCTTGGGTTAGATTGATATCTACTTACCATATTCACAGCATAGCATATATCAGGTCTTGTACACAATATAGCATACATAATACTACCCATGGCATTGGCATAGGGAATGTTCTTCATACGTTTCATCTCTTTCGGCATCTTAGGACATATCTTTTTGCTGAGAAACTAATTTTTAGCAACAGGGGGATCAATGGGCTTGCAGTTTTTCATATTAAATCATTCAATGTATTTGTTGATATATTTCTCTTAAGAAAAGAACAACCTTTTCGAATGATATCTTGAAATCTTAATTTCAAGAATGTAATATGCTAGACCCATATCAAAGTTGGACAATAACCATTCTTTGATTTTATTTACGTACCTTTTGTCATTTTTAGCTATTAGTATGTCGTCTACATACAATTTTAAAATGACAAAATTACTTTTAGAGCTTTTGTTAATGGTCATGATTAATCATGTTGAACCCATTCGACATGTTTGTCTCATAAAATCTTAAATACCATTGTCTTGAAGACTGCTTGAGGCCATAGATTGAACTCATCAATCAGCAAACCTTATGTTCGCTGCCTTTTTCAATGAAATCTACAGGTTGATCCATGTAAATTTCTTCATACAGTTCTCCATTGAGAAAATCAGTCTTTATATCCATTTGATGTAGCTCTAAGTCTAAACTTGCCACTATAGCCAGAATTAGCCTTATGGATGTAAATCTTACAATAGGTGAGAAAGACTCCTCATAGTTAATCTCTTTCTATTGTATAAACCCCTTAACGACTAGCCGAGTCTTATATCTTTCGATACTATTTTTCAGCTTATCGCTTTACTTTGAGAATACATTTATTCCCAATTTGTGTCATTCCACTAGATCAACTAGTTCTCAAACTTGGTTTGATCTCATTGATGCCTTTTTTTTTCTTCCATTACTTTAATCCATTTTCCTTAGATGGGCATGAAAAAGCCGTTTGAATATTTTTATGCTCTTTCTTTATCTTGTGGGATAACCAAAAGGGCTTTGCTCAAGCCTTCGATTTTAAATCGTCGGCATGGAACACTTATCCTTTTAGATTTTTGTAGTTCTGAATCTTGATAAACATGTCTCATATATTCACCGTAATTCAAAATGCTCCCACTGGAACCATGTTCCCTTACTCCCACTGGAGTTACGAATACCATATTCTTTACTCCCAATGGAATCAAGAATACTTCCACTCGAATCAGGTCTCGAACATCCGGATCATTTGGAGGATGAAGGCCTTGACCTTTTCCTCTAATTTCCTCCCACTCAGATGGAATGATCCTGATATTCTCTTCCTGAGATTAATATAAAGTGAAATCTTAATTCACCCTGCCCAACTTTGAAAATTTATTCTCTGAAACTATGATGACTCGTGATCTAAATTCTGTTACAGTGCCATTTTCTTTCTCACCCATGAAAATGTATCCTTTTGATACTTCAGAATATCTCACATAAATACTCTTTATATCTCTTGGTCACAATTAACCAATTTTACATGAGGTATCATGAACATAAGCAGCACAACTCTAAGGTCATAAATGGCTTAGGTCAGCTTGTCGACTAGTTCACAACTCATAAGTTATAGATGTGACAGAGATAGAAGGCACTTGGTTTAAAAATATATGTGGCAGTCAATAAATTATTTCCCCGATAGGAGATTGACAAATCTGCCTCCGCCATCATAAATCTAACCATATTTAGGAGAGTCCTATTGCTCCTTTTTGCAACACCGTTTTGTTGTGAATTTTTTAGAATGAACAACTGATGTTCAATCCCTTTTTCATCACATAAAGCTTTAGATTCATATGAAAGATTTTCCTGATCTTGGTCAGTTCTCAAAACTTTAATCCTTATATCTAATTGATTCTCAACTAAGTTCATAAAAGTCTTAAAGCAACACAAAACTTCTGGCTAGTGAATAATCAAATTGAAATGACCATACCTAGTATAGTCATCTATAAAAGGTGATGAAATAGTAGGCCTCATGCCTTGCCCTCACATTCATTTGATAAAATTCATCAGAATGAACTAACTGCAATAGAAAATTGGCTCTAGTTCCTTTATCGAATAATTTTCTAATTATTTTCCTTTTTAGGCAATTCTTGCATATAAGAAATTCAACCTCATTTGAATTGTCTGTTAAACCTACATGGCTAACCGACTCCTTCGGTCTAACCTGATTTGGTTTAATTCTAGAATGCCATATTTTAATATTGTTCTCATAACTATGTAAAGAGGAAGTAATTAAAGAAAAATAATTATTTTCTTCAAATAGTCATGGTACACATCCATAACAATGAAATCATTCAGCATTTAACCAGAACCATCATAATCATCATTTAAGTATAAGCATATACCGTTATCCTCAAAACATAAATTGAAAACAAATTTCGTAAAAACAGAAACAGAACTCTTAATAAAGGTATCTTGATTCCTTATTACATGATCCTTTGCTCTTGAATCTATCACTCACAAAGAATGAAATTCTGAGCTGGATACACAAATTTCACTCACTCTTGAGTCAAAATATTGTATCTGTTTGGGCACAATGCAACCTCTTGCATAGTGACTTTTCCGTTGGCAATTAAAATATTTTACTCTTGAAAAGTTTACCATCCTTTTGCCTTTAGACCTCTTAAAATTTTGTTCTTTCTTTGCTTTTTAGGGCTATTGAGCCTTTTTCCTTATCCTACTTTTGAAGCTTCTTATCTTATTCTAGTTAGAACTCATTTCACCAAAATAATACTGTGCCATATGCACAATGACATTGACCTTAATCAGTGCCAAATAGTCCAATTCAAGCTTTAAATGACAAACGACATCCTCAAATGTCTCAATGCTTGTCCGTTTGAGTTAGTTGCATCTTTATATGCTCCTAACTTTTGGGTAAGGAACGGATAATAGCTAGGACCTGTTGCTCATCAGTCAACTTATGACCAACCTCACTAAACTTACTAATCATTTTCATCTCTCATAGATATTTTCACATCGAACAATCAGACTTCTTCTAATAAGTATCAAATTTGATCACTAATGATCAAAAAACTTAGTTAGAGACACACCTCTAAACTTTTCTCGCAAAACGATTCACGGACCCATTGCCTTTTGATACTTACTGAACTACTTAGTGAGATCATCTATTACACTTAGCAGAATGACACAAGCAGTGAAATTCTTCTTTTTCTATGCCACATAGGTATTACGGTCTCGCCTATACTGTGATGTAGTGTCATTCTTAGGTTCAGCCATAACCGAACTTAAGGGTCTAATAGCCTCTTGCTCTTCAAGCACACACTGAATTTTCATACTTCAGATTTCACAATGGTCACCATTCATCTTAATATCATTATTAAGTTTTTGCAATAATTGAATTGGAAGCAGTATTCATTAAGATCCTCTGATCTCAAATAGAACAAAAATGCACAATTTTAAAGGAGATAAGGCAATACATGCTATTTACTACGCATCTGAAATAATAACTCAGTAAAGTTTTCTATCAGGCTTCAATTCGAAAAGGCTACTAATAGTATCCAATTACCCTCTAAGTCCTAATGTTCAACCTTATAAGTCAAAATTTTATGCATAGTAAATCTGAATTATTGGATTATTAAGTTCTCAAACTTAAGAGGGGAATATTATTGGTTTGAATTTATTAAGCCTCTACTTAATAAACATGCAATCATTTTACTCATAAAATAATGTAAGGCAATTAACAGTTAAATAAACACATTTATTATAAAGTTAAATGCTATCATAATAAATAAACGCATTCATTCAACCAATAGATAAAATCCAATAATCCAAAATATGACACTCATGTCAAATAATAATAGGAAATATAAATCCTATTTAAATAAAATTAAACGCTAAATAAAATTGACACTCATGTCAACTAATTCATAAGTCTAGATTTTTTGCAAAATCTTTCTTGAGATTGGGACTGATTCTTTGACCATCTTCATCAATTTATCAGGTAACTCATAAGTTTGTTGATGAAGCCATAGACGATGCACACTACATCCACTTCTTAATTTTATCACAGATGTAGTGTTGCTCCTCAACACTCCTCTTTTGGCAACTCTAGCAAAAAAGTGGATGATAGATTTTTTATAGATTCTATCTCCAGTGTACCAGGTAGTTTCTAATAACTCCCTGAGTTCTGGATGATATGCAAATGAGTCAGTCAACGCTTTGATCAGGACCTCTATCATCCTTTCCCATACATAAACCACCTAACCAAATGCACTCCTGCATTTCTTCATGCAGAAGCATTATGTGATGCACTATTGCATCAATGTCATCAGCTCGGATCTTCCTTCGCATTCTTATGTTGCTTACTAAACGCACTTTTATATTTCTTAAAGCAATCTCAAATGGAGTGCGAGGAACAATAGGAGTCCTTATCATTACCATTCTGTAACACATCACAGAAACAAAAAAAATGTAGTTAATACACTCATGTATAAATATATATGATTGAAACTCATTTCAACCAACAATAAGGACAGATCCATAAAAATTTTTCAAAATAATTTAAAAGGCAGAAAATACATTTTTCACAATTTTAAAATATTTTTTTAATTATTTAAAAATAAAAATTTATTTTCTGGTCATCAAAAAATTTTGGAAAAATGACCAAAGAATCAGAAAAATTTTGAAAAATGGTTTCGGAAAAAACAGGAGCTGATTTGGTGGTCGGAGCAGGCCGCACGCGCTGCTTGAGGGAGGAGTGACGCGCCCACGCGCACCATGCACGCCTCCCACTATCCTGCCACGTGTCACAACCTGATTGTGCCATGTGTCGGACTTTGGTTGGTCCACCTGTCTGTCATGTGGCAGCAGGTTGACACGCCATTGCCACGTGGCATGACATCTATCTGCCACATGGCAACTCCCCATTGGGCCACGTGGCAACAGGGACACGTCACTATGTTGACGTGGCTTGACACGTAGCATGATGTAATTCATCCACATGTCACCCCTGACTGGTCCACGTGGCGCCCCGTGGCACACGTTATCTGCCACGTGGCATGATCTCGGTCAGCCACGTGGATAAATTCGATTGGGCCATGTGTCTACAGTGACGCAACACTGTGGACGCGCGTTTGCACGCGTGTGAGCCACCGCCCACACGCACACGCCCTTCGTCTAGCGGCGCGTGCAAGTTACGCGCCGCCTTCCCGACGAATTTTGGTCTCCAAATTTTTTTCGGTGGGGGGTTTTCGGGGTCTGTAATTTCAATAGTATTGTCAAAAATTACAAATCTCAATTTTAAGTCTAGCGTTTTGAATAACCATATTCATCCCCTCAATTTACGGTACACATACACGTATATTTAGACCCGAAAAATATATACAAATATATATTTTAACACGAAATAAGTTTATATCGGGTTCATGCATCCTAGATCTACCAATTTTACACATAAAATTTTAGATCTAATTTTATCCACATGCCAGGACGCCAAAAATATTGGCTTTAATACCAATGAAGGAAATATATACAACAACATGCCACATTCATATATGGAGGTAACATAAACGTATTATATGCTACCTACCTCTTGTAGCGCAGATACTTTGGCGAAAACGATTACAAGGATCCCTCCTGGCGTCACTGGTCTAGCTGATATTCACAAGCGGGATGACAACAGCTTGATCACGGTCTAAAAATCACTTGGAGAGCTAAAAACCGGCGAGAATAAAAATCGACAGAGTTTCGGTATCGAGAAGAACTACATATCTTTTGCTCAAAGGAAAAGTGCCTATTTATAGGCATTCATCTCCCAAAGGAGATGAATGCACCATGAATAGGAAATTAACTCCCATTAGGGGAGTTACCCCTTTTAACTAGTATTAAAAGGGGAAGTTATGGAGAGGAAAATCAAGGGACATGAACCCTTGATTTACCCCAAATATGGAACTCTTTTCATTTTAGTAGGATTCCCGGACCGATAATTATATTCCGGGTTCACCCAAGAAGTCAAGGGCGCATCCCGACTACAACAGTTTTGTTTTCTTTTTTGAATATGCACGTATTAGGTAGTTGAAACTAGGGGTGTACACGGTTCTAAATCTTCCTGTACCAAACTGAAATACCAAAAAAAAAATTCAGAACCGAATTGTACCGTTGATTTTTTTTACTAGAATTGAACCAAATTGTACTGTTGACTTTTTGACTAGAACCGAACCGAATTGTAATGGAACCGAATCGAGAACCGTATTGAACTGTTCTGAGCTGAATTTGACCGAAATAATCGATATTTATTAATTATTATATATAATACTAGTAATTTATATATAAATATTATTTATAATTTCTATTATATAGTTATTATATAAATTTAACTTCATAATTATTTGTATTTTTTTGAAACTTTCATAATTATTTTTATTAAATATTTTAATGCACGAAATTAATATAATAAATAGTTAATAAATTAAAATAAATATTTTAATAATTAATAAGATAAATTTAATTATCATATATATATGAATGTGCAACTAAAATAATTTGTATTTAATTTAATTTACGTTTAGTGTCACTTAGCTACTATATAATTTTTCATTTTGTACAAATATGTATATACACACTGTAGACACCGGGTCCCGAGGCGGTCCAAAATCAGAATTGCCCGATGATAAAAATGATACCAGCTCACAGGTAAAGGTGTTGAAAATGATATTTTACTTGTCGAGACCCTCTTTTTTTTTTAAAATAAAAGTAGACAGATAAATATATATTAAAAAAAATTAAATTAAGTTAAAATTAATTGATCACAAATTATTAAAAAAGAATAGATTGAAAAAAAAAGGAGAAAAAATTTAATTAGTTAATTAAATAAAGGAAAAGGGTATGTATTTTGATTAATTAAAAGTAAATAAAAATATAAAAAGAAAATTTAAAAGAAAAAGAATTTAAAAGTTATTTTTTTTAAAAAAAAAAATTTAAGAAAATTGTGGGATTTAAGTGGCCATGAGTGGCCATCCACGGCCACATTTCCTAAGTGGCCATCACGCGTGATGGTGGCCAACACGCGTGATGGCCACTTAGATGGCCATCACGCGTAGGGGTGTACACAGTTCGGTCCAGTTCGGTCCTTTACAAATCTCCGTATTGTATTGAAATTTCGGTTCTTATAAATTTCGGTACAGTTCGGTTCTTATTAATTTCGGTACAGTTCGGTACAGTTCTTATAATTTTCAGTACAGTTCAGTTCGGTTATTCGGTTATTTCGGAACAAAACAAAATAAGACAATACAATACGGTATTTCGGATAATTCAATATTTTTAAAAATTTACAATATAAATATACACAATAATAAATACAAATATAATTAAAATATCTCAATAAATACATATAATTTTGCATTCAATTTTAAGAAAATATTTTAATTTATCTCTTTTCTTTATGAAAAAAGAAAAACATATTTTAACAATAATCACTTTAAATGAAATTTTAAATTCAAGATAAATTAATTCAATAAATTTCCTAAAATCATAATATTTAATAAAATTAATTGGTAATTCATCCCTAATGATCATCCTAATTAAAGTTTATGTACAAGCCTATTGATCAAATTTTTAACTAACTAATAACATACTATTAACGAATACCACAAAATCAAAAGTTGTGTGTGACTTATCCTTACTTTTAGATGTAGCCGCGGAAATGACAGTGGCAGCGACGAGAAGAAGGGAATGCAAATATAAATTAAAACCAACGGAAAAGATAGAAAAAATTGTGGGGCTTGACACGATTTCGAGACAGAAAAGAAAGAAGCATGCACGATTTAGATTTTTTTTTAATTTATTTTCTTATATATATATATATATATATATATATATATATATATATAATAAAATATAAAATCGGTCGGATTCTGATGCAGCAAAAATACCTCAAAATGAAAGAATTTTATTCCAAGTTGAAAAGTCCCCTCCAAACTAAGGTAACAAACAATTTATATGAAAAAAAAATAATAAAATTACAATAATACCCTTAAAACTTCAAATTGAAAAACGAAAGCTCAAACTTTATTTTTGAGGCACGAAATGTACTGTTACGGGAGATTACTCCTATAAATATTGTGCTAAATATATATGAGTATTAGTTGAGTAACGCTAAAAATAAAAGAAATTAAAATTTTATTATAAATAATTATATATAATTTTACTTTTAATTTACATATTCATATAGGTATTGTGATATAAATATATGAGTATCAGTCGAGTGACACTAGAAGCAAATGAAATTAATTGATAAAATGATTATATAATAAATTATTCAATTATATATAATTATATTATTAAAATAAATCAATTATTCAAATATATATTGTGTCAAAATAGATAATTACTAATTGAGTGATACTAAATATAAATGAAATTAATTGATAAGGTAAGTATATATACAGCATCGGCTGATTATATGGTTATGATTCATCCATATATATTATTTTAGCTCAGTTATTATACTCAATTTCATTAAATTTAGCTTAATAGTTAAAAGATTATTAATTAATATTATAGTTAATAACTATAAGGGTGAATGTAAAAGCAGCATTAAAAATAAATAAAATTAATTGGTAAAATGATTGTGTATATAAATATTTGTAAAAAAAAATTAAGTAGTGATTGAGTGACATTAAAGTTAAATTAAATTAAATACGAATTAGTAAAATTTAATTATTAATAATTAAATTATTAAGTTACAACTCAATTACTCATATATGTATTGTGCCAAAATAGATAAGTATTAGTTGAGTGATACTAAAAACAAATGAAATTAATTGGTAAGGTGATTATATATTTATATAATTACATGAATTGAATTGGTAAATTTCATTATATATAATTATATTATTAATTTATATACTCAATTATTCATACAGGTATTGTACAAAAAATATATATAAGTACTAGTTGAGTGATACTAAGAATAAATGAAATTAATTAGTAAGGTAATTATAAACTTATATAGTTATATTAATTAGTAAAATTCAATTATATATAATTAAATTATTAACTTACAATAGATAAATACTAGTTGAGCGATATTAAAAGTAAATGAAATTAATTGGTAAAATGATTATATACTTATATAATTATATTAATTAGTAAAATTTCATTGATATAAAAATTATATTTGTGTGTGTATATAAATATTTGTACAAAATGAAAAATTATGTAGTAGTTGAGTAACACTAAGCGTAAATTAAATTAAATACAAGTTATTTTAATTGGACATTCATATAGATATGATAATGAAATTTATCTTATTAATAATCAAAATATTATTTTAATTTATTAACTATTTATTATATTAATTTCATACATTAAAATATTTAATACAAATAATTATAAAAGTTTCAAAAAAATACAAATAATTATGAAGTTAAATTTATATAATAACGATATAATATAAATTATAAATAATATTTATATATAAATTACTAATATTATATATAATAATTAATAAATATCGGTTATTTCGGTCCAATTCAGTACAGAACAGTTCGGTACGGTTCAATACGGTTCTCGATTCGGTTCCAGTACAATTCGGTTCGGTTTTAATAAAAAAGTCAACAGTACAATTCGGTTCAGTTCTAGTAAAAAAAGTCAACGGTACAATTCGGTTCTGGATTTTTTTCTTCGGTATTTCGGTTCGGTACAGG
The DNA here is from genome assembly GCA_947683425.1 of Excoecaria cochinchinensis. NCBI lineage: Eukaryota > Viridiplantae > Streptophyta > Magnoliopsida > Malpighiales > Euphorbiaceae > Excoecaria > Excoecaria cochinchinensis. The sequence goes on from CANTUQ010000187.1 coordinate 2,527,585, forward strand.
AAGATCCAGAACCGTGTACACCCCTAATCACGCGGCCACTTAAGTGGCCGCGTGCATCCCTTGCGCGCGCGCGTTCTCCCTCGTTGACGCGGGCATTTTTTGCCCGTTGTCCAGTCTTTTTTCTGCGTTTCTGGCCATTTGCAGTCCATTTTTCAGCATTTTTCACGTTTTTTGGCTAGTTTTGAAAAAATAAAATTAGGTAAGTAATTTTTTTTTTTTGCATTTTTACCAGAAACTGAAGATTAAATGGGAATTGGATCTTCATTCTTAGGGGACGGCAACATTTATTCAAAAAGATTTTTTTGGTTTTCTCTCTGGCTTCTTCCCCAGCAACTCATCTTCTCCCTCAAAAAATTTCTTCAAAATATTTTTAAGTTCTTTTTCTTTCTCCCAAGTTTTAATTTATTTATTTTCCTTCAAAAAATATAATCTATCTCTTGGGTGATTTGAGTTTGGAAAATTAATTTCCTTTGCTCAATCATCCACCAAAAAAATATTTTTATCAAATATTCTCTTAATTCATTTTGAAGTATCAATTTCTACATTTTTTTCAAATATTCATCACCACAAATTCAACAAGGGAAACAAATCGAGACACCGCTTCTCCGATCTAAAAATTATGAGGATAAACATTTTTGAATTTGCTCTCATTTATTTTTTGTGTATTATTTATTGTTGTTAATATTATTTTTGCTATTTTTATCATGTCTATTATTTACTTTTAGTATTTTAATGTGTTAATATCACTATTAATATATTATTAGTTTGCTTTAATTTGATTTTTATGTTCATTCACTATTATTATTATTATTATTATTATTATTATTATTATTATTATTATTCTCGGGTGTTCATACCTTCACTAGTATTATGTTTCCATGAATATTTTGCATTATCATTATTTGCCATGGGGATTTTGTCTATATCATTATCATTATCATTATTATTATTATTATTATTATTATTATTATTATTATTGCACTTATCATCATTATTGTTATTGCCACCATCATATTCATAGTATTATTATTTTGTTGTGTTTGTCTCATCATTATTATTATTATTAACATTATGAATTGACTTGCCTAATATTTATTTCGTTTTTACTTGATTAATTTTTAGAACCATTACTAATGTTTTTGATACTAATTTTTGTCTGAAATTTAACTTGAGTCAGGTTATTTGAGCATCCCCCGCGACTCCCCGGATGGGTCGCGACTCATGGAGGATCATACCGATTTTGGTGAGATCTTTTTCAACTCTCTCTTTATGTGTGTTATTTGTAAATAATTGTTTTATGTGTGCACGCGTGCGATAAAAAATCACAAAAGTATTTATATGATTAAATTGGAATTTTTACTAATAAAATTGGAACCAATGTCCCTTGTTTTAGCCAAAATAATAAAAAATATCACAATTAAAACGAAGAGTCATTTTTCTCCAAAAATGGGATCACTCATCCCGGTTTTCACCAAACAACCAAAACGACTCTTCGAACTCTCTTTTAATAAGCGCAAAGGAACCAATATTCCTAAAATAAATGCCCCGATTTATGTATGTCCTTTTATTTTGATCTCGTGTGAGTATTTTAAATTTGAGTTCATTTTTTTTTGGACCCTTGTAATTAATTTTGGGGCAACTTTATTTATTTTGGGGATTGTATTCCGTCCCCATTTATGTCTTTAATCTTCTTTTATTGGGGTTGTATTCTGCACCTATTTTCTTTGCAATTGTGTGCTTGGATGTTTACCGCTTTCATTTATTGCTTTCTTTATTTACTTTGTTTATCGCTTTTATTTATTTTCTTTACGTGCTCTCAATGCGCTATTTAATTAAATGCATCACTCGTGTGAGGTGAGGGGTATAATTTTAAGGAGTTAAAAACCCATTTATATTTAACCAAAGCATAAATAAGAGGGAAGTTCCGGACACCATATCTCTGGTTTGGACCATAGAGGTGAGAAATCTTTTCCCAATTTCTTGCAAATTAGGTGGCGACTCCAAATATCTCAAAGGTGCCTTTAGGCGTCATTAGGCTAGGTTGTTCTCCCCAATGTTCTATTGGGAGGAATACATCAATGATATCTCATGGCGCCCATGATCAAAAAACGCAAACCAATTTCTCGAATCCCAAAGGCGGATTCAAAAGCGAGGGCCCTTGCTGGGCACTCGGCGCGCGTCACACACACACAAATATAATTATTATATCAATGAAATTTTACTAATTAATGTAATTATATGAGTATATAATTATTTTACCAATTAATTTCATTTAATTTTAATATCACTCAATTAGTATTTATTTATTGTAAGTTAATAATTTAATTATATATAATTAAATTTTACTAATTAATATAACTTACTAATTAACTTAATTTATTCTTAATATCACTCAACTAGTACTCATATATTTTTTTGTACAATACCTATATGAGTAATTGAGCATACAAATTAAAAATATAATTATATATAATTATTATATATAATAAAATTTACCGATTCAATTCTTGTAATTATATAAATATATAATCATTTTATCAATTAATTTCATTTATTTTTACTATTACTCAACTAGTACTTATCTATTTTAACACAATACTTATATGAATAATTGAATTGTAACTTAATAATTTAATTATATATAATTAAATTTTACTAATTCGTGTTTAATTTAATTTAATTTTAATGTCATTCAACCACTACTTAATTTTTCTTTTGTACAAATATTTATATACACAATCACTTTATCAATTAATTTTTATTTACACCCATAACCCAATAATTCACCCAAACCCACACAAAAAAAATTAACTCAAACCCAACCCAACTAAAAAATGACTCATTTAAACCCACCCAAAATCTATCCACATAAAATACAACCCATTTGGGTCATTCTACCTATACCCAATGGGTGTTTGTTTGTTCTTTTATCAATTGACGTATGTTTGTTCTTTTATTTTTTTTTCATTATTTCTTGGACATTAAAAATTTTTGCTTTGATGCACAAGATTTTTTCCTTGAACTATCTCGTTGTATTAAAAAGTAATATTTTTGAAAATTATCTATTATTTTAGAGATTTTAAGTGACTTATTAGTTGATTGCACAAATTAAACATAAGTAAAATTTTTAATAATATTTACAATTATTTATATAATGAGCATATATTCAAATATATATCTGTATTATTATTATGTAATGTGTATGCGTATTTTGTTGGTTAAATTTTTAATGGCTGAGTTACATAGTTAGTCGTGAATAGTATTTTTTCAACGGTAAATAGTGCACTCAGGACAAAAATTACATTTGGAAGTAAAAAAATATTTTATTTGACTATCAAAAAATACTAGTCACGAGGAGGTCGAGGGTAAAATTTGGAGAAAAAATGAACTTAAATAGGTCCCCAAAAATAAAAAATTAATAAAAAAAAGCCCTGTCCATTTTAAAGAGTAACATGTTTCACCAAAATTTGACCGGATATCTAAAAATAGCAAATGACTTTTAAAAATTATTTTAATGTTATATATAGACTTAGATTAATATTTAATTTTTTTTTACAGTGAAAAATTAATTTTTTGGTAACACTTTTAAATGTATCAGATCAAGAAACGGATTCTGTTTGAACTGAAATTTTGCAGAGAGGCTAATATATATATTTTAAGAATTATAAAATTAATTTTGGGAGAAATTTCACTTAGAAAGTGAGTGAAATAATTTAGAATTATATAATGGGTTTAAACATGGAGAAAGGGCCACTTGATTTATGAATTTTTGTGTTGTTGTGCCCCTGTGTGGGTTGTAGATTGCTTAAATTGCAGGACGAGTAGGTTATACATATAGCCGTTATACTGTCGAAATTTTTACCAAATAAATAGTAAATTGGACAGTTATAAGTCAACCGATATCTCGACCCGTTTGAATCTCTGCCGAGACTGTATATATAATTACCTTATCAATCAATTTTGTTTATATTTAGTGGCACTCAATTAGTACTTATCTATTTTTGACACAATATTTATTTGAATAATTGATGATTTTATTTTAATAATGTAATTATATACAACTGAATATTTTATTATATAATCACTTTATCAATTAATTTCATTTGCTTCTAGTGTCAATCAACTAATACTCATTTATTTTTATCACAATACGTATATGAATATGTAAATTAAAAATAAAATTATATATAATTATTCATAATAAAATTTTAATTTCTTTTATTTTTAGTGTTACTCAACTAATACTCATCTGTATTTAGCACATATTTATGTGAATAATTGAAGATGTATTTTAATAATATATTTATATACAATTATTATATTAATACAATTTTATTAATTAATATATAATATAATATACTTATATGAGTATATAATTATCTTATTAATTAAATTTTTTTAGAGTGAATTAAGAATAAAATATGAAAAATTTTAGTAGAAATATTTTTTATTTTAAGTTTTGGAGGAAATTAAAATATTTGGAGGGCATTGAAATATTTGGAGGGAATCCGACCGGTTTTATATTTTATTTTTATTATTATTATTATTATTATTATTATTATTATTATTATATACACACACACACACACATATATAAGAAAATAAAATAAAATAAAATCTAAATTGTGCCTGCCTCTTCCTTTTCTGTCTCGAAATCGTGTACAACCCCATAATTTTTCCTATCTTTCCCGTTTGTTCTAGCCTATACTTGCGTTTCTTCTTTTCTGTCGCTATCACTGTCATTTCCGCGACTGCATCTAAAAGTAAGGATAAATCATACACAACTTTGGGTCTTGTGGGATTCATTAATAGTACGTCATTAGTTAGTTGAAAATTTAATCAATAGACTTGTACATAAAATTTAATTAGGATGATCATTAGGGATAAATTATCATTTAATTTTATTGAATATGAGGATTTTAGGAAATTTATTGAAGTAATTTGTTCTAAATTTAAAATTCCATTTAGAGTGACTATTGTTAAAAAATGTTGTTTTCTTTTCACGAAAGAGAGGGATAAATTGAAAATTTTTCTTAAAATAAAATGTAAAATTGTATGTACTTGTTAAGATATTTTAATTATATTTGTATTTATTATTGTGTATATTTATATTATAAATTTTTAAAAATATTGAATATACGAAATATCATATTGTATTATCTTATTTTATTTTGTACCGGAAGAACCGAAAAACCGAACTGAACTGTACTGAAAATTATAAAAACTGTATTGAACTGTACCGAAATTAATAAGAACCGAACTGTACCGAAATTTATAAGAACCAAAATTTTAATACAATACGGAGATTTGTAAATGGCCGAATTGGATCGAACTGTGTACACCCCTAGTTGAAACAGAAAAGAAGTTAAAAATAAATACTTTTTTGTGATTGGCTCAAACATAATTATTTTTCATAAAATTGAAAGCAAACTTGATTGGAGGGACACAAACATATCCTTCCACTTAAATGTGTCAGTAGCTTGAATAACAATGAGAACATAACACGTGAGAGGGGCATATATCTTTATATATAATTTATGATCCTCTTCACTTTATTTATAAAAAGAAAATAAAGAAAATAAAGAGGAAATTCGCAGCAAAATACTATTAAAACCCTAATTAAGATGGGTTGACCCATTCCTCTTTCTGAAGCTTGGTGACAAGATCCTGATCAAGATGAAAAGCTTTGGCAAGAAGTTGAGGATCAATGGAGGGTTGAGATCCAAACATAGCATTAGCAACAGTCATAACGCCTGGATTTTGGCTAGTCAAAGCAGCCAAAGCAACAGCTGGAGTTTTACCAATATTGATTTGGAAATGAATCATACCAAATGGGAACACAATAACATCTCCTGCTTTAAGGACTTTGGCGAAAAGGCGATGATCTGGATTTGAAGTCACGAAACCAGCATACACAGTTCCTTCTAAGACTACCAAAATCTCTGCAGCTCTAGGGTGTGTATGTGGAGGATTTAGACCTCCATTTGGTGCAAAGTCAATACGAGCCAACGATATGCCGTTTGTGTTAATTCCTGGTATCATGCTCACATCCAATAGTGTTACATGTCCTCCCAATTGCTTTGATGTGTTTCTAGGGATATTAAGTCCAGAGAATGTGAAATCTTCCACTGTCACTTTCTCTGGATTCTTACAAAATTCTCCATTCACAAATGCTGCACAAACAAAATTCTCCTATTAGCAATTTTTCCAAATAAGCAATATTCATAAATGCGTGCAATGAAAAATATTTTTGAAATAAGTAATGAAAGAAAATTGAAAACCTTGAGCACTTACTAGAGGAGTTAGTGTCATTGGTGGCAACACAGAAGTCTTGAAGAGGACTGGGGTCGAAGGCAATGGCAATTGAGGATACCAAAGCCAAGCCAACAACAGGAAGAAAGAAATCAGTAACAGTAAGCTTCATTGTTTTGGTAGGAATTGTTGAATGTGTTATTTTGTTTTTGTATTATGAAAGAGTGAGAATTCTTGCATGAATTGCATGGCTATTTATAGATCACAGCATTACTCCTTTTCAGCTAATTCATTTGTCTTTCTATATCCTCACCGCCACATTTTTTGACTCATATAGTACCTACACTTATTTTATTTTTTATTTGCTTCATCTTCATTTCCCACACTCAATAATTACTTAAATTTTCAAATCAAGTGGGCTGTATATATATTTTATTTTCATTCATCATTTTAGTTAAGACCTGAATTTTATTTTGTCTTATTATTTTCTTATGGCTGCTCCATCGGCATCGGCATAGGCATAGATATTGATCAATTATATATATATATATATATATATATATATATATATATATATATATATATATATATATATATATATATATAGTAAGCCAATATTTATATAGAATATTTAAATTATTTATATAGTAAGTCAACGCTTATTTAAAATTTAAGGGCAAATTTTTACTATTTTGCATAGTTTAATAGCAAATTCGACTTTTTTTTTTTCCATTTATATTATAGGTATATTATCTAATTTTCTATGACTTGATTTGACGCATTTTCTTCTTCTTTTTCAATTGCCACTTAAATTATTTTATTTTGTATATTTTTTAACCGATTTAATTTCTTATAATTTGATGTGCCTAAGGCATACGATGTTATGAAATTATAGAGCAACAATTTATTAACAGAAAATAGGTATGGCTCTTTATATAAATCCAAAATATTATATTTATATATTAGAATTTTAATGGTAACAAAATGCTAAAGTATCCTTAGTTTTGAAAATGTTGTTGGTAAATGTTGTTCATATAACAATAAAATAAAGCACAAAAATTCACTAACCTCATGAAAGGTCAGATCCATGCATGTAGAAGTTAAGGGGAATAATTGTTGGAATTGATTCAAAATCAGTATTTTTTATGTAGTAATTAAATTAGTGAATTTTATTTTTGCATGTTTATAGTGTTTTTTGTTTATTATTTAGCTAGTGGTGTTAGCATCACTTAGTGGTAGTAATGGAGTTATAGGTTGATTAGTGGAATTAGTGGGGTAGTGGCCTAAATTTATGATTTAAATGTAAGTCTATAAATAAGTATATGTAATTATTTTTTTGATGAAAATTAAATTTATGATCTCGATTCAAAAAGTTTTCTAATAGTGGTATCAGAACCATTCTTGATCACGTGTTTGTGAGAAAAAATCAAGAGAAAACAAGTGAATATCTATATTTTTTTTTTTTTGGTACAAAAAGGTGAGCAAAGCTCACAGACAACCAACACTAACGCCGATAAGAGACACCAACAGCATCATGGAGAAGCCAACCTTCAAGACCTTGAGGAGCTGAAAAAAGGACATGATAACCCAAAGGAGCCTGATGGGCAACATGAGACATGAAGTCTGCAGCAAAGTTAGCTTCTCTATGAACATGAGAGAAGGAGATGCTAAGAAAGCCTTCTGTAAATCTGTGGATTTGATTGACCAAAGAGAGGCAACTGGAGTTCACCCTACAAATCCCATTAATCATATCAACAGCAATCTTATTATCACACTCTACTAAAACGTGAGGGAAACCCTCTTCTTTGGCTCGACGAATGCCATAAAAAATCCCCCACAATTCTGCCATGAGGATAGGGCAGACCCCCACATTGGCAAGGAAACCGGTACACCATTTGCCTTGGTTGTCCCTAACAAGACCCCCACAGACAGCGGAACCCCCAGTGTACAAAATGGAAGCATCGGAATTCAGCTTAACAAAACTAGCAGGAGGACAAGCCCAGCCAACTGGAGAACGCCTAGTATTGGTGATGCTCGAATGCTCATCTTGAAGAAGGGTTTGATGACAAACTGACGCAAAGGAGATCACATCTCTGAGCAAAATGAAAACTGGCCTGCAATGATCATGAAAAACAGACTGGTTTCTATTAAGCCAAATATGCCAACACCCAACAACGAATAACTCTGGCCAAGGTATATCTTTAACAATAGTATCTTGCTGCTGGAGGTTAAAGGAGATCCAAGATTCAAAATCAGAAAAAACCATAAAACTCAAGAGTTTATCCTCTGGAAGCAGCAAAGCCCAGAACTGGAGAGCCCCCACACAATCCCGAAAAACATGTAAATTACTCTCCTCACAACGCTTACAAAGGGAACACAAACCGGAGGAGGAGAGATGGCGTCTGCGACGCTCCAAGTTAGTCATCAGGCCCTTCTTCAGAGCAAGCCAGATAAAAATCTTTAACCGTTGAGCAACTTTCAAATGCCAAATGGACCTCCACATCCAGGTATTAGCCTCCATCTCCCCTTGATCAATAAGGGAAGAGTAAGCCGAACTAATGGAGAAGTCCCCCGAAGAAGAAAGACCCCAGAACACCGAATCTTCACCTGCGAAACACGAAGGGGGGCAAACAGCAGAAATCTTGCTGAGCACTTCATGATCAAAGAAAGATTCAAGGAAACTCCAGTTCCAACCATCCATGGCTTCAAGCACTTTTCCTTTAATTTTATTTCTCATCTTTACGAGAGAAAATTACCAATTATAGGCTGTAAAAATGCAAGCATATCTATAGTCATTTGATTTATGGGATGTGGTTGAGAATGACAGTAAAGTTCCACCATTGACAGCACATCCGACTTCAGCTCAAATTAAGAGTCACAATTAAAAAAAAATCAAGCGGTTCAAATCGAAAACTTATTTATAATTTTCAGTTTTTGAAGTGATTTTCACCAATTTCATGGCATGTGAGACTCCAAAAGAGGTATAGAATTTGGCAATGACAAAATAAAATTTATGCAGATTTTGAATCTTAAGAGATAATTTATAATTCAAACAATGAAGCAATTTAAAGGAATTAAAGAGTATGTTAACAAACTCATAGCAATTGTTAAAAAAATCAGATTATTTGGTGAAAAGTTTCCAGATGATAGAGTAGTTGAATTTTTTTTTTTATAAGTTTGCCTGAAAGGTTTGAGTCAAACATTTCTTTACTTGAAGATCAAATTTCTTCACTTGAAAATTTAAAAGACCTCTCAAAAATAATAATTACAGAATTAGTTAATGCATTGTAAACTATGGACCAAACAATAGCAATTATAGATGAAAAGTCAATGGAGGGAGCCTTCATTGGCAAAACAACACACAAGTCTTCATCGGTATTCCAAAAAGGAAGGAAAATTTTCACCGTGTAGTGTATGCAATAAAAACAACCATGATGAAAAGGATTGTTAGTATAAAAGTACCACAACATTTCAGTTGTAAGAAATTTGGTCATATTAAAAAAAATTTGCAGGTTTACAAATGATCAAGCGAATTTGGCATAAGAGGAAGAATGTCTTTTTTAAAAGTTGGAGACAAGTGCTCCAAGAAAATTTAATGGCAGAAATTGATAAGGAAATGCATCAATAATTGAAATTTAACGAGAAATGCATCAATAATTGAAGTGAAGTGTTTCAAAAAATAAATTGAAAAGAAATGTGTATTGGAAAAAAGTGTTCCAACAAAATAATTAAATATGTACGATTTTGAATTAAGGAAGTATGTTGGAATTGATTCAAAATCAACATTTTTTATGTAGTGATTAAATTAGTGAATTTTATTTTTAGTGAAATTAGTGGGTTAGTAGTCTAAATTTATGGTTTAAATGTAAGCATATAAATAGGCATATGTAATTATTTTTTTTATAAAAATTAAATTTATTTTCTTGATCCTAAAAATTTCCCAACCGTAATCGTGCCCATTACCTTTTAAAACAATATTTATTTTTTTTGCTAACAAATTGGAAAAACTTAAAAAATACTCACCTAAATTTTGTAAAAAAGTGTTCCCTTATTTTTCGTGTATGAAAATATATTAAAATTTTATTCCCCTTAACATTAAATTCTGGATCCACCTCATATACTCATGACTTAAGCAAATTTAAGGATTTGTGATAAATTCTCTTAATTGCAGGATTTTTTTTTTTTTTTTATAATTTGAACGATTTTAATAAGTATTTAGGGATGTTGTGCTAACGTTAAAAAAAATAGATTCTTAGTGTGTTAAAAAACGGTAATAATAGTATCGTTTTGTATCAGAACGAGGAGATTGTTTTGTTAATTTCTTTTTTCTTTTCTGATAAAGGGATTGGGAGAATTAGGAAATGAAGAGATTCAAACTCAAAACCTCCATTTAAATCTTAGCCACCATCCTGTTGGAATATTTCTATTAATATTTATATATTAATAAAACATAAAGGTAATATAAGGAAAAAAATTCTATTACTAATCGAATAATAGAGTCCAATGGATTATTAATTCAAAACTATATATTTGCCTAAGTTAAGGTTATATATATATATAACATGTTGATATGAGTTGCACGTTACAAATTATAAGACCATCCGCGGTAAAAGAAATTTATCCAAGTCTTTGATGTAAGTTCATCTGTGTCACATAGATGTCACATTATTGGAAGCTAAAAGACAGACTTTTTACTGCAATGTAAGTCACTCGTGAGGGTCCACGTGCTATTAAAAATAATTAAATAAATATTAATAAATATTATATTTAAATTATATATATATATAGATATTTAAAAAATGTCATGCGTCAATGGGTCTCTCTATCAAAGGGCATGTTAATGATGTGCAATGTGGAGAGCCATGTGGAAAATGCCACATCAGAGTGAGAGACGCAAACTATTAGACGCTGCAGATGCTTTAAGACAATATTGTTAAAGTAAGATGAGACGTCCACTTGGCCCGTTAATTAGGTCCGGAGTTAATTGATTTAATTGGATTGACTTAAAATTTTTATTTTTATTTTTAAATATAATTAATAATAAAAAATTAAAAATATAATATATAAAAATATATTTAAACAATCTATTAATTATTAAATATTAATATATTAATCATTTTTTTTATTTATTTTACTACTTTTTAGTAATAATAGTAAAAAATTAAACACAACAATTATTTTTTTTAAATATTAATTTATAAGAAAAATGTAATTTTGAATTTATAAATTTTTTAATTTTAATTTTAATTGTAAAATTTATTTTTATGGCGTTAATTATTTTTATTATTATCATGTTTATATTAATTTCTTTTTCAATATTCCGTTACATTTAAATTATTTAGTTATTAAATATCTAAAATAATATAAAATTAAAATATAGTAAAAACAATTTCACATAATGGTAAATTTTTTTAAATTTAATATTAATATAAATTAATTTTATCATCAAATATGAATTTTTAATCGAACAATATTCAATAACTATTAACTCAAATTATAAAATTTTATTTTATAAAAATATAAAAATATAATTTAGAATATATTTAATTTTTTCTGGTCCAACCAAAATTTTTCGGTTTAACCCGATTTTTTCAGTTCAACTCAGTTTTTCACTGTGCAATCCAATTTTTTATCTGTTCTGATTTTTATATTGAATAAAATCGGATCTATATCCGGTTCGCGGTTGAATCGATTCAACCGTTTGGTCTGGTTTTCAAAACAATGGTTTAAGGTGTGCATAATCTAGTCCAATTTGGTTATTGATAATTCTCTGTAATTATAATGGGGACAAAGATATAATTGGTATGTTTCGTAAAAATATTTCTCGTTTTGGTGTGTTTAAAAATATATTTCTAGGTTTGGTGTTTTGTCAGAAACTGCAGGTGGGACCTGCGGTTTCTGATGTCAGAAACTGCAGGTGGGACCTGCGGTTTCTGATTTTTTTTTTTTTTTCTTTTTAATAAAAGTTGCCGGACAGGGCAAGTGCTGCCCTGTCCGGCAGCTTCCCAAACAAGCCAAAATTTTGGCTTGTTTGGGTTTTATTTTTTTTTATAAAAAAAAAATTTAATCAAAAAGCTGCGGGCAGCAAAGGCTGCTGCCTGCAGCTTTTCTTTTTTTTTTAAAAATATATTATTTTATTTTTAATAAATAATAATTAATAAATAATAATAATTAATATTTTTTTTATAAATATTAAATATGAAAATTTTATTTTTTGACAAATAAAATTAATAAATTGAGTTATTAATAGTAAGAAAAATTATTATTAATATCTAATTACATTAAATATTATTAATGACTCAATATATAGTATCACATTCTTTTTTAAATATTAAATAATATTAATATTTTAAATAATAAATTGTTATTTTCATAAATTTTAATAAAATAATGGATGGAATGATTCAATTGAAATACTAAAAAAATTTATTAGGGGAAAAATTTTTTTAATAATATTTTTTTTAAAAAAAATTAGATAAATAGAATGCGTCTGAAAATATTTAAAATTTTGGGATTGATTTCAAAAACGCAAGGACTTGATAGCTAGTTCAACTGAAAACGCAGCAGTTGATAGCTAGTTCAAAATTAAAAGTTTACAAAAATGTTGGTAAGGTTAAAAAAGATAATCCCGCCAATATCATATAGGGCAATAAAAGCTGCTCACTTTTACCGCTTCACTAATTTTTATGAACCGCAGCAAGAGTCTGTCCCTTTTCCTACTCTCAGGTCTATGTTCTTCTTTCTACTCTCAAGTCGTTGCGTTTTTTAAATCAATTCCAAAATTTTAAATATTTTCAGACGCATTCTATTTATCTAATTTTTTTTAAAAAAATATTATTAAAAAAATTTTTCCCCTAATAAATTTTTTTAGTATTTCAATTGAATCATTTCATCCATTATTTTATTAAAATTTATAAAAATAACAATTTATTATTTAAAATATTAATATTATTTAATATTTAAAAAAGAATGTGATACTATATATTGAGTCATTAATAATATTTAATGTAATTAGATATTAATAATAATTTTTCTTACTATTAATAACTCAATTTATTAATTTTATTTGTCAAAAAAATAAAATTTTCATATTCAATATTTATAAAAAAAATATTAATTATTATTATTTATTAAAAATAAAATAATATATTTTTTAAAAAAAAAGAAAAGCTGCAGGCAGCAGCCTTTGCTGCCTGCAGCTTTTTGATTAAATTTTTTTTTATAAAAAAAAAATAAAACCCAAACAAGCCAAAATTTTGGCTTGTTTGGAAAGCTGCCGGACAGGGCAGCACTTGCCATGTCCGGCAACTTTTATTAAAAAAAAAAAAAAAAAAAAAAAATTCAGAAACCGCAGGTGGGACCTGCGGTTTCTGACATCAAAAACCGCAGGTCCCACCTGCGGTTTCTGACAAAACACCAAACCTAGAAATATATTTTTAAACACACCAAAACGAGAAATATTTTTACGAAACACACCAATTATATCTTTGTCCCATTATAATGTGCGTATAAGTTGCAAATTACAAATTATAAAGTGTGCATGATCGAATCCAATTCGGTTATTAAAAATTCTACGGAACTATATTGAATCTCGATCTTTGAAAACATTAAAAATAAATGTTCAAATTTGAAATATTGAAAATGGTACACATTTACCCCTTAAATATATTTTGGGCTAAATTTATCTCTAAAATATTGAAAATAATATATATTTATCCTTATTGTTACATAATTATTAACCCAAATTTGCCATTGAAAATACCGAAATTTCAGATAAACAAATAGAAATACACATTATAAGCTGATTTAAGCCAAATAAACTTGTCATATGTACATTGTAGATTGATATCAAGTTTTAACTATTGAAAAATGGTTAAAATTTCTTACAATCGGACATTTTCTCTTTGTTTACTTGAAATCTGGTTATTTTGATAAGTTTGCCATCCAAAATTTTAACCATTTTTTTGAGAATTAAAATATGGTGTCAGTCTACAGTATACTTGTGGCAAACATATGTGATTTTAATTAGCTTGCCATGCTTGTTTTCATTTGTTTATCTGGAGTGTTGTTATTTCTAATGGTATATGTGAGCCAATTATGTAACAACTAGGAAAAAATGTATCTCATTTTTAATAGTTTAAGGGCAACTTTGATCCAAAACATGTAAGGGGCAAATATGTACTTTTTCAATATTTTAGAGACAAATTTGATCATTTTTCCAAAAATTAAAAGTATCATGATAATAATAATAATAATAATAATAATAATATATTGGGATCTTTCATAATATATTAATTTGGCAGTAATTTGGGCCCAAAGGTACATAATCCATTTGATTTTCATAATAGACTTGATTTATGAAAGATCTAATTTATTTTGATCACTAAAAAATTTAGTAAAAGGTTATTTAAGCATAGGTATTAATATTTATTAATTTTGTAGGAGGATGAAAATGGATATCCAGACATAGTATAGAATTTCTTTTTTAAGTGTTGGTAATAATAAAAGTAAATAAAAATAAATTTGTGTTTCTGTCTGGATGGTCAACTATTTTGTTTTCTATATCATCTCTAATTAAATTACCTCCCTCAGCTAAATTTTTCAAAGTCGGCGACATTTTTATCGTCTGCAAGGTTCTCAAAATCTTATCACTAACAAAAGTTCAGCTTTGATACTAATTCTCACAAAATAATTGATTCCTGCCTACCTTCTTAGCCTTTAATTTCCGTGGAACTCTATCAGACAATCCTCAAGAATCTCTTCTAGAATGTTCAATAAGATAACTCTAAAGAGAAAAAATGATTGTTATGCTTAAGATCCTATTCAACTTGAGCAGAAAATGGAAGATCAACTTTGGAGTTCTTTGAATATAGAAAGTTAATTGGATGTTATATCATATGCATTTCTACATGTTGCTATTCTCATGTAACACTTATTTTCTTTATTATGAATTGATTAAAAATTATTATTATTATTATTTAGAAAATATAGGAACTCTAAATTCGATAGTATTGAATTGGCGTGCATTGAAAGGATAAACTATTTGGACCAAAGACTATACCGATTTATTTGATAATCGAATTGGACTAGACCGCGTTTTGCACGCAAAAGTTTTATATAAGTCAAGTTATTACGTATATATGGCCTATCATCAAGTGAAATATGAAAGGTGGAGATTTTTGAAAGTTATTAAACTACACAATCATATTAATTCGTATATTCTACGTAATTTTATATGGATTTTTGGTTAATTTACATATTAATTTAAAAACACTCAATCTTAGACGGTTCATTAAAGCTAGAATGGACCTGAAATACTATGTGGCACAAATTTAGATTATTTAGTTAGACTAATGAATTTTAAATACTTGGCTTTTAGATATCGAAAAATTGTAAAAAAGAAAAACCCAGAAATGATTATTATTATTATTATTATTTTTTAATAGCATGTTTCTAGCTAGTTAAATCAATTAACGTTGTTATTTTATTTTGAAAGTCTTAAAATGTTACTCCATATAATTGAAAAGTTTGATAGCTATCTTTTTCTGGCATTAAGTTTTGATAGTTATCGTTCTTACTTCTTATACATGGCTGATACGTACCAAAACCATCTAACTCATAAAGATGGTAATCTCACGCAACCAAATATAACATAGAGACCGTTAAAAACTTTTAACCGATATAATGCAAATTCAATTAAAAATGCAAAATGCAAATGTTTATAATTTAATTAGACTATTTGTTGGTAATTATTAAGAATAAAAGAAGAGCTATAATATCTTATTGTAAAACTGTCTAATAATTTGACATGGAATCCGAAGTTTATAATTATAGGATTAATTATATTCATTCTAATAAAGGAAACACTTAATTGTTTAGTTGCATTCTATATAAGTATTGGTTTACCACATATGGTAAAATTGATCAATATCTATGCCTATGGAGCAGCCATAAGAAATAATAAGACAAAATAAAATTCAGGTCTTAACTAAAATGATGAATGAAAATAAAATAAAATAAAATATATATACAGCCCACTTGATTTGAATATTTAAGTAATTATTGAGTGTGGGAAATGAAGATGAAGCAAATAAAAAAATAAAATAAAATTGTGTAGGTACTATATGCGTCAAAAAATGTGGCGGTGAGGATATAGAAAGACAAATGAATTAGCTGAAAAGGAGTAATGCTGTGATCTATAAATAGCCATGCAATTCATGCAAGAATTCTCACTCTTTCATAATACAAAACCAAAATAACACATTCAACAATTCCTACCGAAACAATGAAGCTTACTGTTACTGTTTTCTTTCTTGTTGTTGTTGTCCTGGCTTTGGTATCCTCAATTGCCATTGCCTTCGACCCCAGTCCTCTTCAAGACTTCTGTGTTGCCACCAATGACACTAACTCCTCTAGTAAGTGCTCAAGGTTTTCAATTTTCTTTCATTACTTATTTCAAAAAAAATTTTCATTGCATGCATTTATGAATACTGCTTATTTGGAAAAATCGCTAACAGAAGAATTATGTTTGTGCAGCATTTGTGAATGGAGAATTTTGTAAGAATCCAGAGAAAGTGACAGTGGAAGATTTCACATTCTCTGGACTTAATATTCCTAGAAACACATCAGAGCAATTGGGAGTACATGTAACACTATTGGATGTGAGCATGATACCAGGAATTAACACAAACGGCATATCGTTGGCTCGTATTGACTTTGCACCAAATGGAGGTCTAAATCCTCCACATACACACCCTAGAGCTGCAGAGATTTTGGTAGTCTTAGAAGGAACTGTGTATGCTGGTTTCGTGACTTCAAATCCAGATCATCGCCTTTTCGCCAAAGTCCTTAAAGCAGGAGATGTTATTGTGTTCCCATTTGGTATGATTCATTTCCAAATCAATATTGGTAAAACTCCAGCTGTTGCTTTCGCTGCTTTGACTAGCCAAAATCCTGGCGTTATGACTGTTGCTAATGCTATGTTTGGATCTCAACCCTCCATTGATCCTCAACTTCTTGCCAAAGCTTTTCATCTTGATCAGGATCTTGTCACCGAGCTTCAGAAAGAGGAGTGGGTCAACCCATCTTAATTAGGGTTTTAATAGTATTTTGCTACGACTTTTCTCGTTAATTTTTTTTTTATATAAATAAAGTGAGAAGTATCATGGATCATATATATAGATATATGCCCTTCTCACATTCAATTTATATCGTGTTATGTTCTCATTGTTATTGAAGCTATAGACATATTCATAAATTGCAATCATATATATAAGACTGATTAGGGAATCATTTTGATGATTAGTGCAAAGAAACCATATACTAATAAATACATCAATCCCGCTTGTAAATTCGTTTCAATGAACATATTTACTGTATGATAGCATTCGCTGTATGCATATTTACCATCATTTGACCAATTTAACGAACATCCAAAAACTCAAATAACAATAAATATGACGACCAAAAACACTTACGTAGGCTGCTTTCAAGGGTAGCCATGATCAAGTTTAGAAATGTGGTTTTTAAGCATAAGAAGAAATCAATCTTTCTACCATCCTTTGTCACAAATCATAAATATATACATACATCTTAATACACATCATAAAAATGCTTGCTACAAATTCATTTGTTCACGATAACCAGCAAAGCAAATGTAAATAGGGTTGGTTTGTTGTAGACCGTTCATCTTGCCGGGTCTAACTGAACTTTTATATTTTTTGCTTGTCCAAATTTGGCCAAAGAGACCAAGCCCGGGCCAAGCCGTTGAAAAATGATCTAGAAAAATAAAAACTTAATGCATAAAACTATATATTATACTAGACAAAATTATAAAAATATATACTATAATAATGATTTTTTTTGATAATATATATTTGAATGAGAGGAATGATGAGATTCCAACCCAAGTCAATTAGAAAAGTAACCAGACTCTCAACCGTTTGAACTGCATATAATTTCTACTATAATAATGATTTACATGTTATTAAATGTATAAAATTAAATATTTATTATATAATTTTATGTTTTTATAATTTTAAATGTTTTAAATTATGTAATTAATGAAAAAACTATATAAAAAAAATATAACATGATATATGGTGGGTCATGCTGGGCTAAACCTGCAGTTTATATGCAATAGGCTTTTAATCAAATTTAGGCCGAATGTTCAGATCCGTAAAATTTATAGGCAAATTGATCTAGACCATATGGGTACCCAAGCGGATGATCAAGTCTAGTTTGCAGTATGCCTTATAAAATTCACATTGTAATCTTTCATGGTAACAGATGGACCCAATCTATACTATCAGTTTGCATCACTGCCCCAGCATGTTTATGACACACAAAACACAAGAAATTTGCCAGATAAAAAATCCAACATGTGGGAAGAAATAATATATAATGGCAAAGTTCAGTATTTGTTAGATTATGTAAGGATGAACAAATTCTGAACCGACTAAAAAAATTTGAAAAACTAAATCGAAAATGTAATTCATATTGAATTATTCAAGTAGGATCGGAACACAGATATATAAAAATTTTAAATTATTCGGATTGGATTGTTCAGATTTCAATTTATTCCAAATAATCCAAATGTTTTTCGTATTTTTAATTTATTTTTTGTGAATATATTTATCAATTTATGATAGTTTAAATGAAATTTATATTAATTTAATTATCATATTATTTGTGATTATTTCAATTAAGTATTTAAGAAAATAAATTATTATATTAAAAATAATTAAATAAATATTATATTTAAATTTTATATATATATATATTTAAAAAATGTCATGTGTCAATTGGTGAGTGGGTCTCTCTAATGAGAGGCATGTCTCTCCACTTTAATGATTTGCAATGTGGGAGACCCATGTGGAAAATGCCATATCAGAGTAAGAGACGCAAACTATCAGATGCTGCTGATGGTTTAAGGTGTGAATTAGGGGTGAGCAAAAAAACCGATGGACTTGGTTAACCGAAAAAAAATCCGAAACCGAATCCGATGGACCGGTTAACCGATTATAATGGACTGGTTAATGGTTAGTGTTTTGAAAAAACCGATATTAATGGACTGGTTAATGGTTTTTGACTATGTGACTGGTTAACCGAACCGAAACCGAATTTTTAGTTAATTTATTAATTTTTAATAATTTATAACAATTTATCCTAATTAAAGGCGATCATGTATTTTTTTCATTATACTAATTATTTTAAAGTTTTTAAGTTTTTTAAATTGGCTATTAGTAAGTATAACAATTTATCTAATTAAAAGTGATTATGGACCGGTTAATATATTTACTTATTAATTATTAATTTTTCAAAACAAATTTGCTTATATCCACCAAATATTTTTATTTTAACAACAATAATGTTATATTATAGTGAAAAATTTGTAATTTTTAAGTATCTTGAACATTTTAATTTTATTTATAAATATATTTATAATTATAATGGTTAACCGAAAAATATTGGGTAACCGATCCGAAAATCCGAAACCGATGGACTGGTTAACCGATGGTAATGGACTGGTTAATGGACTGGAATTTCAAAAAACCGATATTAATGGACTGGTTAATGGACTGGAGCTTATGGACCGGTTAACCGACCATGCTCACCCCTAGTGTGAATGATCTAGTCCAATTCGGTTATTGATAATTCTCTATAACTATAATATGCATATAAGTTGCAAATTACAAATTATAATTAAGGTGTGCATGATCCAATCCAATTCAGTTATTAAAAATTCTACGGAACTATATTGAATCTCGATCCTTGAAAACATTAAAAATAAAAGGTCAAATTTGTTTTTGAAGTATTGAAAATGATACACATTTACCACTTAAATATATTTTTTGCTAAATTTGTCTCTAAAATATTGAAAATAATAAATATTTACCCTTATTGTTAAATAATTATTGGCCCAAATTTTCCATTAAAAATATCAAAACTGTAGATAAACAAACAGAAATACACATTATGAGCTGATTGAAGCCACATAAACTTGTCATATGTGCATTGCAGATTGATATCATATTTTAATTATGAAAAAAGCTTAAAATTTCTTACAATCAAGCATTTTCCCTTTGTTTACTTGAAATCTGGTTATTTTGATAAGCTTGCCATAGAAAATTTTAAACTTTTTTTTGCGAGTTAAAATATGGTGTCAATCTACAATGCACTTATGGCAAACATATGTGGTTTTAATTAACTTGTCACGCGTATTTTCATTTGTTTATCTGGAGTAGTGTTATTTCTAGTAGTATATTTAAGCCAATTACGTAACAACGAAAGGAAAATGTATGTCATTTTTAATAGTTTAAGAGCAATTTTGATCCAAAATATGTAAGGAGCAAATATGTACTTTTTCAATATTTTAGAGATAAATTTGACCATTTTTCCAAAAAATTAATGTATCATAATAATAATAATATATTGGATCTTTCATAATATATCAAATTTGGCAATAATTTGGGGCCAAAGGGACAAAATCCATCTGATTTTCATAATTGACTTGATTTATGAAAGATCTAATCTATTTTGATCACTAAAAAATTTAGTAAAAGGTTATTTGAGCATAGGTATTAATATTTATTAATTTTGTAAGAGGATGAAAATGGATATCCAGACATAGTATAGAATTTCTTTTAAAAGTTTTGGTAATAATAAAAGTAAATAAAAATAAATTTGTGTTTCTGTATGGATGGTCAACTATTTTGTTTTCTACCATCTTTAATTAAAATATATATTCAACCCACTTGACTTGAACATTAAGTAATTATTGAGTGTGGGAAATGAAGATGAAGCAAATAAAAAAATAAAGTAAAAGTGTAGGTACTAACTGTCTAACAATTTGACATGTAATCCGAAGTTTATAATTATAGGATTATAGTATAATTGATCAATGTGGTTTACCATATATAGTATAATTGATCAATATCTCTATGCCAATGGGAGCAGCCATAAGAAAATAATAAAACAAAATAAAATTCGGGTCTTAACTAAAATGATGAATGAAAATAAAATAAAATAAAATATATATTCAGCCCACTTGATTTGAATATTAAGTAATTATTGAGTGTGGGAAACGAAGATGAAGCAAATAAAAAAATAAAATAAAAGTGTAGGTACTAACTGTCTTACAATTTGACGTGTTTTTATAATTATAGGATTAATTATATTCATTCTAATGAAGGAAACACTTAATTGTATAGTTGCATTCTATATAAGTATTGGTTTACCATACATAGTATAATTAACCAATATCTATGCCAATGGGAGAAGCCATAAGAAAATAATAAAACAAAATAAAATTCAGGTCTTAACTAAAATGATGAATGAAAATAAAAGAAAATAAAATATATATTCAGTGATGACAATCAGATCCTTCCGGATGTCTTCTTGAATAAGTCACTTGAAAGTACAAGAAAAACCGACGGGTTTTCGACAAGTAAAAATTCGACGATCAAGTCAGTAAATTGACTAAAATGTATTTGTTGAAATTTGAAAGCACAGAGCTGAATTTAGAGTTAGCCTTGCCCAATGTTAAGAGGCTAGAGTAAGCAGTTGCCTTACCCAAGGCTAACGGCCAAGACACGCAACAGAGTTTCAAATTTACGTTTTTAATTTAAAAGTTGGCCTAGCTACCCGTTGGACTTCATCAGACTTTTTAGGAATATTTAAACTTTATTTTAGAAGATAAAAGAAAGTGTTTTAATAGGATAATATTACATTGAATATTTTTAATTTATTTTCAAGTTTGGATAGGAATCAACTAAGTTCCTAACTTATCTTGGTTTTACTCTTTTATAGTTAGGGGCAAAAATGTGAATAGTATCATCTCTTCTATTTTTTTTCATCTGAGTTTTTTCCAAAAGCTGTAACAGTGAGTTTAATTTCTTAATTTAATTTAATTTTATTTTTTGACTTTGATTATGTGTGGCTAAATTTATTTATTCTGGTTAAAGATTAATTCAAGGCCAAGGTTCTTCCTGTGAGATTGTTTCACTTTATTTTTCTCTTTAATTATTGTGCGATGTTCATGTTATTTACTACGATTTAGGGAAACTTTATCTTTATTGTTATTTATTTTTTGTGCAATAAGAGCTCGTTGTGCATTTAATTAAATAACATATAACTAATTGAGATTATTAAATCCATAATTATTTGGTAAAATCAATATTAAGTGGCAATTTGTATAGCAACAGTACTGGAAAGGGTTGTTGTGTTAAGTAAATGCATGATTTGATTTAAACCGGTTTCGATAAAAAATTGGTTAACTTAGGTTGGATCTTTCTAATTCATAAAACTGTCAATAAATTAAATTATGTCAATAAAAGAGTACTGTTTATTATTAGTGGTTAATTATAATCTTACTTGATTAGCCTATTAATACTAAAAGATTGGTAAGGAGCTCTAAGCTGATGGCTATAACCAATCCATTGCATGATTTTAAAGTTATTTGTTTATCTGTGATCAGTAAATTGAATCTTGAGCCGCGAATACCTTTAACTATAATTTCTTGTTAATTGATTTCATTTTAATTAATTTTATTTAATTTTAGTTTATTGTTTTAATTCAGTATTTTTAAATCTTTAGTTATTAAAATCCTCCATTAATTTTTTTTTTTGTTGAAATTCTAGTTATTACAAGTTAAATTGATACTAGTCTATGTGAATTTGACCCTTTTTTTGCCCTATTTTCAATTTATTTGGTTAGCAAAAGTTAAAATTTATTTTTGGTGGTTTCGACACCCATTATATGCATTTCTACTTGTTGCTATTCTCATGTAACACTTATTTTCTTTATTATGAATTGATTAAAAATTATTATTATTATTATTTTAATTTAGAAAATATAGGAACTCGGAATTCTATGTATTGAATTAGTGTGCATTGAAAGGATAAACTATTTGGACCAAAGACTAAACCGATTTATTTGATAATCGAATTGGACTAGACCGCGTTTTGCACGCAAAATTTTTATACAAGTCAAGTTATTACGTATATATAATATATAGCCTATCATCAAGTGAAATATGAAAGGTGGAGACATTTGAAAGTTATTAAACTACACAATCATATTAATTCGTATATTCTACGTAATTTTATATGGATTTTTGGTTAGTTTACATATTAATTTAAAAACACTCAATCTTAGTGGACGATTCATCAAAACTAGAATGAACCTGAAATACTATGTGGCGCAAATTTAGATTATTTAGTTAGACTAATGAATTTTAAATACTAGTTAGTTAAAGCAATTAACGTTGTTATTTTGTTTTGAAAGTCTTAAAATGTTATGATAGCTATCTTTTTTTGGCATCAATTTCAATTCCCAAAACCATCTAACTCATAAAGATGGTAATCTCACGCAACCAAATATAACATAGAGACCATTAAAAACTTTTAACCGATATAATGCAAATTCAATTAAAAATGCAAAATGCAAAATGCAATTTTTATAATTTTATGAAAAAATAGCATGAATTTTCAGGAATCTAATGGATACATTTGACAATATAGTAATTATATGAACAAATTATTAAGAATAAAAGAAGAGCTATAATATCTTATTAGAGACACCAAAATTGCAGATTTGCAAGAGCTTCTTTTTAGTGCAACAATTAATATATTTACAATTCTACATTTAGAGAACTTCAAAAAGAAAGGAAGCTGAAAATAAAAAGTTTCTTGTTGTGGAATATCATTATGAAATATTCCTATTTGGATGACCACCCTAAGTTCTAATTAGATTCTAAATCTACTGATACTGTATTCCTAATCAAATTCTATTACTTAATTTTTGTGCCTATAAATATGCTAATTGTGAGCTATTAAAGAAACACAATAAAATGATCAGAGAATATATTATTCTCATTTTCTCTATATTTCTGTTTTGATTTTACTTTTATTTATAACACGTTATTAGCACGATAGTCTCAATTAATTATTGGAAGTCGGTGGTTTATTACAACCCGGCTCGAAGGAATCAAGATTTTAATTTTCAAAAATTAAACGGTAAGTAAATTTAATCCGTAAATTTTGAATTTTCGTGAATCAATGAAATTGATTATAGATTGATATATCGTATAATGAATTGTATAATTTTTTTGTTATGAGTAATACAATTATTTGAAGGTTCCTGAAAAGCTGTAATGCCATTATCTGCATACAATTTATTATGAAATATATTATTTTTTAATATTTCTCAAAGGAATTTATTGATTTGTTAAATATATTCGCTGAAATGAATATCACTTTGAGATTGAGATTAGAATATTGAAATATATATATGACAGCATTTGTATTGAAAAATATTCTTGAAAATTATTTGATTTTACTAACAAATAGAAATATTAGTAATCTGAAGTTTACTAACTGTTATACCACTACAAGAAAATGATAATTTAAAGACGGAGTCATTTTTGTCGCTAAATGGCGACGGAAATTAACTTCCGTCGCAATTTACCGACGAAAATTAATTTTCGTCGCCATTTAGCGACGGAAAATAATTTCCATCGGTAAATAGCGACGAAAAATAAAATCCGTCGCTAAAAATGGCGCCAAGATTCCTCTCCAAAGTTGTTGACCGAAATTACCGAAATTTGCGACGGTTCTTAGGAACCGTTGCTAAAAATAGCGACGAAAATTCTTTTCCGTCACTGAAAAAAATCAGAAAATAACTTAATTTTATTTTTAGCGATGGAAAAAAAATCCGTCGCTAAAAATTGCGACGGAATAA
This sequence comes from Excoecaria cochinchinensis, assembly GCA_947683425.1. Classification (NCBI taxonomy): domain Eukaryota; kingdom Viridiplantae; phylum Streptophyta; class Magnoliopsida; order Malpighiales; family Euphorbiaceae; genus Excoecaria; species Excoecaria cochinchinensis. The sequence goes on from CANTUQ010000187.1 coordinate 2,552,578, forward strand.
AAAAAACCGTCGCTAATAAATTGTCATTTTTATTTTTTAGCGACGGATTCAAAATCCGTCGCTAAAAGTAGCGACGGATTGAATATTCCGTTGCTATTTTTGGCGACGGAATATTCTTTCCGTCGCTAAAGTGAAATTAAATCACTTTCCCTCTCTTTTTAGCGACGGAATATTCTTTTCGTCGCTAAAGTGAAATTAAATTAAGTTTTCCCTCTCTTTTCTCTCTCTCTCTCTCTCCTCCCCCTGTTTCTGGCCCTCTGCCCAGCCGCCGCCGACCACTGCCCCTCCCCCTCCCTCCGGCGTCGATCGGCGCACCATCCCTCCCCTCCTCCCCCTCCCTCCCCTCCCTCCTTTCCCGCTCCTCCTTCCCTCTCTCTCTCTCTCTCTCTCTCCGCTCCCTCATTCTTTGCCCGGGATATTTGCTGTATCGACTATGCACATCCCAGATTCTCCAGCTAAGAGAGGAGTGCGGCTGTTAACTCTTTGTATCTGACCATCGTCTGAACCTTAGCTTTAAACTTCCCGAGCATTTGGCTAACAACTAGCTGTGAGTCAGAGAAAATAGCCAATGAGTCCGGTTTTACCTCGATGGCAAGCTGTAAATCAAAACTGAGAGTTTTATACTTCGCAACATTATTAGAGGCCTGAAATGCTATGTGAGCCATTCCTCGGATTATTATTTTTCCTGGCCTGATAAGGATCACCCTGGCCCCAGCACCTGTCGATGAAGATGCTCCATTTACATACAACTTCCAAGAACATGGGCTCGGCTCTTGTTGAGGGGCATGTAATTCTGCTACAAAGTCAGCTATAACCTGAGCTTTCATTGATGGGCATGCCTCATACCGAACATCAAACTCACCCAACTGAGCTACCCATTCAGTAACTCTTCTAGATGCTTCCAGCTTCTAAAGCACCTTTCTAAGATTTGAGTTTGTATGAACCACCACAGTGTGCCCTTAGAAATATTGCTGAAGTTTAATGGCTGATGTAACCAATGTGAAGGCAAGCTGCTCTAGTATGGGGTACCTCAGCTCAGCGCCCTTCATTACCTTGCTAGTGTAATAGATTGGGAACTGTTGGCTACCCTCTTCTCTGATCAAAACCGAACGAAAGAAATCGCCAGATACATGTACAGAGTTTCGCCTAACAGAGGCCGACTTAACAGTGGTGGCGTGCTGAGAAATAGTTTCAACTCTTCAAATGATTTCTGACAGTCCAGAGTCCAATCGAAATTTTTTACCCTTTTGAGAGCACTGTAAAAGAGGAAGCAGCATTTAACTGAATAAGAAATAAATCTGCCTAGGACTGTTACCTTTCTATTCAGTTTCTGTATCTCCCGAACTCACTATGGTGGTTCCATCTCCAAAATGGCTTAGATCTTTGCTGGGTTGGCCTTTATTCCCTTCTTCGAGATCATGAACCCTAGGAATTTACTGGACTATACCCCGAAAGCACACTTCTCTGGGTTGAGCTTGAGACCAAAGTTTCTAAGGGCTGTGAAAGTCTCTGTCAGCTCAGTTGGTAGGCTCTCCGCTGTCTTGCTCTTGACAATCATGTCATCTACATAGACTTTCAAACTTCTCACGAGCTTATCAGCGAACATCCAGTTTATCAATCTTTGATAAGTGGCACTGGCGTTTTTGAGCCCGAGCGGTATGACTCGGTAACAGTATGTAGCCTGGTGTACGATAAATGCAATTTTCTCTACGCAGCCTTGTCCATAAGTATCTGGTAATAGCCAGCAGAAGCATCCAAAAAGGTATATTCTTCAAATCCGAAAGTGGAATCAACTAAAAGATCTATGTTGGGTAGCGGGTAGCTATCCTTGGGGCAAGCCTTATTAAGATCCATGAAGTCAACGCACATCCTCCACTTTATATTGGATTTTTTTACCAATACCACATTTGATAGCCAATCCGAGTATAAAACTTCCTGTATGAACCCATTCTTCAACAGTGTGTCCATCTCCTCTGCCATCACTAACTACCGCTCAGGAGCATGATTCCTCTTTTTCTGTTTGACAAGCTTGCAGTTAGGTTGGATGTTAAGTGAATGGCACATTATCTCAGAAGATATGCTCTTGATGTCCAAGGGCTGCCAAGCGAATACATCCATAAATTCAGAGAGTACAGCTACCAGCACCTCTTTTTCCTTTTTCGTCTTGTTGGCAGTTATTTTGACAACTTTCCCCGGTGCGAGCTCCACTTCCTGGAGTGAATCTAAGGATTCGGCATTCCGAACTATTGAGATATCTAGTGCATCCAATGGCAAAGCCTGATCAGCCTTTTTTAGCATTGTGACATATGTCTCCTGTGCTGCTTTTTAGTTTCCTCGGAGTACTGTGACACCTCCTGAAATAGAGATCTTCATCAGCAGCTTACATATAGAAATATACGCATCCACTCCTACCAAAAGAGGTCGCCCAAAGATTACATTGTAGGCGAGTGTTATATCAACCACCATAAAATAGCTCATGCAGTTGCAAACAGTTTCATCATCCCCGAGCTGTAGTGTTAACATGACCGATCCCTCTACCTTGACCGGTTGTCCTGATCTCCCAATAAGTGGGGCTGACACGGCTTATAATGTATTGGTAGACATTCCTAGTGCCCTGTATGCTTGGAGGGTGATGAGATTGACCGCGCTCCCCATATCTACCAAAATTCTCTGAACCAAGTAGTCTTGTATCAGATCTTCCACTACCAGAGAATCCCTATGAGGTGTCCGGACGTGAGCTCCATCTGCCTCAGAGAACTTTACATTATAGTTGCCTGTTCTCAGACCAGCTCCCAAGGAAAATACTTCTTTTGCTTTCCATTTTCTGGAGTCCTCGAAAATATCGTAATGTTTACCCCCTGTAATAACATGGATAATCCCAGCTGGTGCTTTCTTACTTGTACTGGCTCTGTTGTCTTGTCTCCAAGGTGATGGGGACCGATCTCTACCATTCTTATCTTTACCCTTTACAAACTGGCCGAACTTTCCCTTTCAAACTAAAAACTCAATTTCGCTTGAGCTACCGGCAGTCGTTTGTCTCATGGCCCTTGTCTCTATAAAAAGAACAATAAAATCTTTGGTCCCTGTTGGGATCTTCCCTCATGGGACGTAGCCAATTAACCCGCTCAGTTTCTTTCATCCAAGCCAAATTTAGGACCTCGAGGCCGTTAAGGGTGTCAATCGTTCATCCGGTTAATCACCAGAGCGCGGCTTAGTGACTACATAAGTTCGGTTCGAGCTGCCTGATCCCCTATTTATAGAATCATCCCAACCTCCATTATTTCTATTGTATCCCGGTCGAAAGCTTTTATCTGATTCTCTGAGCTGAGAGCTGTATCAAAGTTGGCGAGCTTCATCCATTTTGATATATTTATGAGACCAAGACATGAGCTCGGTAAAGTCACTCGGTGGCTTTTTGCTCAAGGAATCACTAAAATCCTAACACCTTGTGTTGCGAATGAGGGCATTAATAGCTCATTCCAAATTCAGGTTCTAAATATCCATGGCTACCACATTAAACCGTTCCATATAGGCCCTCAGTGGCTCTCCCTTATCTTGATGAACCAAATTGAGATCAGCCGAAACCTTCATTGGGTGAATAACCGCGATGAACTTAGCAATGAACATATCGCTAAACTACTCAAAATTATAGACAGAGTTCTTGGGTAGATTATGAAACCAAATCTGTGCGGACTCTGTGAGGGTTTGGGGAAGATTTTGCACAAGGCAACATTTTTTGCTGTATGTACCAGCATGGTATGATGGAATTTATCCAAATGAGCTTAGAGGTCGGTACTACCATTATACTTTGGTAAGTGCGGTAACCTTATTTGGGGGAAGGGAGCAACCAAGATATCCCTAGATAGGGGGGATCGAAAGCTTCCCTGATATTGCAAGGTGTTGCGATTTTGGTACTTTTGCTTCCTTTCTTCAAATAGCTTTTCAAACTGCTTGGTTGTCAGGGTTATAATTGCTCCCAGGGGTATAGGTGGTGGTGTTTGTGCTGGGATTTAAGCAGTTACGGGTGTTTAGACTGTGGGTGGTGCTAGAGGGATGGGTGTAGGTTCTGCAAGTGGTGCCTGAGCGGCCATAGCTAATAAGGCAGTCAGGAGTTTTTGGGTAGTTTGACGAGTTAAGCCTGGGACTGCTGGCATAGTGATGGATTGGGGTGTTACAGGTACATGGGTTTGTGTTTGCGGGAATAGCTGTCGTGCTCACAATGGTGAGGTTTGTTCTAGTTGAGTTGGCTAAAAGTGATAGAATGTCTGGCCAAAGAGATTAACCGGAGGTTGGGGGGCAGCTTCAAGTTGGTTTGCTGATGAGGCAGCAGAGATAGGTAAGTCGGGGAAGAGATCCATTATCGACTGAAAATATTTGGAGTGCTCCACGCTAACTGTACCAAATGATGATAATTAGATCCTTCAGGATGTCTTTTTGAATAAGTCACCTGAAAGTACAAGAAAAATCGACTGTTTTTTTACAAGAGAGACTCCGACAATCAAGTCAGTAAATTGACCAAAGTGTATTTGTTGAAAAATTTCAGAGAGATGAAACATACCTGCTTCTTTCCTTTATATAGAGCTCTTTCCATAGACAGAATAGGAAATAGAATTTTAAATAGGAGGGAATTACTCTGAATCCTTGATTGGCGCTTGATTCCTGATTTATAGAGATTTATTGAGTGATTCCAGATAACTTCCATTATTATGAGATTAGGATCTACTGAATTTCCTGGAAATTTTCGCAAATAACAACTTTCCAAATATTGATTCCAAGCTGTTGAGATGGACCGAGCTCTTGATGTGGAGCATATCTGGAGGAGCCCGGTTACCAAACTCTTGAATAGAGTGTCCGGTTATCATAAGTCCTCCCCCCCAAGTAAATGACATTCATGTCATTAGGGTAACGAACCAACATTTGAAGAAGACACTTGTCAGGAACGTGAATATCAATATAGGGCACATTGAGAGCAGATGGGCACGTGGTGACTTAAAAGGTGGGTACTGAAGTCTCGTCCAGCATGATCCGATGGCTATGCCAGTTATTGCCATGATGGCGTCTATTAGGTTGTTGCATGGGGAGCAATAATTATAGGATTCACTAACCAACGCTTGCCACCTGTCCAAGTACCAGTGGTTCACTCTGCCTATATATATTGTTTCTTTCTCTATTCCCCAATTTCTATTTTGCTTCACTAATATTCACTGTTGTTTCTCTGCAACGGTTTTTGCGTATTCCTTTTCTTTCGTTCTTCTCTTACTCATGGTCCTTCTACTATAAACTTTTGCTCCACGATTTTTCTGTTTGTTCAGGTTTGTGCTGCTTCTTCCTCTCTTTACTATGAGTACTTCTGAGAGTTCCACTGAGAGAGTTAGAGTAGAGAAGGGTCTTCTAAATGACTACATCTTAGAATCTCCCAATACTAGTCAGCCAGGCCCATTGAGAAAAAAGGAGCCTAGGAGACTTCCTTGAGTGGGAAGTATTAGCTCGGCTGTTAGGAGTGGTAAGATTGTCTAACTGCATGAGCGTTTGGGCATTACCGAAAGCTACAGGATTTGAACTCCCGGGACTAATGTCCGAGCTAATGCCAAGTTTTCGAGCAAGAAGACCATAGTTATCTACAAGCCAGATTTCGAGGTTGGGATGAGCCTTCCCCCAACCAGATTTGAAGTCGAGGTGATGAATTATTATGATTTAACCATGGGACAAATTCATTCAAACACATGGCGAACTATTTCGGTATTGCAGATGTGGGCAGCCGATATTGACATTGACCTGACCCTCCGACTTTTTTAGGCTACCCACGTGGTCGGGCTCCGGGTAACTATTAAGGACCATAACTACATCCTGGCCTGAGCTGGCTATGGAATCCTTTTAGGGAACTCGGAGTCCTTGAAGAACTAGAAGAATCGCTTCTTCACTGTGGATAACGATTATGAGTTCGGTTTTCAAACAACCTGGGGCCGGTACGTCAACAAAAATGACACCCCTTGTACCTTTCTAACGAGGAGGAACGAACTCTAATCCGGTGGAATGCTTTGGCCAAAACTAAAATAGACATCAAGGAGCAGCTCCGGTTCGGCTTAGTCCCAAAAGAATCATCTCGGTGTCCTAAAAAAGGTATACTCTTTTAGCAATTCTTTTGTTTTAATACTCTCTCATTGTTTTCTTTTTTGCAGCGATGAAGAGGATTGATCGACCGACCGAGCATAGCTGAGATGATGAGAGCCAAGAAGCAAAAATCACAAATAAGCCAAGCGCCCGTCGAGGCTCTGCAAGAGACCAACACTGCGGCATCCTCTCACAGTTCGGTCACACCAGCCCCGGCTACTAGCTCGGCTTCAATTGAGGTACCGGGCGACACTCCGCCCCAGAACCAAGCGGCAGAAACTTGCTCAACCGAACAACAGACTACTCCTTGGCCTCTATCTCCCGAGGACACTGCTGGAGCAGGAACCTCAAATCCCAAGTTCGGAACGAAGGATATAAAAGCTCTTGCTGACGAGCTATCCAAATTTTGGAGGGAGCAGGGGAAAGCTTACTCCCGGGACAACGTTCCGAAGGAAGCCGCCCATCTGATATGTTTGAACGTTAATGAATTAAGTGTTGCCATCAAGAGGCATTAGATAGAGGTAAGTTCCTTTATTCTGTTTTCATTTTACCTTGTCTTGATAAATATTCTTTACATTCTAAATTTTTGTCTGTTTCTTTACAGGGTTCAATACTGGGCGGAGCTATCATTGCAAAAATGAACAGGCTGATTATGGCCTAGAAGAGGGAGATGCAATATGTGGCTGGGCAGTTGTTTCGACCTAATGCCGCTGAGGGCAAATTAACAAACTGTGAGAAGAGGGCTCTAGAGGCCGAGGTGAAGGCAACTGATGCACTGAATAAGGTTGCCGAAGCCGAGGAAAGAGCAGAAGAGCCAAAGCGGAGGCCAAGCTGGACAAGCTCAAAGTCAAGCTCGAAGAGGCTTAGAAGGAGAAGGCTGACCTAGAGGAGAAGTATTCCGATCTGGAGTATAAGTCCTTAGAGTTGGCAGTTGACAAGTGTCTGGCTTTTAGTCAGAAGCTTTCTGACGCTATAAAAGGGCGATACCCATATATGAATTGGTTGTGGCTGGACGAGGTGTATCCGGATGAATAAGCCTCTTTGTATTATTTCCTTTATTGTATCTCTATAAAAAAAATTCAAATTTAATGAAATTATTTGATCTTCGAATGCTTTGAATTATTATCCTAAATAATTGCCCTATCCGAGCACCTTAATATCCATGCGCAAATGAGAGAGTAATTTGATTGTGGATAATGAGTACTTGTTTGTTTATCTGAGCGATAACACAGAATAAATGGCGATAATGCCGAGCAGTATAATGTATTGAGTTTTGATAGGAGTCTTCCTTTATTAATATAACTGATAATGCGATTGTTTGAATAGCGATATAGCTAATAATGCGGTTGTTTGAATGACGATATAGCCAATAATGCGGTTGTTTGAATGGCGATATAGTCGAACTAAGTGATAAATAATATAATAAATGCTCGAATGGCAATATTGCCGAGTGAGCTATTGTCACATAGCAGGGTTGTCTAATGCGAAACTGTCGAGTTTGAGCGACTGTGTACTGATAATACAGTTAATAAAAAACACTATTTTTTTCCCATGAATATACCTCTTTATTAATGATTTAGCTTGTACAATTGCTTGAATGACGATACAGTCGGGCTAAGCGAAATACAATACTAGCCAAAAATGCTCGAATGGCGATACAGCCGAGTGAGTGATAGAAATGAAAAATGAACTATTAATGAACAGTGATGCTCGTCATGAAAAACTGTCGAGCTTTGGATGAGAGACTACTGATAATAGATCTTCAAGTTGGAGACGTTCCATGAATGGGGAAGTATTTTAACCAAGAAATCTTTTAACTTGTAAGCTCTACCTCTGATTTCACGTATCAAATATAGACCTTTCCAGTTTGGGTTGAGCTTTCCTACCCCTACGATTGTCTGGGCCACGATGATCTTCTTGAGAATGAGCTGTCCGATTCTAAATAACCTTAGCTTGAGATTTCGATCGTGGTAGGATGACATTATTTTCTTGTATGCTACAGATTGTATTTGAGCAAACTCTCTTTGTTCCTCTAGTCTGTCTAATTGACATAATAGGCTTTCCTTTTCTTAGCATCGAACCCTAAAGTTTGGATATTTGGAATGCCGATCTCATATAGAATAACCGTTTCTGTCCCATATGTGAGGGAGAAAAGCATGGCTCCGATTTCCAATCTTAGCGAGGTTCGGTAGGCCCATAGAACGTTGTACAGTTCGTCTACCCAACGCCCCTTTATTGAATCAAGTCTTTACTTCAGTCCTGTCAGTATTATTCGATTAGTTACCTCGGTCATGTCTTTTGATTGTAGGTGGTATACAGAGGTAAAGCAAAGTTGGATCCTCAACTCCAAACAATATCCCCTAAATGCCGTACAATCGAACTGTTTACCATTGTCAGTGATGATGGCATGTGGGATCCCGAACCTTGTGATGATAGACTTCTGGACAAACTTGATAATGTTTGCTGGGGTGATTGTGGCTAGGGGCTCTGCTTCTACCCACTTGGTGAAATGATCAACTGCCACAACTAAGAACTTTCGCTGCCCAGTGAGCGAAAGGCCTAGAATGTTGATACCCCACTAAGCGAAAGGCCCATAGATTACGAAACCAAATCTGTGAGGACTCTGTGAGGGTTTGGGGGAAGATTTTGCACAAGATAATATTTTCCATTGTATGTACCAGCATGGTATGATGGAATTCATCCAAATGAGCTCAGAGGTCGGTACTATTATACTTTGGCAAGTGCGGTAACCTTATTTGGGAGAAGGGAGCAGCCAAGATATCCCTAGTTAGGGGGGATCGAAAGCTTCCTTGATATTGCAAGGTGTTACGATTTTGGTACTTTTGCATCCTTTCTTCAAACAGTTTTTCAAACTACTCAGCTGTCAGGGTTATAATTGCTCCCGGGGCCAGTGTATTTGGTATGGGTGGTGGTGTTTATGCGGTGGTGTTTATGCGAGAATTTAAGCAGTTATGGGTGTTTGGACTGTGGGTGGTGCCAGAGGGATGGGTGCAAGTGCAGCAAGTGGTGCTTGAGCGGCCATAGCTAATAAGGCAGTCAGGAGTTTTTGGGTAGTTTAAGGAGTTAGGCCTGGGATTGCTGGGATAGTGATGGATTGGGGTGTTACAGGTGCATGGGTTTGTGTTTGCGGGAATAGCTGTCGTGCTGGCAATGGTGAGATTTGTTCTGGTTAAGTTGGCTGTAAGTAATAGAATGTCTGGCCAAAGAGATTGACCGGAGGTTGAGGGGCAGGTTCGAGTTGGTTTGCTGATGGGGCAGCGGAGATAGGCAAGTCGGGGAAGAGATCCATTGTCGACTGAAAATCTTTGGAGTGCTTCACGCTCACCACACCAAATGATGATAATCAGATCCTTCGAGATGTCTTTTTGAATAAGTCACCTGAAAGTACAAGAAAAACTGACAGGTTTTCGACAAGGGAGACTCCGACGATCAAGTTAGTAAATTGACTAAATTGTATTTGTTGAAAAATTTCAGAGAGACGAAACATACCTGCTTCTTCCCTTTATATAGAGCTCTTTCCATAGATAGAATAGGAAATAGAATTCTAAATAGGAGGGAATTACTATGAATCCTTGATTGGCGCTTGATTCCTGATTTACAAAGATTTATTGAGTGATTCCAGATAATTTTCATTATTATGAGATTAGGATCTGCTAAATATCCTGGAGATTTTCGCAAATAATAACTTTCCAAATATTGATTCCGAGTTGTTGAGATGGACCGAGCTCTTGACGTGGAGCATATCCGGAGGAGCCCGATTACCGAACTCTTGGATAGAGTGTCCGGTTATCATAATTACCCCCTCCCCCCAAGTAAATGACATACATGTCATTAGGGCAACGAACCAACATTTGAAGAAGACACTTGTCAAGCGCGTGAATATCAATCAAGGGCGCATTGAGAGCAGATAGGTGCGTGGCGCCTTAAAAGGTGAGTACTGACGCATCGTCCAGCGTGATTCGATGGCTATCCCAATTATTGCTATGATGGCGTCTTTTCGGTTGTTGCGTGGGGAGCAATAATTACAGGATTCACCAACCAACGCTTGCCATCTGTCTAAGTACGAGTGGTTTACTCCGCCTATATATATCGTTTCTTTCTCTAGTCCCCAATTTCTGTTCTGCTTCACTAATTATGTCAATGGGAGCAGCCATAAGAAAATAATAAAACAAAATAAAATTCAGGTCTTAACTAAAATGATGAATGAAAATAAAATAAAATATATATTCTGCACACTTGATTTGAATATTAAGTAATTATTGAGTGTGGGAAATGAAGATGAAGCAAATAAAAAAATAAAATAAAAGTGTAGGTACTATATGCGTAAAAAAATGTGGCGGTGAGGATATAGAAAGACAAATGAATTAGCTGAAAAGGAGTAATGCTGTGATCTATAAATAGCCATGCAATTCATGCAAGAATTCTCACTCTTTCATAATACAAAACCAAAATAACACATTCAACAATTCTTACCAAAACAATGAAGCTTACTGTTACTGATTTCTTTCTTCTTGTTGTTGGCTTGGCTTTGGTATCCTCAATTGCCATTGCCTTCGACCCCAGTCCTCTTCAAGACTTCTGTGTTGCCACCAATGACACTAACTCCTCTAGTAAGTGCTCAAGGTTTTCAATTTTCTTTCATTACTTATTTCAAAAATATTTTTCATTGCATGCATTTATGAATACTGCTTATTTGGAAAAATCGCTAACAGAAGAATTATGTTTGTGCAGCATTTGTGAATGGAGAATTTTGTAAGAATCCAGAGAAAGTGACAGTGGAAGATTTCACATTCTCTGGACTTAATATTCCTAGAAACACATCAAAGCAATTGGGAGTACATGTAACACTATTGGATGTGAGCATGATACCAGGAATTAACACAAACGGCATATCGTTGGCTCGTATTGACTTTGCACCAAATGGAGGTCTAAATCCTCCACATACACACCCTAGAGCTGCAGAGATTTTGGTAGTCTTAGAAGGAACTGTGTATGCTGGTTTCGTGACTTCAAATCCAGATCATCGCCTTTTCGCCAAAGTCCTTAAAGCAGGAGATGTTATTGTGTTCCCATTTGGTATGATTCATTTCCAAATCAATATTGGTAAAACTCCAGCTGTTGCTTTCGCTGCTTTGACTAGCCAAAATCCTGGAGTTATGACTATTGCTAATGCTATATTTGGATCTCAACCCTCCATTGATCCTCAACTTCTTGCCAAAGCTTTTCATCTTGATCAGGATCTTGTCACCGAGCTTCAGAAAGAGGAGTGGGCCAACCCATCTTAATTAGGTTTTTAATAGTACTTTGCTGTGAACTCGTTATCCTTTTTTTTTTTTTTTATGAATAAAGTGAGGAGAATCATGTATCATATATATATATTGATATATGCTTCTCTCATGTTCAATTTATTTCGTGTTATGTCCTTATTGCGAACTCGTTATCTTTTTTTTTTTATATAAATAAAGTGAGGAGGATTATGGATCATATATATAGATATATGCTCCCCTCACGTTCAATTTATTTCGTGTTATGTTTTCCTTGTTATTGAAGCTATAGACATATCCATAAATTGCAATCATATATATAAGACTGATCAGAGAATCATTTTGATGATTAGCCCAAAGAAACCATATACTAATAAATACATCAATCCCGCCTGTAAATCCGTTTCATTGAACATATTTACTGTATGATAGCATTCGCTGTATGCATATTTACCATCATCCGACCAATTTAACGAACATCCAAAAACTCAAATAACAATAAATATGACAACCAAAAACACATGCGTAGGCTGCTTTCAAGGGTAGCCATGATCAAGTTTAGAAATGTGGTTTTTAAGCATAAGAAGAAATCAATCTTTCTACTAGAGGTGGCAAGTTGGGCGGGTTGGGCGGGTTTGGGTTGGGTCACTAATGGGCGGGTCATAAATGGGCGGGTCACAAATGGGCCAAAAAGCATGGGTCACAAATGGGTCAAATATCTAAATGGATTGGGCGGGTTGGGCCAACCCATGGGTTAAAAACTTCTTGAATATACAAAAAATTTATAATAATACGCAAATGAGTCGAGTGGTCCAAACGGACTCATTTTTGTCCAAACGGACTGAGTGGCCCAAATGGACCGCTTGAGACCCAAACGGGCCAAGATGTAATTTGATATTTTTAATCTATTTTTAATAAAAAAATAATTTTCTATATAATAAAGGGATATTAAAGTGACTAATTTAAAATAATTTGGCCCAAATGGATTGGGTGGCCCAAATGGGTTGCTGGTGGCCCAAACGAGCCGAAATGTGATTTGACCCATTTAATTCATTTTTAATGAAAAATAATTTCCGATATAATAAAATGATATTAAAGTCACTAATGTAAATAATTTGGCTCAAATGGATTGGATGAGCCAAATGATCTAACAAGCATCCAATTGCATTTGTCCATTTTGATTAACGGTTTAACCGTAAGGCTGGAAATTAAGAAGCATTTTTGTTGAACTAGCCTTTAATTTCACAATAATATTCTGTTTCTCATATTCACTTTATGAAAATGATAATTACCTGCTTAATATATAATTATACGAATACATTAATTATAATATGCCTAGTAAGAAACATAGATTCGTCCAATCAATGCTCTGAAATTGTTCTCAAGAACCTCACCAAGAATCTTTAGCATTATCATGTACAACAAGAATCTTTAGCATTATCATATAGATTTATCCAAACATTGCTATTAATGCAGTACAATATGATACATTATGAAACGATGGGTAACAACAATCCAAATAGGGTGTAGAAGCAAGTAAGAAATAACCTCTCATCATAGCAAAGAAGAAAACTCAATGCTCCACCATTGATTGCTAAAAAAATAAGTAAAAAACAGAGAATCTCGTATATGAAAAAGACTTGTATAGACTGAGTCCTACAAAAAAGTTAACAGTTCAATAATATATTAGATGTAGAAGTAAAAAAAAATAGTGTGAATGTTAAGACCAAAACAAATGGAACCATTTGGCATAACTGTAGAGAAATGAAACAGTGCTGGTCTCAAGATCAAACTTATGAAATTACAAAATTTCCATACATAAATTAGAGGTAAATTACAAAATACAAAACTGCTACAGCATCATGAAGAACAAGAAAAGAATAATCACTTAATCAGCACCCTGAAGAACAGGAAGGAAGAGAATTCAATAAATTAAACACCCAAAAACTAACAGATTTTCTCATTTTCTTCACAAAATCCTCCTGCAGGCTTGCATCAGATTCAAAATCCCACACCCTTATAACTAAGGACTGTTCGTAACCAACACCTCATTACAAAGCTTATCCACAAAAAATGGCAGAGCCAAGAATTATAACATATCCATACAATTAAATATCACCACACATTAGATGTGGAATCCCTACACACTGAAAAACGAACAAGAGAGATTATATACAAAATGAGGTAGGCGATGAATAATTATAACTGCAACAGTCACAGTTTTCATCAAGTTGTACACACCAGAATACCGAGTTTGCACCTTCAATGCAGATGTAGCTGCTGGTCATGCACAAATAAAGCAAACAGCAAAACCTATAATCCGATGTACATTGTAAGAAAGTAATAAGAAAAGCTAAATCCTACTGTACAAACAGCAAATGCATTTACACAGCTTAAAAAAAATGAAAAGATACATAAGGAATCCCTACACTTGGTTCTGAAAAGAAAAAAGAAACACTAGTTCATATATGAACATTATTTGGAAGATAAGAAAAATTACAGTGCAAGCATTAAACAACTCAATAGATGATTTTTCTATCAAATACTGACTTGACTTGAAAGAAAATCTGCTTTGCTGCTGAAAAGGAAAATTCTTGACGTCTATGTGATAGACATGGGCCACAAATTTTATGAGAAATGAGATGCAAATATAGGTATTCAGCATTTAGATGATCAGCCAAAATCCATGGAACACTTAATCTAACAAAATAATTTGGTAAGAAAAACATTAACAAAATCAAGCTGCTCTACGAATAAGGTAGCAATTAGCAAATTAACATTGGGTTATTTCATCCATATTCCTAAACCCCAACTCTAGTTTGCACAAATTGAGTTACAAAAGAAAAACAAGAGACTGCAGATCAAGCAAACCATTTGAGTGATACTGCAAAAACGCCGTTTGACTTCCCCGTCATCGCATCCATTATCCTCTGTTTGGCCACAACCGCCGGTACGACATCAATGTATTAACCAGCGAACCCTCAAAGCTATTAATGTGCCCAGCGAACCCTCCGAGTCACGACCTAGCTGAGTCAATTTACCCATGAGTCTGGCGGTTACGATCAATTTCCAGCCGTCAAAATTTATTGAGTGAAGAACATCAAAATCTTTCTCCCCAAGTTCTTCTTCCTCGGAATCAGAAGGGAAATCAAGGTGTGAATCTGAGTTTGAACTGGAAGGATAGTGATCATGTGAAGGAGAAGAAGAGTTTTTCTGAACGTCAGGCGATGAGAGGATGGTGGAGAGGGAGTGAGGAGGCGAGGGTAGAAATGGACAGAGAGGGAGGACTGGGTGGAGAGACAGAGAGAGGGAGAGGGCATAGAAACAGAAACGGTGAAGTCTGTAGGCCCGTTGGGCATTGGGGGCTGACCCGAACGGGTCATGCTTTTTCTGGGTTGGTTTTGGGCGGATTCAAATGGGTAAAATTTTAGCTGAGTTGGATTTGGGTTAATTTTTTCTGGGCGGGTTGGGCGGGGTTTTTGGGTTTGGGTCAAGTTTGACAGGCCTACTTTCTACCATCCTTTGTCACAAATCATAAATATATACATACATCTTAATACACATCATAAAAATGCTTCTTACAAATTCATTTGTTCACGATAACCAGCAAAGCAAATAGCCCTGTGCATCGGTTGGTTCGGTTCAATAGTGTAAATAGGGTTGGTTTGTTGTAGACCATTCATCTTGCCGGGCCTAACTGAACTTTTAAATTTTTGGTTTGTCCAAATTTGGCCAAGCTGTTGAAAAATGATCTAGAAAAATAAAAACTTAATGTATAAAATTATATATTATATTTGACAAAATTATGAAAATATATACTATAATAATGATTTTTTTTATAATATATATTTGGGTGCGAGAAAGGATGAGATTCTAACCTTAATCAATTAGGAAAGTAACTAGACTTTTAACCGTTTGAACTACGTATAATTTTCACTGTAATAATGATTTACATATTATTAAATATATAAAATTTAATATTTATTATATAATCTATATTTTTATAATTTTAAATGTTTTAAATTATGTCTATAAAAAAAAATATAACATCACATATGGTGGATCATGTTGGGCTAAACCTGCAATTTATATGCGATAGGCGATAGGCTTTTAATCAAATTTAGGCCGAACCGGATTTACATAAAAAATACATGTTCAGATCCGTAAAATTTATAGGCAAACTGAACTAGACCAGATGGGTACCCAAGCGGATGATCAAGTCAAGTTTGCAGTATGCCTTATAAAATTCACATTGTAATCTTTCATGGTAACAGATGGACCCAATCTATACTATCAGTTTGCATCACTGCCCCAGCATGTTTATGACACACAAAACACAAGAAATTTGCCAGATAAAAAATCCAACATGTGGGAAGAAATAATATATAATGGCAAAGTTCAGTATTTGTTAGATTATGTAAGGATGAACAAATTCCGAACCGACTAAAAAAATTTGAAAAACTAAATCGAAAATGTAATTCATATTGAATTATTCAGTAGGATCGGAATACAAATATATAAAAATTTTAAATTATTCAGATTGGATTGTTCAGATTTCAATTTATTCCAAATAATCTAAATGTTTTTCGTATTTTTAATTTATTTTTGTGAATATATTTATTTATCAATTTATAATAGTTTAAATGAAATTTATATTAATTTAATTATCATATTATTTGTGATTATTTCAATTAAGTATTTAAGAAAATAAATTATTATATTAATTTGTGCTTATTTTGGATAAAACTAAAGAGATTAGCTATATTTTAAACCGTTGAAAATTTGACTATATATATATATTCATATTCATATTGAAGCTGGATATTATGTTCTCGTTTAGACCCTCCTCAAGTCATCTGATTAGAGCAGTAGTGCCATAGTCTCAAAATTAAATTGATAATCAGAAATTAAACAGCTTTTACAAGAATTTGCTAATCCTAGCATTTCATTCTCATAATCCATACAGCACATCAAGAACTTGAACTTTAATGCAGCAAATGCCATATTTCCATGCAAGTTTCCAAGCAGGAATGATGCAAATCTAAGCCGAAATGAGTTGCTTTGCAGAGACATCTAGCCCTATCTGTTCAAACCATTTAACCATGAGAGTATAACTTGTGCGCCTTTCTCCCACGAACAATCTAACATCATGTCGTGGGCTACCCCTTCAACTGCGATTGCTGGTACACCATAAAATCGTCCTGTTTCTTCAAGTCCCTGTGCATCCTGTAAATGACTTTAGGCCAATCAATAATCAACAATCAACATGGAAACAGATGGAACAGCATTGAGAACTGCAAAAGGTAGATATGAATCTTACTACAATGAAGTCATCGCTTGCACCCACAACAAGTACATCGATCGAAGATTTTGGCACAGAGGGAACTGGAAGTGAAGCATTTAGCTTCCTTAGATCAAACAATGGAATCCTTGAACTCTCTCTCATTAGCTCCTGGTAACTGAACAAAACCAGGATGGGCAGAACCAGACAAATTAGACAAGACTTTCAGCATTTAGTCAAATAAGAATGAAAAGATTTAGAGCTTATAGTATGACAAAATTTTACTTCACTTAACATAAGCATTTCAGGAAGTCGTTTTCATGGTTTGACAATTAAACTTACATTCGTTTGGGGAAATAATCACATGGCAATGTGATCTAGCATATATGAAAAGAAAAAATGAACTGGAATACTAAATTACAGTCTAGCCTTGGTGTAAAACACATCAAGAATATTTGATGAACACAAGATTCTTGAATTTGTACATAACTCTTGGGTCAAAAGCTGAATCTTCTTGAAAATCGGAAAATTCGGAGCGGAAGACAGGAACTCATGATAAGAAAATAGTCACTTATCACACAACTTTCACCAGAACATGCTTATAGATTGACCTTTTTCAGGTTTATTTTTTTTCTTGTGGCAAAGGAATCCAGACTAATTCAGATTAACTGTTCTCTTCCCACGTCAAAATCATGCAACTATTCCCAGAATCCCATTGAGCTTTCAAATTTTGGAAATGAATGTTTTCTTACAGGAAAAAAAATACGACTCAGTTATTTGATGAAGACACATTTTGTTATGCCAAAACATGCTTAAATCAATAAATTGATGCACAAACTGATCCATAATAATGGATTATTCATTGCCATGTATCATTTTGAACAACATTAGGAGCTAAAGTGCTTGTGAACAAAGTTAGAGGGCCTGTGAACAAACCGCATCACAAGATGATCCTCCATTGTTGATGTGAAAAAAGTTTCCTTACAAAGAGAGAGGTCAGTTTGAAAAGCTTTTGCTGCCAAGCTACGTGTCACCTGTTCATAGTTCAAATGAACTGAACATCTGTCATTAGTCATATCCAAATTTAGAAGGTATTTGTTAGCATGACCAAGAGAAGAAAGATTATTGATCTAAAAGTAAAGGAAGAAAAGTAAGAATATCTATCAAAAGATTATACACTTTCTTATGATCAAGATAAGCTTAAATAAAACTAACCTAAAGAGATGTGGAATAACTATAAAGCTAGCTCTAAGAATAGCATCAGCTCAGAAATCTTTGTCAGAAACTGATATAGGGTGAAAGGTATTTTGCAAATTGCAAAAGGATTTAATCCATGTTTTCCTATTCACAGATCCAAGATTAATGATTCTTCCTGAGAATATAAAGTACCTTAAAAGCAGCAATGGGCTTGGAAAAGAGATATCGCCACACTAACCCACTGCGCACAGGGGAAAATTTCAGTTCAAGCTAATTACAACTCAACTGAAGGAACAGTATACCATGTGAAGTTACCTATTACCCGAAGGAGGCACGGAACAGACAAGTGCGGCTCCAGCAAGATCAGGAAAAAGCTTCTTCATTTCTAGAATTAAGCTCAAAGAGGATAAGAATAAGGTCAGGACAAGGTGAAAGCAGTATGTTTTCAAGACAATGGAAAGGCAAAGCGTTACTTTAATGAATCTTAAATTAACATTCATCATAAAAGTTCAAGCTGTATATGCAAGAACACCGAAATAGGTGTGCATCTATAAAAATGAAAAATATTTGCACATTTGCATATCATACATGATACATGACTACAGAAGTGACTTTTTCTGCATAAAGATTGAAACGTTAATAACATTTTGTACGTTTTCAATCGCTTGAACAAATGAGAAAGTGCTCAAGTGCATTTAAGTTTAGGGAAAGACTACCTATAGACTTCTCATTTCTTATAGTTGCAAGGTAATACTGAATAATTAGCCCTCCAAATGAATGTCCAAGCAAAACTGGTGGCAGCTTGATTTTTTTCTGGATAAAATCAGCAATATCACCTGCATGTGTCTACTGCAGAATTTGAAAGTGAACAGGAAATAAGAAAATTTTGTGCATTTTCATTTATATGCAAATAGTCAAATGTCTAGAAACATAGAATGGAAGGAAAACAACTAATATGAGCTAGGGGATATCCTCTAGCGGAGAGCAAGAGTACCTGTAGAGAACCAGCGAAAGAACCAGCAGGTGCATCACTTTCACCCTATAAAAAAGGGAGAAAGATATGAAAAAATAAGTGAAATACTTATGGCTCACTTAATTTAAGTACTCAGGCTACTGTATTTTGGCACCAGCAAAGAATTAAGATGCCTATGATAAGAAGAAGGTGCTTCTGCTATGAGAAAAATCGCTAGAAAAAGCAAAATACACATACAAAAAACTAATTATTGAGGAAGCAGGATGAAGAAAGACACTTTTGTTTCGTTGGAATTCAAAGGAGGGATTGGCTTCTTTCCAAACCCAACAAAACATTTCTCCAAAGAAGTGGATGGAAATATAAAGTGGCTTAAGATAAGTCCATTTCATGTATCACAGAGAATATTTCCAAAGTTGCATTTTGTCTTAATTTTCATATCATACAAGTGCAGAAAAAAAACCTTTACCAAAGCTAGTGTCCAAAGCCAAATACCCAAAAATACAGAGATAGGATCATCAAATTAATAGAAGTAGCACGTCCCCAAAGCTTGGTCAGGAAATTGTCCTTGTTTCCTACCCATTATATTCTTTTGGACACAGCTTTCTGTGGACTACATTTTTCTGAACAGTTTTTTCTACCCATTATAATGTGAAAATGAAAAAATAAAACATAGTTTACTGATCTAATAAAGAAAAAAGAAGATTAACTTAAAATCTCTGGCATCACATCTTTTCTCATCAACCAGGCAAAACAAATTAATCGAGCAAGAGGAAAACAACTAGAAAAATTGCCATGGAATGATTTTACCGAAATAAGAAAATGGAGCAAAATTAACATGATAATGATGATTGTTTATTATTCAGCAATGTATTTTCACAAAAATATAGAAAAGCTTAAAACTTTAAATAGAAAATTAAGCAATGTAATGAAAAGATTAGTAGATAAAATAGAGATGACCTGACCCAACAAGCTAAGAGCATAGCAATCAAAGCCAGAGCTCGAAAAGAAGGGCAACCAGTGCTCAGCCCAGCACCAAGCCGCATGGTAGCTTCCATGAACAAAAACCAAAGGTGGGTATTTTACGCTGCTCCTCTTATCAATAGCCTTCTTCTGCTCAATCACCTCCATGTTCAGACCAGAAGGGAGCTCGTGGAAAAGACGGGTCTGCCCCCGTTTCAACTCGTAGGGAAGGCGCACTTTGTGGGATTGATTGAGAACAGCAAGGGGCTTTATGGTGATTTTGTGGGATGATAGGTTTGGGTGAAAGAGACAGAGGGGAGACGCAGCCATTTCTATTGATGTGATGCTGGAGCAAAAACTTGAATTATACATGCTTCTCTCCTCTCTCGCTTCTTATTTATTTATTTACTATTTTAACCTGTTAACTTAAATTGAATATAAATACTTTTAAGTAAATATACAATAGTGATAGACTGATAGTGAAATTTTATATACTTTTGGAGACTAATACTAATTTTCTTGAAAACAATATAAATTCTAAGATCTTATTTGACTTGCTTTTGCTTCTTTAATAACTTACTTGGTTTAATTTTAATTATATTTTTAAAGGAGGAATTGGTACAATTAGATTATAAAGGGTTTAATTGATTATTAAAACAAATTTGAGTAGCTTGTTTTGATCCACATAAGCCATAACGAAATTAATTTATGTATTTATAAGATATCTTTCGAGGAGTTAAGTAGCTTAGAGGACCTAACATTTCAACTTCGGGTGATTGTATAGTACCAATGATTTTAAGTATGAAATAAATTAAAGAGATAATACATGATTTTTTTTTCATCAAACTATTACCATTTAAGATATTATTTTTATTTTCTAAAAAATTATTAACGTAAGGGTGAGCAAATTTCGGTTCGAACCAAATCGATCGATTTTTTTTAATTTAGTTCGGCTTAGGTTTCAAAATTCCATCAAATTCGATTGTTTCGGTTCAATTCGGTTTTGAAAGACAAAAACCGAAAAAAAAAAAAACAAACCGACCAAACAATTATTAATATATGTTACTTTTCCGATTTTTACATAAATAAACTTTATTTTTGTATTTCTTGATCCAGTGTAAGGGGTTTAAACTCAAATTATATACATATATTTTTCAATTTGGATGTTTTCATGTTAATTTTATGATTTGTAATTTTGTATAATTTTTAGACACAATTTTTGTAGTGTACTTTGATCTATTTGGATTGGCTGTGTCATAAATTGAGTTTTACAACTCTAATTTGGGTGAGGTCAATTGGATTAGAATTCAAATGTCTATGTCTATAGTTTCTGTAGAAATGATCATTTTGTTTTGAGGACTCTAAGGTCTTCAAAAGTAACCGTAAGTGTAGTTAAAATTCTATAGAAGGGCTTTTGGAACAAGTTGTGTTCCCTTGACCATAACTCCTTGACTTTGAGTCCAAATGTATTAAGAGTTGCGCTATTGCGAAGTTATTATGTAGAGGATCATTTATTTAGAAGGCCATGTTGGCTAAAAATGGAGTTTTGGTTAGTTTAGAAGTCATGTAAGTGAGTACAGGAAAGTGCTTGAAATGAGGTAAGTGAAGGTGAAGTTTTGAGCATCTAGTTCAGGCTCTGTTGCGAGCGCGACAGAGGACTCCATAGGACAGAATTGCCAGATTGTGTTCTGTCGCGAGCATGCGAATGAATGCAAGCGCAACGGAAGCGTGTTGCATGATTTGTCGCATGCACGACTCGTGTCACGAGCGAGACAGAATGGCATGTCGAGATTTGTCGCGAACGCGACAGAGTCGCAAGTTGTAAACATTAGCTAATTGTCCTATTTTGTATGGTTATGATATTTGGTTTATGAGTGATTATGCATATGAAAACTATAAATGTGTTGGTCCATGTGAATTTATACAGTAAAGTGGAAACTTGTTTGATAAGATATATACATTTATGCAAGATATTGAATTTTATGATATTGTTTCATGTGGATACATGGATGTTATTCAATGAATATTATGAACAATAATTGGAATTAACAATTTAGCCTGCAAGTCGAGTACTGGATAGATAGGCATACCTATAAGGGTTAGAGTTTTGCAGCTACTAGTGTGGCACCGACTAGTGTCTAGAGTTTGGTACCTTTTGGTATCTAGAGATTTGAGACCTCGGTTTCCAGATGTTTGGTACTGCCCATCAGTGTGTAGAGTACCCGTATCCACCACCGATGTGAATTCAAGCTATTGTATGTTTATGACTGTATAAGAAATGCAATGATATGTTTATTGAATACATATTAGATGTAGTGACATATTATCACTTATCGTATATAATGTTTGCTAAAATTAGAGATTATGTGCATGTTAAGGTGAACGTAAATGATATAGATATGTTAATAACATGTTCATTAAAAGTGTTCATTAATGAATGTTATCATGTGATTAGCGTGCTGGATGTTGATATACTTTATTGCTTGATGTTTGCGACTTCGTTAGAAGTCTATTTGCTTTTATTCTCCCCATTGAGCCTTCGCTTAGCACAAGTGTTTTCGCGTGTAGGTATACAGGTTTAGTATAAAGAGACGTGCATCTGCAAGCCACTAGGATGAAAGCTTGAAGTTCCTTTTTGTTTATGATATGATTCTTTTTATAATGATCAATATAGTGATCATGTAAAAAATTTTGTATAATTAGTGTAAATATTTTAGAAAAGGTTCATGTAATATATGGAGGATAATAATAATACGAAATATATATAACTAAAGTTTGTATATGCATGTATGACTTGTTTTAATGATGATATTTTGGTTATTATTTGTCTAAATAATTTGATAGTGTTTGTTTGATTTGAGTTGTATAGTTTGTGTGTGAATAGCACTTCCACTACAAGAAAATCATAAAATAGCGACGGAGTTAATTCCGTCGCTAAATTACGACATAATTTCCATTCCGTCGCAATTTAGCGACGAAAATTAAATTCCGTCGAAAAATAGCGACGAAAAATAAATTTCGTCGCCAAAAATGGCGCCAAGAATTTTCACCAAAATTGCCGACCGAAATTAGTGACAGTTTTTACAAACCATCGTTGAAAATAGCGACGAAAAATATCTTCCGTCGCTAAAAAAATTAATTTAATTTCGCGATGGAATTTAATAACCGTCGCTAAAATTAGCGACGGAATTAAATTTTCGTCGCTAAATAAAAATTAATAAAAATGAATTATTCATTTAGCGACGGAATAAAAATCCGTCGCTAAAAATTGCGACGAAATAATCATACCGTCAAAATTAGCGACGGAATTAAATTTCGTCGCTAAATAAAAATTAATAAAAATGAATTATTCATTTAGCGACGGAATAAAAATCCGTCGCTAAAAATTGCGACGAAATAATCATACCGTCGTTAAAAAGTAATTTTTTTTAACTTTAGCGACGGACAAGACTTCCGTCGCTAAAAATATTGACGGTTTATTTTAGTTCGTCACGAATAAATTTTAATTTTCAAAATTAGCGACGGAATAAAAATTCATCGCTAAAAATAAATAAATAAATATCTTCCTCTGCCCCTCTCTCCTCTCTCCTCTCTCTCTCTCTCTCTCTCTCTCTTTCTCCCCTCCCTCCGGTTTTCCATTTCTGCCCACCACCCACCTCCGACGACGCTCCACCGGCCGGATCCGCGCCTCCCCCTTCCCTCCGGTGCTGATCCAGCCCCGCCTTCCCTCCTCCTCCCTCTCCTCTTCCTCCTCCTCCTCCCCTCCCCTCCCTCCGGTTTTCCATTTCTGCCCACCACCCACCTCCGACGACGCTCCACCGGCCGGATCCGCGCCTCCCCCTTCCCTCCGGTGCTGATCCAGCCCCGCCTTCCCTCCTCCTCCCTCTCCTCTTCCTCCTCCTCCTCCCCTCCCCTCCCTCTTTCTTTCGCTAGCTGCTCTCGCCTCCCTCCTCCGTGCGGCGCCGATCTTCGTCCGGCGTTGGTTACCGCTGCTCCGGCATTGGTCCCCACCCCTCCTCCTCCTCCTCCCTCCTCTCCTCCTCCGGCGGCGTGAGGTAAGTGGAATTCCTTTTTTTTTTTTAGTTAAATAATAAATATTGTCATTATTTATGTTAGTTAAAATTGTTAAATATTGTTTAATTAAAATATAAATATTTATGGTAAATATTTATGTTAGAGTTAATTGTTGTTGTTAGAATTAATTTTATTCGTTTATGTTAATTAAATATTTTATTATTGTTAAATAATAATATTAATAATTTGTGTCAAATATGTTATTATTAGTGTTATTAGTTAGATTAGATTATTATTAAATAATGATATGAACAATTTATTATTATTAGTATTATTAGAAAATAATTAACGTAATAATTTATTTGAAAATTTTAGTAGTATTAATATTGTCGGTGAATAATAAAGTACAAATATTTGAAAAATTATGTTGTTTATTAATATTATTGTTTTTAATATGGAATGTTGTTATTGTTAGAATAATTTGTTATGATTTTATTTTAATTAATTTTTTCAAGTAGTTTATTATTAGTGTTATTATTCTTAGAAGGAATATTGTTAAATAATAAAATAATATGATTTATTGTTCTTAGTATTATTAGAAAATAATAAACTTAACACTTTATTTGTGGATTTTTTTTTTGTATTTTATAGATATATTTCTTTATTTATGAGTTTATTAATTTAAATGTTATTATTAAATTTATTATTAGTAGTCTTCATATTATTAGTATTCAACATTTTGTTATTATTAAAATAAAATAAGTAAAATTTGTACCTTAATTATTATTATTAATTTGTATTGTTGTTATTATTATTTTATTTAATTTTTTTATGTGCTTTTTAAATTACCGACCCGACGGAATATTAAATTCCGTCGGAAAATTCTGAATTTTTTTTATTTTTTTAAAAAATTCCCGACGGAATTTAAAACTCAGTCGAGAATTCCCGACGGAATATTAAATTCCGTCGGGAAATTCTGAATTTTTTTTATTTTTTTAAAAAATTCCCAACGGAATTTAATATTCCGTCGAAAAATTCTGAATTTTTTTTATTTTTTTTAAATTACCGAAGGAATTTACCGACGGAACAATATTTCCGTCGGCAATTTTTGCCTACGATCACATTGCCGATGAAATTGCATTCCATCGGCAATTACATTTCCCAAAGAAGAATCTTTGCATTCCATCGGTAATTACATTTTTCGACGGAAAATCTTGGCTTTCCGTCGAAAAATCCTTAAATGCTTGTAGTGTTTTATATCCTTTAGGGGGTATTAGGAGGGCATTTCAAAAAGAACAAATTCAAAATATTATATTTAAATATATTTCATTAAGTTAATTGACACTCATTTATGAATAGATATTTTTAGAAAGATTGAAATTTATTTGCGAATAAAGTACCCACTCCATTTTTTTATTTGTCATTTTTGAATTAAATTTAAATTTTATTTATCTATCACTTTTAAATTTTCAATAAAATTTAATTTTTTTCAATAAAATTTGACCAATTATATTTAAATTTGTATATTAAATCACTCAATTTTATCCTAAATTTAAGATTAATTATTAATTTTTAATTCTAATAAAAATAATAAAAGTGAATTATAAAAAAGTAAAGAAGGGAGTAATATAAAATAATAAAAATTAGAAGGAATCTCGAAGAAAATGCTTGTTAATTGTTTCCCAAGTTTTAAAAATGCTTGTTAATTGTTCCCCAAGTTTTAAGCAGTAGCTTCCAGTTTCCACTACAAATTAATTGAACTATGATCATTCAAATCATCCTAATTCTACGTACTGGGATTAACATTTCTAGTTTCTTTATATACAAACGCTCTTACCTCCTAATTTCCTTCCAAGTTTTGCATTTCCTTAGAAAAGAACACAACCAAGAAATTGACAATGGCGACATCTCCAATTCCAACTCTGCAGAATATAGTTTCAACTGTGAATTTAGACTGCAGACTCGACCTTAAGCACATTGCTCTCCGCACTTGCAACTCAGAGTACAATCCTTGCCGTTTCTCCGCCGTCATTATGCGAATCAGAGAGCCCAAATCCACTGCACTGATCTTCGCCTCCGGCAAGGTTGTTTGCACCGGTGCTAAATCCGAAGATCAATCGAAAATCGCTGCCAGAAAGTTCGCGAGAATTGTGGAGAAATTAGGGTTTCCGGTGAAATTCAAGGAGTTCAAGATTCAGAACATAGTTGCAGCTTGTGATGTTAAGTTCACAATTCGACTTGAGCTAATGGTTCACAGTGATCATGGGAAATTCTGTACCTACGAACCAGAACTGTTCCCTGGATTGATTTATCGGATGAGGAAGCCTAGGGTTTCCATGCTTGTATTCTCGTCGGGAAAAGTTGTGATCGCAGGAGCCAAAAACAGAGAAGAAAGTTACTCTGCCTTTCGGGATATGTACCCTTTCCTTCTTCAGTTCAAGTTAGATAAACAGTAGTGTAGCCTAAAAAAAATCAATTGAGTAAAATTTATTAGTGATTTACTCAGATTTTGAGTAACTTAAATTCAAAAAGTCTTTCTCTATCTGTTATTTTTTATTTGTAATTTTTATTATTTTTATTAAAATTAAATAATATTAATTATACTTAAATTTAGGATAAAATTGAGTGATTTAATAAATAAATTTAAATTTAATTAATTAATTTTTATTAGAAAAAAAATTAAATTATAAAAAGAAAAATAGATTATATTGAAAATCTAAAACTGACAAATAAATAAAATTTAAATTTTACTGAAAAGCAAAAAATGAGTAATTTTTAAATATAAAATAAATAAATGGTAGCAGTTAATCTTTATATAAGATTTTAAATTTGAGTTTTGTTGGTATATATCTAAATTAAATTAGTTTCGGAAAACTTTATTCTTATTGCAAGACAACCTCTTCAAACTAGACAAGTCATGATATGTGAGCTTCCGAATACCCATGTCCATAAAGCCAAAACAAAGAAAGTATAGTTGAGATTTGTATAAGAATTATATGATTTGTCTTTGTTTTAGGTAGTAAGGGAAATAGCATGATTTAGATGAGAGTGGAGACGTAGAATTATTGATGGAAAATAGCATTATTCAGGGTAGATAATAAAAAGTGTAATTGCCTAATTGGATAGTTGTGCTTCATAGTTATGTGCATTATGTAAATGTTCCCTTTGCATTGGTTGTTTATCAGCTTGTCTGTTTCTTAGGCACATACGTTTCTATTTCTGATACGTGACTTCTTTTCATCCATTTATATTTGAAAACTTACTGTTCAACATATTATATAAATTGACTAAATAAATTCCATAATAATTAGAGCATGATTAAATATAAATTAGGATTAAGTGTCTTAATTATTCTATTCATGCTTGTTTGTAACTTTAGTTAATTAATAACTGGGACCCCCTTATGATATTAGGAATAACTAAATAAAGCTCATAATGACAAGACAAGTGAGAAACTATTAGATATAAAATGGGGTGAGTCATGCATTTGCAGTTTTACAAAATCAGTGATAATAATAAATAGGGGTTTTTTTTTAGTTTGGTGTGAAAATAGGAAAAAATAGGCATAGTGGTGCTACAGGAAAAGTATTTGGGAAATTGGTGTGCCGGAAAACGGCACTTATGTTTGACGTTTTTCGAAATGGCGGGGCCCATTGGAGGAGAGGTGATTTTGCCAGAAAACGGCAAATATTTGTGCCGTTTTCTGGCAGATTATTATTTTTTTTTTTTTGGTCTCCTTTGGAAAACGGCATCGTTTGGCTTCGTTGCGCCTGGGGGGGGGCAGATTATGAAGACAGAAAACGGCACTATGTAGTGCCGTTTTCTGCCCTGCTGGGGCCGGTCAGAAAACGGCAATATTTATTGCCGTTTTCTGGCTGGCCCAGTCAGAAAACGGCAATATTAATTGCCGTTTTCTGACAGGGAACACTGTTCCCACGCGGCTGCAGCGCACGGGAAATACTGTGCGCTGCAGCCATAACAGACCCAAGTCTCTCTGCCATACACGGGTATGACCGGAAAAAAAGAATTTTTTTTTTTTTTTTTTTTTTTCTATAAGAAACTATCTGTGGTTTGCATACATACGTTTACAAGTTTGAAGAACAAAGGTAAGTTTCATATTTCGTTGCATAAGTTATTTTGCTATTTGTAAAAAGTTTTTGAAAGTGTTGTGAAGTTTAATATTTCATGAAATTAGTAATCGATAATATTAGAGCTGTGAAATAAAAATTTCTTTGTTAGGTAAACTGTAATAAAAGAATATTATTTTATTCTATTATTTGAGCATTAGAATATTATTGTATAATAGTTAGGTAAAAATAATCTGTAATTTCAATGGCCGAAATAAAAAATATTAATACACTAATGTAATGATTTTGACTAACATAAACTTATTGATGATATTGCGAAATACTATTTTGTTCGGTATTTTGCAGTTAAGTATTTGGTTATTTGTAATATTATATAATATTATAGTTGTGAGATAACATTTTAATTGTTAGGTAAAATGGCATGAAAGTATTAGTATTTAATATATTGTTATTTTAATATGTTTGGTTGAGGTTGATATAAATATTTCAATAAGTTTTTGATGCTGAAGTAGAAAATATTATAACGTTATTATTATTAATTTGACTAATATAAATTTATTTTTCATAATGCAGGAGGTTTTGATTGGAAAAATTAATTTTTAATCAACATTCTGAAGGTAAGATTTCGTTGATTATTATTTTAAAAAAATAAAGTCATTGCTGAAAAATATAATAAACGTGTAATATAGGTTCGTGGAATAGGTTAAGTAATTTTTCGACACAATATCGCCGAAAATGAATTTGGAAAACCTATAATATAACAATGTAAAAATATAAGAATGTTAAATAATGCAGCATAATAAAATTGCAATGTGAGTTTATTAATGTGAATTTGATATTATAGATGGTGCAATTGGTCTTAGCCCCAAGAGCCATGATGAGTGATTTGGCCAAAGCAATAGTAAAGCGAAAATGGGATGATTTGTATTGCAGCCGAATTGAGAATGGAATGACAATGGGGGAGTATTTTGTAAGATTGAATAAAAAATTGCAGGATATTATAATGCATGGTTATCCAATGACGGAAGCAAAAAAAGTTGAGGCCATCTGGATGACGATACCAATAATTTTTTTGCCACCAATTATGAGAATTTGGAATATTGATGAAGTGACAGAGTATGAGGAGGTTGTTGCTATATTTCTGAATAATGTTTACACAATTAGCGAAGAAGAATTTTTAAAAGTTAGGGATACAATGCCAGTACCCCAAAGAACTTATTGTAGGTGGCATAATTATAACAGATGGCCTAAACACTATGTGCATTAGATCGTTAGTTAGGGGAGAAATGTAATCGTTGTTTGTTTTGTAATATTAATTATGTATTAAGAACGGTGTGACTTATAAAATAGTTATGTTAAATATTTTTGCGAATGATAATATCTATTAATATTTTATTTTTGTTGTAATAATATACAAAATGTGTTACGAAAGAAAATAGTAATGTTCATAATCAATATATATATGCATGACTAAAAAACGATATGCATTTTTAGTTAGAAAATGTAAGTTATTATTGCGAATGGTAATATGTATATATATATTTTTTTATACTTTATTACATGTAATGTAATCTATATTGGAAAATGATATAATATTGGAAAATGGTATAATATAATAGTGGGGTGGTGTACGAATTTGAGTAATTTTTAGTTTTCAATATGGAAAAACAAAATTTGCATGCACTTAATTTACAAGAAGTGAATGATGGTGCAATTAATATAGGTTAGGACATGGATCGATACGTTGGAGCTGCACGAATTAATCCGGGCCCTATTAATAGGGAACTGCTGACCCTTCAAGGGAGACACCGATCAGATGCAATTTGGAACAATTCGGTAATTATTTTATTATAATTTTAACGTAGAGATTAATATCGAAGTTGTTTGTTATCAGGACCTTACGGACTGACTTGTTGTTTGAATGATGCAGGCTGAGAGAGATTTATTGAGGACCCGAAGGTGTAGTGTAGATGAGCACTACACGTCTATTGACCATAGAATTTTACCTTATATCAGGGCAGCTGGTTTGGAAGGGGTTGCTAATATAGGGGTGGTGTCTTTAGATTGGAATTTAATAACGTCCCTTGTTGAGCGATGACGACCGGAGACTCACACATTTCATCTTACATGTGGTGAGACCACCATTACCCTTCAGGATGTGGGAATATTGACGGGATTACCAATAGACGGCGAACCTGTGACCGGTCGAACAAATTTGGATTGGCAAACTCTTTGTTATCAACTTTTGGGAGCAGTTCCGGGCGAACATGATATGCGCGGAGGTAAAGTTAAATTGACCTGGTTGGATGCAACCTTTAATGAGCTTCCCAGCAATGCAACTCCGGAAGTTGTAAGACAGCATGCGCGTGCGTGGATGTTAAGATGTTTTGGCGGCATGCTATTTGCTTCGCAAAATGCTTCACTTGTGCACTTAATGTTCCTACCACTTTTAGCGGAGTTAGATAATGTTGGCCAATACAGTTGGGGGTCAGCTTGTCTTGCATGGCTTTATCGAGATCTCTGTAGAGCAACGCGGCCCGATGCGAAGGGAGTTTCAGGATATCTTCAGCTCCTACAGATGTGGGCGTGGGAGAGGCTCCCCCAATTTCGACCGGACCACGTGGCACCATATCGGACAGAAACGGGCATGCCTTATGGTGTCAGGTATATGCATGAACTAGAAAGCATTTTAATTGACTTGAAAACATGATTAATTGTTAATAATTGCGATTTATGCATTATGTTGACGTAGGCATGCACAGCACGTTGAACCGCGCAACATCCATGTGCACCGGAGGGAAACAAATACGTATCGCGAAATTTTAGATACGCAGTCAATAGAACAGGTTCATATCGAAATATGTGTCTGGTTCCGTTTATTACATTTAAGAATGTAATATATTAATTATCTTTTTGAATTTGTGTTTGTGACAGTTTGAGTGGGAGCCATATGCAAATGTCATTCAATTGCTCCCGGAATTTTGTAGAAGGAGCCAGTGCTGTTGGATGTCTGCTGTACCACTAATATGCTTCAACATCATTGAGTGGCACCATCCGGATAGAGTAATGAGACAGTTTGGTTTTGACCAACCCATTCCAGCTCCACCGATGGTGCAAGATAATTTACATTCTATAGATTTGCGTGGACAAATCGAGTTGAACTGGGCTTTACAGTTTGCCGCATTCATTAATGAGTGGATGAACCGACATAATCGTATTTGTATTGGCCAAGGGCCGAGGCGGCATTTATGCCTTCGATCCGAGTACATGCAGTGGTACGTACAAAGAACTAGACGATGGATCACTCCAATAGGCGCATCCCGAGCCGCAGCCGTAAGTATTTTTGTTTTTTAACATAAATACGTATTTTCATTGTGACATATTTTTGTTTTTTAACATAAATACTGACAATTCTTTTGTTTAACGTTTAATTGTACATCGCGTAACATATATTCAGGCGGATGGCGTTGAACGACTAGTTCATGAGCAAGGTGATGATGTACCGGGTCGCGGGTTAATGGCTAGCATACTTGGCGCAATTGGCCACGAATCTAGATTGGAAACTGATTATCAAAGGCAGCCGGCACCAAGTACAATAAATATTCCACCTTTGGAAACCGAGTTTCATGACTTTCGTACTCAACGACGTCAAAGAGGGATGGCGGATAGGCGGTCGGCTGTTCAGGAGCGGTATAACAACCCAAACGTCCCCCCAATTCCACCTCCAATGTCGTGGCCTTTTAATGAGATTCAGTGTCCAAATGAACATTCAACGCCACCATTTCCAACCATAACATCATATGAAGTTGGTTCAACTAGTTTTGATATTGCTGATGTAGGTGGTTCAAGTCAGAACATTGCAAACTTTCCCATGTCCTCAGATGTATTTCAGACACCCATGGACTACCGTGTTCCGGCGTTTGGAGATGCTCCTCAGTCATCGCACGACGAGCAGAATCAACAAATATTCCAAAGTCTTTTTGGCGGATTTGAAGTAACGAATATGCAACGCAGTGAAGGCAACGCACCAGCATTCACCCAATTCTACCGTGATGTACTTAGCGGTGATTCTAGCTCCAGTGGGGTACCATCCGATCAGTTCTTGCCGTCGGATCAACCTACAGACTCGGACGAGGCAGGACGTCAAGGCAATGAGGACCCCGTCGTACAAGAACAGCGGCGTAGGTTTCCCCCGAGACGTCGAAGGCCAACTAGATGCGGGACAGGATCACATCTTTTACCATAAATGCTTATGTACTACTGTGTCGTTGAAATTTGTTGTCAACGTCTTACCGTAATTAGTTGATTTGTTTTTATAATTATTTTGTTCGTGATTAATCTTAAGTTTGGCCCTATATTATCAACACACATGAGCATACAATAACAATTATTCTCAAACAACGCCAAATTTATACATAACGAAATTAAAGCACATAGTACAATACATATTGCCAATACATACAAAGTAAATAACTCAAGGATATCTTGACGTATACTCAGAAGGACCAGCCACATTTGGGCATGTATTTCTGTTATGACCTTCATTCCGACATAACGTGCATCGATTAGGCCGACTACGGTCTCTCCTATCCATTTCGTTTCTATATCTTGTTGTTCGTGGTCTGCCCTTTTTACGTAACAGCTCCGGGTTTGGAATTACCGTCGGACCAACATAGGGCTCCCAATAATCACGGTGTGCCAGAGGTTGGAATAAAGACTGGTAACAACTCAATGCCTCTGACAGCTTGTAACATTTGTCGACATATGTCCACATGTCAACTCTTACATGCATGCACGCTGCGATTGCATGTGAGCAGGGCATTTTTGTCCCCTGAAACTTACCGCATTCGCAAGTTCTGCAATCCAAATTAACTAAGTGCGAGTTATTCCCTTTCCGCCGGCTCTGTTGATTTCTTGTCCTGATTACAAAAATACCAACACGTCTGTCGAAACTTTGAACTCTATGACCTGTAGCCTTTTGAGCGCGTCTGTTCATCTCCTGCACACATCTTGCAGTGTACTGTTTACCCGCAGCCATCTGGGCACGATACATTGTCCTTCTGTCATCGAAATATTTGACCATTCGTGCAAATACGTGATCAACAACACTACAAACTGGCATCATCCGTACGCCCTTCAACGCACTGTTAACACTTTCCGCAATATTAGTGGTGGCATTTCCATATCTGTGCCCATTATCATGCGATAATGTCCACTTTTCCAAATTATTTTGCATGGCCCAATTGTATGAGTCATCATCGAGTTCCTTTATCTTGGCCATTATTTTGAAAAATTTTCTTCGCTGAAATTTGCTAGCTGCAATTTTTAAAATAAAAATAAATATAAACATTCTTATGAATTTTGAATAGTATACTTGTGTATGAATACTATACTTTCTACATACCTGCTGAATACAACATGTCCTTGATTTTGGGGTTACGGTGTGCGCTATTGTAGTTGGACACGAAATGTCGTAGACAATAACGATGGAATGCGAAAGGCTCCTTCCACCCGCTAGTTTCATCACGAAATAATGACATAATGCCGGCATGGTGATCGGAAATTACTGTTATCCCAGAATGTTTCGTGACATTACGTCTGATGCATGTCATGAACCACGACCAGCTAGATTTATTTTCACCCTCAACAACTGCAAATGCTGTCGGGAATAGAAAATTATTACCGTCAATAGAACTGGCAATCAGAAGGGTTTGGTGAAACTTCCCCGTCATGAACGTCCCGTCTATTAGTAACACCGGCTTGCAATGTGGCAGCCCATCAATGCATGGCTTAAAAGTCCAAAATAGTCTTCTGAATTGCGTACAATTTTGTTGCACACATTCATCAACAACAAATTCATAGCAGAATCCGGGATTGTACCTTTCCATTGATTTCAGATAAACTGGCAACTTACCGTATGAGTCCTCGTATTTGCCAAAAATTTCTTCCAGCGCCTTTGTCTTCGCATACCAAGCCTTACTGTACGATACTTCATAGTTGAACCGGTTCATCATGTCGGCCATTATCACACTAACTTTCAGATCGGGGGCTGCACTTACCATCTCCATGATACAGTCACAAATTAGCTGCGTGTCTAACTGTCTGTGCTGCTGAGAAACCATTGATGATGTGCAGCTGTGTGATGACTTGTACACACTGATTATCCAGTAGTCACATGTCCTCTTCTTCATGGCACGTAACCTCCACTGACAGCCCATTTCATCCGCTCTTGAGCAGCAAACCACCCAAAATGATGGCTTCGATTCCACAACTTTGTAAGAAACATTGTTCAAAATTGACCATTTCTTTACACATGCCTTGACTTCATCTTTTGAAGTGAACATCAACCCTTCGCATAATTCAGATACACCGTCCCACCTCCCCATTGGTAAATCATTCGACGTGTGAATCTCCGCTTCCGCGAAATTTGCGTTTGTATGGTGCACTGATGGAAATTGAAATCTTGACATGTCATCCACAACATATCTGACATCGTTAATATTCATATTCTGTATTTCTTCTGAAACATGGGTTGGGCAACCTGTGCTGACTTGGCCAACTGCTCTAATACCGGTTTCTTCCAAAGCATCATTCAAGTCAATCTCCTGGTCGTCCTCCTCCGGATCATCATTGGGCGAAATGTACCCATTTTCAGTATCAACTATGTCACTACTTGCACCTTCTCTACATTCGGCCCTTGAACTGGACCCAATATTAAGTTCATTCTGCGCTCTAAACTCTCTTATTGGCCCTCTAAACTCTCTTATTGGACTTGCTTCTATCGTCTCCAAATCATCATTCACTTCCCTCTGTGCAAGCTCCTCACACTGTACACCAAAGACGGTCCCACTACCGCACCCAACATTGACCTCTTCATTACATACATTTCTCTCACCCCCGGTTGTAGTTGGATCTCCATCAGTACCCCTATTCATGTTATCAAATCCACTAGCCACATTCTGTTCATCCCCAATCAGGATTTTTTCGGTTTCAATAATTAACTCCGCCACCGTATATCCAGGAAATAGTACAAAATTTTCATATATTTGATCTATGTCGTCGTCGTCCGTAACATCCATAAGTGCCCAAGAATACGAGCCCTGACTGTTTACTGGACACTTATATAGTACTCTATTAACCCTCAAATCAACAGATAGATCCAATTTCACTGAAATTTTATGAATAAGTTCCTGAAATGTCGGTTTATTTCTAAGTTTTATTCGCCTCGACCGTCCTGATGAGCTTGATGTATCATACTGATAACCTGCCGTACCCCATATTGACTGCCCCCCGATATGTAATATAAATATGGCTGGAATCCACATTTTCGTCCTCCTACATATAATTTTTTTATAGTTTTCAACTAATCAATAATTTTAACATCATCGAACTTTACATACTACCCACATGTTTTCATTTCCCTCTTAGCTTAAATTATTCCTTGCAACAATTTTTATTTATTTTAAATCATCTAATAATTTTGTCACATTACTTTACACATATTCAAGATTATACATTATTGCAACTAACTATACCATAATATATAATCGATATCTATCATATCCTATTCAAACATAATTTTTATCATACAAACAAATAAGATATAGAACTTGAGATATTAACCTGCTGAAATTGTGATTATAATTTAATACATGCTACTTAATGTAAGGCATCAAAATCAACGCTTTTATCCCCTAGCATTAAACATATTTGTAGATAAAAATTCATTCAATTAACTCAACAATAATATATAATCGATAACTTTCATAATTCATTCACACAAAACTTATTTCATACAATAAAAACAATAACAAATTTACCTGTCCAAATTACGCTTGTGACTTCAATTCAGTTTTTCTTGCACCTACTATTAACACATTACAATAAAATTATTATGCATATACTCACATGATATTAACATTATTATTTTATACTTTATTTACATAATCATACCTTTTTTCTTTCTTTGACTGCAGCACCAGCGACTTCTCTATTTCAAGTATTAACACTGAATGAAAATTATATAAGTAAATAAGCAATAGTTAATGGAAATGCTGAATAAAAGCAAGAGCAACGTTTAAACAATAGAAACCGAAGAGTCAAATATATCGAAAGGTCTGGGTTTATAAAGACATGAAAATTGAATCTGAAATAATTTTAAAATTTTTTAGACCCGTGAATTATTTTCACGGGTCTAATTCAGTGCAGAATATGGTAATCTAAAACGTACGTCAGAAAATGTGTGGTCTGGAGTGAATTGGGGTCAAAAAACGGCACCAAGAGGTGTCGTTCGCTATAGGTCGGAAAACGGCACGTAATGTTGCCGTTTTCTGACGTGAGAGTCAGAAAATGGCAAGATTACTTGCCGTTTTCTGACTCATATGTGTTCTACATATTGCCAGAAAACGGCACCAATGTGTGCCGTTTTCTGGCAAATTTCTGCTTTTCCTGCGAGGGCCCACCATTTCGAAAAACGGCAAACATGAGTGCCGTTTTCCGGCACACCAATTTCCCAAATACTTTTACTGTAGCACCACTATGCCTATTTTTTCCTATTTTCACACCAAACTAAAAAAAACCCCAATAGGGGTGCCTTTCTCCCATAAATATCGGTCTACTTTTCATTTTGATTTATTCCACAATATAGTCTAATTTTCATTTTCTAGATTATAGTTGACATATAAATTTTTTTACCATAGTAATCAGTTTTACAATTTAATTATCTTATAATTATTAAATTGTTATATGAAAGGTCGTGGGTCGTGAATAGATTAAATTACAACTACTCTAATCTATAACAAGTAAGCATTAAAATTGAATAGAACGTTTCGTTTCTATATATCTTTAATATATGTACATCAATTTCAATTTAACGTGTCATCGTTAATATTTTTATCAATTTGAAGTTAAAGTATTGATAAAAAATATTAATTGGCTTAAAATTAACAAAAAAAAAATACATACGAGCACGTCAAATAGAGATGTAAATGCAAATATTTAAAAGTATATCAGATGAGATATATAATTTAATTTTATGTTTTTCGTTCACATAAGTTTTAAGGTGTAAAAAAATAAAACTTAAAATGTTGCAAAATAAATGTTGAAAAATTTAATGGCAAAAATAAAAAGAAAAATCAAGAATTTGTAAAGTACATTTCGCCTAAAAAAGTAATTAAACTAAATAAATAATTAGTAAAAAAATATATTCCCAATTGAGAAGCGCCACCAAAGGCACAGGTGACCTTTGACCAAAAAGTTTTTCTGTCCACCTTATCTTTTCATCCTAATCTTGTTCAGATAAAGAAAATAAAATAAAATAAAATAAAAAGTACAATTTATATCTTTGGCTTTTCCCAAAATTCAAGTCTTTCATTTAGTGGAAAAGAAGGTGAGCTTGTTCCATCAGTACTCTCTCCGTTATTTTATAATTTTTACTTTGTTATTTTTATTAAAATTAAAAAATATTAATTAATTTTAAATTTAAAAAAAATTAAATGATTTAATATATATTAAGTGATTTAATGTAAAAAAATTAATCTAATTAATCAATTTTTATTGAAAATGAAAATTAAATTGGAAAGAGAAAATTAAATTGCATTGAAAATCTAAAAGTGACATATAAATAAAATTTGGATTTTACTCAAAAGTGACAGATAATAAAGAACGGAGAGAGTATAAAATTTCGGCATTAATGGGGCAATATACATTAAATTTAGAGTTAATTATTAAAATTCTTTCAACTTTTTACCTAATTTTCAATTACAATCTCAATTTAAAAATTAAAATAACTCTCAATTTTTATATTAATATTGATACATTAAGATTCAATTTCTTCTAACTTTAGGTGGAATGTATTATATATATATATATTTTCGATATATTTTATCCGATATCTAAAATTCAGTTGTTGATTGACTAATGCAAATTCGAGCCGTACATATTCATAAACAAAGAATGCACTGATCCTAGCTACTCTATTTGGATAAATATGCATATATCCGTTAAATGGACCTACCATATAAAAATTCAGCTTCAGAAAATGAAATTCCACTTGAAAAAAGAAACACTCACGCTCTCAATGTTTTTTTTTTTTTTACTTCCTTAACTGTAAAGCAAAACACAGTGACAAAGATACCAACATTTTTGAAATAACCGATACCTAAATTCTAATTAATAATACACGTTCATTAAATACCTTATAAATACAACTCTCATCAATCCCTCTTCCTCTTGTAAACCAACAATAATAAGATTTCATGGCAGAGTTTGCAGAATATCTGCAGAGGCTTAGACCTTCTCAATCTTACACAGAGATGGCTATGAATATGAATATCCAAATGCTAAATCCTACCAACTTGGAGAATTTCCTTTTACCTGATCTCTCATTAGACACTTTCTTCGCTCATCATCACCCTGAATTTCCACCTACTTATGCTCCTACTGCTACTAATCCTTCAAATGATGAGATCTTGAATTCAGCACCAAGTGTTCATAATTCTGATTCGAATCAGAATTATTTTCCTTGCAGAAAGAAGCAGAAAGTGGAGTCACAATCCACAAGCACTTCAAAGAACATTTCTCCTGCAGTTTCTATAACTATTACAAAGAAAAATAATGTCAGTATGTTTCTGTTTCTTTATTTCCTTTATTTCAGTTTCAGTTTCAGTTTCGAACTTATCGATTAATGTTTGATCTTATGCATCTGCAGAACTTGGGAAGAGGAAAGAAAGGGAAGAACAAAGAGAAAGAAGTGGAAAAAGCAGACAAATTTATTCATGTAAGAGCAAAAAGAGGCCAAGCTACTGATAGTCACAGTATAGCAGAAAGGGTAATTAATTTTCTTCATAGTACTATTAATTTTCTGATTAATCAATAAATGAAGATTTGAGCTGTAATTAGTACTATTAATTATTTTTGTCAGGTAAGAAGAGAGAAAATTAATAACAAGTTAAGATGTTTACAAGACCTGGTTCCTGGATGCCACAAGGTAATTACTATAAAAAAAAAAATTGCATATTTTGATTTATTTATTAATTATAATATAAATCTTGACATGGGTTTTTGAATTCACAGTCAATGGGAATGGCAGTAATGCTTGAGGAGATAATCAATTATGTCCATTCATTGCAGAATCAGGTTGAGGTAAATACTAACATTTTTTTTTTTGAATAAAAGTAAATACTAACATTTAGAAATAAATAAATAAATAATCTGCTGCATAAAATTATATATATATATATATATATATGTATGTATATATTAATTTTAGTATTTTGTTGTGAAATTTCAGTTCCTTTCAATGGAGCTTGCAGCAGCTAGTTCTCCTCATAACTTCAACTTGGTAACAGAATCTTCAAAAAAGTTTCAGGTGCATTTCCAATCCCCTTTTCAAGCTATATTTCTCATATTTATTTTTATTTAAAATAAATAAATAAAATAAAATAAAATCTTTAGTCCTTACTAGGCTGCCTTATTTTGTTGGGCTAACATATTACAAGATATGGTCATGAGATATCTTTATTTATCAGATTATATTATTAAGTATTATAAAAAAAGCAAGATATATATGTCTATTATGAGGCAGCTAGACTTGCCATTTTATGTATGAATGCATTGTATCTCAGCTCTTAAATTAACTGAATTAAATTAAAACATTAATTAGTAAAAAATAATTAATTGGATATTTATTTATATTTCAGGTAACAAATTCACCTGAGGCACAACATGATCAGACTCAGAAATTAAGAGAAAGATATGGAGAGCTGAACTGTTACCAGTCTACATGGTCCATTCTTTGACTTCATTTTTGGCCATTACTCAACACACCACATGAATATGCTTCCTATTTTACTACCCTTAATTTTTATTTTTTTTCCACAAATTATCTCTGTCTCTATTTATGTAGCAGACATACTAATGATATTTTCCTTACTTCACATAAAGGTCCAGAAACAAAGTACAAAAATAATAATAATAATATTATAATTTTATGGTTTTTTTTTTAACTGTTATAATTTTGGTTGCTCTTTTATTTCTTTTCCAATTTGACTGGAGTGAATTGTGGCTTGTAATGTTCAATACATGGAATTGATGTTGACATGTCGGCAAGAGGACCTCTAATTTTATTATTCCAAGTTTTGAAATTTGTTCTTTTCACCCTATTTATATGCTCAAGATTACTCGGACATTTCCATGTGTGAGTCTTTGGTTGTTTTGATGAACAAGCAAGAGAGACACTGTCAGAGACTTAATTAATTTTGCTGCTGTTCTTAATTTATTAATAACCTAATTTAACGTTTAGCTTGGTGTGACATGCATGCAATATCTTGATTACACTTGCAATTAATTGTTGAGTAAAATAATGTATACCTCTGAACTATTTTTTACGTTTAATTGCACTTGAAAATTTTTAACTTTTTATACAGATTAAATTAGCATCGATTCTATAAAATTTTCATTAGAATTTACAAATATATTATTTTATCAATTCTTTATAATTATATATTGTTACTCCCATAAGAGTAAAATAAAAAAATATGTAATTAATACTCCTTAAAATTTAAAAATTGATAAATTAAATGTAAAAACAAATCCTAAAAAATTGTCAAGTACTCAGGTAAAACGGACAGAATATATAACTTTTATTTTTTTTCTTTAAAAGTTCCAATAGAATCGGAGTTCAAAACTTCACAGCCTTAAAACATATTATCGGTATTAGAAAATTAAAATCTATCAACATTGTGATGATCAAGTTAATTTCAGAACTTCTAATTGGATGTTTAAGAGAAGAGTACAGACTTATAGTTAAGTTAAGCCATTTTGAAGTAAGGATAAATTCACAGCTATGATATCAACTCACTAAAATCTAAACAGACTTTACATAGTATTAGAGAAAATTTCACACTGTATATTAAGGGAGAACATAATATTAAGGGCGTATAATTGTGGTCAAACTAAAAACTCCATAATTGCTCAAGTCATTTTCGAGTATCGAGAACGCACAATTATCAAACTTATAACCTAAATTACAATATAAATATATGATGATATATATTAGATTTCGTGTATTAGAATTAATTTAGTAGATTGATCAAGACAGTTCATAGTTTAGATTGAAGAAACGAAAGCTATATGTTCACATAATTGAGATTAGAATTATATACAAGATTGATTGACAGTATGAGGAATTAATTCCACTTGCTAACTGGTCAAATCAATGTCTATAAGATTTAGTTGTCAGCTGTTTGATGTTTGTAGCTAACAGATTGAGAACACAGCATTGTCTGTTGAACAGCTGGACCAATGTACTTGGGACTGCACATAAATTGCAACACTCCAAAGAAATGGACTTTAAAAGCAGTGGCTCTTCCTTTTAATTGCTTTCTGGTGTCTGTTGTTCTTTTAGGTCATAAGTTTCTATCAAACCCTAATTGAGATTAACCTAGTTACTGCAATCAATCTATATATATACATTATTTGTATTAATTATTCTCCATTTTTCAATGCCATTATGTCTCAATTAAACTATGAGCAGAATAGAAAAAATGCTTGTAAATTTCTATCTTTAATTTTTCTTGTGTTATATTATATAATTAATTAGTTACAATTAAAATTAAAATTAGAATACGTGGACAAAATATTTAACTTAAAAGCTGCTTTTTCTTTTTTTTTATTGGATTAGTGATGAGTTTCTATCATATGGAAAGGACAGTTAGTTAAAGGGACAGGCAGAGTTCAAAAAAGAATAAGAAAAACAGGAGAATTGTGACATCCAAAGCAAGGATAAATGGACAGAAAACAATCCAAGGATTATCCAAAAACAAATTGGTCCTACAAACATACAGATGAACAGAATCTCATGGATGTTGCCAATTCATATGGGTAATTAATGATTTTTATGAATTAAATGTAGTATATAATAATTATAATATCAATTAATGGGAGGCACTAAAAGGAAAAATAGTCATAAAAATTAGAGAATATATTTACAGATGCATTGCATCCAAAGATGTAAGTTAGAAGACAGCTTGAATGGGCCATATTATGTTCAGAAGAAAATGGAGCAATATGGGTTCTTAAATTTCTCAAGTGAAAATGACTTTAGAATCTATACTTATTATATTGCTTTTAATTAATATCTATATACTACTGACCTCCATTTTTCTTTGACTGACAAAATTTCAATTGTTGGTTCATGCACAATTCAAACATATATATACCATTAATTTCCTTTGGTTAAATTCCTTCTTCCTGTATTATAGCGCCAGCAAATGTACCCTACATTTTTTTTTTTGTCTGGCAATCGGTAAAATTCACTTTAAAATCGAGTCAATTTACTATAGGTATCAATTCCAATATTGATTTTCTCCATTGATTTTAATAGAATTATGATTAGAATTACTAAATCCTAAATCCTAGCTAACATTATGTCTAATAGATGAGATGAAATCACTGGATCCTCTCTCTTAACTGGAGGTCTTGGATTTAAATTCTGAAAATTGAGTATTTTTAAATATTTGATATTGGTCAAGGTATGGTAGTAATTGCTCCGTGACGGAGGCTCGGTGAGGGATTGAGTCATAATTGAATGCTGTGAGCGTTCGTGTGTTGTGTGACATAAGAATAATGGTAATGCCTTTCCCAATACTAATTAGTTTTGGGGAAAATAGAGCACGAGATCCACAATTGATTTCAGACTCGAGATCACGGTTTCAATTTTCAATATGAGCAATTGCTGAGGGAGAGATTATTGGTCAAGATTTGACAGCAATTATTCTGTGGCATCCTTTGGGAATCTGTCCGACGCGAATTTGAATTGGTAAAACTAGTAGATTTTGGATAGTGGATGCCTATAAAAAAAACCCTAACACTAACATGATTAGTGAAGCAGATGTAATTTCCAGGCAATCTTTTCGTCTAATTTTAGAGGGAAATCAAATGAAATGGATCAATTACAATGGCATGTAAAACTTTGGACTGGAATCATAAGAAAAAAGTAGTGTAGGATCTTAATTAAATTAAAATCATTGAGATGGTGGTAATTTTTGTAATTTTTTTTTGGGCTTTGGAATAACTATTTAGTACAATCAATTTAATCATTTTTTTTCTTTTTCATTGGGCTATCCATAGTAAACATGGTATATTCGTGTATGTGTGTATATATATAAATATATATATATTATGAGAAGAGAGCATGAGTAATTAATTAATTAATTAATTATGATTAATTTGCAAAGATTAGTACGAAAATTGAATTGACTGATGCCACTGATGCCGCATATTGTCTATATATATATATATATATATGGTAAACCGAAAATGCCACCTTTTCACGTTTTAGTTTGAGTGAATTCAGAATATAGAATGAGTTGATTGGTTATAAATGGTGATGATTTTTTTTTGGTTAAAAAAGGTGAGCAGGCTCACAAGAAAAGCAAACTAACAGCCATAAGAGACTCCCACAG
The DNA here is from genome assembly GCA_947683425.1 of Excoecaria cochinchinensis. Taxonomy (NCBI): domain Eukaryota; kingdom Viridiplantae; phylum Streptophyta; class Magnoliopsida; order Malpighiales; family Euphorbiaceae; genus Excoecaria; species Excoecaria cochinchinensis. The sequence goes on from CANTUQ010000187.1 coordinate 2,595,951, forward strand.
AATCATAAAGCAGCCACGAATTTAACCCCTGAGGAGGAGAGTGTAAAGCATGGTAACCATTTGGAAAACCATATCCTAACTGGGCAAGATAATCAACAGCAGAATTAGCCTCACGATGGACATGCTTGAAAGAGTTATTGAAGAAGCAATTGGACAGACTACGGAGGCGATTGACCAAAGAGACGCAAGAGGGCCTGAGAGCAGAGTTACCACAAATCATCTCAACAGCCAATTTGTTGTCACTTTCCACCATAACATTCTTGAAGCCAACTTCCCTTGCCCTGCAGAGCCCATAATAGATTCCCCAAATTTCCGCCAAGGGTATAGGGTAGATCCCCAAATTAGCCACAAAGCCTGAACACCAATACCCCAAGTGATTCCTCATAATTCCACCACAAGAAGCAGCACCCCCTTTAGAAACCGAAGCATCCGTATTTAACTTTACAAAATTCATAGGAGGATGCGACCAAGAAGCTAAAGAGGGATTAGAGCACTCCTAACCAACCACATCAGTCGAAGCCAAGGCTCTTTGACAAGATTTAGCAAAAATAAGTACATCATTCACCAAAGAGAGGATGGGTCTGTGTTTGCTTTGAAAAATGAATTTGTTCCTATGCTTCCATAGGAACCAGCAGCCTATAGCAAAACTCTCAGGCCAAGTGAGACCTTCATGGTGTAAACCCGAATTGCTCAAGTTGAGCTTCACCCAGTTTTTCAAGTTGACAGGCTCCATAAAGAGTTGAAGCTGATCATCAAGAAGACAGAAACTCCAGAATTGATTAGCAGCAAGGCTGTCACGCAGAACATGAAGGCTATTTTCTCCCCCTCTCCCACAAACCTGGCAATCGTCTCTGTCTGTGAAATGCCTTCTCTTTCTTTCCGAATTGGTCATAATTCCATTGTTGACCGCAAGCCAGAGAAACATTTTGATACGTTGAGAAACTTTTAACTTCTAAATCTGATTCCAAAGAGGGTCTTCTTCTTCTAAATCAGTCCCCAACAAAGTAGAATAGCCTAACTTAATTGTAAAGTCACCAGATAAGGAAGGACCCTAGAAAACCGAACCTTCACCAGCGTGAGAGAGCGGGGCACAAGCTGCTGCAATTTTTAAAAGGATATGATGGGAAAAGAAATCCTCAAAATGATCCCAACACCAACCCGCAATATCATCTGCAAAATAATCAATAGTTTTGTCAACTAAGCCTTCAGGAATAGGCTTAAGAGCCTGATAAAACAGAGGTAGGTCGAGACCAGGAACCCATCTGTCAAACCAGAAACGGATCTTTCTGCCATTGCCAACAACCCACCTAACGTGGATAATAACATTGTTCCAAACATTACAAATCCCCTTCCAGAGTGGAGTGCTACTGTAATGAATAACTGGGCAAGCACCACCACCATGAGTGAATTTATACTTAGAAGCAAGAATTCTAACCCACAACTGTTGCGACTCGGTGAACAGACTCCAAGCAAGTTTCATAAAAAAGGCTTCATTGAGAGTATGAGTATTCCGGAGAGAGAGACCTCCTCTTTCTTTAGATTGCGTCACAGTACTCCAAGGAACCAGAGCTAGGCTATGAGAGTCTGCAACTCCCCCCCAAACAAACCTTCGAGACAGTTTATCAAACTCCGCACAGAGAGTGGAAGGGATTCTAGACGCCTGAATAACATAGGAAGGCATGTTAGACAACACAGCCTTGGTAACCGCTAAAGATAGGCAAGAAGTATCCCAGCTAGCTATTCTGCTCTTCATGCGATCAAGAATAAAGGAGTAGTGCTTTTTAGAAATTCGAGAATGCAAGAGAGGCATACCAAGATACTTTCCCAAGTCAGAAACCTCCTTGAAACCCAGTCTGTGATTCAGATCACGATGAAGAGGAGTGCTAACATTCTTAGAGTAAAAAACACTTGTCTTGTCAATACTGACCTTTTGTCCAGAGCTCTCACAAAAACTATTGAGAATCTTACTGATGACACGGGTTTGATGCACCTCAGCCTTACTAAAGAGGATCAAGTCATCCGCAAAGAACAGATGACTGATGGGAGGGGCGCCTCTATTCAGCTGCACATGATGCCAAACACCATTTCGGACTGCTTCATTAATACCTTGACTGAGTCTCTCCATACAAAGGACAAACAGATAAGGAGATAAGGGACACCCTTGTCTGAGACCCCGAGAAGGAATAAAGGCTTCCGATATGTTACCATTCCATAGGAGCTGCGTGGAAGAGGCTGAGACACAATCCAAGATGACATCTATTAAAGTAGTAGGGATTCCAACATCCAAAAGAGTGTCTTTGAGAAAGTCCCAGTTAATCCGATCATAAGCTTTTTCCAAATCCACTTTGATAGTTATAAACCCCGTTTTACCTTTTTTTTACCGCATGGTGTGAATAACTTCCTGAGTGATAATGGTATTTCCCGTTATATATCGTCCTAGAACAAAACTAGTCTGCATCGGACCAATTAAGGAGGGCATAAGATGTTTAAGCCTATTAGCAATTGTTTTGGTCACAACCTTGTAGAGCACAGAGCATAAGGCTATAGGACGAAACTGAGACACATTCTTAGGAACGTCAACTTTCGGGATAAGACAAAGAAGAGTCTTATTCATAGAACTTTCCATCTTACCACCTTTAAGAATCCTAACAACTTCTTTATAGACATCACTGCCCACTATATTCCACTGTGACTGGTAGAATCCAGCTTGAATACCATCAAGTCTAGGAGCTTTCCACGGTTTCATGTCAAATAAAGCTCTTCGAATTTCTTCATTAGAAAAATCCTCAGACAACTTCGACATTCTCTCTCCAAGATTAGGAAAATGGCCTCTGATATAGTAGGATGGGCGACTAAAGCAATCTTCAGAATAAAGCTCAGAAAAGAAGCTAACAGCCATAGCGCACAGAATTGAAGGATCGTCAATCCAGACACCATCAAAATTTTGAAGGTAGTCAATACTGTTTCTCTTCCTTCTCCGAATGGTTCTTTGATGAAAAAAGGAAGTATTCTTATCCCCATTTTGAATCCACTCACTTCTAGACTTCTGGAGCCAGAGGAGTTCTTCCCTAAAGAGCACCTGATCAAGCTCATACTTTAGCTCCAATTTTAGATTTTCAAGCTGATGAGAGTACTTATGAGAAAGAATTTTTTTTAATCCCAGCAATACGAGCCAAAAGCTCCCTTTTTTGCTTAAAGATGTTACCAAAGGTCGTACGGTTCCAGTGTCCAAGCTGCTCAGTAAAAGCAGTAACTGAGGCCATCAAGTTCCCATCAACTCTCCAATTATGCCGAACAAAGTCCTGAAAATCAGTATGAGTCAGCCAAGCCTAAAGGAAATGAAAGGGGCGATTGATATTGGTACACCGAGTATTACACAACTTCAGCAAAATAGGCCTGTGATCAGAAGAGATTCTTGCTAAATGAAGGATGGAAGCCTCAGGAAACTGAACACTCCATGCAATGTTATAGATACCCCGATCTAACCTTTCATGAAGATTCCCTCTTTTCCAAGTGAAATCAGGGCCCCTGTATCCAAATCAATCAGCTTAGAGACATTAAACCAGTCCAGGAAAGGCTTGCAAACCCCCGATCTATTGGGTGAGCCACCTTGTCTATCCTTCGTGTACAAAAGAGAATTAAAATCTCCCATTAAAAGCCAAGGCTTATCTGTACAGATGTTAATTTGCTGAAGGATAGGCCAAAGCTTGCTACGGAAAGAGACCACAGGGTGAGCATATATTGCAGTAAAGAAAAACACAAGATTGTCATCAGTTTTGATACCCAGATGAACAAACTGCATATTGTTAATAAGAACCTCAACGTTCTAATTCTCTTTCCATAAAATCCAGATACCACCACTAAAACCTGTGGCTTCCACTCTATGGGACCGAGGGAAACTAATCTTAGAAATACATTTATCTGCTGTAGAACCACTAATCCTTGGTTCAAGGAGCACCACCAACTTCGGATTATGATTGTGAATAAAACACTTTAGAGTTCTCATGAACGAGGGGCTTTTAGCACCCTGACAATTCCAAGAAAAGATTGATATAAGAGAAAAGAAGAAAAAAGAAAGAACTTCTGAGGCAGAGCTCATTCTTCTCTCAAATAGGGATCAAGAGGTCCCTCATCACCACTAAAATTATCGTTATTTTCTTCATCTCCTGTTCGGATAGTTTCATCCGAGTCCATTTTGTCAATTGTCATAGATATATTACCTGCAGCATGGAGATGAGACTCGGGATCAGGAGGCCTGCTGTCAAATTACCCCAAGAGACGAGAACCTCTAAGTAAGATTTCCAAGCTGCTGGTAGCTGGCACACTAGCAGTCGCTGCTTTTTCCATAATCGGTTTACCCACCACCGTATGCTTATCCGAATTGAGAGTCGACGGCATTGCCACCAAGTTCTCCTCATGTTGAATTTTACTTTTAAAGGTAAAGTAATCTCCCAGACTAGCTTTGTTGTTGTTCCCAATTACTTCTTTTGAATTGTTATGCCCACGTGAAAAAACTTCTGTGATGCAGCATATTTGAACCCACGTGACTTGAAATTTCCTACGTTCTCTTTTACTTGGCCACCCAATAACACATTGTTCTGATTAAGCAAGTTCTCCTTATCAGCAGTAATCTCTCCTACAATTTCGTCATCTACTTCATCCAATGCTGCAAATCTGGAACCATTCCATTTGAAACCGGGATTCTTCCCTGAATTAGCGGCCAGGACTTTGGGGATCCTTCTTCGTTTTTCGACCACCATCCACTCACCAAACTAACCAGAATTAGTTGGAACAGATTCCTCTGGTATGCCTTCTTAGTTAACCCCACTAGAATTAGCACTCTGTTTATTAGGACAGTAGGTATCAAAATGACCAACCCTACCACAAAAAAAGCAAATCTCAGGCAGATTTTCGTATTCCACCTTCTGAGTTTCCCCATCAATGTTAATCATAGAGACCAAAGGTTGTCTCAGATCAATGGCCACAACCACCCTAGCAAATCTGCCTCGGTGAAGTTGGCTAGTGTTATAATCTATTTTAGCAACTGGACCAATAGCCTCTGCAATGGCTGTCAAAACATTACAAGAATAATACTGTAAGGGCAGTTCAGGGAGGCAAATCCAAACTGTGGTATTATTAACAGTTCCATTGGAAACTCTAAACCGAGAATTCCATTTCTGCACTAATAAGTAGGCTCCATTCACAACCCAGTGGCCTTCATAGAGCGCCTTTTTATAATCATTCTCGTTAGCAAATTGTACTAAAAAGAAACCCCTGCCTATATCTAATATTTTAGCATTAGAAAGATTCCATAGCGACTGAATTCTAGCACTCAAAGCCTTATAACCACTCGTTCTTCCCAGAAGGCTAACAACAACCACCTTCCCAAGAGTGTTAGAAAGTTTAGAGCGAAGATTATCAGAAAAACTCACCACAGGAATGACCCCTGATTTGTCGATATTCACATCCCCTGCATCCAAGTTGACTTCCATAGAGCCGAAAATGCTCCATTGAGGATTCCCTCATAACTCCATTGATCAGACTATCTTTGTATCCCGAAGAACTAGAAAATTCTGCCCTGCGTTTAACCTTTTTTGTCGCTCTATCAACTTCTGAGGGGGGAACAAGACGCTCGGAATCAGAGAGAGAAGCCATCCTGAAACCGTTTGGTTTGATTGCTATAGAGAGCTTCAATGGTGATGATTGATGTGGCAACAAGTTAAAGAATCAATAATTAAGGGTCCATACAACTCAAATCATCCCAAGTTTCAATTGCACATGCCATTAATTAAATTTATTCATGCCAATTAAATACAATTAAGAGATGTGTATATGCTTAAATGTGTGTGTACATATGGATCCATCTTCACTTCTCCACTTGTCTTTCTGTCTCTTATCTCATCTTATTTTCTACTACATTCAAACCTATCGCCTACTCATGCACCCTCATATTGTGCCTTCTCCTATAATCAATCACTCTAATTAATTCCTTTTAATTTAAAACATGTGCATCAATAGAGCTGACCAGAAATTAATGTGTGTTCTTTTTGCACATTTTTTTTTCTTATTGTGTCATGTATTTTTTTAGAAGTAACTTGACATTGTTAATAAATTTAATTAGAGAATAATATAATACTCAATTAGTTGAAATGTGCAACCTATTATTTATTGATAATTTGATATATTTTCTTTTAATACTTTCAAGCATGATTTTTATAATAGTTCTGGAAAAAAAATGGATGAAAATATAGATTTACGGGTTAAAGGTTTAATTCTGATATTATTGAGAATGAAACGGTCAAAGATAAAATAGATTAAAATATAAATTTTAACATATTTTATATTAAAATATTTATAATAAAATTTCAATATATATACTATTAGGTATATATAATGTTTACATTAACATAATAATCATATTTTAAAAAATAATTTAAATATAATAAGTTGTAAATTAAGTTCAAATGATGGTAAAACCACTAAATTTTGTTTCTAACAGTTTAGTCTCGCCATTGTTATCATATTTATTTTTTAAGATCAGCTAAATATTTTTAAAAAAAAAATTATACACGCAATAATAAAAAAATAAAGAAAAAGATATAAAATTTTAAAAGAATATTACACTGTACTTAAAAAAACAGTTATTATTTTTTTAAATTTTAGGTGTTAAAATAAAAGAAAATAAAAAAACCATATTACGTATTTAAATTGTAAACCCCGCTTTGATTTACAGTTTTTATTGGTGGTATAAATGGTTTTTTATGGTATCACGTAAAAAAAAAAATATTATCTATCATACCATGATAGTAAATGGTTCACGGTATGTACTGATTTTGATTATCATTCTTTCAAATGTTTTCTTTTAAGTAATCACAGAAAATCCGCATTGTCGAGTTAACATTTTTATTATGAATTTTTTTTTCGATAGAGAAAAAGAGAAAATGAAAGCTTGAATTCAAGTATCTAATATATTGAAATCAATATCTGCTTCTAGAATGTTTTATTAGAAATTTCATTATTGATAACACAGCAAATATCATTTACTCTAAGACTCATTAAGCCGGCCCACTTAACTGGCAAGGCCTAAGACTTAACAACCAAGAGTAGCAGACACGAGCTCCTAGGCAGCGCATACGTCCGATCGACTGATGTGACCGCCAGTCCCATTAGCCGTCTGACACAAGGCAGCGCCCATGTCTGCCACCTGCTCCCTTTCATGTCGCCGAATACCTACTCTGACAGCCAATAATCACTTCCCAGGCACTCAAGTGCCCCTCAATCGTCTCATATAAATAGCCCAGCCAACGATGACACCAGGTATTGAATCCTAAACATTCTCTCTCTAAAAGCACATTCTCTCTCTAAGCTACTAACTTAAGCTTCGGAGTGCTCGCGCCTGGTCCAACCGGGCTCTTCTTATTGCAGGGTTTTCTCATCCGATCGGATCGCCTTCTCTTCTTCAAATAAAGACATTTCGGGCTTTATCATTTGGTGCTTTCATTGAGAGGATGGCGAACTCACGATCCAACGAAAATACGACCCCCATGGATCTAGATCATAACAATAATGCTCGTGCCAGATCAGGCACCTCAAGAAGGGGGGAAGGGACCACCAGGTCCCCTACAAGAACCAACCTCCTTCCCGAATTCAATGATGCCACTATGAGGCAACCTGAGGATATCCCTGTCACTGTGAGAGACATGCGCGCTATCCTCAGCGATTTCACCAAGAGCATCATCCAAACACTCAAGAAAGGTAAGATGGCAGCTACTTCTGAAAGAGCCCAAGAGGATTACCTCGCGGGCGAAGACTTCAGGAGGAATAGAAATAAGGGAATCATCATTAATGAGCCTCGTGCTCAGGGAACTCGAAGGGGCGCGGTCAGAACCCCAGGAAGGTATGACAAGGGGAAGCAGATGATGTCCATGAACAGGAGTTCCCCTTACACCAGCAGGTCCGCCACTCCCCCCTTAAGGGACGACTTGTCCTACATGTGACTCCAACCCGAAGCCACATGCGAAAGCACAAAGACGAGTCCACTGCTACAACCCTGAGCAAAGATGATCAATGGCTCAAACAGAAACTCAAGCAGCTTGGCTTTCTCGCGGCTAAGAAAGGTGTCTTCGAAGGGAACACTTGCGGGAATACCGCCTCCCCATTCTGTAGAGAAATCACTGACGCTGAGCTCCCTCCCAGGTGGAGAGACGTGGTAATGGAAAGGTACACGGGTAAGACCGATCCTACCACCCATTTGGTTGAATATTTGACCAAGGTCCAGGTCTACACCTACGACGAAAGGATAGACTGCAGGGTTTTCCCCACCACTTTGGGAGGAGATGCATTGACATGGTTCCACGAGCTGCCTCTAGGATCCATTACGTCTTTCAGACAACTAAAGGAGCTGTTCACCATGAGGTTCATCGTACAAACGTGTGCGCCTAAGACGGTGAAGGACTTATGTAACCTTTACCAAAGGACCGATGAAAGTCTGCGAGACTACATCGACAGGTTTCAGGCTACTATGTCCGAGGTAAGAAACGTCAGTGTGGAAATGGCGACCAACGCCTTAACAGGGGGCATCACTGACCGTCCACTGTTCGAATCACTCACAACAAGACCCCCATCCAACTTCGCTGAGCTCATGGAGAGGGCCAGACAACATATCCAACTAGATGATGCCCTTAGGTCCAACAGGGGAAGAAGGACCAGCGTATTGAACCGCTTGCAATATCCGGACGGTCGCTCTTCTCACAGAGCCTCCGCTACCGATCGGACAGCTAGAGGCTAAGACGGAGCTGCCAGTTCCAGAAATTCAGGCCAAACGAAAGGGTCGGGAAGAGACCGGACTGCGCGTCCAAACGATCGGGCCGAGAGGACATACACCACTCTCAATGCTACCCCGACCGCGGTGCTAATGTGGATAAAGGAGAAGCACCGCCAGGTCAACTGGCCCAGAGACCTATCCGAAAGAAGCAGGGTTGCGAGGGATCCGAATAAGTATTGCGAATTTCACAGAGACGTCGGTCATTTAACCGACGAGTGCACTTCGCTCAAAAAGGAGATTGAAAGGCTAATACGCCGCGGAGCCCTCAAAAGGTTCATAGGCCCGGCCAGAGGGGACGATCCCTGTAGACAGCCGAAGCTTCGCAGGGATGATCCTGACTCAGACGATGATGAGCGTAGGAGCCCAAGAAACGCCGACCCGAGCAGGCCATATGCCGGGGTAATAAATGTGATCACCGGAAGATCATCTTACGGAGAGGATCTCTCCAGAAAAAAGAGGGGGAAAGGGGTCTACCTCTCCCACCGGGCCGAGTAGCCTGCCTCAATCACCATATCCAGCAAAGATGCGCGAGACATCATGTTTCCCCATGAGGACGCTCTCTTTGTAAGAGTTCGGATTAATAACTTCAACGTCAAAAGAATTCTGGTGGACAATGGCAGCGCTGTTAACGTCCTAACTCTCCAGGCTTACCGAGCGATGGGACTCCCGATCGGAGAGCTGAAGCCGAATGCCACTCTACTGATTGGGCTGGGCAATGCCACTATCCCAGTAGCGGGATCGGTAGAGCTCTTTATCGAGCTAGGCCAAGAGGCAATCACTCACGCATGTAAGGTAACTTTCATGGTTATCGATATGACATTTGCCTATAATGCCATCTTTGGTAGGCCTTTGCTCTTTCAGACCGGAGCCGTTACCTCCATTCGCTACATGGTGATGAAAATCCCCACCACAGGAGGCGTCGCCATCTTGAGAGGCGACCAAAAGGCATCCCGAGAGGCTTATATAACCATGATAAAGCAACAGCGGGAGGCAATGGTCGTAGAGCCCGGCCTCGAGCATCCAGAGCAGGCGAAAAGGCCCAGGATGGACCCTGCTAAAAACGAGGGCACTGGATAAAGGGAAAAATGTTCAAGTCGGGACCAGCATGAATAAAGAAACGGAAGAAGCCATCATGCAGGTCTTGACGATAAATCAAGTGACCTTCGCCTGGAAGCCAGAAGACATCCCTGGCATAGACCCCAAGGTGATCACCCACAAGTTGAATGTAGACCCAAACTATCCTCCGGTCCAACAAACGCTAAGGAGGCATGCACCCGACCGGAGGAAGTTCATTTTAGAAGAGGTGGATAGGCTACTTAAGACCGGAATAATCCGAGAGGCAGACTATCCCGAGTGGCTGGCCAACGTGGTCCTAGTTAAGAAAAAGTCAGGCAAGCTGCGGATGTGCGTAGATTTTACTGATCTCAACAAGGCATGTCCCAAGGACAGCTATCCTTTGCCTAGCATAGACCAGTTGGTGGATGCCACCGAAGGCCATGCCATCTACTCTATTCTCGATACATACGCCGGCTACCACCAAATCCTGATGTGGCTCCTGGATCAGGAGAAAATCAGCTTCATTACAGACGACGGGACCTTTTGCTACAAGGTAATGCCGTTCGGCCTGAAGAATGCTGGGGCCACATATCAGCGTCTGATGAACAAGATCTTTAAAGACCAGATCGGGCAGAATGTCGAGGTCTACATAGATGACATGATCGTCAAAAGCCAAAGCCCCGAGCAATACCCCGCCGATCTGGCAAAAGTTTTTGACACTCTGAACAAATTCCAGATAAAACTCAATCCCAAGAAGTGCATCTTTGGGGTACCGTTAGGAAAGTTTTTAGGATTCGTAGTCTCCCAGAGAGGGATTGAGGCCAATCCAAAAAAAATCAGAGCCATCCTCGAGATGCAATCCCCCAGGAACATAAAAGACGTCCAGAAGCTGAACGAAAGAATAACAGCCTTAGGACAATTCATCTCCTCCTCAGCCAAGCGCTGCACTCCTTTCTTCAAGAAGCTGAGGAAGAGTGAAACCTTTGTCTGGAGGGAAGACTGCCAGCAAGCCTTCGAGGAGCTGAAAGCGTTTCTCACCAACCCACCACTGCTTAGCCGACCAATACCAGGTGAAAACCTATACCTATATTTAGCCACCTCTAAGGAAGCTGTTGCAGGTGCCTTGGTCCGAGAAGAAGGAACTCAACAGCTACCCGTATACTACGTCAGTGAAGTACTTAGAGGTGCGGATCTAAGAAAGGGACCAGTTGAGCAGCTCATTATTGCCCTCATGATGTGTGCAAGGAAGCTGAGACCGTATTTTAAGGCGCACACAATTGTCGTTCGATCAGGCCACCCTCTCAGAAAGATTCTCCAAACGCCCGATCTAGAAGGTAAAATGGTGGGATGGGCAATTAAGCTACAGTCCTGGGATGTCAGATACGAGCCCAGAAAGGCGATAAAGGCCCAGGCTTTAGCAAATTTCGTAGCTAAATTTGCGGGTGAGGAACCACGGAGTCAGCCCAAGCTATAAAACTGGGAAATGACGGTGGACGGCGCAGCAAATGACACTCGAGGAGGTGTCGGCATAGTAATAAAAGGCCCTCTGGGCATCACAATAAGGTACGCAATAAAGCTTAATTTTAAAGCTTCCAATAATGTAGCAGAGTATGAGGCGCTCCTTCAAGGGCTGAGACTGCTCCATGCAATCCGACCGGAGTCAGTAGCCATCAGGAGTGACTCTCAGCTGATAACCAGTCAGGTCTTAGGGACTTTTAAAGCCCGAGAAGCCACGATGATCCAGTACTTAGCCAAAGTCAAAGCTGCCTTCGCAAAACTCAAAGAAACTGGGTCAGAATGGGCGCTCTAGAAAGTCCCAAGAGACCAAACGGCAGAGGCAGATCGGCTAGCGAAGATGTCTGCCTCTGGACAAAGTGTTATAGAGGAAAACATTGCCGTTGTCGACCAGACTTCCTCCTCCCTAGACGAGCTGGAGATGATGGAGATTGACCAGGAGGATGAAACCTGGATGAGCACAATCAAGCAGTACCTCCAGACAGGTCGGCTGCCCGGCGATAAAGATGAAGCTTGAAAGGTATCACGAAAATCCCTTAATTACTCCATCATTAACGGTGATTTGTATAAGAAAGCTTTCAGCCACCCTTGGCTCAAGTGTGTGACGGAGGAAGAGGGAGACTATATTCTCAGAGAGCTCCATGAAGGCATATGCGGAGCACACGAGGCAAGAAGAACTATGGCAAGGAAAGCCCTCCGGACAGGATATTACTGGCCTAGCATGCTCAAAGATGCTCAAGAAAAAGTAAGAAGATGCCCGCAATGCCAAGTACATGGCAGGATCATAAGGCAGCATGGAGGAGACCAGCAGCCAATCGAAGTCGCTTGGCCATTCGATCAGTGGGGGCTGGATATCTTAGGACCTTTTCCCCAAGGCAAAAAATAGATGAAGTTCCTCATAGTAGTTGTAGACCACTTCTCCAAATGGATTGAGGCTGAACCCGTAGCCATTATCACAGCCGAGAGGGTTAAGAGCTTCGCTTTGAAAAACATCATCTGCAGGTATGGCTTACCCAATGTTTTTATTGCAGATAATGGCATGCAGTTCGATAGCTCCATTTTCAGAAACTTTTGCTAAGGCCTGAACATCAAATTAAAATTCACGTCGGTCGCTCACCCCCAAAGCAACGGAATGACTGAGGTCTCCAATCGGACCATCCTCGAAGGGTTAAAAAAGCCGCTCGACAAAGCAAAAGGCAACTGGACTGAAGAACTGCAGAGTGTCCTGTGGACGTACAGAACTTTGCCTAGGACAGACACTCATCAAACGCCATTCTCCCTCGTCTACGGCTCTGAAGCAATGATACCTGTAGAGGTCGGCCTTCCCTCTTACCGATTGGCGCTCTACTTCAAACAGGAGAATTCTCAAGAAAGACGCCAAGATTTAGATCTGATAGAAGAAAAGAGGGAGGATGCCTACACCAAGATCGCCACCTATAAGCAAAGAGTTGCCAGGTACCACAATGCTAAAGTAAGGTCCAGAACTTTCAATGTTGGCAATCTGGTGCTTAGAAAGGCAGAGTTAGGCTCAGGAAATGCCGGGGTGGGAAAGCTAATGCCAAATTGGGAGGGGCCCTACGAGGTCTCCAAAGTCTTAAGCCCGAGCACATATAGGCTTCGAACTGTAAAAGGGCAAGATGTCCCCAGAAGCTGGAATGTGGAAGTACTCAAAAAGTACCATCTCTAATAATGTATCAGAACTTGGCAATTGCCTGCTTAATAAAGAGGTTCTTTCTTTCACCTTTGTCTAAATTATGCATGCTATGCAACTCATAGGCTGGGCTTGACGTCCTCCCCAAGCTGAAAAAGCCAAAGTGTGTGCATTATGGAGGATCTCACCTCCCTAAATATGTCACGATGGAGGATCTTACCTCCCTAGCTCGATCGTACAACTTCTATGCAGCATCACGAGCATCACCTAGCTCGATTATGCAACCTTTATGCAACTTTACGAGTATTGTCTAAACTCGATCATGCAATTTTCATGCAACTTTACGAGTATTCACTCAGCTTGATTATGCAATTTCTATGCAGCCTTACGAGTGTGGACCAAACTCGATTATGCAAATTTTATGCAGCTTTACGAGTATCACTTTAACAGCTTTACGGTCCGATTGGCCATTAGATTTTAAAGTTAATTGATTTCAGGAAGTACTTGCAAACATTATGCAATTTCACGAGTAGTACTTAGCTCGATTACATTGACAATTTTAATACAAATTTATGTATTCCCGATTACGGTAATCACACGCGACAGCAATTTTATTAACAGCGTCTCCACTATACAATTTACAAATAATTGTTACAGAGATAAAAAAACCAAAGGAAAAAAGCAAAGCTAATCTAAGCTCCTAAGCTAACTATCTATATTTACAATATCTGCCTCGCCAAGAGGATCGGCAGTCTGCTCGGCATCCGGCTCGACAGTGGCTTGAGAAGGGTCGGCAGATGACGGTACAGATCCTGTCCCCCTTCAGAGACAGGCCCCGCTGACGAAGGCACCACCAACTCGGCTTCAGGTACTGGAGGCACCACAGACTCGACCTCGACTGGGGCCTCCTGACTAGCCTCCGGAAGTGAAAGATCTCCTCCTGAAGCTCTTTGAGTCGCCTCCCCCTCAGGAGTGCCCTCTTCATCATCGCTATCTGGAGGAGCGGGCAATGACGCCGGATCGTCCATCCAAGTCAGATCGACTCCAGGAAAGCGCCTCCAAGCTTCATGAATTAGCCGAGACAATAACTCCACCTGGGGCTCTGCTAGCTCATCAAGAAGATGCTCCTTCTGACTGGCAAGCTCCTCTTCGAGAATTTTCGTGAAGGAGGCCTCCTTCTCCTCCGACGACGTCCTCAGAGACTCCCCTTCCTTGCGAAGTTGCTTGCCCTCCATCTTCAGTTTGGCATTCTTGGCAGCCAGCTCTCTGCACTCGGCATCCAGTCGGGTTGCGTCTGCCTCGAACCGCCTGTACTATGCATTCTCAGCAGAAAGACGAGCAACCTCGCCCCTCAGCTTGTCAGCCTCGCTCTGCCGAGCCTTCAGGTCCTGAGCCTTATGATGGGCCTCCTTCCTCAAGGCCACTGTCTCCGATTGGGAGGCGGAGAACTGCTCCTTCAACTTAGCCACCTCAGCCCGAAGGACGGAGGCTTCTTTCTTGGTGGCCTCACAACGAGCATTGGCCTCCGCCTTGGCCTCGGCGGCCGACTCGGCCCTCCCTTTCCATACGTCGGCCATCAGGTGTAGCCGTTGTGTTCTCCTGGCAGCCTGTGTAAAAGAACAAAAGTAAATAAATCAGGGGTAATGAGATATGAGCGAATCCCAAACAAAATAAAGCAACAAGTCCTTACGTCCAATAACTGATGGCTAATGGCGTTGCATTCTTTGTTGAGCTGACTGGCGTCACCAGCTTCCCTATGATCATCGTCCCGGAGGAGACCACGATAGATAAAACCGGACACCTGACTCAGCGACCAATCATCGCCGAAGTTCTCTTTAAGAAACTCCTTTAGGGGAGCGGGCCGCCTGTCGGAGGATCGTTGGAGAACCTCGCCATAATGAATGGCCTTGCCTTTGGCGAGCACCCGAGCGTCCGACTCGGCTATCAGCTCAGCAGCTCTCCTTTTGGCAACCTCTTCGGCCTTCTCCTTGGCGGCCTCCTCGGCTCTCTTCTTAGCAGCCTCCTCCACCTCTCTGACCGTTTCGATAATGGGCGCATCATCATCATCGATTCGTCTCGAAGCCTGGCGGGCCGAGTGTTTTTCAGATAATTACCGGTTTCACTTTGAGGTCCTGGCGCCACAAGTTTGATGGCGGGCATGGTAGCAGCTGGAGGGGCAGAAGAGATCGGGATTGCGCCAATGGCTGCAGCAGCTGAAGAGGCACTGGCAGCTACCCGAGAGGATTGCAGCTCCGCCGAGGACACCAGTTTCCTCCTCTTCCTCTGCTCTTGGGCCTTCTGCTCGGCCTCATGTTTCTGCTTGATCTTGTCGCCAAGTTGTTTAGACGCATCGCTCCTACCAGCCATTTCAGCTGCAAACAGACAATAAACAAGATAAGTTTCTCAGATTTGGTATTCACGTCTAATAAAGATGAAATGCAGTGCATGATTAATGCATGGTGACAATGTTTTCTCCCCGATCCTAATGCTCACGTTCTGCATTCTCAGCGTCTTTGGAGCCGGGAGAGCCAAACAGCGTGCTCAGAAGAAAACTGGACTGATAGGGCTCTCCATGCCTGCTAACGGCATCCATCAATTTCTTTAAATCGCCCTCATACATGGGCTGACCGGCTGCTAGGTCCTTCAGGATCTTGACCCTAACCGATCGGGTAAGGCGCACCCCAAATCAGCCTTTCATCCCCACCAAGAAGTATCTTTCCTTGTATCCCTTCATCGAGGTGGGGATGAACATCAGTTTCTTCTTTGGGCGGCTTGTGAAGAAGTATTCCGTCCCATCGCTCCGACCCGAGATGTAGAAGAAATGGGTGAAAAGCTCCAGAGTCGGCGCTATCCCCTCTATTTTGCAGAGGATTTTGAAGCACGCCACCGACCTCCACCCGTTCGGATGCAACTGATTAGGGGCTATCCCATACCCCCTCAGTATCGCCATCTCGAAGGCGCCTAGCAGGAACCTCATACCTGCATCTAAGCTCCAGAGGTGGCAAACGAATCACTCTTTGTTATCTTGGCCAAAGGGCCCTTCTGTCACCCCCATCAATTCTGGGCAGGCCAACACGGATATGTCATCAGGAAGGCCGTACTTGGAAGGAATTTCAGCCACCTCCTCAGCGGTCAATCGAGAATGTAACTCGACGGCTGGTTCTCATACTAATCCAAAAAGCTTTTGTCTAGCACTTCATCACTGCTGGAAGCCATCTTCAACAAGAAAGAATGGAGGAAAGGTGCAATTCTCTAATTTCTAAATTGAGTGGATGCGAAAAAAAAGTGAAAGACAAAATGACACAGAAAGCAAAGAGGAAAAATTACTTACTTAATAAAAGGGACTTAAGAAATTTGAAGAAGAAGCAAGAGATAATTGCAGAAATCTGGGAGTTGAGAAGGAATTTTGGCAGAGTTTCGCTAGGGGTCGCAGAAGTAGAGAGGAAATCCTCTTAAAACCCCCTATTTATAAGCCAAAGCTTCTGGAACACGCCAAACGTCGCGCCACTAAAAGAGCGCCACGTGTCAAAAGACATTATGGCTCTGCGCAGAATGAAGCGTCACCCTTGGTGCACGCGCAACATTAAATGGAAACAGCTGTCCAAGCAGGCGCGTCTCTTCAGAAAAAGCGCCTCCCAAATTCAAAAGTCGTGCCTAACACGCGTCTTCGGATCGGGAAAATTCAAAACTGATCCCATCCGAACGGACCTGCAAACGGCAAATCTATGCCCGATCGGACCTGTTGAGGGGGGACAAGTGATAACACGACAAATATCATTTGCTCTAAGGCCCATTAAGCCGGCCCACTTAACTGGCAAGGCCCAAGGCCTAACAACCAAGAGTAGCAGACATGAGCTCCTAGGCAGCGCATACGCCCGATCGGCTGATGTGACCACCAGTCCCATCAACCGCCTGACACAAGGCAGCGCCCATGTCTGCCACCTGCTCCCTTTCATGTCGTCGAATACCTACTCTGACAGCCAGTAATCACTTTCCAGGCACTCAAGTGCCCCTCAATCGTCTCATATAAATAGCCCAGCCAACGATGGCACCAAGTATTGAATCCTAAACATTCTCTCTCTAAAAGCACATTCTCTCTCTAAGCTACTAACTTAAGCTTCGGAGTGCTCACGCCTGGTCCGACCGGGCTCTTCTTATTGCAGGGTTTTCTCATCCGATCGGATCGCCTTTTCTTCTTCAGATAAAGACATTTCGGGCTTTATCAATTATGAATAATTAGTCAATAAAGAAAGAAAAAAAAAGAAAAATTAATTACCCAAATTTTATGTGTACTCTTCAAGCTCTAATTCGAGTTCCAGATAAGCTATTATTAATTAAAAGTGTGTAAATGGTCGGTTCGGTTCGGTTTTGGACCGAACCAAACAAATCGAAAACTAAACTTGAGAAATTTTTAGAATCGAACCGCGGACCGAAGTTTTTATGACCGAAACCGAATAAACCAAAATAATTTCGGTCGGTTCAGTTCGGTCCAATCGGTTCTTCATAAATATAGGTTTTTTTTTTAGATTTTTAACTTATATGGATCCATAAACTAAATTAACTTATATTTAACCAAATAAAACAACTAAAAGGAAAAAAATATACATAAATTTTTCATATTATTTTTCTAATAAATACTAAACAAAATTACACTAAAAAAATATACATTAAAAATAAATAAAATATAAGTTCTTATTAATAATATATTCAATGTACTTCAATTAAAAAAAATACATGTAAATAAATATAACTATAGTGTATACTTAGGTTTAGGTTATATATATATAAGCAAAAAAGTGAGCTTAACAAATTTCGTTCGGTTCAGTTCATTCGGTTTTACAATCATAAGAACCGAACCGAACCGAAATATCCGAAGTTTAACTTCGGTTCAGAACCGAACGAACCGAAAATCGAAAAAAGCGAACCAAATGGACCAAAATTTATTTGGTTCGATTTTCAATTTTGGTTCGGTTTTGCACAGCCCTATTATTAATAATAAAATTCAAAACCACTTGATAAGTTTAAAAGACAATAAAAGGTATGATTTTGGAATTTTATTAGAAATATATATATATAAGAATGCCATAACCTAGTATAAATGGATTCTGCATATATGCTCCAATCACATAATTTTTAATTAAGAATATTTTTATATTATAAAAATTGCATTTTTTTAAAACTTTGCTTTTTAAAAAATGCACATATTCTAAGAAATTATGTATTTTACATCGTTTTTATTCTCAACATTCTTAAAATTACTCATAATTTCTAAACTTCCCTCACATCTATATCTTTTCATATTTTCTTATCTCCTCTCACCCTCATTTTCATTGCCGTGTTCTCTGTTTAAGTAAAAAAACTACTCATTTTTATCATCCATCAAAAACATTCCAATAATAATTTAACATACAAGGAAATGAAATCAACAAAACAAGTATATATGAGATAAATTAAAGTATAACTCGAAAATTGGTGAAAATATATTTTTACTTTTGGTATAATCGAGATATAACTCAAGTATAACTGAATTCGAAAACTGATAAAAAATGTATTTTAATTTTTAGTATAACTCGAAAATTAGAAAAAAAAAATGTATTCTAGTTTTTTATATAACTGAAATATAACTCAGTTATTAAATTGATATTGTATAATTTCTCCTAGGATAAAACTGATGGGCTTGTAAAGCCCAATTTAGTTATTGTTGTTTGGGGCCTTAGGCTGAGGGCCCAGTTCTGTTCCATTTGAATACAGACTCGAGTCGATTTTGGCTTGAGACTCAGTGAGTTATTCTTGTTTGTTTCTTCAGAGATTCAAGCCTTGAATAGTTTAGTACTGAAGCATCAAGAGAATTAAAAGCATAATAAACCAATTATATCATCTATTTTTAATCTGCGACTTACAATTCTTTTTTGATTAAGCTCTTTTGCCTCTAATATCTGCATTATATAATTAAAGATCAGTATTCAATTACAGCACAAAAATGATGTCTCCAAATCAAATTAGTGACGATCGAGGATCTCCTCATTTCAGGTACCTCATTTTAACTCTAAACCCTAACCCTAACTTTCTGTTTGGTTGTTCGGAAAAAAGTTAGCAATGATAGCTTTCTTTTACATATATGTATATATATTGTTTGTGTTGCTGTCGAAGACTTGTAGAATGTTTGATCCAGCCTTGGTAAAATAGTGTCTAGATATTTCTTTTCTGTTCATTATTATTCTTGTTTGCTGCGTTTTCTTGGCAAAACTAAGCTTATCTGGAAGTAAATGTGATATAGGAATTTATATACTTATTTTTAATTGTCACTAAGCTAAACAAGCTGCACTAAGTTAGATAAATGCTCACAGAAAGTTTTTGTTGATGGTCTGACATTTACAATAGACTTTGGTATATAATGCTGAAGACCGACAGATGAACATCAGTTTTACACTTTCTTAAATTATTAGTTGGCAATTTGCATACTGATCAGTACTGTGCATAACTGTAAACATTGTGGTTGACATGGTTTTAAGTTTAATATTTTTGAGATGTATAACTTTTATCTCCAATGCTGAATCCTGTTTGATCCTGGAACTTTTATTCTTTAGTATAATTATTGATTCTTTGGAACATTTATTTAGCAAATAAGTACGTATTAAATGGGATTGTTGCATTTCTATGTTATACACCAGCTTGCACGCCATGACTCATCCATTTTGGTTGCGCTTAATATGGCGCAACCATGGGATTGTAACATTTATTTAGCAAATAAGTAAGTATTAAATGAGATTGTTACATTTCTATGTTACCAGTTTGGTTGCGCTTAATATAGCAAACTGATCCATAATGATGATTATGGTTTTTTATTTTACAGGCACACTCCTTTGCAGATAATTCATATTGTTGGAAACTTTTTGAGAATATGGTCAGTTTACTCCATGTATCACTATTTGTCTCAATCTGGAGCATCAGTGGTACTTTTTATCTTTTGTTGTCTGGTTCCATCATCCATCCTGTTTTTAGCTTTGCAAAAGCCTTGGAAGGGTAGACCACTCTCTAGTCAACAGGTTAATTAGGAATATTTCTTTTTATTGTAACATAAATGTCAAGGAAAGCAAAATATATAAGTTACTATCCTGCATTTTCTCATTTCTTGGTGTTTGTTGTTCCTCAGGTAGTGCCGTCAATCATCAATGGTGCCATTACAGCTTTGTACTTCATCTTGTGGGGAAAGGGCCTAAAGTCATGTGGACCAGTTAGGTAAGTTTGTACCGCTTCAATAGTTAGCATTTGTATTCATGAGTTTCTCAAGTTATTGTTCAATTGTATTTGTAAATTCAGCTTTTTTTTTTACCTTAAATTTATTTAATTGTAAGGCATAGGGTGGGAGCTAGGACATTCATGTATCGCAATTTGACAATTAACAGTCTGCAGGAGTGAGATAAATATTTATCAGAGATGCAAGATTGTGTAAGATGTAATGCCTGATTTAGAGGACTCTGGAAAAGCATGTATAGATTTTCCAGTTATAGCAATATCAGTTTGGACTATTGGATATTTGTGAAATTAGTAGTACAGCCATCATTTTAGTCATGTATCCAGTTCTTCTATAAGTTTTCTCCCAATTTGCATCAAAGTATCGTGGTATAGTTGCGGTGGGATTATCTTCTGCTGCATTATGTGGCAAGTAAGTTATGATCTGCCCATGTGCACTTTCGTGGTTGCTAGGCTTTGTAAGTGAAAGACTCTACAGTCCGACTTTCTAAAGCCTGGAATCCGATGTTTGTCAGTTTCTTGTATAGAATTTAGGATGGGAAGACTAAGAAAAAAAGGTGATGAAATTTGTTGGAAGAAGAAATTGAAGAAAGCTTGAAGCATCATGGTGAATAAGGTAACAAGAAAAACGTTGCAGCTGAAAAGAAAGAAAGGAGAGATAAACACTTAAAAGCCACAATAGATACTTAAGCACCATAGTCGGTCCTCAAAATAGACACCTACATTTTGTTATGTGTTGTTTAGTTGTTTTGAATTCAGGACTTTTGTTTTGCTTGCCCTCAAGACAAAGGTCTAAGCAATTGATATACTTCTTAAACTTGGTTTATGTTAATCCTATTGCTGGTCAAACCAAAATTATGAGCTGAAGTTGGTTATTTCATTCTTGACCCCACTTTTTGATGTCGGTTTCTTATGGAATTCTTGGTGCTTGAATATAGAGCTTCTGTACTGGTTAATATATGCATTTCTGTGTTTGTCTTTAATTTGGTGAATATTTGTTCCCCTCATTGTGCATTTTATTGATAGTTGTGCAATAATTTATTTAATGTTTGTTTTGACTTCAGAGCTATATTAGCGGAGTATTCTGGTGCTGTTCTTGGAGTTTTATCTGCTGCATTATATGGTCGCAGGAGCCATCTTTGGAAAAAGGTAATCTTAAACTTTTATAAAGAAAATGAGTTGCTTCCCAAGTGATTGATGAGAGATTCATGGCTTATATGCATCTTTCAAAATTCCAAAAACACTGATAATATATTTACTTCATGAACTGCTGTTTTGACATGGCTATAAGTTGTTCCTTTTTTTAAAGGATTGCTATAAGTGGTTATAACATAGAATAATAACCAAATAATTGTTTTCTTTACTCATTCAGTGGATGCTTCTTATTCTTCTGACAGTTAGGAGGTCTCGTTGCGATGTTCGCATCTTTCTACTTGTTATCTCAAGGGTGGGCGATGGCCACATATTCTCCACTTTATATCCTTGTGAAGATTCAAATGAATTGAGCAATTTCACTTGTGTTTTATTCTTTAGGTTTATTATTTCTTTCAATTTTGCTCTCATATTGTGAAATATAAATTCTCAAAAGCACCTCTTGTTAACTTAATATGAAATATACCTTTCGAAGCTGCTGGTGATGCAGAGGATCACACTGAAGAGGTTCTGAGTATGACAAGAATGACAGTTCCAATCCTTGCAGGAATACTATCAGCTTTGAGAAGGGTGATTGCTAGGCGTGTTTCACTCAAGGTATTGACATTCTTCCATACATATTATTGTTTCCTTTTATTTTTGGAAAATCAACTATTTTGATTTCTTCTAGAATCATGAGTTTCGTTTTACATTTTGTTATTTATTGTAGCCATTTTTTATCTTCAGAATCAACTAAAAAGAAGACTTAATGCTATCACGATTACTTCTGCAACATGCTTTCTGTTTCCTGTTGCCATGTGGGACTTCATCATTGTAAGTCTAATCGGTATATGTGTTGGAAAATGATTTCTTTCTTTTTATCTATCTGGGCTTTGGCTTTGAAAAGAATTTTTTCCTTAACATTTCAGGGATCAAATTCAAGTGGCAGACTACCCTTTTCAGCTTGGGCTTTTCTGAGCACTATTCTTTTTGGAGTTATCTTGATATTTTATATTGATAGCATTGCAGAGGAGAGGTAACTTTTCTCGATCATCAGCTAAATGCTCTTGGCTATTTAGTTCACTCATGCCATGGTAATTTATTGATGAATTAGTTGTCATAACCTGTGCGCAGAAATGAACCTTCATTGTCCCTGTTTGTGGATATCCACTCTGTGTTCGTTCGTATTTATGACTTTCCTCACTGCTCCTCAACAGGATTTGCTTTGTTATCTGAGCATTTGATTTCACTATTGCTTGTTTGTATAATCCTGAATGTATGTTGACCTGGTAATGATGGTTAGTGTCAACCATGCACGCGTTACAATCTGCCAAATTTCTTTTTTATTTATTTTATTTGCCTGACATTTGTGGATGATATCATTTCCAAATGTCGTATGATAAAGCATGGGAGTGCTGCTGGGACATTGTACTGGCTATATAGTTTCACTGCTTGCATTGCTTTGTAATTGATTCTTTGGAAGATGTGAACCGGTACATCCGACTTCCTAAAGCTCTCAACACAGGAAGGTTCATGCACTGGAACAACTCCTTTATAGTTTTTAACATCAATCTCCCAAAAGTTGAAGTACATTTTCATTTTCTTCACAAGATCTTATGACGAATGTGCGCAAAACTGCATCATCCATTTCTAAAATTTTGTATTCTGCTGATACTTTTCTGGTGGCCCCATTGCATTAGTATTGTGACATGGAAATTATACACAGAGGTTCCCTTCCGTCTGTCTCATGAATTTTATCTGTTGTTGCAAAAACTTCGTCTAACATGAATGGAATTATTGTTGACTGCATTTTTTGGTATTATTGTTGATATATTGCATTTGTTAGTATTCCCCTTAGGTATTTCTATTACAAATGCAGCAATATTTAAGAAGCCTATTGTTATTGCGAGAAATCTTAACAATTAATTAATGATGAAACTAACTTTGCCTGATTGTAGATTGCACATGGTTTTCTCTTCTCCAAGGCACTTAATGGTAGCTGGAGGATGCATCGTTATCATGGAGGTTGTCTATAAAATGGACTTCTCTCTACTAGGCTTCATTGTTTGCTCCTGCATTTTGGGCTTTGGTATGCACAAAAGTATTTTCAACCTTATGAGTTTGTGCATGTATATTGTTCTTATAATTTCTAGTAAATTCAATATAGAAAGGAACCTCTCTGTTTTCTTTCGTCTGACAGGTCCGCATACCTCTTAGAGCAGAAAGAGGTTGAAAATTTTGTAATATAAAGGTTTCTATATTTTCAGACCACCACTGACAAAATTTCTAGATGATTTAGAAATCAACCGGTTATCTATCTAAATTATTATAACGTATCAAAATGAAAGTTAAAAGTGTCACAAGAAAATGTATCCCATCTGCCTATAGCATTTATACCCACTGTTTAATTTGGCAATGGTCAGAAGATGCTATTTGTACCCACTGTTTAATTTGGCAATGGTCAGAAGATGCTACCTGCTATCTGGTAGCTTGGAATAAAACTTTGGCCTTGATGTGGGTGTTGGTGGTATTCTGTCCACCCCTTTGCTAAACAATATCTACTTTCCAAATTCATTTGATGTCTTCTATGTTCAGTTGATGTCTCTGGTGCCTAGATTGTCCCCTTGTTTGTGTTTGACGTATTATATGTACACTTGCTGTAGGCATTTACGAGGCAACTTCTTTGGATAGAAGTAAAAAGGCTTCTTTGCAGCATCCAGATCCAACAAACGGCTTGTTGGAAGAGCAAATAGATATGCCTTCACTGCCAACTTGATGTGTTTGATGTTTCTCTTACAAAGTTGCCGCGGATACACCATACTTTGAGCAGGTGTCAGCAGCCAGTAAATTGTTTCCAATTCTTAAAAGTTCTTTCTCCTTTATAAGGCAAATGAAGGATACAACCCGATACTGGGAGAAAACGGCAAGCTTGTAGTTAGAGCCTTTCATATGCATAACCTTATGAGTGGCGTATTGCTTCTTGTAGTGAAGTGTATATAAACCCTGTAAATTCATTTTCAGGCGTTGATTTTTTGAACTATTTTAACCTTGATATCTAGAAGAGCTTTGCTTATAATACTATTGCAACTAACGTTCTTAATTCTGTTTCCCAAATGATTACTATCTCAATCTGAAATCTAAACAAGGGGAAATACTCGAAATATACCCCAACTGAAACAAGTAAAAACAAAAAGAGACAAACTTTGAATGAGATCCTTAACCACTTAAATCTATTACTTGTTCTTGCAAACTTAAAGCAATTAGTCAATGGTTGATGCAGTTAATCAGTCCGTTCTGAACACTACATTAAAAGTGTTTATGAAAATTTTCCAGTTTTTATTTTAAATATTGATTTTCGCAAGTGATCACATGAGATGTAATTTTTCTACCACATGATATATAATTCAATGAGGTAAAAAAGAAAGAACGAGTAACATAGAATGATAGAGAGATTGAGAAAGTTCAGTCCTTGCAAATAAAAAATGGGTAAATGGGTTCAATTTTATTTAACGAATGGCTGATGTTTGCATCTGCTAACATCCGTTCAATTGTTTCTGCATAAATAAACGATTCATTACATGCCATGTCTAGTACTTCCAGCACTCTTTGTTAGTGCTCTAGTGATGAAATGAGTAAAAATTCCAATGGGGCAAAAGAGCAGGCAAAGAGAAATGGAATGTCGAGTCTCAATCTCATTTTCCAATCCATCATGATACACTTGCCTGTATAAATAACAAAAGGTAGAAGTATGAGAACAGGGAAGCAGGGAGGGAGGCCATAGATGACAAAGGGAGACCGATACCTTGCAGCAAAGAGATCAACAGCTAATAAGTGAATCCATGCTGAAGCTAATGTCATTTCACTGGCGAACATCTTAGCAATACCCGGCAACTGCATACAATTAAATCAACAATGTTCAGTCCAAAATATTTAGCTTTTCATAATGATATACAATTAATTTATGTTCGCTATGCACCTCTGGTAACAAGTATTTACTTGCAAACATCAGCCGTATTGTGTCAGGCGTCCAGGAGAGGTATAACAGATATGCATAGAGAAGTCCAAGCACAACATAAGGTATGCTACTTCGCATAGACTTCTTAGTCTGCATCATGCACAATCAAGTCAGTAATGCCCATTGCTTGAAGATAAGGTACGACTCGAATTGCTTTTCAACAAAAAGTAGCCTTAGGCTGATGATATCAAATAGAAAATTGTTCCTAGTTATTTATCAAAATAGAATTTCATTTGTAAGAGAAGCATTCCACATTTAGCATTAAGAACCAAAATCAAGAAAAATATAGCCAATACAATGCAATGCTTCAGACCTTTACGGAGAAAAAAAATAGTAAAGCAAAAACAAAAAGAAAAGAAAGAATATGGTAAAAATTACATTGATGCTGAACATGGGAATTCTTTAATTAATTCAGAAAATAAATTTTACCATCTCATTATTATATACCCAAAGAGTTAGCAAAATGAACAGAGATCAAGTTGAAAATTCCCAAACAAATTTGTAAGCATACCAAATCTGATTTAGGAGCCACGACCATCAGGGTGTAAAATGGGAGAACAGCTGCAGTTCCCAAAGTGAACATGTAGCTAGCAATTTGTGTATTTGTCAACCCTGCAGTGCAAAGCAATAATG
Organism: Excoecaria cochinchinensis; assembly: GCA_947683425.1. Taxonomy (NCBI): domain Eukaryota; kingdom Viridiplantae; phylum Streptophyta; class Magnoliopsida; order Malpighiales; family Euphorbiaceae; genus Excoecaria; species Excoecaria cochinchinensis. The sequence continues at coordinate 2,622,030 of CANTUQ010000187.1, forward strand.
AAACAGTAAAACACAACTACGAATCAAAAAATATCTTGAAAGAAAACAACATATTTAATCTTCAGTTGTTTATGACATGGAAGTTGGATTATTGGTAATTACAGATGCAGTCTATAAAAAAATGTGATCCTGTATATTAAACTGATGAAGAGTAAAAACTTGGAAGTAAGATAAACTAAACATTGATATGGCACCTAAAGAATACTATTAATTCAATCAACTGGTTGATTTGGGTTATTTTAGGCCTTTAAACAGATTATACCAAGTGATTGAACAGTTCACTGCAAACAGCTAACTTTCATATCAGAATAAATTTTCTCATAGCAAACTGCCGTGATCTCAAAAATTGAAGCTTTAGTAACAACTGAAGCGACAGATCAAATTCCTAGACTGAGAGCAGAAGATGAAAGACATGGCTATGGATTTACAGATAAAGGAAATGCAAGCCAAAAATCACCCTATCCTTTTTCATGTAGGAATGTCAAAGACTCCTACATGAAAAAAGAATCTTGGAAAAGTTTCATGTTCAAGCCCCAGAGATAAGAAAAGGAATAGATGAAAAGAATTGCTCCGAATTTTAAATAAAAACTGAACAATGAGCAATGAACAAACAGCCGCATTGGAAAAAAGGAATTACATGATGCATATACTCCTGGCTGTTTCCGATAGACAACAGATCCTGCAAATTTTGGTCGTAAGGTAATTCTTGAACCACCCAGAAAACTCCAGTGATTTGGAAAGCCAGCTCCCACCCTTGCAACTTGTTGGCCAAAATGTTTAGCAGTCTTATTTTTGAGAGAAAAGGAGTAACTTAGACCACCCTTCTCAACAGCACGCAGAGATCTTATAATCTGTCTCGAGTTGTCAATCTATAAGAAATGAAATTTAAACCTCAGAGACGAGCCCTCAACCTTATGAATACAATACTCTATGTATGCACCGTTCCAGACAACTCTAGAGGTCATCCAAACTCAAAGTAAATCAACACAATGCTGTGGTGATAACAAAATTCCATAATTCTTTCTCCCACATTGCATGTATACAAAGTACATATCATTCACATTGCATCTTGATCTGTACTCTATGTTATGCAAACTTAATAATATGCCTAGCACATTCGTGAGTGAGGGAGAGAGCTAGAGAACACACAATCTATTGCCATAAACATAGGAGCAACAGTTTTCTTGTATGTAAAAAAAAAAAAAAAAAAAAAAAAAAAAAACAAAGGAAAATTCAGGAAAGCAAAAGATGAACATATACAGGACGCCACTCAAGATGAATATGCCTATATGAACAAGCAACAAAAGGTAAATGCAGGCACTGAAACGACTCGAATCAACAGATAGCTCTGTGAACTTCTCAAACTCAATTGAGTTTTTCAGGCAGCCGATAAATTTACCAATTCATATATCTATCCTCCAATACGGACCATTCTTCATGATGATAACCCAAAATATTAATCTTCTAAACAAAATGGATACATCCAACTGAATACTTATTGCAATGAAATCCAAGTTCCCATTTAAAACCCAAAAGAACTACATCCCAGTCACCAAAGCTAGTGGTATTGGATTGATGAAAATGAGAAAAAACCGAAACAAGAGCAACCGAAACAAGAGCAACTCTCGCTCATTATAAAATTAGACCACAAGCTCACAAACAGAGATCAAAGGCACAAAAAAGACATACCTTGAGTGACATTTGAGAATGGCAAAGGCAGGAGGAAAAGGCCATAACTGATGCAAATTAGAGATGCCCAAAAACAATAATGGCCCCTTCATTCGGTTGACGCTAGTAATTTAAAGAATTAAAATGCCAAAAATGGTGAGGTTGGTACCTCCCGCACTATAGGGGACATGGGAAAAAAGGAAGCTTAGCAAAGAAAGAGGGAAAGAAAAAGGCTAAAATTGCGCACTCAAACACAGCATTCACATTCACACACAGTAAACTAAATAACTAATACATCGCGCACTACACTAGTCCAAGCAATACATACATACAGCACTGAAAAAGCTAAGAAACTTTATCTTCCGCACATGAAAGTTTGAAACTTTAAAGGACCCTCTTGCGCTATATCATTTGTTGTTTTGTAAGGAAGCTTTAATTGGATGGATAAAACTGATAGAGAGTTGAATTAAAATAATTGTCCTTTGGATGGCTGGATGTGGCATAATTTTGTTTTCTTGCACGTTTCAATGGGTGGCTGATGGATAGATGCCTTCCAAACTAGCCGTTCTTTACAATCTCAACCTCATTCAATTTCACATTCTTGGACCCAAAAATTCAAGGAAAAAAATTCCAATTCCAATATCTGTTAAAGATTTGAGTTTGGTGATTTTCAAATCGGTGGGTATTTAATTACTTTTTATGGCAGGTACATGGCACGTGCGAGTGCTCTCATAATCCCCTAAAAATGTTCTATGCCCATCCTCCGCTTATTAAACAGGACAATTATTATTTCATTAAATTGTAATTTTTTATACAAATTATTTTATTTCACTAATTTTTAAAAATAATAATATTGAATAAATTAAAATGTCTATTTGAATATGTAAAAAAATAAAAATATTAATTAAGTTATTAAATATTTAGTTGATATTATATGAAAGGTAAAATTAAAAAAAAATATAAATATTATTTTAAATTTATCAAAATAATAATTTAGTGAAATAATTTGATGAGATAATTTTTTTTTTCAAAAAATAATAATTTAATAGAAGCCTAAAAATTGGACATTAATATCACTTTGAATTTTTCTTTTTTTAAAAAAGTGCAAAATTTTCAACTCTAAACCTTCTTCATAACTTATAAAATCAAAGGTAGCATTTATCAACCACCTTAACTAACAAGTTATATAATACTCGTACAAATTTAGAAGGACTAAGTATATAAATTTCCACTCACAAATGTATCTTCGTATTACTTTTCAAATAAATGGATTTAAATGAGCTGAATATCTACATTTACCCATTATACATATGATTAAATAAATAAAAAGATTCGAATAGTAAATATATTTGAGGTCTTAAATCCGTACTCTATTCAAACTCACGACGAATTCTATTTTTAATATTCAAATTTATATATCCTTAATAAATAAAACAGAGCGGATTGAATGCTTTAAAAAAAATAAATCCATTTCAGCAACAAAGCATTGCGGAAATGGATTTTCATTTTCGCAATGCTTTGTTGCGGAAATACAAAAAACCCCAGTTTTCCAAATATCTTTTGAAACACCTTACAAATCAAATTATTTTTTAAAAAAACACCAATAATAAAAAAGTCCCCGGTCCAAATGATATGTTGACAAATACGAAGTAATTGCAATTTTTAAGCTATTTTTATATTTTCATCTTTTTCATTGAACTGGATCGGACTTGTTGCCATTGCCGGTTTGCAATTGAACCGGTTTGAACAGCCAGTTGTGTTCAATTTTAAAATCAATAATAAGAACTTTAATGGAATAAATTATATTTTTTGAGAATAGAATATTTTATGAAGACCGAGCTCTAACATTGTTGGTGGAATGGAGAATATTCTTGAATTTTACCACTCCTTCCTTGCTAAAAAAAATTAATATTTTATGAAAAATATGGAATTTTATTACTTTCTCCGCTTTTTTTAAGCGTTGATTTTGACTCTTGATATACAGATTAAAAAAAATAATTAATACATATTAATATTTTAAAAATATTAATAATTAATTATATTATTTTTTTATTAATTAATACAAAAAAAAAGTTACAACAAACATATAAATATATTTAAAATATAAAAAATAAGAGTAAAATAAAAAAAAATTGTATTAAAATATTTATTTAATTTTGAAAAGTGTATTAAATTTTTTTAAAAATTCTCAAAAGTCGCGCTTGAGGCAAAACGAAAAAAAAAAATCAAAAGTGACACTTAAAAAAAAGGTATAATTAAAATTTAAAAGGAATATGACTACAGAAGAGAAGATTTAATTGTCAAAATATTATCTATCAATTTAAAAGAATTAGTTTCTCTTGCTTTTTTGTTTTTTTTGCCAGTCTCAAAATATAGTGCTTTTATTTAATATTTTTTACACCCTAACTAAGTTATAAATTATCTATTTTATATCTATTTAATAGCCTTATTATAAATTATAATCAACAAACTTTCATTCAATTATTTATATTTTTCAAATAAAACTTACTTCAAAATTCAAACCATGTTTGCTATGCCTTTGATTTTTACATTATAATTAATCATCTAATACAATTGAAGGATATAATACAAAACATATTTTATCATTTAACTATAATACTTAATTTTTCTTAATAAATGTTGAAAAAAGAAGTAGGACTATTTTCTTGTAACGAACGGAGTAATTACTTCTTTGTGATTAATGCTAAAATCGTTTAGTGTTTGAAAATAAAAATGTTAAGCCTAATAATTTTTCTAAAAAAAGAAATTAAAAAATTCAAAGCTCCGGAAGTAGCCACATTAAACTAGTTAGAATTGAACTAGGAATTCCACATAGGTTATCTTTCAACTTGATTATCGTTTATAAGATACAAGGCTATATCGGTGCACTATTCATTCTGACCAATAAAATTGGAACGATACATAGAAGATTAGCATGGCCTCATCCTCAAGCTAGGATGACACACATACATATTAAGATAATGAATATTCAACTTAATTAAAATAAATAAATAGACACTATTAGAGTTTGATGTGTTATTTGGCTCTTCCACACATATCAAGTTAGGCTGTTTGCCTACAAACTTATTGAAAAATTACACAGACATTGCAAAAGTTTTAAGAAAAATGACAATAAAAATAACATATAGCTCTTCTTTTTCTTTTTAATTTAAACAGTGCTCATCAAGCCATGAGATGATATCATCAAGAACTTGGAAAATGACTTCATCAGTTTCTCCTTCAAGAAGAGAATGATAAGCATCTTTATAAAGCCTAAGCTTCTTGTCTGAACTACTTGCCTTCTCATATAATGCTTTGCTTACTGATGGATCTGTTACCACATCTGCTTCTCCATGAAGAATTAATAATGGCACTGAAACCTAATTTAATTAATCGATTCCAATTTATCATTTAATTTTTTTAAATTAATTTCAACATTTAACACTTCAAATTAAGAATTCTAATTTAATTAGTTACGTACCTCTTGTAATTTATGTTCTAGCTCTTGGGTTGTCTTTAAACACTCTAAAGCTGTCCCTAGTCTTGCTGTGTCCTTGTAAGCAATAACATTATATGCTGCCTACACTCAGTACCACAAAAATAACAATTTATTTGGTTATTTTCTAAAATAATACAAGTATAAGTCAAATGTGGAGATGTGATTTGTTACGTCAAAGTTACTAAATATATCAAATATGAATAACTGATATGAAAGATATACCAAATATGTAACCGTAAAATAGTAAATTATATCAATAAAATAGAAATAACTCACCAACTCCTGTTTTCTTGAATCTCTGAAAGCCATCTGGACGAAATTATTATGTGGAACAATTTTGAGCTTTGGGAAAAGATGGGCTATACCAATGAGAGTTTGCTTCAGTATCCATGGTGGTATCATAGTATCTTTGAACTAATTAATGGAGAGGATAAGCATATTTAGTCATAATAAAATTTAATTTAATGAAAATAAATATAAATATATGTGGAAATGGAAGAAAAATTGATATATACTTTGCACATAGGAGCAACAAGAATTGCACCATCCCATGAATTAGGGTGCTTCAAGTGGAGTTTAAGGGCTACTGCCCCACCCAATGACTGTCCAAATAGGAAGTTTTGAACTCCTCGGAACTTTGGATTCTCTGCCACCAAATCAACCATTTTTGTTTCCATTAATAAGTTCGATATATATGGCAAAAGGGAAGATAATTAAGTGAGAGTCATTAGCTATGCTTCCTCTGCTCGTAACTCTTCAGTTATACTATTAAATTCTCATAGAAAACCTTTGAAAGATATTTGTCGTTTAATTATTATTTTTCCTTGAAAAGCATTTATCTTACTTCAATTTCATTATGTTTTTCTAAAAACATCAATTAGAGTTGAATCTGGAGCAAATGGAGCTTAAAAGAATGATTTTGGAGGATCATATGCCATGACATGGAAGATTGAAGCTATGAAAATTGAAGGTGAAGTTAGAAATTCACCACTTTGAGGTCACACCTTCACAACCATGAAGCAACCCTAGGGAAGCTGTGACATTTTCCAAAAACATCTGCCTAGTACCTTCAGCCTAGTTTCATCACTTCGCCTCATTAGTTTTATGGTCATATACTTTAACGTGATAAATGAATGTGTTGCCTTGATGATCGATGCTCTTATTCGAGAAGTTAGGTTCGATATTCTTTTACTACTCGAATGAATTTTGGGTTGCATGAAACTGAAGTTTAGGCTTTAACTGAGAAAGACCTTAGAATTAAGTGTGGCTTTTATTTCTTAGATAATGCTAAATAGATAGACCCTGTAATTGATTTTGATAGGGGAAATGATGGCAAACCTTTGATTTTGGAGTAATGCTCAGCAACATCATTTACAAGTTTATCAAGGCTTGGAATATAGCCATGAAGCCCTTCTGAAAGTCCAAATCCTGGATAATCCATTGCAAATACTCCATACCCACTTAATGCCAATTTCCTTGCAATTCCTGTATTACACAATATTCACTTCTAATTTATGTAGAATTAATTGAAATTTTTCTATTTTTTTTATTGAAAAAATAGCAAATGTTATTACATATATATATATATATATACCTTCAAACACGAAAGTGCAAGTTTCTCCATAGCCATGGCAAAAGAAAACCACAGCTTTTGGATGAGAGCTCTCCGGTAGCCAGCTTTTTGAAAATATTTCTAATCCTCTTGAATTAATTTCATATGACTGTAAATAAATTTCAAACTTAGTTCTTCATCTTTCTTTAAATTGCTAATTACACTACAAGAAAAAGATGAAATAGCGACGGAAATTTAGCGACGGAGTCATTTCCGTCGCTAAATTGCGACGGAAATTAGCCTCCGTCGCTATTTAGCGACGGAATTAAATTTCCGTCGCTAATTAGCGACGGAATTTAATTTCCGTCGGTAAATAGCGACGGAATTTAATTTCCGTCGCTAAAAATGGCGCCAAGATTTCCCGCCAACATTGCCGACCGATATTTGCGACGGTTTTTAGGAACCGTCGCTAAAAATAGCGACGGAAATTCTTTCCGTCGCTGAAAAAAATAAAAAAAAAAACTTAATTATATTTTTAGCGACGGATATAAAATCCGTCGCTAAAATAGCGACGGAGTAAAAAAAACCGTCGCTAAAATTAGCGACGGTTTGAGTATTCCGTCGCTATTTTTAGCGACGGAATTTTTTTCCGTCGTTAAAAATAAAAAAATTGAATTTCCCTCTCTTTTTAGCGACGGAATAAGCTTTCCGTCGCTAAAGTTAAAAAATTTCGTTTCCCTCTCTTTTTTTAGCGACGGAAGATGCTTTCCGTCGCTAAAGTTAAATTAAATTTATTTTCCCTCTTTTTTTCTCTCTCTCTCTCTCTCTCTCTCTTCTCTCTCTTTCTCTCTTCTCCCTCTCCTCGCCCCGTCTCTCCTCCCTCTGCCCAGCCGCCGACCACCGCCCCTCCCCCTCCCTCCGGCGCCGATCGGCCTCCCCTCCCTCCCTCTTTTCCCGCTTCTCCTTCCCTTCTCTCTTTCTCTCTCTCTCTCTCTCTCTCTCTCTCTCTCTCTCTCTCTTTCTCTCTTCTCCCTCTCCTCTCCCCGTTTCTGCCCTCTGCCCAGTCGCCGCCGACCACCGCCGACCACCTCTCCTCCTCCTCCGGCGCCAGGTACAGATCTGCCTCTCTTTTATTTATTATTATTATTATTATTATTATTATTATTATTATTGTTAATTGGGTATAATAAGAATTATTATTATTATTAATATTATTATTATTTTTTTTATGTTAGATGAATATTGGTAAATTTTAATTATTGTTTAAATTTATATTTCTTAATACTTTATTGTTATTAAATTTATTAATAGAATTTTTCATATTATGATTATTATTGTTAATTAGTGTTAATTTTAGTTATTATTATTATTATTAAATTATTATTATTATTATTCAACATGTTATTATTATTATATTAATTTGTATTGTTATTATTATTATTTATTTATAATTTGTATTGTTATTATTATTATTATTATTTATTTATGTTATTTGTATTGTTATTATTATTATTATTTATTTATGTTAATTGTATTGTTATTATTATTATTTATTTATAATTTGTATTGTTATTATTATTATTTATTTATGTTAATTGTATTGTTATTATTATTATTATTTATTTATAATTTGTATTGTTATTATTATTATTTATTTATGTTAATTGTATTGTTATTATTATTATTTATTAATTTTTTTTTTAATTTGTAAAATTTCCCGACGGAAATTTAATTTCCGTCGGGAATTACCGACGGAAATTGAATTTCCGTCGGTAAATTTACCGACGGAAATTGAATTTCCGTCGGTAATTCCCGACGGAAAAAATTTCCGTCGGTAATTTTACCGACGGAAATTTGTTTTCCGTCGGTAAATTTACCGACGGAAATTCAATTTCCGTCGGGAAATTTTAGCTACGACTTAATTCCCGACGGAATGAATTTCCGTCGGGAATTTAGTTTCCCGACGGAAATTCCTTATTTTCCGTCGGGAATTTCCGTCGGGAAATCCCTTGTTTCTTGTAGTGTTACTTAGTACGTACATAAACCAAAAAGACATAAATTAATACCACTGTACCTATGGTATACAAACGGAAAATATATATATATATATATATATATATATATATATATAACTGAGTGGTTGCCCATACGGTCACCAATTACATCATAGGGTGGGGAAGAGAGCACATCATCATCAATGATATTAATTAGTGATACTTAATCTATGAGATCCATGGAGGAAAAACACTGTTAAACACATTAATTAATTATCTCAAAGTTAACTTAATCTTCATGATGAATATTAATTAAATGAAACTTAATGATGAACACAGGCTTTATGTAGTTGTTGCTTTAGGTTTATCTACGATTATACCAAAAAAAAAGAAAGTTAAATTTAACAACAGACAAAACAGAAGTTTAGTTGGTATAGTATTTTGTTTACCTCCTCTATCTCGAGGCCTTCATAGGGAATCTGCAGAATACAAACTTATCATCACTCAATAAGATTCTGCAAACTATATATTTCTGAAAACTGAAAACTGAAAACTGAAAACTAATAATATAATATAAAAAACCAAAATAAGTAATAAATAATCAAACTTAATCCCACTAACTAATTACTAATATAATCAAATTAAAAAAGAAAATTAACCTTCATTAAGCAATGATCAATTCCAATTTGAATGTTCTTGAAAGCCTCTCTTGCAAGCCTTCTTTGTTGTGCATTATCCATATTTGAATCCAAAATCTTCTGCAAATCATCATTAATCATGCCTTCGAAAATCTCTGCCTTCACCATTTCTCGCTCTTTATTTCTCTCTATCTCCTTCCTACTCTACTGCTAACCAAACCTATATTCACTCAACAAGACAAGCCGTCTGTGTGTGTGTGTATATATATATATATATATATATATTGTTGTTTTTTAAAAATATTTTAATTAAACTCTAAAATATGGGTAATAATATATGTGTAGATAAGTGGTAAATGGTTACTAGTGGAACAGTGGTAGTAGTTGGATCTTAAAAGCTGGTAATAATGGCTGTAGTTAGTAGGAAAGTAATGCCTCACATGAAAATTGTTAAAACAACAAAAATAAGTTGGATTTGGATTTAATGAGAACCAATTAATTATTTAATTAACGAAAAAAACAATTCTCAACTTTAAAAACTATATCTTTTATGGATCGTGGCGGCTTAGATTTGTTATGTTACCCCCACCGCCCTATTTATTAAAGATTTTTGTTTTAATCAAAATATGAGAGCTTTCATTAACATAAAAAGAAATTAAGTACAAAATTCAATACGTTAGAAATAGATTTAAGCAGAAGGTCCTTTCTATAATATTTGCTACCCAATCTACTTCACCATCAGCTGCCTAGCTAAGGTTTTGTTATAAGAACTAATTTGCCTTTTTAACACTTATTTTAGAGCTCATTTGCTCTTAGACTGCTATTGTAACAATTGAATTTAAATTATATAATTCATTTACAAATCTATGAAATTATTACAAAATATTTATATTAAACATTTGATATCGATCAAAGTAAACATGCTCTATACTAAGAATTTTTTAAGTATTTTAATCAAAATTATAGAGTTATTCAAGGATCCGAAAATTATTTTTTAACTATCCTGAATAGCTATATAATTCCACTTAAAATAGTTAGAAATTTTTTGGCATAGGGTAGGCTCCCTGGTAACAGGCCTTGACTGAAGTATTTTGGATATAATTTCAAAAGAAAATTAAGTTTTAAGAAAAAAGAAATTCAATTTGGGTAAAAACATAAAATCGAAAATAGAGCACTACAAGAAAATGAATAAATAGCGACGAAAATTTACCGACGGAATTGATACCGTCGCTAAATAGCGACGGAATATATATTCCGTCAGTAAATAGCGACGAAAAATAAATTCCGTCGCCAGTTAACGACGCAAAATAAATTATGTCGATAAATAGCGACGGAAAATAAATTCCGTCGCTAAAAATGGCGCTAAACTTTCACTCCAGAAATGCCGACAGAAATTAGCGACGAAAATCTAATTCCGTTGATAAAAAAAATTAATTTACGTTTCGCGACGGAATTTTTGTCCGAATTCCGTCGGGAAAAAAATTAATTATAATAATTAAAATATTTTTAGCGACGAAAATACTATTCCGCCGCTAATTACCGACGAAATTGAATATATGTCGCTATTTGTAGCGACGGAAAAAGCATCCCGTCGGTAAAATGAAATTAAAAATCTGAAACACCCTCCCCCCCAGTCCTCTCTCTCTCCTCCCTCTCCCCTCACTCTGCCCTCCGTTTCTGCTCCCCTGCCCTCACGCCGCCAACCACCGCCCCCTTGCTGCCGATCCCCCCCTCCCCTCCGATCGCCGGTCCCCTCCCCTCCTCCTCCTCCTCTCTTCCCTCCCTTCCCTCTTTTCCCGCTCCATTCTTCCCTCTTATGTCCCTCCCTCCGTGCGCCATCTCCTCTCCGTCGGCGTTGACCGCCGCTGCTCCGGCATGGGCCACCTCTCCTCCTCTGCCTCGTCCTCCTCCTCCTCGTCTCCTCCAGCGTCAGGTACACCGATCTGTCCCTCTCTCTCTCTCTTTTTTTTAATTATTATTATTATTATTATTATTATTAGTAAATTTTGTTATTATTATTATTATTAATTTATTTAACTTAATTAGACATTGTTAAATATTAAGTATTAAATATTGTTTAAAGAAAAAATTAATTTTTAATTAGTGTTAATTGTTGTTAGAATTAATTTAAATTATTTATGTTAATTAAATATTTTATTATTGTTAAATAATACAATGAATTAATTAGTGTTAATTATTTTTAGAATGTTAAACATTTGTTGAAATAGATGATTGTTAGTGTTATTAGTATTAGTAGGATTATGGTTAATTAATCAAATGACAAATTTAATTTTGTTAGTATTATTATAAAATAATAAGATTGGCATTTTATTTGAGAAATTTGTTTTTTTTTTTGTTTTATTGTATATATATATATATTTCTTTTTTTATGAGTTTATTAATTTAAATGATACTATTAAATGTATTAATAGTATTCTTCATGTTGTTAGTAGTTTTATTGTCTAATATATTAAGTTATTTTTTTTGGGAATTAGATTTTTATAATTGTAATTGAGATGTCTTCTTGTTCATGTATCAGTTTTGGAATTAATTATGAGTAACGTAGATAGATTTTGGATGTATAGACGAAAAACAAGGGATGGTTACATTAATCCTGAATTTGTAGAATGGGTTCAGTCATTTATTGAATATGCCAGTTCTCAACCTGCACATATGGACGGGGCTAAAATAAGATGTCCATGCAAAAAGTACCAACACCTTAGTTATCTGTTAGTAGATGACGTGTATTTTCACCTGTTAAGAAAGGGATTTGTTCAAAATTATTTTGAGTGGACACGACACGGAGAACCATCAATCTGCAGTACATCGATGGGAAATATGGGTAACATGTCGATAACTGAGGGTGAATTTGAAAGAGAGGGGGAATTTGGAGCCGATGATGTAGGGGTGACTGATAATCCATACGTTCAAATGGTTTACGATGCAGCTGGCCATGATTTTAGGGAAAGTACACCAATGCTGGAAGAACCCAATGAAAATGCAACAAAATTTTATGATTTGCTAAATTCAGCAGATCAGGAGTTATGGCCAGGCTGCGATAACATGACTCAGTTATCTTCTGTAGCTCGGATATTGAATATAAAATCAGAAGGCCATATTTCGGATCGAAGTTTTAACCAAATTCTTGCTTGGTACAATGAATCATTGCCTCCTGACCATAAAATGGTTGATAATTTGTACAGTGTGAAGAAACTGATCAGTGGTTTAGGTTTGCCTGTTGAGAAAATTGACTGTTGTCAGTTGGGATGTATGTTGTTTTGGAGAGATGACATCAATTTACAAGAGTGCAAATTTTATAGTCAACCTAGGTACAAATCTAAAAGTGGTGGTAATCAGCAGAAATTGGTACCTTGGAAACGTATGTATTTTTTTCCATTGACTCCCAGGTTTCAAAGACTATATGCATCCGAAGTTACTGCACCTCACATGAGATGGCATGATGAGCACGAAAGTACAGGTGGGATAATGAGCCATCCATCCGATACAGTTGCATGGAAACATTTCAATAACACCCATCCTGATTTTGCTGCTGAATCTCGAAATGTTCGGCTGTGTTTAAGCATTGACGGATTTCAACCTTTTGGTCAATTAGGGCAACAATATTCGTCATGGCCAATCATAATTACTCCTTATAATTTGCCTCCATGAATGTGTATGAATGAGGCATATATGTTTTTGACAATTATTATTCCAGGACCTAGAAATCCGAAGCACAGAATTGATGTATATTTGCAGCCATTAATTTATGAGTTACAATAGAGTTTGGGATGTCGGTGTTGAAACGTATGATGCATCACTTAAACAGAATTTCATGATGAAAGCGGCATTAATGTGGACAGTTAGTGACTTCCCTGCCTATGCTATGTTGTCGGGTTGGAGCACGGCTGGAAAACTAGCATGTCCTTACTGTGGCGATGTTTCAGATGCATTTTATCTTCAACATGGGTGCAAAACTTCTTGGTTTGACAACCACAGGAAATTCCTTCCACCTGATCACCCGTTCCGACGGAACAAGAACAAATTTATTAAGAATAGAGTTGTTCTTGCTAGTCCTCCAGTTCTCAAAAGCAGTGAGCAAATTTTACAAGACATTGATGAGTTGGGTTTACTTAAGGTAACAGAACATGATGATGATGAAGTTAATGAAAGAATCAACAAAAACTTTGGTTGGAGGAAAAGAAGCATTTTTTGGGATTTGCCATATTGGAAGACTAATTTGTTACGGCATAATCTAGATGTGATGCACATTGAAAAAAATATTTTTGATAATGTGTTCAATACCATTATGAATATAGAAGGAAAGACCAAGGACAATGCAAAATCACGAGCAGATTTGAAGTTGTTATGTAGAAGTCCTGAGTTAAATAAAGATTACTTAACCGAAAAATATCCCAAAGCATGCTACGCTTTGGACAAAAAATAAAAGGAAGTCTTGTGTGATTGGTTAAAAGGACTAAAGTTTTCGGATGGTTATGTCTCCAACTTGGCAAGGTGTGTCGACATGAGAAAGTACAGACTATTCGGTATGAAAAGTCATGATTGTCACGTTTTTATGCAGAGACTACTCCCAATAGCATTTCGAGAGTTATTGCCGACAAAAGTGTGGGAAGCTATAACAGAGCAAAGTATGTTCTTCAGAACATTAATGTCATGCGAGATAAATGTGGCAGATATGGTAAGATTGGAAATAAAAATTCTAGTAATCCTGTGCAAACTTGAAGCAATTTTTCCTCCAAGCTTTTTTTACTGTATGGAGCATCTACCCGTGCATTTAGCACATGAGGCAAAACTCGCTGGTCCTGTTCAATATCGTTGGATGTATCCATTTGAGCGGTAACTATCTATGACTTTCAATTGCAATTATATTATACCTTTGTATGCTAATTAATGGCATTAAGATATATCATATAGGTATTTGTTTCACTTGAAGAAAAATGTAAAAAATAAAGCTAGAGTTGAAGGTTCAATTTGTAATGCTTATTTGGTCGAAGAAGCAAGTACTTTTTGTTCGCATTATTTTGAGCCTCATATACACACGAGACAGCGGAAAGTACCACGTAATGATGATGGTGGGGAATCAAGTAATCAGGCTGAAAACTTATCCATTTTTACATATCCTGGGCGTTTACATGGCCGTTCAATAAGGAAAATGCTAATAGAGGATGAATTAATAGTGGCCCATAGTTATATTTTATTGAATTGCGAGGAAGTTCGGCCTTTTGTGAGGTAAGTTTAATATATACACTAAATTGTTCATTTGTTTTACTATGTCAAGAGTGTAATATAAATGCTGTATTTTGGCATTTTAGATTATTTGAGGAATGGATACGGAAGCTAATGCCTGAAAAAAATGAAAATGAGGTGAACAAGGAAGTTGAAAAGAACTTTCATCATTGGTTCAAAACATATGTAAGTTGTGATTTTCACCATACAAATCCATACATACAATTATATATGAAATATATGATTTAAATGATGTTAGCTTATTGGAATATGTAGGCATCAACAAATGCAATTGACAATAAGTACATCATTGATCTTGCAAAATGACCTTTGCGATATGTAAATCATTTTCGGTGTATTTCGTGAATGGATATAAATTTCATACATAGAGTCATGATCATAACAAAGAAACGGTAAACAGTGGGGTTTACATTCAAGGAGAGCTGATGAATTATTATGGGCAAATTGTTGATATAATTAAAGTTGAGTATCCTGCGTTGCCAATAAAGTGTTGTGTATTATTCAAGTGCGAATGGTATGATATAACTATTAACGTTGGAACAAAAAAACATACCAAATACAATTTAGTTGATGTCAACCAGCGTAGAAGATTGAGGAACTTTGAACCATTTGTGTTGGCAATTCAAGTGGGCCAGGTATATTATGTCTCTTATCCAAGCGTAAACCGAGACAGATCGGAATGGTTTGCAGCATGCAAAGTAAAACCAAGAGGCATTTATGAAAGGAAAGGGGTCGGACAAAGTGAACGTTCTGAAAATAATGATGCATTTCAGGAGGAAAAATCGAAAGTTCATGAAATCAATAACTCTATGAATTTTGAAGACAACGAACCATTGAACTATGCGGACAATGAATTTGTTGACATTAACTGTGAGGATGATGAAAAAACTTTGGTTGGCGATGGATCTGATGACGAGCCAGAATTTTCCTCTTATACATCAAAAAATGAGGATGATTTGAATTACAATTTACAGCTTAGTGACGATAGCGAATAATTTGTTTACCTACTTGCTTATCATGTGAGAACAATTAATATTGCACTGACTTGGTTTTTAATTTAATATGCTTATTACAATGTAATTATTTTCTATTATCTGACAATATGCATTTTTCTTATAATGTCAGGTTGAAGAATGTTTAAGCGAAAGAAGAGAACAGGGATTCCTCCACGACTCAGGTTGTATGATGGCAGTGACAGTACTGGTGATAGAGGATCCCCATCGCATGAGCTCAATGCCAGCACTGAGGCTGCCGCATCACCGACCATCCTAACTGTTGCACCATCTACCATTTCTTCCACTGATTCCACTCCTATGGCACACCCTGAATTTATGCCACCTCAGCTGTCAGGAACAGAACAAGCGGAAGAGCCTACGCCTGACTCAATTGGAGTTGATAGAAGAATGTATATCAACATCACAACTGAGGAGTAAGTGATTAATATTTCACTTCATTATGATTTCAATGACAGTTATTACTTGTACTAACATTATTCACATTATTGTATCTTAGATTGAATCCTTCAGGAAAGTGCTCACGCATAATGACAAACTCTTTTAAAAACAGAATTGAATACGATGGGTTTGTCTGGAAGAATGTGTCAGAGGAAACAAAGAATTTTTATTTTGAAGAATTCAAGGTAAAAAATTTATGATAAATTTTGTTACATAACAAATTATATTTTACACTTGCTTACATTTTGTTTTTTGTTCTGTCTGTCTCATAAGAAAAAATGTTATTGGGACTCGGCGTTTGACGATATCATGTATTTTGTGTGGGAGACTCGTGTGCGGGCACGTTACAGAGATTTAGTGTGCTTGTTAAAAAATGGTGGTGTCCGACCTCGCTACATGACTGAAGATTTATGGGCACATTGGAGACAGTATTGGACGACCCCTGAAGCCATTTCCATTTCAGAGCGAAATTCTAGTAACAGACGGGGAGGACCTGAGAAACTCAGTTCATACTTGCATACTGGAGGATCGATGTCCCATCGGGAACATGGAGATAGACTTGTAAGTATTACAAAATATTACTGTTACCACTGTAATTAATAGTTATGATGTCTAAAATTTATTTCATTACCATAGAGGAGGATGGGAATGTTACTTGTGTGAGGAGGATGGGAATATTACTTGTGTGAAGAGTTTGCATTGTTGTTGAATGTTGGATGGTAGCATAGTCTCGAAATTTGAAGTGTTTTTATGTCTTTGTATACAGGAGGTATGCTCCAAATATAGAGGAAATTCTGCCGAAATTTTAGTAAAAACTTGTACGAATAGTCAATAAATTATAGTTCGTCTTTAATTTTTTTTATGTTTGCAGGGAGCATCGATGGGTCGACCGGCTACCCACGCTGAGGTATTTTTACACACCCACACCAACAAGCATGATGGTCAAACGTTCGTCAATTCTCGGTCAAGGGTTTTACATGTATGTACAAATTACTATATTTTACAAATTTTAAATATCAGTTATTATTAATCATTATTTATTATAAAATATTTGTCCTACGACAGAAATAAGTTCAAGATGCAATTCAGCAACGCTCACAAACTTCTGATTATGTTGATGCGAATCAAATCTATTATGAAGTGACTGGTGGTAGAGACTAGCGAGGACGGGTATTTGGCTTAGGTTCTTTGGCCAAATCTTGTTACTCGCATTCCTCAAGTTCAAGTACTGCCGCATCTAATAGACGGTTTGCATCCAGGGAAGTACTTGAACTTCGAAATATTGTAAATGAGCTGAGATCTAAATTGCAACAGTCACAGACTCGATGGCAACAATCTCTGGACTTCATATCTGAGCTACACAATGAGATGGCAAATTTGAAGGGTATGGTCGACTCGTCATCGCAGCAGTCTGATCGTATTTCTCAGCCGCCGCCGCCGCCATCAGTTTAGTTATGATTTGTATTAGACATATATGGATATTATGTTATTAAATAATTACTAACTTTATAATTAGCACAATTATTAAATTCGACTATTATTGGATATTAAAATTTAGATATTATTTTCATTTTTTCATTATTTTGCAATTAATTTTAGAGGTCATATCTACATAAAAAAATTTAATTTTAAAATTTTATTCACTTTCCCGACGTAAACTCTATTTTCGTCGGGAATTTCCCGACGGAAGGCGCATTCCGTCAGGAAATTTCCTGACGAAATACCCCATTCCGTCTGGAAATTACCGACGAAAATAGAGTTTTCGTCGGGAATTTTCCGATAGTATGTTCTTTCGTCGGTAAATTTTCCGACGAAAATTCCGTCCGTCGGGAATATTCACCGACGGAAGACCACATTCTGTCGGGAAATTACCGACGGAAACTCTATTTTCGTTGGGAAATTTCCCGACGGAAATTTTTTTGTCGTTACAGTTTCCCTACGTCGAATATGCCGACGGAATCATTTTTCATCGGCATTTTCATTTCCCGACGGAAATTACTTATTTTCCGTCGGGAAATCAGTTTTTTCTTGTAGTGGAGTATGAAAGGGTTTTTTAGTACCCAATATCAAAGTTTTAAGGCAAATTAGCTCCAAAATTAACGATAAAGGCAAATAAACTCTTTCAACAAAACATTTGAGGCAAATCAGAACCTAATCCCTATTCAAAAATAGCCCTCTTGATTTTTTATTTAGAATAGTGCCCCAGACGAACTACAAATCTCATTGTTTTTGCTTCTGCAATCAAACACCTAGCGGTAGCTAATCCCTCTTCCCACCATCTTACACATATAATTCTCCTATGTGGTATTTTACAATGGTTGTTCCTCCTGGTTCTTCACTATGTATCATAAAGCTTGCATCAATATTAATTAAGTTTGAACTTTCCTTTTAAGGGTGATATACAACTTCCATTTTCAGATATTCTTCCTTGATTCCTCTCCTCATCGCTTTTCCTATATTTTGATGTTGGTTCTAACATAGCTTCATGCAATAATCCCTCACGGTCACCTTTTTTAGTTCGTTATATGCCTACAACTTGTTCTCGATCTGTTTGTAGATCCAAATCTGGCTTTCCTAATGGCTTCATATTCTCTTTCTAAAAGCAACCCCTTAATGATCTGGCAAATCAGGGACTAAGGGGATAGTAAACATAAGTTTTTATTCCATTATTATTGTTCCATCATAACCCATCTTCCATTGCTTCCCTTCCTTATATAATGCTTTTCCAAACCCACAAAAAGGATCCCATTATTTCCTCTATTTTCACATTAATCCCTTTTTTTCTTTATTTTCACACTCTCTTTGATCTCCTCCCAAAAGATTTGGAAGAAGATTCCATGAAAATCATCAAGACTTAAAGCTTTAAATCACCCTGTTGAGAAGACTAAATTCTTTATTTCCTCCTTATTTGGTGGTATTTCTAAAGACTGGTTCATCTGAGGCTTGATACTTCTTCTTATGGACATTAAAAGTCTCGCGGCATCCTCGATAGGTTTCATTTGAAACTTGACCTCAAAATGATAGACAACCTCCTCCTTTGTTTCCCCAACCTTCATAATGGTTTCACCATTTACCTTAAGCAGACAGTCAATTCTATTATTGCTTCTATGTTGAACAGATGTCAAATGGAAATATCTGGTATTTTTATCACGCATTCTCGGCCAATTAACTATGCTTTTTTACATCCAATACATTTTCTCCATCTTTCAACTGTGCTCCAGTGCTTGTTGTAGGTCCTCAATCTCTTGCCTGACTTACTTAATTCTTTGTGACCTCCTAAACACCCCCCCCCCCCCCCCCCAATATTCATTTAACTCTACAATCCTTTTTAAATTATTTTCCATATTTCTTTTTACCGATTCTCTCAAAGCCTTATTATGACACAACCCTAAATTTTGAGATAATAAGTTCATCATTCCTCATTCTCCTCTCCAAACCTCTTGAACAATCTTCGTACATTGAGGATACTCCATCCAGCCTGCCTCAAATCTAAACCATTTCTCCCTTTCTCCCTTCAAACTTTGGTTCCAAATCTACAATAAGAGGTTTATGATCAAACCCAATCAGATCCCCATGGAAAATTATGGCCCCTAGAATATGTTTGAACAACTACAATTTGCTAATCCCTTATATAATCTCTCTTCAATATATTTCTCTCCCTGCCTCTTATTCGACCAAGTAAATTTACGTCATTGCCATCTTAAATCAACAAGTTACTAGTCATTTACAAGCTTTTGAAAATCTTCCACTGTTCTATCACATCTTACACTATCTTTTCTTTTCTCCTTCAACTTTAGAATAATATTTAGATCTCCCAAACACATCCATAAAGCATTTCCAGCAAGTTTTAAAAACTTAACATCTTTAAAAAAACCGTATTGACCCCAATACGGTTTTTTCTTTTTGGGTGCACATACACTAAAGTTAAGTAGAAAAATTTATCTTTCCCCACAATAATATCTTTAAACGAACACAACTCCAAACCCCTTATGTTCCGTTGTAATTCAACATGTGCTGCTCCATATAAATCTTATCTTCTCCTAAACTTCTCCAATTTAGATGAATTTATCTTTCTTTCTATTAAAAAGCATATATGGGGACATTTAAAGCCAAATAAGCTATTCTAGAGCATGGATTATCAAGGCATTCCCCAATCCCTAACAATTACAATTTAAGATCCTAATGGATATTGTTGTGACTTAAGGCTGGCCATCGGTGCCTTTGGACTTTCTTAAGTAAATTTCTCTTTACCCTATTCCTTTCATTTCTAGCTTGATTCTCTAAAATAGTCTCCCGTGTCCCATACTCCCCTTGTATATTGCCCTTTCTTCTAACGTCCTTATTCCACTTTCTATTACTTGCCAAATAACTTTACTCTTCCTCATATTAAGCCTCCCTCTATCATCGAGCCTTGTTTTCCTTTTCTCCTCCTATGCAACCTTATACAGTTCAATAGTAGCAAACAACATTAACTCTAACTCACTCCGCCCTTCCAAAAATCTCACTTTTTTCAACAACACAATGTTTTCATGTTCTTTCCACTACCATTTCCTCTTGTCAACTCCGCCACACTCCTCCATTACAATATCATTTGTTTGATCCTAATTCAATGGTTTTTTATTATGGCCATTTGGTTTTGGATGTGAGTAAAAATGAAAAGGTTTTATCTATATTTTTGGTTACCCATTTTTATAGACGTGTAAATTTTCATCATCAAAAATTGGTTTAATTGGCCTAATATGATTTTGAGTGATATGGTAAGTTTTCAAGCCTTGTGCGCTCTCAATTATAATAGTCCAAATATCGACTGTATTTCTTTACAACTTTTATGAACATGTTCTTGGAGGCTTGATCAAGTATTGCCATCGATCTTTTCGTTGGATTTCATTCCTCTACTACTTCCTATATTTACAATTCTTGGATTCTTGACTTTTGAGAATGAGCTAGGTAGCTTTTCTTTTTCTTTCTTGCTTTTAGAAGCATTCCTCTTTTGTCCCTTTTTTTTCCTTCTCCGGTTAAAGCTTCTAAAAGAGCTCGGATTTCATATATTCTTTCATTCTTAAGAAGAGTTAGAGTATGGCCTCCATTGCAACATGTGTGCTTGTACCTTTAGCTTGTATATATGGGTCACTGGGGACCTATCCCCTTTGAGTTTCAAAGTCGTAACTATTATTTTTTTCACAGGTTTCTAGTGTTCTCGCCACAATAACTCTTAATGAAAGCACCAAATAATAACTATGAAGATGGCGAAATAAGATGAAAATATTGAATGAATCGAAATATAATATGGATCAAGAAATCCAGTCAGGTTGCTAAGTGGACTAGTTGCTTCAGCCAGCAAATACAATAGAACATAGGTCCTACGAGCAATAGGGTAAGTGCTCTAATGTCTAAGTTGGATGGAGAAAACACATAAAGAATGTCCAAAGTAAAAACATTGATATCACCAATATTTATACAGGTATGTTCTCCGGTCCAGTCAATTTGAATTTTTCAAGTGTTTGGTGGCCGTTCGTCTTTCCATTGCGTCTTCTGTCAATCTAAAGGTCATCCCAGAAAAATTGAAATTTGAACTCCAAAATTATATATCTTGGGTTCCGTGCCATTTACAGAGTTAATTTTAATTCAATGGACCAAATAAAAACAATAAGAAAACGAAACAATTCAATTTCCTTAATAATTATTGGTCCATAGCACAGCCAACGAACAAACTTTATGGCATATGTAATGGAATGGCCCATTCATTCCGAGCGAGGTCACGGTCTGAATCTGTCTTATTGAAAGCTTATAAATTTCACACCATATGTCCAATACAGAATTCATTGCAGGAGCTGACAAATCTCTTTTTATTTCATTTACATGTAATAGATTTTCTTTATTCTTAGCGAGGAGCATGCACCTAAAAAATTAAATGTAATGCAACTTTTATCGGATAAAAATTAAATGTACTTATTCAATTTTTTTTTTCATTATATTCCATCTTTATTTTAGTTCTTTAATTTTATTGTCTATCAAATTTTTATATCACGTGCAACTTTAATAGACTCAACTACAATATACTCCCTCCATTTTTTTATAATTGTCACTTTTATTATTTTTACTAAAATTAAGAAATATTAATTAGTCTTGAATTTAGAAAAAAATTGAGTGATTCAATATATATTAAGTGATTTAATGTAAAAAAATAAATCTAATTGGTCAATTTTTATTGAAAATAAAAATTAAATTGGAAAGAAAAAATTAAATTGCATTGAAAATCTAAAAATGACAGATAAATAGAATTTGAATTTTATTTAAAAGTGACAGAAAATAAATAACGGAGTGAGTAACATTTTAGTACTTAAAAATTAAACAATTAATTGAATTAATTTTCAGTTCACGTTGACTACTCTTTTAAACTTAATTCTCCCAATGTGGAATTTCACAAGAATCAAATTTCATTAGAAGATAATATATATAAACCATAAAAGTCAGTGCATTTTAATTGTGACCTATACATAAATTGAGTCAATGCCATGTCTTACTAGCTATTGTTTAGTCAGTTTCATATTTATAAAATAAAAATAATTCTAAAGGACATTATATTATTGATTCAATTGAAAATTAGATATATATGATAAATCTAATATAAAAAAATCAAAATATATGCATAGATTATTAAATTTTTAATTTCAAGGTAGTTCTAGAGAGAGTGTGTCCCCCCGGTAATTAATGTAGCTGCGCCCCTACTATTCTAAGAATCATTTATTACGGTGGGTAATAGAAAAATATGCATAACTAAACGATCACGACTACTTTGACGTTATATAATTGAATTTGCTCTAACTTCTTTTTTTTTTTTTAATTCGATTAAATATGAACTGATATGAAAAGTTTGGACTTGAGTTAATTTGGGGTTGATTTCACTCAAAATCACTCAACTTATCACTTATCGCGCAAAAGTAACCGGCTTTTTTTTTTCTTACTTAAATGTCACTGAACTTTTAATATTTTTGCAAAAAAGTCATGTTAACCAGAATCCGGCGAGAACGCTCGCTGAATTGATGACATGGCATGCCATGTCAGAAACTATATGCCGTTTAACAATATTTTCAACAAATGATACATCTAAATTAATTTCACTTGCGGTCACTAAATTTATAATTTATCACGCAAAAATAACAAATTTTCTTTTTTTTTCAACTTAAGTGTTATTGAACTTCTAACTTTTTTGCAAAAAAGTCATATATTTACTATTCGTTATCACGTGTCATATGTCATGTTATCAGTCCGGCAAGAGTTCTCGCAGAATTCCGGTTAACATGACTTTTTGCAAAAATATTAGAATTTCAGTGACATTTAAGTAACAAAAAAAAAGTCGGTTACTTTTGTGCGATAAGTGATAAGTTGAGTGATCATGAGTGAAATTGACCCGTTAATTTGTGATTTGATGCGAAATTGTTTGGATAATTTATTTATAAATTATTCGGTATTCAAAATATACTGATATGACTAATTTTAGTTCACATAAATAGATTGATAAGTTCGAAAATACAGAAATAAAGAGTATTTGAAGATCCAATTCAAATTTAAGTGGAGAAAGTTTCTGAAAAAAAGTGAACTCCGGTCGAGTGAAGAGTGCTTTTGAAAAATCGGACCACAAATCATTTCTTCCAATTCAAAGAAGAAAAAATGTGTAATTTGCATGAAACGAGCAAGCCTAGTTCGCAAAGGAAAATCATAACCGTATAATCTATTGAATTAATTGCGTCTAACTAAATTATTGATTGCTTGAATATAAAGAAAAAGGTTTTTGTCTTTTAAATCGTAAAGAAAAAACCACGTTGACTGAAAAGGCACAATTTTGAACATGATTTGTAATTAATTACAGAACAATAAATTTAGCCTTCTGCCCTAAAAGTAAATGGATTAGATGTCGTTTTCCATTATTAAGAAAATAGCATCATTAGGAATAACATTTCTGAAAAATATAATTTACACTGGTTTTGATCTTTGCTGCAAATAAATCAAATTGAATCGTGTGTGTATAAGTAGGAAATTACAACTTATATATATATATATATATGGATTTTTTTATTATTCTAAAAAAATACAATTAATAACATTTTACAAAATCGAAGAATTACAAAAAAAAAATAGTTAGGAATAGGCCAATCCGATCGGGCAAAAAGACTGAAAAAGCCTTTCAAGGGAGGAACACTTGACAAAGTGAGCATCCCAAGTGATTCTAACTATGGGTGGGCAACGGTTGAGTTCGGGTCAACCTGAATCGAACCCGAATAACCCGAAAACTAAAATTTGACAAATTATACAACCCGAACCGACCCTAAATTGTAGTTGGGCCCGAACCGAATAATCCAAAAATTTTCGGGCCCCGAATCGAACCACCCGAATTACTCGTATTTTTTTTAATTTAAAATTTGAAGGAAAATTATAACAAATATAATTTAACGGAAGTAATATTAAGAAATTGTATCTATCTCTTGTAGCGCAGAAATTCGTTGCGGAAATGTCTACAAGGATCCATTTGTTTTTGGTCACCGGTCTGGCTTTTACCCACTCGAGATAAGAGCAACTAGTTCACAATCTAAATGTCCCTGAAAGATAAGATAGAAAACAAGCGTGAGTGGGAACGAGCAGCCTTGCGGCGTGTACGTTTTCTCGTTACCAAATTATGAGGACCTCACCTCTATTTATAGAAATCCTATAAGCTAGAGACCTAACTCTAGTTTAACTCAAACTCTTTTTGAAATAGAATTTGGTAATTTTAATAAGATTAAATAACTCAATTTAATCTGAATTGGAACTCAATCCATTATAGAGTCATGGGCATACCCAAACTCTATCATCTCCCACTCGCACATGACGGAACGCATTTCAGTCTTAATTTTTAGTTATACTGGTAGATAGATTGTGTGACCAGCATACCTCGAGAGCACTAGTGCTATACACCTGTTAGGGATATATAGCGTCTCGGAAAACAAGATCCTCTTCTTCATGTATGTCTAACCCTAGATTACCTTCTCACATTCACTGTTTTAACTCATGATTTCATAAAATAATTTTCATGTTCACTATTATGTTTCTACTCATAGAAACTATAATAAGCTAGCCAGTGAACCACGAAACCTTATGAAAGTGATCAAAAAACTATCTTCCCCTCTTACTGTATGCCATCCATCATGATTCAACTCGCTTTTCTAGTTAGATCCTACAGGCCTAAACTTTTCCCGGACCTCTTGGAAACTAACTAAGCTAACCACATTGAACCATACTTTAGGGATAAGTTAAGGGTTCTAAGGGTCGAAATATAAATAGGGTCTCACAATAGAAAAAATTGAGATCAGTAATATTATTAAATTTCCATCCCTGTGGTCATATAAGCACACACAGTATAAAATATGTGTTATGGTGTTCTTTCCTTCCATTAAAGGAGTGCATGTCTCACATTTCAATAATGTGTATATCAAAACACCATACAGAAGCGTAAGGTTCCGATGCACCGAAGCACCCAACTTTAGTCTGCTTATTTAAGGACTACTTCTGACTTTTTAGACAGAACGTGGTAGTTACATATAACTTACCATCGGACTCCATACAATCCTTATTTTGGATCTCAATCCAAAACATACAACTTTATGTATGTCTTTATCTCGCACCTTAACAAGACTCATTTTGTAATTTCTGCTAGACAGTACTTTTAGTTTGAACAGGCTCTCGAGCATTCTCGTATGTTCAAAAATTGCCTCATCTTAGTCTTTGCCAACTCATTGACAAAACTAAGGTAAATAACCTTGTGAGTGAGCTACTTCTCTGTCCGACATGCTCAATCTCATATCAATAACAGTAAATATTTACACATAAACATTCACACTCATGTATTGCCAACAATGAACTTTGGTTATTATTCATAAATAATAACGTTAAGGGATTATATAAAATATAATAGTACTAATTAAATTCTACGCAAACCTCGAGATCTAATGTGTCTCTCAAAATACATCTCTCGTTTTAGGTTTACTCAACGGATCTGCATGCGTAGAAACGTACTGTAAGTTCACTTCTCCTCGTGCAATAATATTTCTCATGTATTGATAGTTAATGTTGATATGTTTAGCTCTACTATAAGTTATCAACGATTGACTGTCACTATAGACTGTCACTGATACCTCTGAGACAGTTACTCTTAAATGGCTCACAAACCATTTCAGCCAAACTGTCTCCTGTACTGCAATTGAGGAAGTGACAAATTCAACTTCCACTATTGATAGGACTACATGGGTTTAATTCTTGTTACTCCACGAGATAGCACTCTTGCCAAACAAAAATATGTAACTTGGAGTGGATATCCTCTCATCCACATCTCCTGCCCAATCAATGTCTCTGTATTCTCTCAATTGCAGATCCCTTTCTTAATAAAGAGAATAGTCTGCAGTACCTTTAAGGTATATAAGTATCCTTTCAATTTTTTCCAATGTGCTTTGCCTGGGTTAGATTGATATATGTTTACCATGCTCACTGCATAGCATATATCATGTCTTGTATACAACACTGCATACATAAGACTACCCATGGCACTGGCATATAGAACGTTTCTCATATGTTCTTTTCTTCTGGCTTATTAGGACACATATCTTTGCTAAGAAACTGATTCTTGGTAATGGGGTAATATATGAGTTTGCAGTTTTGCATATTAAATCGCTTAAGGTCTTTGTTGATATATTTCTCTCAAGAAATAGACAACAATCTTCTCGAATGATCTCTTGAAATCTTAACTTCAAGAATATAATATGCATGACTCATATGCTTTGTCTCAAAGTTCGACGATAACCAATCTTTGATTTCATTTACGTACCATTTATCATTCTTAACTTTAAGTATGTCGTATACATACAATGCCAAAATGATAAATTCATTTTCAAAGCTTTTACTATAAGCACAATGATCTTCATCGATCATGTTAAACACATTCGACCTGATTGTATGATGAAATCTCAAATACCATTGTGTTGAAGACTGTTTAAGGCCATAGATTGAACTCATCAATCAGCAAACCTTATGTTTGCTGCCTTTTTTGATGAAACATATAGATTGTTCCATCCAATTCTCCATTGAGAAAAGAAGTCTTCCCATCCTCTTGATGAAGCTCTAGGTTCAAACTCGCCACTATGGTCAGAATCAACCTTGTGGACGTAAATTTTTACAACAGATGAGAAAGTCTACTCATAGTCAATCTCTTCCTATTGTGTGAACCTCTTAGCGACTAGCCGAGCCTCATATCTTTCGATACCTCTTTCAGCCTTTCGCTTTACTTTGAGAATATATTTATTCTCAATTTGTGTCCTTTCAGTAGATCAACTAGTTCTCAAACATGGTTTGATCTCATGGATGCCATTTATTTCTATGATTGCTTTAATCCATTTTCCTTAGATGGGTATGAAAAGGCTTTTTGAATATTTTTATGCTCTTTCTTTATCTTATGGGGTAATCAAAAGGGCTTCGTTCAAACCTTTGATTTTAAATCGTCGGTATGAAACACTTATCCTTTTAGAATTTTTGCAGTTCTGAATCTTAATAAACATGTCTCATATATTCATCGTGATTCATAATGCTCCCACTGGGACTATATTTCATGCTCCCACTGGGACTATATTTCATGCTCCCACTGGAGTCAGGAATACCATATTCTTTCCTCCCACTGGAGTCAAGAATACTCCCACTCGAATCAGGTCTCGAACATCCGGATCGTTTGGAGGATGGGAGTCTTAACCTTCTTCCTCTAAATCCCTCCCACTCGGATGGAATGATCCTGATGGTTCCTCTTCCTGAGATTAATCGAAAATGAAAT
This sequence comes from Excoecaria cochinchinensis, assembly GCA_947683425.1. Lineage (NCBI taxonomy): Eukaryota > Viridiplantae > Streptophyta > Magnoliopsida > Malpighiales > Euphorbiaceae > Excoecaria > Excoecaria cochinchinensis. The sequence continues at coordinate 2,649,948 of CANTUQ010000187.1, forward strand.
CTTAATTCACTTCGCCCAACTTTAAAAATTCATCCTCTCAAGAATATGACGTCTAGTGATTCAAATTCTGTCATTATGCCATTTTCTTACTTATTAATGAAAATATATCCTTTTGATACTTCAGAATATCTTACATAGATACTCTTTTTACCTCTTGGTTTCAAATTTACCAAATTGAGGTATCAAGGACTCAAGCATTACAACCCAAAAGTTATAAATGGCTTAGGTCAACTTGTCAACCAGTTCATAACTTATAAGTTATGATAATGACAGATTTGGAGGGCATATAGTTCAGAACATATGTGACAGTCAATAAAATATCTCCCCAATAGGATATAGGCAAATTTGCCTCTGCCATCATAGATCTAACCATATATCTAGGAGAGTCTTATTTCTCCTTTCCTCAATACCGTTTTATTGTGGATTTCTAAAAATGAACAACTAATGTTCAATCATTTTTCATCACATAAAGCTTTAAATTTATCATAAAGATGTTTTTGACCTCGGTCAGTACTTAAAGCCTTAATCTCACTGTCTAATTGATTCTCAACTAAACTCATATAAGTCTTGAAGCAACTCAATGCTTCTAACTTGTGAGAAATCAAATAGACATGACCATACTTAGTATAGTCATCTATAAATGTGATGAAGTAGCAGGCCTCATGCCTTGCCCTCACATTCATTAGACCACATACGTCAGAATGAACTATTGCAATGGAAATTTGGCTTTAGTTTCTTATTTGAATGACTTTCTAACTAGTTTTTCCTTTTAGGCAATACTTTCATGTAGGTAATTCAACTTTATTTAAATCGCCTACTAAACCTTCTTTGACTAACCGACTCATTCGATCTTATCCAATATGGTTTAATTTAGCATGCCATAATTTCACATTATTCTCATAACAATGTGAAAAATAATAAATTAAAGGAAAAAATAGTTTTACTCAAAAGGTCATGGTACACATCCATAACAATAAAATCATTCGGAATATAATCAGAACCAAAATATATATCATTCAAGTATAAGCGTATACTGTCATCCTCAAAATATAAATTGAAAATAAATTTCAATAAAGTAAGAACATAACCTAAATTTCATAACAAAGGTATCTCGATCTCTTGTTACATAGTCCATTGGTTCTAAATCTATCACCCACAAAAGATAAAATTCAGAACTAGATACATAAATTTCACTCACTCTTGAGTCAAAATAGTGTATCTTTATAGGCACAATGCAGTCTCTTTGCATAGTATCTTTTTAGGCAATTGAAACATTTCACTCTTTAATTGTTTATCTCATTTTTGCCTTAGGACCTTTTGTGATTCTATTCCTTTTGCTTTTCAAGCTCTCGAGCCTTTTCCTTATCCCTATTGTTGAAGCTTCTTTTGTTATTCTAGTTAGAACTCATTCTACCAGAACAGGACTGTGCCACATGCACTATGACATTGACCTTAATCACTATCAGACGGTCCCTTTTAAGCTTCAAATGACAAGCGACATCCTTAAATGCCTTTATGCTTATCCATGTGAGTTAGTTGCATCTTCAAATGCTACCAACTCTTGGGTAAGGAACGGATAACAGTTTGGACCTACTACTCATCAGTCACTTATGACTAAGTTCACTAAGCTCACTTTTCCTTTTTCATCTCTCTTAGATATTTTCGCATCGAATAATCAGACTTTTTCTGATATGTATCAAATTTGATCATTGATGATCGGAGCTTATTCAGAGTCACATCTCTGAACTTCTCCTGCAAAGCGATCCACAGATCCATTGCATTTTGATACTTGCGAAATTACTTAGTAATGTCATCATCCTTTTGTACTTAGCAAGATGATTCGAGCAGTTGAATTCTGCTTCTTTCATACCACACAGGCATCTCGGTCCCGCCTATGCTGGGCCATAGTGCCATCCTCAGGTTCATCCATAGCCGAACTTGAGGATTTAAGAGTCTCTTGCTCTTCAAGCGCATACTGGATCTTCATATTCCATATTTCATAATTGTCAGCATTCATCTTAATATCTTTATTAAGGGTGACAATTGACTTGGAAACAGTGTCCATTAGGATCCTCTGATTTTAAATGGAATAATATTGCACATATTTAAGGGAGATAAGGCAACACATGCAATTTATTATGCACCTGAAATAATAACCTAGTAAAATTTTCTATTAGACTCAAATTCGAAAAGGTTACTTATAGTATCCAATTACCCTCTAAGTCCTAATGTCCAACCTTACGTTTTAAAATTTCATACATAATAAATCTGAATTATTGGATTATTAAGTTCTCAAACTTATGAGGGGATTTTATTAAACCTTTACTTAATAAACATGCAATCATTTTACTCATAAAATATCACAAGTCAATTAACAATTAAAATAAATACATTTATTATAAAGTTAAATGCCATCATAATAAATAAATAAATAAACGCATTTATTTAACCAATAAATAAAATTCAGTAATCCCAAAAATAAGACATTCATCATGTCAAATATCAATAGGAAACATAAATCCTATTTAACAAAAATAAATGCCAACTTAAATTGACACTTATGTCAACTATTATTGAAGTCCAGATTTCATAAAATCTTTTTAGTTATTAGGATTATATTTTTGACCGATTTAATAAATTCATCAAGCGACTTATAAGTCTATTGATAAAGCCATGGACAATGCACGCTCCGTCCATTTCTCAACACCATCACAGAATTTTAGTGTTGCTTTTCAACACTTGCCTTTTTGGCAACTCTGACCAGAATTTTATTTGCATACTCAGACCACCAATCCAAATACACTCTTACATTTGTTCTAACACATTTACTTTATGATGCACTATTGCATCAATATTATCAGCTCAAATCTTCCTTCGCATTCTCATGTTGCTTTATAGATCTCACTCTTACATTTCTCAAAGCAACCTATGCACAATTTAAGGAAGACCTACTGTCCTTATTCAATATTTCTGTAACATAAAACAGAAAATTTTTATACACTCATGTATAAATACACATGATTGAAATATATTTCAATCAATAAGTAAGGACAGAACCTCAAAAAAAATTTCAAAATATTTTAAAAATTAATCAAATGTAGAAAATACTTTTTCTATAATTTTTAATATTTCATTTTGAAATTAAACACATTTAAATATAAAAAAATACACAATTAATTTTCTGGTCATTAAAAAATTTGAAAAAATGACCAAAAAATCAGAAATAATTTGAAAAAATTATTTGATAAAAATCGAAGCTGAAATGGTGGTCGGAGGATGCCGCACGCGCCAACAGGAGGGAGGTAGACGTGCTCACGCGCTACACGCGCGGCCTCCCACTCGACCAGACACGTGTCAACACCACAGCGTGCCACGTGTCCGATTCCTACTCATCCACCTGGCGCACACGTGGCACCGTGGTACACGTGGCATGACACGTGTCATCCACTTGACATTGTCTCATTGGATCACGTGTCACACGTGACACGTCAATATTGCCACGTGGCAGTCCTCGGTCTGACACGTGGTAGCCCCTGATTGGGCCACGTGGTACCATCTGATTGGGACACGTGGCTTGACCACAATCATCCTTATGTCACTATATTATTGGTCCACGTGCCAACCCCTCTCAGCTGCCATGTGGCATGGCCTCATCCATCCATGTGGCGTTCAGCGATTGGGCCATGTGTCAGTGTGACACATCACAGCTGACACGTGGCGACGCGCGTGTGGGCCACCGCCCACGTGCACGCGCCGAACAGATTGGAGAGCGTGTAGTCCACACGCCGCCTTGCCGACCGCTTCTAGCGCTCCGATTCCGACCGGTGGGGGGTTTTTGGGGTCTCTGAATTCAATAGTGAGGTCAAAAATTAAAAATCCCGACTTCTAGTTAGCCGTTTAGAACACTCATGTTCATCCCCTCGAGTTTCGGTGTACACATACACGAAATCGAGGCGAAATATACACGTATATATATTTTTCACACAAAAAATAAATTTTTTTGTTGTCTTCAATGCATCCCAGATCTAATAATTTTACACATAAAATTTTAGATTTTTTTAGCCACATGCCAGGACATAAAAACAACGGCTCTGATACCAATGAAGGAAAATTATAACAAATATAATTTAACGGAGGTAACATTAAGAAATGGTACCTAACTCTTGTAACGCAGAAACTCGTTGCGAAAACGTCTACAAGGATCCATTTGTTTTTGGTCACCGGTCTGGCTTTTACCCACTCGGGATAAGAGCAACTAGTTCACAATCTAAATGCCCCTGAAAGATAAGACAGAAAACAAGCGTGAGTGGGAACGAGCAGCTTTGCGGTGTGTACGTTTTCTCGTTATCAAATTATGAGGACCTCACCTCTATTTATAGAATCCTAAAAGTTAGAGACCTAACTCTAGTTTAACTCAAACTCTTTTTGAGATACGATTTGGTAATTTTAATCAGATTAAATAACTCAATTTAATCTGGATTGGAACTCAATCCATTATAGAGTTATTGGCGTACCCAAACTCTATCAAAACTAATTAAACAATAATATTAAAACTATTAAATAACTAATTAACATATAATATGAAAAATGCCTAATTAAATACCTAATTAACTTGTTCACCATCATAAAATGTCTAAAAATTACAACAAATTAATAAAATTCTTGATCTTTAATTAATGACAACATTAAAATTGAATTGTCCATAACACATAATGCCACCATCTTCGATCATAATCCCATGTTATTTGGGTAAATAAATAGAAAGCATATTGAACTACAAAACGAAATAGACAAGAAAGTATAAATTAACAATTTTCAAATCCCAAGAGCTAAGTAGAGATGACAATCAAAAAATAAAACATAAAAATACAAACAAAAAATAAAGCAAAAAAATTAATAATAAATAATGAGAAGCAAAATTAAAAAAAAAAAGATGGGAATTTTCATCGTTGCCCCCTTTTGGGTGTGGAAATAAGGCTAGATCAAGTCAAGCCTATGGAGATCCCTAATTTAATCGGAAGAAAATATGCAAATGAAGCCTGCGGAGATCCCTAACTTAAGTGCTCTTTTAGAATTAAGCATATATGAAAAATCAAATAACTTGCTCATAATATCAGTCCATCTTGAATCAGAACCCAAACAACCAAGAAAACTTCCAAATATTTATATAATTAAAGCTTAAATATTCTACACTTACTTCGGTTGAGGCTACCGGCGACGAAGATAGGCGGCGGTAACAGTCAGAGGCAACAGGCAGTCGTGCGATGAGTGGCGGTAGTGATGGAGTAAAGGGCAGAAAGGAGTGTGATTCAATTTAGGGATTTGCTTTGCTGCATGAAAGGGGGAAAAGATGAGAGGGCAAGTCCATCTTTTCCTTTTATCTGAGAGAATAGTTCGGATGGGTCGGTTTTATAGGGGTTTCACTCGAACCCAAAATTTAACAATTCTTGGCTCCCGAACCGAACCGATATATCCTAACAACCCTATCCGAATAGATATTTCAGTTTGGGTTGTTCGCGTCGGTTCGATTTTTGCCCACCCCTAATTCTAACGGAGACATTCCAGGCACTTAAATTAGAGTTAAAGTGTGTAGAGAGAGAAACTCTTAGAGTGTTTAAAAGTGTTAACTCCAGTGGAACTGGGCCTTTCTATAGTGTGTAGATTGTCACTCTTACTACATTTGTTTTCTTTCTCTCATTTTCTTTTGTCCATTTTTAGTGAGAGCCTATGCATTTTTCGAGTATCCCTTTTAACCAAGTAAGTTCCTAACTTTGCTTTATTTTTTATAATACCCACTATCTATTAGGTTTGATACATTCTCAACCCAAAGCCCGCACGTGACAAGCCATCATTCAAGCATCCACCATCATGGAGGCGGTTTGATCGGACTAACAGGACCATGCTTTGTCAATTCCACTGACACACTCCACTATGCATGCTCAATCAGATTACAGTGACCCATACCTTTTACCTACTCTTAGCACTTGAGTACATCTATAAGTAGACTTTTTATATACACTATAAATAGCTAAAAACATTCAAAAGTTAGGTACATTCAATTTTGAGATCTTCTCTCTCTAAACTTTACTAATTTAAGTTTTGGAGTATTCACGCTTGATCCGACCAAGCACCTCTTCTTGCAGGTCAAGCTGGTCTTAAGATCTTATCGGCTCTCCCATTTAGACTCATTTATTTCTAATCTTTCAGGAATTACCAATTTCTTCTTTTTCTTTTCAATCATGGCCTTGGACCTTATAGTGATAGAATCATACCCCTCTTTGACATTTTCTCAATCTTATTCTTTTCCTTAAAGAATGATGGCTGCCCCTATAAAACATGTGGGTCCTAACACATCCCCTTTTATGCGTAAAAGGCGAAGCTTAGAGTTTTTAAATGACTATAATAGTAAGGATGTTGTGGCTCTCTCCTTTAAACTTACCCCTGATGATGTAGATAGTTTTAAGGAGAGATGCATCATTCTCTATGATGTGTCTGTTGTGGCTTGTCCGCCATCTATGTCTTATGATGAGGGTCGTTTTAATAGGAAGTTCTTTATTACATATCAAATGTGCTTTGACTATGGGCTTAAGGTTCCTTTCCACCCTTTTTATAGTTTAATAATGCAAGCCTATAGGTTTTCACTCGTTCAATTTTTCCAAACGGGTGAATGACTATAGTTTTTTTAGGAGTCTATGTAAGCAGTTTGGAATCCCACCTTCAATTGACCTCTTTATCTGTTTCGTTTATGTTTCATCTAGGGAAAGAGATTTGTTTACCGTCTCACTAGCAGATTAATGAGAAAGCATATCACTTTACTATATTCATGTAAGGGGCTTTAAGAAAAGGTTATTCTTAGTGGGTCCCAGGGGAGGGTTTGGAGTTTCTTTGGTTCATCAGAGAAACCAGATTTCATAAATGATGCAATTTCTGGCATAAGCTTGATTGGTACCCCATCAAGCGAAATTGTTAAACCAAACCTAGAACTCTTACTACAGTTTTCCTTATGTTGTTAGTATATGTAGATGATGTCAGTACTACAAGAAATTTATATGCATAATCATTCATACAAATTTTCTTCATGAAAAATTTACAATCAAAGATTTGGGGTTTGCAAAATACTTTTCGAAGTTAGAAATTGCTAGTACCACTGTAACACCCCCATACCCCCTAGGAAGATAAGAAAGTTCACACTACGGAACACATAACTCGGGACATGAGCTCATATGCATTCGCATAACATATTCAAATTTCACTATAAAATAAAACAATAATACAAAAAAATGAAAATACTAAATTATTCCACTAAATGCTACAATGTTCGAAATCACTATTATAAACACTAGTTCTTTAATTTTACATATTCACTTAGCATACATTATCATTACATTTACATTACTACCATCACTACGAAAGCCGTTAAAATCTCTATACCAGACTCCTCTACTAATCTTGTGTTGGCCTTGCTCTTAACGGGATGTCCTTGAACTTAACGCTATCACTGGTACCTACACAGATTAATAACCTATGATGCTTAGTGGGAAACTATAATGACATGAATGGCCTCTCACATAAGTCGTTTATGCACGCATACATATGTGATCAAACATATTTATACAATCATATATTCAATTATTTACAATGCATCACTAGTCAAGTCACACTAATAGTCATTTATATGTTCTTTATACTAATCATACACGTAACATGGCATAGATAAAATGAATATTGTCTCATAACAATTAAGGTAATCAATCATGTTCATTTCATTACATTTATTACAAACACTTTAATTATACATAAATTAACATGCATTCATACATTGTTACTTGACTAATTCCTAATCACTTCACTGGCATGCACTTATAGTTTTAATAAGACTGAAACTTTTATATTGCCTGAATCCTCATTAATGGAGGATAACGAGAAACAATAGATACCGATGAGCAGTATCAAACACTGTGAGACATAAGTCTCGAATCATTAGGATACCAAGTGGTATCGAACACATCACTAGGCAGCTGCAAAACACTGGCCCTTATAAGCATGCCTATCTATCCACGACTATACACGATTCAGGCATAAATATAAACTTTACATGTACCCACTAATTCACTTTGTAAAACATTCACTTGTTCACGTTACATAATATTTACTAGTTCACTTTGCATACAATCATATATTCCATTTAAATCAATGCACATTCAACTATATTCATATATCAATTATGCATGTCTAGAAACATGTATCAAAACATTCTATATGCATTTCACTATTATTTTCATGTGGTTCAGGTACACTATAAACATTTTATCATGATTCAATCATATATGGTCATTTATTCATTATACATGTTCAATATCACTTATCATGTCATTTTATGTCCCTATCGATAATTAAATACCATGTATATACTTAATTTCTTTATTAACCTGTTATGAAATAACATTATTTACATATATTTTCAAGTTACATTCATTCATATACTCACTTCACAATACTAGACATGTGTTGGACAAGTATATATAGGCTAAAAATTGAGGTCACACGGCGGTCAGACATTCTTGCCTAACGTGTGGGGCGACGAAAACAGGTTTTTAAGTGGCAGAATAGTTTTATACGGCAGTCAGAAATTCTTTACCACTATGTAAACCCATTCTGCCCCACTCTGCACAGGACATATTCTAACTTTCAACTTGTTCTGCATTTTTAAGCTAATAAACGTCATTTTCAGCCAAAATAGTCTCTAGACTTTTGTTTTCCTATGTCTTAGCTTTCCAATGACTTCTAAAACTCCAAATATGACTAAAACAATGCAAACTATTCCTATGACTTGGACATAACAGATACCCTTCGGTTTTGGCCAATTTTTGGTCACTTAGAGCCAAAATTAGCTCATGGACACTTCTATGACTTATGTAGGTATGGAAGTTACAGTTCAAATAACACTGGAATAATATCATTTAGAGGCTTATACTCTAAATTATAATCAAAACACTATCTTAGGGTCAAGTGTGTCCCAGCACAGTTTTTCACTAACTCTATTCACATACACAATTTATCACTTTTCAAGCCAAAACTCATCACAACCATCACATATTATCATAAAAACACTCAATTCAACTCACATCATATATCAAAGCCCAAATTAACATATACATAAAATTCTAGTTTTCGAACCTCTTTAGGCACCCAAAAGTTCCGTCAAGCTCACTTTTGCTCTCACTTGCTCTCTTCCTCTTCTCGACCGGATTTCCTCCACCAAAAAGCATCACAACTCACGTGAATTACCTCCTAAACAATACAAAATTTAGCATCTAATACAAAGAAGAGAAGAAGAGATGGTGAGTTGACCCAAAACTCACCTCAAAAGCCCTCAACTCTTGCTTGATATTCCAAAGCTCTCATCAAGCCAACTTCAAGAATGAATTGAGAGAAGAAATAAAGGAGAATTTAATGAGTTTTCAGCCAACAAAGTGGCCGGCTACCCCCTCTCTCTCCTTCAACACATATATTTATCTTTGTGTGGTTTAGCAAGTTACACATCTTTTGCTCTTATTGGTCTATTCAAGATTTTTTTTAAAATATCCCTTTTGATCCTTATTTTCTCCTTTTATTAGACATTAGCATATAGTTAACTTCCATTTCCTAAATTGGCCCACTATACAATTTCCTTTATACACATATGCCATACTTTAATAATTTTCAAATGGCCGCACTTACCGAAACTTTCTATTTAATAACGGTTATGTCCTTTTATGTGCATTCGATTTTCAATTCACCCTGATCATGTCTTATCACTGTTAGGGGGTACTTTGGGTCCTTACAACCACTGCAGGTACATTTCTCTCTCAAATGAAGTATATACAATATCCTCAAGGATACTAGTCTTTTTGGTGTCAAACCTGCCCTCACTCCTTTGCCTAAAAATCTAAAATTTCAGGATAATTCTCCATTGTTAAATGATCAAGATCAGTTTCGAAGGTTAATCGATAAATTATTTTAGTGGGTCGCAGGGGAGGGTTTGGAGTTTCTTTGGTTCATCGGAGACACCAGTTTTCATATATGATGCAATTTCTGGCATACGCTTGATTGGTACCTAATTGAGTGAAATTGTTAGACCAAACCTAGAACTCTTACTACATTTTTTGTTATGTTGTTGGTATATGTAGATAATGTCATTACTACAGGAAATTCATATGCATAATCATTCATACTAATTTTCTTTATTAAAAATTTACAATCAAAGATTTGGGGTTTGTAAAATACTTTATCGAGTTAGAAATTGCTAGTACCACTGTAAGTACATTTCTCTCTCAAAGGAAGTATATACAATATCCTCAAGGATACTAGTCTTTTTGGTGCTGAACCTGCCCTCACTCCTTTACCTAAAAATCTAAAATCTCAGGATGATTCTCCATCAATGTTTTTAAAATCGGACCGGACGTCGACTCGGCCTGCCAACTGGGTCAGGAGTCAACTGGTTCGATCGGGTTGGCTCGAAATTTTTATCTTTTTTTTAATATAATTATTAATAAAAAAAATTAAAAATATAGTATATAAAAAATATATTTAAACAACATATTAATTATTAAATATCAATATATTAATCATTTTTTATTTATTTTACTTTTTTTTAGTAATAATAGTAAAAAATTAACCACAACAATCGATTTTTTTTATTAAATATTTCAATTTCTAAGAAAAATGTAATTTTGAATTTATAACAAAAATGTAATTTTGAATTTTTAATTTTTTTTAATTTTAATTTCAATTGTAAAATTTATTTTTATGCATGTTTATATTCATTTATTTTTCAATATTCTTTTATATTTAAATTATTTAGTTATTAAATATCTAAAAAAATATAAAATAAAAATATAGTGAAAACAATTTCACATAATATTCAATTTTATCAAATTTAATATTAATATAAATTAATTTTATCATCAAATATAAATTTTTAGTCGAATGATATTCAATAACTATTAACCCGGATTATAAAAATATAGTTTAGAATATATTTGATTTTTTTCGGTTCAACCCGATTTTTTACTGTTCATTCCGGTTTTTTATATTTTCTGGTTTTTACATTGAATCGAACCGATTTTTCGTTCGATTCGCGGTTGAACCGATTGGTCCGGTTTTCAAAACAATGTTCTCCATTATTAAATGATCGACATTAGTTTCGAAGGTTAATCGATAAGCTATTGTATCTCAACTTGTTTAAACTTGATATCCTCTATAGTGTTTAGCCCTTAAGCCAATTGGTTAACAAGCTACCTCAATGTCCCTGCCATGTTGATATGTAGGGCCGGAAAAGAAAAAAATCATTAAATCAATTTAAAAATCGAGTCTAAACCGATTTTAGCGGTTAACTAGTTCAATTGGACGTAAACATGAACTTTAATTTTTAAAATTATGGTTACTAGACTTGGATTTTGACTTAAGTGTCTGGTTAACCGATTAATTAATGGTTAACCAGTCAATATGTAATTGTACACATATATATGAACATAAAGGTAATTGTCACATGTATCCATATTCTGCTATAATATTAGAAAATTAATGGCTGATAAATTAATTATATAATTTTATTTTAGTATATTGTTATTAAATTTAAATAACTTGTTTTTTATATTTAAAACTTAGAGAATTTATATTTTAATGTGATAGATGGATTCAAGTTTTTTATATGAAATTTATGTCTATTTTTTTTTAACGTTTAACTAAGGATTAATGGTTAATCGACCGTATTTAGCAGTTAATCAATTGTTAATGAACTGAATTTGAATTTGAATTTTAAAAAATAGACTTTAATGGAATGAAATTAAAAAATAGGTATAAATTAACCAATTTATACCCACCTCTACTGATACGCATATCTCAATATATACTTGAAAGAAATTTTTGAAATTAAAAATTTATCCAAAATTTTAATATTTTTTTTTAAAAAAAAATAGTATTAGCTCTCCAAAAATTTCTTAAATTATTTTTTTTCCATGAAATTCTTTATTTAAAAAAATAGTATTGGTCTCCAAAATTATGTAAATTTCATTTTAGTTATTATATATTTGCTTAAAAAATATTTTTATTCACTTCAAATTAGATATTTTATATTTATTTTTTACCTGCGGAATATTAATTTCTCATTTCGTCTCGGTGCATCCTCTACTTTTAAAGTCAATGCTTGGCCAATTAACCAGAAAGAGTTTGACAAGGTTTTTTTTTTTTTTTTTTATTGACTCCTTAATTTCTTAGAAAACAAAGAAGCAACGTGTGTCTAGATCCTCTTGTAAAGTTGAGTATAGAAACATGGCATCTACTGTTTGCGAACTAAATGCCCTTCAAATTTCAATAAATCCTGTATTCCATGAGCACACCAGTTGGCTGTCACATAGTACGAACCAAATGAAAGCAGGTTTCGTTCTTCCCAACCAACTCAGTTACAACTTGCAGATATTTTAACAAAGTCCTTTTCTGGTCCTCATTTCAATTCCGTATCTTCCAAGTTGGGCTTTCTTGATCTTTCTCAATTCTCAAGCTACAACGTAATACGGCATTTGTTTAGTTGTTTATATTTTCTATTATTAGATGAGGTGGCAAGATTTCATTGGTTTACATAGATTTTTCTTTGTATATAAAAAACCACGGCCAAAGGTATATTTTTGACTCTATTGTTTATCAAAATAGGCAAATTTATCTTCAGCGTTTATTTTGGGGCAAATTTGCCCCTAACGTTTGTAAAATTAAAAATTTTTGCTCGCGCCGTCAGCGGTCAACTAATTTAACGGTTAAAGTTATCAGTAATTGACGGTAAAAATAAAAATCTCCTATTTTACAAATGTTATGGACAAATTTACACGTTTGAAAAAACGTTAGGGGCAAAAATATACTTTTGGCATCCAAACGTTTGATTCATGTGTCCAATGAATGTATAACACGTGTCCCACTAGCAGTCAACTAACGTATTAACGGTCAAAATTAGCGGCAATTGACGGTAGGGACAAAAATTTCTCATTTTACAAATGTTAAGAGCAAATTTGACTCAAAATAAATGTTAGGGCTAGATTTACCGATTTTAACAAACGAAAAGTGCAAAAATACACTTTTAACCAAAAACCACGCACTATCTGGCTTTAGGTGTGCTTTTTGGATTAGTAATCCTTTTTCCATCCATTTTGTAGTGATGAATATGGATTTTTTCAATAAATTTTCGTCGGTGAAGACAATTTCATTGACTCCCCTCGGAACCAATTAGTAATATATTCTCACATTTGTTTAAGAGGATTCTATATTAAAAGTTGGAAGCAATAATAAGAGATTATAAATGTGAATGAGTTAGTTTTAAAATTACTTAAATTAATTTAAAACAATAGTAAATTCGCAATAATAAAGTATTTAACTTTTCAGCCCCCCTCAAAGTTTGCAGCATTATTATTACATTTTAAAACCTGTTTATTTATGCAAAAACCCTTATTTTAATTCTTAAATTTTAACGTTTTTACACATTAAATTCTCGAATTTTTTCAATAAAATACATTAAATATAAAATGTACAACACAGACGATAATTTAAGACACATAGTTAAAGTCAGATATATTTTAACGGAATAATATTATTTTTTTCGGTTCTTTTAGACTTAATGTGTTCTCCTCAAAAAATTCAAAAACTAAATGTATAATTTTTAAAATATAGAAATTAAATGTTTAAAAAGGTTAAAATTTAAAAACAAAATATGTAATTTTTAAAGTATAAGAATCTAATTCATAAAAAAGATAAAGTTCAGAAACTAAATTATAAATTTTTCTGTTATTTATATAAATTTTTCTGTTATTTATAGGATAATTCAGAGCAAATTAAATTATAAAAAAATGTGGAAAGCTCCGCCCAAGAACTATTTAGAGGCAGGGTGGACTCATTTATAACTGCTCTCCTTAAGAATCAAACACTTGCCTCCCTTAAAAATCACGTAATTTCAATTATCCCCCTTAAAAAATCATATAGTATTATAGTTTCAATTAAATTTAAAAAATAAAAAAAATCAAATATTCTCACCTTATTTAAAACATTTTTAAAATTTTTCCCTTCTTATAAAAATATATTAAAGTTTTGCGCCCCTTAATATTAATTTCTGGATCTGTTCTTTTTTAAAGGCCTCCAATGAGAAAAAAAAATATATAGTTAAATCAAAATGAGAAAATAGTGTGTGTGTGTATATATATATATATATATATATAACAAAATATATATATATATAACAAAATATATTTATGTATATATATATATATATATATATATATATATATATATATAACAAAATATATTCCAACAGAATAAATTATTTATGTACATCCGGCTAACAACAAAAGAATATGAATAGTTCTTGGCTCTCGAAAAAGAAAAATAAAATAAAATAACATAAATAGTTCGTATATCTTTTATTTTCTTTTGCTTTTTTTTGCATGATGGAAAATGAATCGGCAAGCGATTATGAGGTATTATTTTTTATGCTGTGCTCCTCAAGCCAAGAAATTATATCATTAAGAACCTGAATAATTATATCATCTGGCTCACCTTCAATAAGAGCATGATAAGACTCCTTATAAAGCTTAAACTTCTTGTCCGTACTGCATGCTTTCTCGTACAAAGCTCTGCTCACAGACGGATCAGTTACAGTATCAGCCTCTCCATGCAGGATTAGCATCGGCAGAGAGACCTGCACTCACACCCATTGCACGTTAATTAAGGCCACGAAGATCAGTATACCGAATCAACTGAATTCTATTAAATCAAATCCTAGGTAGATAAGATAGTAGCTACACGGCTGATATGTCCTTGAAAATGAGCTAAAGAGAGAAAGGCGACCAGATTCTGGACAAAATCTCATATTGCCAAGATATAATGAATTAAATGAAATACTTTTTTTTATTTGTTAAAGTTCCGTAGGAGGTGATCAAAGAGGAATTGACATACATCTTTCAATCGCTGTTCTATCTCCTGAGTGGTTGTGAGCATCTCCAAAGCTGTCTTCAACCGTGGCTTGCCCTTGTAACAAACAACGTTATAAGCTGTCTGCAATTGGAAAGATGTAGAAGAGGAAGAAGAAATTTAGGATGATATCCAGTTGGAATTATAAGTGGCTAAAATGCAGAGACAAATTGAATGGCTCATAAAAGCAAAATATGCAATCAACTAAGGCATTAGAAATAATCTGTTGGAGTAAAGATACAAACCAGTTCCCGCTTCTTCGAATCCCTAAATGCTGACTCGGCCATATCCTTAAGTGGAACTAATTTTTTCGTTGGAAGAATATTGGCCACACCTATCAAGAGTTTCCTCAATAACAAAGGTGGCACCATGTCATCTGCAATCTGCAATTAGTGTTTCAGCTATTGCAAGGCAACATTACAGATAAGCAAGGTATTACATAATTGAGTGAGAAAAATACTTTGCACATTGGCGCAACAAGAATGGCACCATTCCATGCAGTAGGCTGCTTTAAGTGCACCTTCAAAGCAACAGCACCACCCATGGACTCTCCAAACAGGAAACTAGGAAGAGAGCTAATCACTGGGTCCTCTGCAATCCAATTGAGACAGAAACATGCATCAAGGTTAGGCCATAACTTGATGTTAACTTTATAGATTTGCTGTAATAAAAATAAGAACAGAGTATTGCAAGTGATAAAGAGAGAATAAGCATATCATTTGCAATAATCATTTCTTGCGTATGGAAATCTATATTTTCACATTAGCTTTATTGAGTCCTAGAACCTGTCAGATCTTTCCGCAAACCAGTCAACAGAAGTGTAGAAACTTGAAGAGAATGCAAGAAGACACCAGAAGTAGGCAGGAAAAGAGTTGCATATTTGGGGCTGTCATATAAAAGTTCGTAGAAAAATTTTGGCATGGAATAGTTTTTGGAATATTGAGAAATCAATATGGGATTGAAAATATAACTGAGAGCAGATTATTCTCAGGAGCACTTTTCAGACAGCCAGTTTTTTCTTTGTTCCGATGTGCTTGAACACTGGAACTTGCAAAGCATGGGGCATGCACTCAAGGATTTCTTACAAACTTATTTGGTCAGTTTCCCTTAGCATAACCAGGGTCATTCCAGCACTAGAGGACACTATAAGAAACCCTTTCAATTTTAAGGAATTATGCAGAGAAAGTGGAGGGCTGATTATCAAATATATGCATCTGCAATGCAAGAAACAATAAGAACATCTTTGGTTTAAAAGTCTTGGTCCCTATAATATAAAACCAAATTATAAACACGGTAGACTATAACATAAAAATATGAAAAAAATAATAATAATAATCCGTGTAAAAAAGCAAATTTACCTCATCACAGTAAGTTAAAACAGCATAAATAATATAGCTAGATAAAGTTCAAGTATATTTAACATTTAAAAAAACTGCATCCACAGTGAATGGGATTAGGCAGTTTGAGCTAGACAGCGGGCTAGATTAGTATACTAAAGGATGTACGCTCACAGAATGGATCCTGCTTATAGCAAAGTGGCCAAAAACTTTATCACATTTCATATAAAATCTTCACTCAGATTTATGGCAATATTAGTGATTGGACTAGGAAAAAAGAGGCACTAGATATAGGTGTGAATGAGAACTAGTTCCCAAGTCAGAAAAAAGGCTGTATGAGCAACCACCATCTGGAAAAGATTCTATACGCAAGTAACCTCAATATATCCTTAGTCGAAACACAAGTTTTGGTTACCTAAGAAAGGCACATGATCAATGAACCAAAGAGTCATAAATGTAAAGAATGAACAGACAATGTGAACTATATCAGAGAATAGTCATATTAAATTACACGCAAGGTGTGTGCCAAGGTGGATCTAGAGCTGTGATAGAGATGCATTCTTAAGTGCTGTGTAAATCTTCTATGCACAATCAAGAAGAAAGCAATGAATTAACCAAACATAGGAAGAATTCAAAAGCTTTTAGATATATCCCCTGCTTCACTAAGAATCCTAGTAAATCAAATCACAAACTGTTAATAAACTGGCCAATTATCCAGCTGTGCCAAACCAGCAGTATAAGTTCCTTTAAGATTAACAACTATCCGTCAGTACTGCCAACGCAAATCACTGATGCCCGGTACTTGGCATGCCCTTCAAATATAACAAGGCTTCATTATACTTATAGGATTATACTTGAAAGTTTCTCACATTTGTTTGGAGCCCATGTGTAATGGTAAGTTCAAAAGCGCCAACATACCATCTGATTTTCATCAATTCCTCAACAAAAGTACATAGAATTCATATAAGGAGCTTAAACAAACCACACCTTTGACTTTGGAGAAATGCTCAGCAACATCATCAACTAGCACATCAAAGCTGGGAATAAAGCCATGAAGGCCTTCTGAAAGACCAAATCCTGGGTAATCCATAGCAAAAACTCCATACCCAGATGAAGCCAACTTTCTTGCAATTCCTGCAAACATTGCCGAAAATCAATAAGTCCATTATCAGAGCATCCTAACACTACTTAATGGTTACTACTGCTTAATAATTGCAACATGCCTTCAAAGAAAAATGTGCAAGTGTCTCCATAGCCATGACAATAACACACCACTGCTTTTGGGGTACAAGTCTCTGGAAGCCAACTTTTGGTGAAAATTTCCAATCCTCTAGAGTTCACCTCATATGACTGCACAAAGACAGAGATAATATAAATACAAAAATAGACTAAAGCCTCTTCGAAGAACCCAGAAAGTTTGTAAAATCAGATGTAGTTTAAGGGTAACATAATCTGTTAGATTCACTTGTCAAAAAAAAAAAGGCTCAAAAAGCCTGAAGTCAAAATATTATCTCCAGTTTTCACATCCATGCCAATATAAAAAAAAAAAAAAAAAAAAAAAGCTCATTGACTGTAGAACTATTATATAAGAAAAAGATGATTAAAAGAAAAGGCAGATTGCATGAGATGTCTTCTACATGAAAACAGTAGTGGAATTCATCTCCTGATGATTAAACGAAAAGGCAGATTGCATCAGATATCTACTACATGAAAACAGTAATTAATGGAATTCATCTCCTGACAATATCAAATTTGAACTTAAAATGAAGAAAATTGTCCAGGGAAAAAAAATATCATTTGAAACCGAAAAGCAGACTTTAGTACAACACAAAGAAGCAAACAAGGTGCTAGAAATTATTGCACCAAACAGAGCTATTTAAATGTCATATCCACATTCTCCAAAAAAAAAAAAAATTGTCATATCCACAATTGGTAGTTGAAATCTTAAATATAGACTCCCTCTTCTCCCCCTTAAAACCCACATGAGCCATGTGTGTGTATATATTAGGATACACATTTCAGCTGGATTAATTTATATGCAGTGACTCAACTTTCACCCAAGTAAGGTTATGGTTATTATTTCTCGATTTATGACAATAAAATAATTCTATTACAATTTTATAACAGTAAAATCAAAAATATAAAAAAAAAAAAGTTCATTCCAGTAACTTAACTCGTGCATTAATGATGCAGATTTTTCCTTTGCAATTCTTATTTTTGTTTGAACTTGAACTCTTATACCGTAAATAGCCAATTCTACCGTTTTTCACGGCCTTAAAATTGATTGAATTCTATTTTTTCACGGGACAAGTAACCCGAATAATGTTTTTCTAGCATTTTTTACTTTATTATTACAAAATTATACTTAATTAATTTATTATTAGTTGCGCGGATAAAACTAACCCATCTCACCTTGTCAACTTCAACGGCTCCTTCTACACAAACACACACAGTACGGATACAATTTTTAAGCATGCAAAATAATAATAATAATAAAGTAAAAGGCCGGCGACTACAACAAACAAAAACAATAAGCCGTTTTGACAAATAATCAGTAAGAGAGCAATTTTAATTCGAAATATAATCATCAAATAAAAATAAACAACAATTACCTCACATATATTTACCTCTTTCATACTCAATCCGTCAGCTGGCGTCTGCAACAATCAAAAACAATAACCGTAATATAAACCTAATCCCATTTGATAAATAATCCGTATTAAGCAATTCTAATTCAAGATACAATCATCAAATAACAATAACAAATAATAATCTGGATCTAACAAAACAAAATCAACATTTACTAGAACTCCGATTCCATATGCTGCAGAAAAACAAAAACAAATTCGAATACAAGAGATAACAAAATCGAAATTCAAAACAAGTGTAAAAATGAAAAACCTTAAACAAAATATGATCAAGACCAAGCTGGATGTCCTTAAAAGCTTGACGAGCGCGTCGTCTAGCAGGCGCCTCATCCATGTTGTCAAGAAGAAAGTGCCGTAGCTCCTTATCCACATCTGGTAGCTTCCCTGTACCCCCCATTTTCTCCCTCCTTTTCCCTCTCTTTCCCCCGAAACAAACAATCCCTAATTTAAAAAAAAAAAAGGCGCAAACAAAATATACTGAGAAAAAAAAATTAATTGGAGATGTGAAATTGTGAAATGCCAGATTCTTAACTGCCATATTTATACTTTTTCTAATAATAATAATATAAAAGAGAACCGTCTAAAAAGCTGCAATGGCCACCATGGACTTTTCCGGATTTGAAAGCCATAGAAGGTAACAGAATGTGATTGCAGACCAAAAAGAGCTGAAATTTAAAAATATTAAATAATTTTACTCTTGTGGTTGCCAAACAAAAAGAAAAAAAAAACACTTTGGATTATTTATGTGTGATTATCGTCTTAAATGGTTTTCTTTTTATTTTTTTAATTCGAGATACGTCATTTTGCTGCTGTCATTAGACTGGTTCCTGTAGAAACTTCCAAATAAAGAGTGAAGAGGGAAGGAGCCGAAATTACTAGACTACATGAGGGTTATTTATTAGGCTTGACTGACTGTTCATAATGCGGGCATGTATCATATAACTAGAGCTGTTCAGATCCGACCCGTAGCAGAAATCACGGTCTTGAATGACAAAAACAATCTTTTCAGTTAACACCTTACCACTTTAATCATTTTTATTTATTTATTTTTTGATGAACTGACTTTAATCATTTTATACTTTACACGCAATTAATAGGCTCCTAAGTCCTCAAGTTTGACAAGGAATCTAATGGTCATTCTTGAAGGGGTGTATATGGCCCCACGTGCATTCTCGTTTATTTAGTGGCGTCTTCCGCTACGCAGTTCGGTTGAATTTTTCTGTTGATTTTTTATTTAAGTTGATAAAGCATTATCTTTTAAGATAGCATGTTTTGAAAATTTCATTTGATGATCTCAGCTAGGGGTGTTCAAAAATGGGTTGGGTGGGTTATAATAAAATTTAAATCAAATTTATATAATATATTTTGTGAGATTATGTATAATTCAATTCCATTTTTCTTCTAAAAAAATCTAATTGTAACCCATCTAACCCATTTTTGAACACCCCTAATCTCAGTATATAAATATATTATGATATTATTAATACTTTTTATGTGTATTAATTTTATTTTTTTGTGAACTAATCTTTTTCCCCTTTATTTAGAGTGTTAAATAAATTGAAAAATAGAAATCCACTTCAAAATGTCAGAAAACAATGAATTGGAGAATACCAACCAAATATGGGTAAGGGGTTATTTGGCATTGCTTTTGGAAATCAAAAAAAACTGTTTTTTTTGATAAAAAGTTGATTATGTAATAAAAATAAGTGTTTGGTAAATGCTGATTTTACAAAAATTAATTTTCTGAAAAGTGAAAAAATCTGCTTTTCAGATAAGCTGCAAATTGAAACTTTTCAGAAAAGCTGATTTTCAGCTTTTAAGTACAGCAGATTTAATCTTTTTTTTAAACAAAAATATCCTTTATTTTATTTCATAATGACAAATAAGTGGGAATTATTATTATTATTTAGTGAGATTTTGAATATAATATATTAAAATTTATATATATATCATTTTTTATTTTTTTATTCTAAAAAAGTTATTTTTAATTATATCATTTACCAAACAATTGACTGTTGTTTTTGATTTTATAAGCTATTTTAAATTTTATTTACCAAACAGTTATCTAATTTTGAAATAGAGTTTTTTGAAATAAAAAAAAAATATTTTCATAAGTTCTGCCAAACTGACGCTAAGTATTGGCGCATGAAAATTGGCAGAATAAGCGTGATGGCAAGTCGAGCAAGGAGAGATCCATTTCGATGGGTGCATGGCGAGATTTTGGACAACAAACAACTATTGGTGGGAGTGAAGTTACGTACGAATGTGACTATCTGTTCATCTTTCTTGTGTTTAATTTTTTTTTTTTTCCTTTTTATCTCCATTATTTCTCATCTTTTAGTTTGTTTGCAGTGATTTCTCTCTTTTTAAAGTATTGATATTGTCTTTATTTCGTTTCACGCAAATTCTGCAAGAGAATTGTCTTTACTTTCACATAAGATCGATCTTATTTAAAAAATACTTTATATTCTCAACTATCAATATCGATTAATCTTTCGGAAACTACATTCAATCGTACTGGCCAATTCAACAGACATTTGAATTTTTATTTAGCTTGATAATCAATAAAATCAACATTATATATGAATTATTAAACAAAAATGCTCCTGATATTGATAGTTATCAGCTCCATAATTAATTCTCCGGTAACAATTTCCACCAACACATAAAAATGCATCTTATAACTCGCAATTTATTTAAATATTTACATAATTAACAAAATTAATCAATTAATTACAATACATATAATTAAATAATATATTCACAATTCACCCAAAATGTTTCGTAATTTATTTATTGAGTCCCAAAATAAAAATTCAAAAATACCATAATACTTAGAAAATGTTAAGGAACATTCGGTCAGAAATTTTTTTAGAACTCTATTTTTTATGCATAAGCTATTAAATTAAGCTGAGATAAAAATTGAATTTACTTTAATGAAAAAAATGAAAGTAATATAAATCTTATTTACTCTTATTTCATTTCTGTTATTCAGTTATCCTAAAATAAACAAACATTAAATTAGATTTCTTTTTTATAATTAGATATTATTTTGATATTTATACTCTTATTATATTATTTCATGATAATATTTTTCAAATGATGTAATGTTTTTTTTAGTACTTATTATCCTTTTTGAGCTATTGAGTTTTTCTTGTAATGCATAGGAAAATGCAATTTGAACGAAGGTCAAAATAATGTACAATATCACAAAGTAGTTGAATAACAGCTAATTTCCTTATTATATCCCACTCTTCTAATTTATCATCAGACTATCTTCTTGAACGGATTGAGAAGACAAATTATCCATGTTATTCCACTCTTTTATCATATATATATATATATATATATATATATATATATAACAGTATTATTAACAACATATCACACCGAATTATAATATGCAATAAAATATTATATTATAGCTGCCAATCATAATTATAATATAATATAAAATATCATATTATAGCTACCATTTGCCTGCAAAAAAAGTATGTGTAATTCTAATGTGTCCTAATTGTATTGGTTCGACGCAAGAAAAGAAAGCATTGAAGCATATAAAAAACAATTAACTGCATCTATTTTATGATCTCAGTTACAACTAAATCATATGCACTCAGGCATTTCTTCCTTCTGATTCAACACTATAGTATCATTTTACTCATTCCTCCCCTACTGTTATGAAAGGATAAATACTCTAAAATTATCACTTATGGATAACTAGTATACAATTAATCGGCTGCAATATTGGTTTGATTTAGCATTTAGCAACAATCATATTAAGTACCCAATAAAGGTACGATTCGAACTCAAAACATAAAAATAATAAAAAAATGGAAATTACAAAGTAAATGGAAAATTTAATTTCTATTACTTTCTTCTCAAAATTTCTGCTATTTTGCAATCAAAACAATAAAAAATAGAGTGAATCTTACTTACTTGCCCTTCTATTACTCCCAGTTTCTCTTATCCTAACAAAGGCTAAAGGTTGAAGAAAACATAGTATAGCATTGTGATTATCTCCTTTGTCTTTTCCTTCTTTTCCCACTACTAAAAAACCATGAAACTCCATGGAGCTCCATTCACCACTTTTCAAATTCCATTTGTTGTGATTCAAGATTCCACGTAGAGGCGAATCGACATTGGAGATGAAAGGCCTTAGCCCCCATTTTTTTGTTTTTTTTTTTCAAAAAGTCCTTATAATTTTATATTTTTTTTTCTTATTTTTCTAAATTAGTCCTTCTAATTTCTTATTTCTTATAGTTTGGCCCTTCTCATTTTTTTTTTTAATTTTCTATGATATTTAATTTTGGCCCCTCTTTAGTGAATCCTAGATCCGCCCTTGGCTTTATTCCACTTAATCCGAATTTGACCTCCATTTTACATAGAAATGCCTTGCATGTAAGATATCACATGGGCAGAATTTTTAACTCAAAGTACCTCCAAATTCAAGCCTCTTTTCGCAAAACCAACACTGCCACTAGTTTCAAAAGGCCAAAATCTATAGGAAACGAGTATTCGTTTGCTCGATAAATTAAGAAGATTATTAGAGAGAGAAAATTGGAGGTAGTGAGAGTAAGCGAGAAAAAATTTTGAACAAGAAAATGAAGAGGGAGAGAAGAGGGAGCTGTTACAGTTTCTTGTTTATGTCTCTTTTTCTTTAATAAAATAATATTTATTTATTCAATTTGGGCTTTCACCTTTTTTTTTTGAAAATGGGCCCTTGCATATTTTAAGTTTTCCTTCACTTACAAATAGAGAAAATTACTTGAAATACCACACTTTTAATTTTATTTTCAAAAATACAACATTTTCTAATAGTTTTTCATAAATGTCACTTTTTAAATTTTTATTTTCCAAAATACAATTTTTTCTCTTTACTTCTTACTCTCCCTCTCTCAGTCATTCTCTTTCACCTGCTCCTCCTCCGTTCTCTTTCTCCATCCATCTTACCGGCATCTTCTCTTTTTTTATCCGGCGTTCTTTTTCTCTTTCCATCTCACCAGCATCTTTTTCATTTCTTCTCTGGCATTTTCTTTCTCCTTCCATCTATCTCATAAGCACTATCATTTTGATTTGATCTGTTGATTAGTGCAGGGTAGTGGAGATCGAATTTGTCTTCAACTCGATTTTGGTCCAAAAATACACGGGCAAGATTGGCATTGGCACAATAGGATTGAATTCAAAGATATACGTTGCGGCTCTGTAATTGCTTCAAAAATGATAAGCACTTCATGATTGAAGAAGGCAGGATGTTGATCGAATATGTTGCTACGAATGCAATTGCTATCATTAAATTCCTGAAGAAATATGAATACAACTTCTTGTGGGCCAGATGTATTTTAGAGGCTATGGTGCCCCTAAAAACAAGCAAGAGGTATTTAATTTTGTCTCTTCTGTTGTTGCTCTTGTGATTCTGGTTTTTAATTTCATTATACATGTGTTAATTTCTTTAATTTCAAGGATTATCGATAAAAAGAATTTAGATAATATATATAAAAAAAACACTCTAAATTATTCATAAATAATATGTTCATCCAAATTTATTAAAAATATCAAATTACTCCTATAAAAATATATGAAAAAATATATTATGATTATTTGGATTAAATAGAAACTCAATGCATGCGTAAATAATAGTTTAGGGATTCAAATTGAAGTTCAACAAAATACAAATAAAATATAGGAATTTAATAAAAAATAAAAAAGTTGATAATATTTCCCATATCAAAATGTCATCATCACATGTGGCGAGAACGAGTCAAACAAAATATACGCATGAAAACGTCGATCACATGCTTAAGTAATTTTTGTGATGGTAGAAGAAGTTGCAGACACGTACCTAAATTGGCGTTTGAGATGGGAGATAAGGTACGCAAGACAATCCGACGGTTCATGAATTTACACGACGACAAGTGGGACCCAAACTTACTAATTTTACACGGTTTCCCTCTTCTACGGTGCGGAAATGGCGGTAGGAGTGCAATTTTCCCAGACAAATAAATGATAGTAAAATGCTTTTCCTTTTTTGTTTGACATGAATGATGATGAGTTTCCTGGAAATAGTCCAATTAGTTTGATGTGGAGGACAGCTCAAGTACTGTTAATGTCCATTTAGGTTCTTTTATTTATATTATTTTTTTGTGAAAAGTCTAATTAACCTTTCTTACTTTTCCAACTGTCAATTTGAAAATTCATCACAATTTTATTCTTATTTTTTTTTTCCATATATATATATATATAATCTTCTTCCATTTTTTTAAAAATATTGCAATGAAATTAAAAATATGTAATGGATGATTTCATATAATAGATAAAGCATTTATTACTCTATATACAAGGGCAAGGGCGAGCAGTGTTTGATTTTTTTGTTATAACAAAATCAAATCAAAATAACTAAAATTAAAATTTGACAAAAATTATAAATCGAATCGAATTTTTATGTTAACCGAACTTCTCTTATTTCATCAATCAAAAAGCAAATCGATTAACTGTTTAGAAAATTTTATAAACAAACGGAAATAATCAAAAATTGAAAATTAACAAAAATTATCAATAAAAAATGAATCAATTAATCATAAAATCAAACTAAAACAATCAAATTAATTTGTTTCAATTTTTAGTTATAATCAAACCATTCTCATCCCTATAATCTATTAAGGGGTGTTTTTGAAATAAAAATTAAAGGAGTTACCTTATTTATTTAAAAAAATATACTCTTTCCTTTATATTCCAAAAAAACATTAATTAACATTAAATCCAGTTAATATCCATTACAATTTACTAAAACATCTTTGCATTAATGGTCTATAATTATATAATTTCATTTTATTAATTATTTTTTTCCGTGCATATATAAATGCAAAATAAAATATATATATAATTAATATTTTTTAAAATTATCATATTAAATAAATTAAAAAATACAAAAAAATTGTGGCGATAAGTAGAATGAAAGGAGCATCAAAATCGATATTTCCTTTCCAAAAGATAACACTTGATTAATTACGTATCACAAATGAGTCAAATTAAATAAATTTTGATGGGATGGGATTGGATTAGAGAGGCACATCAATAAATTTTTCAATAACACCCCATTAATTTATGTAGTCTCTCTTTTTATCTTTCCTGGATATATATATATATATATATATATGTTGTGGTCAATGTTTCTTCCAGCCGTCAATCTATGCTATCAAACATGAAATATCAAATGAAATTGATATTGATATTTATAAATAAAAATTGACTACAAATAGTGATTTTGGGGCTGCGCAAAATTCTTATTCAATAGGCGACCAGCAAAAATTGTCTTATTAATTCCTAAACTAAATTTAATAATTGTATTATATAGGGAACTAAATTTAATAATTGTATTATATAGGGGTGAAAAAAAAAATCGATCGACTCGGTTAACCGAAAAAAAATTCAAAACCGAACCGATGGACTGGTTAATCGATTGTAATGGACTGCTTAATGGTTAGTGTTTTGAAAAAACTGATATTAATGGATTGGTTAATGGTTTTTGACTCATGTGACTGGTTAACCGAACCGAAACCGAATTTTTAGTTAATTTATTAATTTTTTAATAATTTATAACAATTTATCATAATTAAAGGTGATCATGTAATTTTTTTTTCCATTATACTAATTATTTTAAAATTTTTAAGTTTTTTTAATTGACTATTAGTAAATATAACAATTTATCTAATTAAAAGTGATTATGTACTGTTTAATATATTTACTTATTAAATATTAATTTTTAAAAACAAATTTGCTTATATCCACCAAATATTTTTATTTTAACAACAATATTGTTATATTACAGTGAAAAAATTTTAATTTTTAAGTATCTTGAACATGTTAATTTTATTTATGAATATATTTATAATTATAGTGGTTAACCGAAAAATATTAGATAACCGATCCGAAAATTCGAAACCGATGGACTGGTTAATGGACTGGGGCTCATGAACCGGTTAACCGACCATGCTCACCCCTAGTATTATCCTTATCTCTTATATTGGTCGTCTTGTCTGTGTTCTCAATATATTATTAACTTTTTTTGAATAAATATTATTAACTTCTACTATATATTATAATTTATATGCTTATGTATAACTGCTCATCTCATAAAATAAATATGGAATTCAAAGTTTAAATAGCAAAGCTAACATAATACGAGTTTCAAGTCCTCTAATCAAACAAATATGAAACTAAATTTTAAAAATGCATTTTTGCAATGTTTTATTTATTAATAATGAACATTATATATAATAAAAATAATTTAGCTCAACATAAATAACAAAATATATATTATAAATAATAATAATAATAATAATTTATATAAATATACCATGTACAAATTAATTTTTTTGTATAACATTTTACAATTATATATAAGTTTATTTCAATATTCAAATAAGTTCAATTATATTACAATTAGGCCAACTTTACCTTAAAAAAAATTAAAATTGGGTCAAATAAACCTATGGCAAAGAATCGGCTTAACTAACAAGCTAGCAATAGTTGGAATTGTAGTAGATTGAAATCATCAATTAAGAAAAAAGAATTATAACAATATAAATATGTTAATATAAAAAAAATAAAAAATACTCTCTCCGCTCAAAATTCTCACATTAAAAAAAAAATTCAACAAATTGTTATTTTCATAAATTAAAGATAACATTTAATGCATAATTTCCAACTCTATGATTCATAATGTCAACAAAATATTTAATAATTCAATTAATGTTTCTATTTTTACACACTTTACTATGATTATATAAATTTAAAATAGTTTTTTAATTTATTTAATACTTTATCCGTTCCTTAATAACTAGTATCATTTTTTAGAGAATTTCATATTTCATTTTAGATATCATTTTTAAACTTTTAATACAACATTAATTTTATTTTTTTAATTTTCAATACGATATTAATTTCATATTATATTTTAAATTTTATTCAATCAATTAAATTTAAGTTACAATTTTCGAAATAATAAAAATAATAATAATTTAGTGATTATCTAGTATATTTAATTCTAAATTTAGAACTAATTAATTAGGAGTGAGCAAAATTTGGCTAAAACCGAACCAAACCGACTGATATTTTTATTTCGGTTAAAATCAAAAAACTGCAAACCGACCGAAATTTTAAATTTATATATTATTTTATCCAATTTTTACATAAAAAATTTATTTTTGTATTTTTTTTATCAATTTAAGGGGCTTGAACTTAAATTATATATGTATATTTTTCAATTTTATTTTTTTTTAATTTTAGTTTTATGATTTATAATTTTGTATAATTTTTTAGATAATTTTTTTAATTATAATTTTGGATTTTCGGTTAACCAAACCAAACCAACCGAAAATTTCGGTTCGGTTCGATTTATATAAAGTATAATATTTCGATTTTTCGGTTCGGTTAGGCTATTGAAACGAACCGACCGTTACACACCCCTATAATTAATATTTCTTAATTCTAGTAAAAATAGTAAAAGTGACAGATATTGTGGAACGGGAAAAGTATAGTTTTTCATAAAAATAGCAAAATTAATGCTTACCTTAAAATTAATGATTCGTGTAAAAATTGAGAATTTTGTGAAAATTATGAGGAGGTCATTTATTTTATATTAATGAGGATCTATTTATACAATTTTATTTTTGTAAGGGCCTATTTGGTGTTTTTTTATTTTTATTTTTATTTTTATTTTTTTTTTATCTGGAAAGGAAAGAAACAACAAAATAAAGCAAAGACACAAAACTAGCGAAGCACCCTTGGGACCGAAGCAACACCAGCAATATCACCCAGCAACAGATTACTCAAAATAAGAGGGGCCAGAGTTGAACCAAACAAAATCTTCAACTTGATCCAAAGCCATGTTAGCTAGCTTATCTGCCACCGATTAACTGACCAATCATGAGAAAGCAATAATCGAATTCTGCCAATGACATCAAAAAGATGAATAGTAGCACCGAAATTGCTTTTAAGAACGCCAACCACACTAGAATTGTCCACCTGCAAAATTTAAGGGACTTATTTGCTCCTTAAGCCTTTTCATTTTTATTGATAATTAATATTATCAATTTTGAATTTTAAATTATATTTTAAATTACTATAAATCGATACAAATATAAATAAAAAAACAAGTAAATGTTATTTTGGGCATTAACTCTTTAAAAGCTACTCCCTCCGTTTTTTATTATCTGTCACTTTTGATTAAAATACAAATTCTATTTATTTGTCACTTTTAGATTTTCAATACAATTTAATTTTTCTTTTCCAATTTAATTTTCATTTTCAATAAAAATTAACCAATTAGATTCATTTTTTTACATTAAATCACTCAATATGCATTGAATTACTCAATTTTTTCTAAATTCAAAACTAATTAATATTTCTTAATTCTAGTGAAAATAACAAAAGTGGCAATTATAAAAGAATGGAGGGAGTACCTTTTTAGTAGGGATGATCATGGGGCGGGGATTTTCTGTTCCCGGCGGGACCCGACCCGAACGGGGCGGAGAATCCCCGAATTTTTTTCCCGCGGGAGCAGAAAATATCTCATATATAAAAATTTGTTAGGTTAATATTTGTCGGTGTATAAATTGTTCAAATAATATTATTAATATTTAAATTGTATGGAATATTTAAAAATATTTGTATTTAAATTACATGAAATGTTTATAAATATTTGTATTTAAATTATATGAGATATTTTTAATTTTAAGTTATCAATTATTAAATTTTGGTAGATAGATACTGTAAAATATTTTTTATTCAGGTCAAAAATCTCAATCGATGTCGAAAATTTTTATTAAAATTTGGTAATTTTACTGTGGATGGGGAACGGGGATCCCCACGGGGGGGGGGGGGGGGGGGGGGGGGCATTTTTCCCCATATCCGCAGCGAGGACGGGGACGGGGAATGCCCGCTCCTGCGCAGGGCAGTAGGTGGGGAGCCACTCCCCGCCCCCGCCCCGCCCCGCCCCGCGATCATCCCTACTTTTTAGGTTTAAATTTTAAAGCATTTCTTTCATTTTTCTTTTTTCTTTTTTTTTTTATGCAATAGACACTCATAATTAAATTCTTGATATTAACACTTGTACTTAAAATTCTATTAGATGTAAATAAAATAGAAGTGGTAATTTCAAAAGGCCATATTAACATTGTTAGTGATAAAATTAACATGACATTAGTAAAATAATTTTTTTATATAATTTATTAATAATAATAATATGCATTCCTCATAACATGTGTTAATATTTGAATAAAATTACTAAAGTTAAAAACAAAAAATAATCTTCTTTTTAAATACGTATTAATAATTAACAAATTTGAATCTAATTAAAAATATGCATTTTATTTTTTTACCTAGGTTATTATTTATTTATTTGAATTTATAAAATTAAGTAATGACTTGGAATAGTTTTTGTGGGGGCATATGGGATGATAAACTATCCAACATGAATTGATGAATATTTTTGGGAAAATTATGCAATGGAGCGCAAAATTTGGGTTATGCTTTTACAATCACATATTATTTGGGAAATTATGGGAATATTTTTGGAATAGGAAAAAAAAAATTCCAAATGCCACTCACTCTTCTTATTAGAAAATAAATAAATATTTTTCAAATAAATAAATAAATGTTGCATCACAAATTGAGACAAAACGGAACCGTTTTTGACTAGAATTTGCCAAGTCCCACAACTACCCAGCGACCCAATCCACCTCCTCTATAAATCCGTCTCCGCCTAATTGTTGTTTTCTTCTCCGTCGTGGCATCATCTGTGGCTTTCTTCTTCCGGAGGATCCCTTCAGGTATTGTATCTCTCTTCTCTTCTCTCTAACATATTTACCTGAAGACTTTCTGTGTTGGTTATGGTTGTTGGTTACTGATTTACGCGGCTATTTGAGGTCGAAACTACCTTTTAATATGCAGATCTGGACTTACTATTTTATGGTAACTGGTACTTTTAATTTCAACAGTTCCAGTCAATATTTTTTTTTTAAGAAAAGGTTTAGAATTCTAAAGCGATTTGATTCTTGACTGTAGATCAGATCTGGTTTTTCTTTGCTGTATCGAATTTTTGTTGGTTCTTATTGGGTTGTTTCATGATTGAGTCTTGATTGATCTTGCTTCCTAACGATTCGTTTTAGAATTATTGTTGAGCTTTGTTTTATCTCGTTGCCTGTCTATTTATTTGTATGAAGACCTTTGATTTTAGTCATATTCGTCCAAGGCGGAAAAAAACAAAAGCTGAAGAAAGAAAAGGTCGTGTTTTTCAAAATTCTGCCATGGTTAAGCTTGATTTGTTCAGTTGGTCCAGTTTTGATTTTTTTTTTCCTTGTTGCATGTGAAAGTTTTGACCTTTCCGCTTCTTTAAGGTTTAGGCCTAGATCCGTCGTGGAATTCATTAAATCATGTGATTTCCTTTTGTTGTGTTGTTGGGCAAATGGAGGAAAGGTTGATGAAAGGGAGGCTTCTAGCGATCTTGAAAGTTCTTTTCGAGCTTATTTTTTGTTTGTTTTTTTTTTTTTGACGAAAAATTTGCAGATCAAGCCACTTTTTTAATTTATAGTTTTCTGTGATTTTATGATGCCAAGTTATGTTGTTTCGGGTAGATCTGGATTTTTGTTGTAATTATTTTGTCTTTTTTATGACTATCTGGTCATTTTAGATTTAATTTGAGCAAAATGATAAATTAATTGCAACTCAGTTATTATCATTCTGAAGTTGGTGGATCATCTGTTGTGTTGATGTATGCAGGCGTTCTCCTGTTGGATTATTGCACAAAATTGAAGATGAATCACTTTGATCTTCAGAAGAACGCTTTAACCTCCAGTGATGAGACTAGAGGCTTGGTTTCCTTCTATGATCTTAAGGGTTCTGTTGTCTGCCCCAAACCTCAGCGTGTTGGAATTCTTGCCAACAATCCCATCAGGCCTTTGAGATGGCACATGGGGTAAGTTTTACAAATACTTTTAGGACTAGTTTATTGAATTTTAGTTGATGGTATACCAATCTGACGTTTCTTTTAAATAACAGTCATCAAGCAGAAATGTGCGACTCAAAAGCTGGGGCAGAGCTTCTGGACATTATCCTTATGAAGGTAATTTATTTAATTTTCTTTATTGTGAAAAGACAATCTCGATACATAATCCTAGGTTACATCTTTTATGAGATGGATGTTACTTCAGGAACTCTGCTTCCTGACTATATGTTTTTCTCTTCTCACTTGTGCGTTTATAACTTGTTTGTCTGGTGTTGGCCATAGATTCTTCACATTATGCCTTGGTTATTTTTCACAGAAGCTCTACATGTGTTAGAATTTAAGTTCTTTGTACTGATCTAGATATTTATATTTACAGGAGGGTCATGGGGCAGAGCTATCTGCAACCCAAGCAGCCTCGTCGCCTCCATTTTTTTGTGGGTCTCCTCCTACTCGAGCCACTAACCCATTAACCCAAGATGCCAGATTTGGAGATGAGAAAGTCACTCCAATGTCACCATTGTCAATTCCATCACCTTCAGGTTTGATGTCTCCAACATCATCGTCTCGCAAAGGAGGTTGTGTGAGGATGAAGTATGGACTTAAGCCAGCTGCAGTTAGAGTAGAAGGATTTGATTGCCTCAATAGGGATCGCCAAAATTCCAGCATCCCTGCTATGGCATAGAACTTAAAAAATCAAGTGTACATAGAAGGAAGCTTAAATGCCACCAGAGTCGTAAATACATTTGGACTTTAACCAGAAGAGGGAACTTAGGATCTTTTTGGAGAGAGTCAAGAAGTGCTATAAGTAGTGTATATATGAAATGTTTTTGTTTTCCTTGCTGGTGATCATTGCTAATATTTCTGTAGTGATTGAGAAAGAGTAGAAGGGCAAACCTTGTGTTCTTAATGGTTTGTATTGAATATATTTGTGGGCGTAGAGCTCTTTTGTAATGTAAGATAAGAGTAAACGGGAGGGTCTTTAGATTTCATTTGGTGATCAGCATGGAAAATTCTGTATAGTGCCTTATTGGTGATTGAATTTGGTCGTTTTACTGTGTAAATGTAATTCAGAAATTGTTAAAAGCTTTGTTATTTATTTCTTTCTTGTCTTTCTCTAACTGCCCCTGTTCTCGTGTATTGAGTATAGAAATGGTTATGTATTAGTCTTGATTAGAAAGATGACTGGCCCAAACAGGTTGAACTAATATGAAGACCTGCTTCTTTCTTATAAACACGTCACGCAATTCTCAGATTCAAAGGGTAGCTGCCACTTCAGAACTTGCTTGGTATATAATAAGCCACATCTAATTTCCATGTCTACTGTTTCCTAGCAATTTCATGTGTGAAAAAGATGTCTGATCTTTTTTAGAAACATGCATTCTTAAAGACGACGTTTTCCAGATCAACCATAGGCGATGGACCCTATGCCCAATTGTGATCAACTTGTTTTTTTTTGTGCCCATTCCATTTCTAAACTTTGGGTTCCAGTTTGTTTCTGTCATCACAATTGCAAGCTTCAATAGTATAATATCGCACCAGGATAAAACGTTTGCTATCCACGCATAACACCATTGCATAGCTTGTGAATTTGGAGCAATACGGTCCTCCAATCCCTTGTATTTAATCGTTAGATCGTGCACGTTCAATCTAATGGTTAAAAACTCTTGTCTAACCCGAATTTGGAAATGTTTGCATCGGCCTAAAACAAAAGGGATTTTGGTATGGGCCCAGAGGCTTCAGCCCATGTCCAGAAAGACATGGAACATGTGCTGCCCAAACTTCCGTTTAGTGAATAAAAGAGAATGAAAAGGCTATACATAGGTTGGAAAACACAATTTGAGTTCATCATCTTCAACAATTTGGCAAACATATGCAAATACTTTGTAGTAAGTTGTCACTGAAAACAAACCCTTTTAATTTATGTATTGTCTTCAATTGCAATATGCGAAAACTGAACAACGGTGGACATGTAACTGAGGATGTGAACGTTCCCCCTTAGGTACTATTATTATTCTATTTGGCTGTGCCTACCAACTTGAGTATTGGAAGTAGCAATAAGACCATTAGCTTGGTGTTCATTTAAACTTCAGTATTATCACAATTTCAGAAAATACTTCAACATGCTTGAATTGTATCTTTTATATTAGAGCTTTCCTTATTATCGGAAGTAGGATTCAAGATCTTCACCCAATAATGTTTTTTAGAATATAAATACAACATTTCTTATGTTAATGAAATAATAATAATAATAATAATAATAATAATAATAACAATAATTAAAAAAAAAATCACAACCATTTAGAAATGAAACTTGAAGCTGAATAAGAATAAGAAATGGTGTTCATGAATTGACAAATTAAAGATAGCCATTGATTGAAAGATACTGAAAAAGAAAAAGACTAAACCAGCAAAAACCATAAAACCAAGTAACGAAGCACGATCACTCATTCACTACCCAAGATGAGATAAGATCATTCCTCTGCTTCCACGTGGCACAACCATTGTGGTGACTTCCGATAAGGCTAACGTTCAAAAATATTTCCACCTTCATGTGGACAGTATGGTGTAATGTCATCAAGTAATCTATCCAACGCTCAACAATTCTCCAACATCAATTTCAAGGTCTTGTGACCATTGGATCAACAATATCTTTAGTTAAACAGCTATAAATATAGGTTATACAAGTAGAGCAAAGGCCATTGAAGAAACTAGTAAAACAGCAAAAGGAGTGAGTCCTTTACAAGGAAGAAAGAAAAATGGCTTCCTCTATGATCTCATCCGCCGCTGCCACCGTCACCCGGACCACCCCGGCTCAGGCCAACATGGTGGCTCCATTCACTGGCCTCAAGTCTACCTCAGCTTTTCCGGTCACCAGAAAGGCCAACACTGACATTACTTCATTGCAAGCAATGGTGGAAGAGTCCAATGCATGAAGGTATTTTAATTTTTTAAGAATTGCTTTCTGTGTTTTATTTTCT
The DNA here is from genome assembly GCA_947683425.1 of Excoecaria cochinchinensis. Classification (NCBI taxonomy): domain Eukaryota; kingdom Viridiplantae; phylum Streptophyta; class Magnoliopsida; order Malpighiales; family Euphorbiaceae; genus Excoecaria; species Excoecaria cochinchinensis. Next base: position 2,684,905 of record CANTUQ010000187.1, read on the forward strand.
TCGTTTTAAACCTACTTTTCTACTGTCAAAGTTAGAATTTTCAGTTTCTGAAATTATCAAGTTAATTTTACAAAAAGAACCTTAATGTTTGAGTTCTTTTTCAATTTAGACACTTTTTCTTACAATTTGAATCCAGATCTACATAATTTGTTTCTAATTCAACTTCTTTATTACATTTTTGTCCAATATAATTTAAATTAAATTAAATCTAACTTGAAAATGCTATTAATCAGAACCTAAACACTTTAGTTATTAAGAGAAATTATTGTCTAAAATTCGGTTGATGAATTTTGTGGGAATACCTATAACATTGTACTATTAGTTTGGTCCATAAATTTTCCATGTATCGGATGGAGACAATGACTACTGAAAAATAGGTAATAGTCAAATTAGATTCGGGATAAAACTCCTACAAATGAATTGAATTGTAAGAAGTTGTATAAGTTTGTGTTTGAAATTTGAATGTTGAAGGAGTTTATGTAATTTTTTTCTGAAATTGAAAAGAGAAAAGAAGGAAAATATGAAAAATTGAATAGCAATATCGATCTAACTAGGGGAAAATGAAAACAGGTGTGGCCTACAACTGGAGAGAAGAAGTTCGAGACTCTATCATACCTTCCACCTCTAACTAATGCGCAATTGGCTAGGGAAGTAGACTACCTTCTCCGCAACGGATGGGTTCCCTGCTTGGAATTCGAGTTGGGGGTAATCAAATTTAAATTTTATTACTAACATGCATGCTTAATGTGAGATCTGGAGTTCGAATTCCTTATTTAAAATTTGTTGAAAATTTCAAATGCAGATTGCATACATACACCGTAAGTACCACGCCTCACCAGGGTACTACGATGGAAGGTACTGGACAATGTGGAAGCTGCCTATGTTTGGGTGCACAGACTCAGGACAGGTGATGAAGGAGCTTGAGGAGGCCAAGAAAGCTCACCCTGATGCCCACATCCGAATTATGGGATTTGATAATGTACGTCAAGTCCAATGCATCAGTTTCCTTGCCTACAGGCCACCAAGTTAAACTTCGCCTAAATTCCTCAAAATGTAACTCTTTTTGTAGGAGTTCATTTTGTTTCAGATGTACTTTATTCAATTGTTTTTTCTTTGCTTCTGCTATTTCCCTTTGGTTTTGGTGTCTGTAATTCGGATCTCGAATTTACTGCTGGAGAATTGTTGAATAAATTGCTATTTTACATATTCTCAATCTAGCTATATATATCTTATCAAATCTCCTCACTTTTGTTAATCTTCTTCAGTTTCATCATCTTCATTTCACTTTTATTTCTACCATACTAATTAATTTGGCTTCTCATTACTTTTATAAACATAATACCCTGAAAGTTATTTGGCTAGCTCCCACTTGCTACTTTCTACACATGTATTGGTTGGTGCCACTTTCAACATCATGAAACAGAGAATATATAAGCAATCTATTTCACGCTCTTACAGCATAAATAGGGGACTGATCAAATGCTAGATTAGTGGAATGGCTAATTATTAGTATGATTATTATTTCTTTAATAGATAAGTTAAAAACATTTAAAATTTAGATATGAGTATTTTATGTATTAGGCTTGTAGTTTTATTAAAACAAGCTAATAATTATCATCTATTATTGTAAGATGGCATATCTGACTATTTAATCCATGCCATTGAATACAAAAAGAAAAAAAAAGGATTTGGAATGCCTTTTTTCAGTAATTATCTCTTTTGCCGGACAGAAAAAATAATTCAAGTTGAAGAATTGCCAACAATTCCTATGTTTAAATTTTAGGAGACATCAACACAACATGAGCTGGTGGGTGGCTTGGTTCCAATTTTAAGTCTTTGAGGGGATAATTTACTTTTTCTTTTTTTAAAAAAAAGACCTCCAAGAATTAATTCTAATAATTGCATCTCATAAAAAAAATGTTTTAATTGTTTTAGAATGAAGAAATTAATTATTAACTATATAATTGAATAACAGTAGAAGATGGAATGGGAACATTAGGTAATTAACATGATAATTATTTTGCAATTAATTGGCCATAAATGGTAGTCTGTATCAGGGTTTGCAGAACCATGTCTAACAAATAATCGGTGAATATAGAGATTTATGAGTAAGAGTTCGACTGTTGTACTATTAAAATTGAATTGGTCAACGATCAAATTACCCAAAATATAATTTTTAACATATTTCATATATTGCAATATTTACAATAAAAATGTTTAAGATACTAAAGCTATAAAAAATGTTTATATTAGCATAATAATTATGTTTAAAAAATAATTCAAATATAATAAATTATAAATTATAGTTTAAATGATGGTAAAATCAATAGTTTCGCTTTTAATAATTTATTCTCACCATTCTTATCATATTTATTTCTTAAAATTAACTGAATATTTAACATAAAAAATATTTATACAAGCAATAACAAAAAAAAAATAAAAAAAAAGGGATAAAGTTTGAAAGATACTAAATTGTATTTATAAAAAAGAAAATTATTATCACCTTTTAAAATTGTAGATGTTAAAACAAATAAAAGTAGAAAAAAAAAATAATATACTTTTAAATCATAAATCGACTCCAATTTACAGTTTTATTAGTGATTTTTTACGGTGTTCACCGAGTCGAATTGAGACCTTTCTTTTGAACGGGTTGAGACATTGAAAGGTATATTTGTGGAGGTGCCATGATTTAGATAATGGCAGAGATAAGATCATTTGTATGTTTGGTCCTCAGACCTACCGCATTCAAATTTTGTCCAAATCATATCTTTTATCACCTCATACAAAATTGATAGCTAACTGTTGCTTGATGACAAAAACTTACAATGCTATATTATCACTAACCCAATTCTTCCTTTCTTGGTTTTTCTGTTGGGATTTTTCCTCTTCTTCAAATGTTTTCAATTTGATATTTCCTATTCGATTTTTCTTTTCACAGGAAAAATATATAATTTAATTATATATCTCGAAAATTTTACATTTTTATTGAATACTGACTACCAAATCAAATCTTGATGGTTTTAGTTTATTATATTTAAATTAATAATATTACACATCAATGTATTAATTATATTAAGTATATGGTTCTTGGAACAAACATAACTTTTATGCAAAATTTTAGATACTTAAAAAAAAGGACCACCTTTTGTTTTTTAGTCCTATCAATAGTCAGCAGAGGCAGACTCAGTCATAGCCAAGGTGAGAGTGGCTATTACGTTCTAATTAAGTGGTGGTTACAAACATTTCTAGATTGAGTTCGCACCAAAAACAATTGCACTGCTAGAGTTTTTGATATAGAGAATTTGTACAAGTGATCACATTAATTGAATTGATAATAAGACAGTTGACCAATTTGGGAATAAATAGATACCTTTAACTCAAAGTATGATCAAACATATAATTTAAACAAAGTTGATCATTTCCTTATACTTGCCAATATATTGGGTTAAAACTTATTCATGTCCATTTAATAGATAATTCTTAAATTAGCAAAGTTAGCTTCCTAATCTTGGTAATATCAATATATAAAAACTTGCACAACAACTTAATTCAAGATTAGACTTAATTTGGATACATAAAATTATTCATAAATTAAGGCAATGGCATGTTGCTGCATAAAAAAAAAATCTTTTTATTTTTATACGTCAGTACATTGGCTTATTCATAATCTTATAAGCAAGAATTTTCAACATTAGGATATTTAGGTAGGTAGGTCTCAATTCCAAATATCACCTACAAAAAGTTGATCATGAACATGATCATTTTGTCCATTGATGTCCCACCCAATTCCAAACCACATCCATTGTTCTTCATAGCTCCAACACAAAGGCCACTCCTCCCACCAAACTGGCTCCTCTTCCCATTTCTCCATTTTTGCATTTATCATCATTCCTTCACCATTAATGAGACCTTCTTCAATGCTTTTAGCACAATCATTAGGCTTTGAAACAACATTAATGGCTTCACCTTCTTCTTCAATTGTATTACTATTCTTCGCCATCCACCGCCAATAATAAACAGCTTTCATCAGGTTTGGTCTCTGCCCATATTTTCTAGCTCTTGCCTGGATTCTTGCCCTCTTTGACCAATATTCTTTTTCTTGTACGCTTTTCTTTCTTCTCCTTCCTTCATACACTGAGCTCACTTTTGCTCTTTTCATTCTCAGGACTATGCAGAGATTGAATTGCAGAGAAAGAGTCTCCATGAAATGTCTATAAATACTTTATTTTAGGGACTTAAATTTATGTGACAGGAAAGTATGATTTCATATATAATCAATAAAGGATTATGGTTTAATTAATGGAGTCAGTTTTAAAGTGATTATGTTTTAATTCTGACAATAATTGCACAATCCAAAGAGATTTCAATCAGATTCTAATTGATAAATCCTCCAAAGCAAGCTGCCACATACTTAGGAGTTAATGCTTCTAAAATGGTGAATTTCAAATTATTGATGCCAATATTTTGTTAAACCTACACACAGTACAGTATGTTGGACTTATACTAGTTTTAGAAAAATGGAATAAAAAGTTTACTCCTTGCATATCACTTTTTTTGGGACAGAAATTCACAGGAAGAGTTTCTAATTTACTATTTGTTTGGATATCTAAAACTTCACTTAAAAAATAGCCATCCATCAAATTCAAAGAATATGAGATATTAGAGATCTTTTTCTCCAAATGTTTAGATTCAAATATTGAGTATAAATTATTTTTAAATACTTATAAATGGCGTGAATTTAAATTAATCTGATAAATAAATTTTAAATGCCGAAAAGTTAACCATCCGGAATTTAATTTAATATTGTTGTTTCTCTTAATGGAATATGACTATATTATATCATGTTTATAACAAACCTTTATATGGATTCATGGGTTGCCATATATCAACAGTACAGATTTTATTATACAACTTTTAGATTTTGAATTTAAATTTTTTATTTCACTGTATAAAAAATTATATATATGAAGATTAGAAAAGAAGGGATTTAAAAATTATAAAATTTTATGGAATTCATTTATAATTCTCATTTCTCATGCTTGGAATGCAAAAAAATTAGGAATTGAATTCATAGAATTAAATTCCACGGAATTCATTATGCTTTCACCAAATTCCACCAAAATAGGTGGAGAATTCCACATTTTTAAGAGCTAAAATTGGAAAGACTATAATACCCTTTTAATTATTTATTATAAATAAATTTCTTTTATATAGTTAACGTAATCTGTTATTATTTTTATTCCATCACTGTTCTTCTCCTTCTCCTATTTTTATTTTTCTGTCATCTAAAACTACCATTACTGGATTTTTACTTATCTCTATTGGATTTTTACTTATTAGTTTCATTCGGTATGTACGGATTTTTTTATTGGAAGTAATTGAAATTGAAAGAAAATGTCAAAATTGAAAATTGAAAATAATTGAAATTGAAATAATACATCAAAATTGAGAGTAATTAAATTAATAATAAATTTTAAAATGATAATTAATGGTTGTTAATTTTTTTTTATTGGAAGTAATTGAAAGAAGATATCAAAATTGGCATTAAAGATATTTTAGTAAATAATATAGAAATGAATTCATTTATTCATTTATTCCAAACATAAAAATAAGGAATTCATTTTCAATTATATATTTTAATAATTTTATTCCAAACATAGAAATTCATTTACAAATGAATTCCATATGGAATTCATTTGTAAATGAATTCTACAAATTAAATTCATTTATTCCAATCGGACCCAAACTGAATTAATGTCGCCTGGGAGTTAACACTCGGCCGAAGCGACAAGAATATATGATTTGGTAAGCTTAATAACACTTAATATATTCTATTTAAATATCTTTTTTGATTTTCCACGAGTTTAAATGGGAGAAATCATGGCTCTTAATTCAATTCTTCAGAAAAGTAAAAGGGAATTGAAACAGTATAATAATTAATTGAGTTCATAATGTGTTTTTTGAAGTGAAGGGTGATCAGTAAAATCAACTCAATCTTGGAAGAGTAGTTTATAAATTATTAGAATTTATTTAATTTATATCCTCTCTTTTTGGTGCCACTAGAGGATATTATATTTATATACAAATTTAAGTCTTTTCTACTATAGAAATTCTAATTTTAAAAGACATTGGACACACAGTGGTAAACTTAATTAAATAAGAGCCAAAATGGTAATTAAGACACTAAAAAAAATATTAAAAATACATTTCCGCTGCCGGGATTCGAACCCGGAAATTCACATATTGCCAATATTTTGTTTGTGCTACAGCGGATTGCTAAATGTTGAGATCATTGTCGCAAAAACATTAATTATATTAAGCCTAAAAAGAATGGATAAAAAATAATATAACCAAAATAAATTAAGATTATAATTAAAAAAATATGAAAGACCTAACCTTTAGAGCATGAAAATGATGTTTCTAGTTGATTTGATCACTGGATAAAAAAAAAATACAATTAATGTATTAAAATAGAAAAGGATTGGAAAAAGAAAGAGGAAGGCAAATTACCCATTGTTACTGAAAAAAGTCAAAATACATAACATAGTTTCTGGTACATAAACATTCAGAATAAAACTATAGGAATATTTTATAATATGGTATAATAAATGGTAATCGCAATTTTCATTTTTCTCCAAGAAATTCTCGGCGTTTTTTATGGTGTCAACAAGAATAACATGTCCCCAATTACAAGTAATTTAAATTTATGCATTATAATAATCGTTTTTTTACTATTTTAAAATAATATCAATATTATTTTATTTATATATAGGTCCTTGTAACATACTCTATTTTTTTGTTCCTTGCGATCCCTTGAAATTATATATTTATATATATATATATATATATCTGCTACGTAATTGGGCCGGGCCTAGGCCCAACTTTGTGTGGAATACAATAATTCTTTCTTTTTCTTACCCATGGACGTAAATTTCAAAAAGATTGATCCAGGGCTAGGCCTACATGTTTCTATGCATGGCCAAGGCCGAGGACTGATTTTGTATATGAACGGTGCCACAATCAGATTGGTGATAAATCAGTCAACATTTAAATCTTTGAGAATAAAATTTGGTGCAGATTTTACATTTTGTCCAATTTCAATTGGCGATTTCAGTTCTAACCCTGAACTGAGAGTTTCAAACTGTATTTTTTTAAGAAAACATAATAATATTTTTGTATGTTGCAACATGATTATTTAAAATCTATGTCCAATTATTGAAAATAGTATAGATTTATTTTTTAAATATATTTTAGGCCAAAATTACCCTTACATATTGAAAATGTATGGTACACATTTACTCTTATTATTACCTAACTGACTCAAATTTAATACTGAAAATAATATGACTATATGTAAAAAAACGGAAATATAAATTATGGGCTTATTAAAGACATATAAACTTACCACATGTATATTATAATTTAAAACCATATTTTAACTTTCATAAAGGGTTAAAATTTATGATTCACTACAAGAAAATCAGAATTTCCCAATGCTAAGTAAGGAATTTCCGTTGAGAAATTCAGTTACCGACGGAAAATATTTTCGTCGTAATAGAAGCGTAAGCAAAATTTGCCGACGGAAATGAGTTTTCCGTCGACAAAATTGCCTACGAAAGCATATTTCCGTCGGCAAATCTTAATAATAATAATAATAATAAATTATTAAGATTATTATTTTTTAATAATAATAACAATAATAAATTTATCAGATTTTTATTTAATAATAATCTAAATAATAATAATATAATTTCAAAAAATTATTCATATTATTATTTAATAATAATAATAATAACAATAATTAACATTATTAAATAATAATAATTTATTCAGATTATTATTTATTAATAATAATAATAAACAATTAATTTTAACGTAACTATTTAATAATAATAATAATAATAATAATAATAATAATTAATTAATTTTAACATAACTATTTAATAATAATAATAATAACATAACTATTTAATAATAATAATAATAATAATAATAATAATAATAATAACTAAATGTTAACATAACTATTTAATAACCACATAATAATAATAATAATAACAATAATAATAATAATAATTAACATAACTATTTAAAAATAACAATATTAATAATAATAATAATAATTAACATAAATATTTAATAATAATAATAATAATAATTAAAAAAAAAAAACAAAACAAACACTTACCTTAATGCAGATCACCACCGCAGTGGACGAAAGTAAAACGCCGGCACAGCAAGGGAGGCGGAGCGACCAACAACGGCGGCATGGCAAGGGAGGTGGAGATCCACACAGCAATGGAGGAAAGGACACCCGCGAGGGAGATCAAGGAGGAAAAGGAAAATGGGGGAGTGGTTATCGGTGGGAAAAGGAAGGAAAGGGGGAAGGGGGGAGCGGAGATCGGCGTCAGGGGTAAGGGAGGAGTGCAGATCGGCGCTGGGAGGACAATGCCGGAGCTGTAACGGGAGAGAGTGCGCGGCGGAGAGAGGAGAGAGAAAAAGGAATAGTATATATAATACATTTAGCGACGAAAATTTTTTTCGTCTCTATATTAAAATAATAATTTTTTAAAAATTTTTTAATGACGGATTCAAATTTCTGTCGCTAAATTTAGCGACGGAATATTTTTTCCATCACTAAATTAAATTAAGATTAATTTTTTTTTTGGCGACGGAATTTTATTTCCGTCGCTAATTTTAATTAATAATTCATTTAGATTTTCTTGGCGACGGAATCCGGCTCCGTCGCTAAATATAGCGACGGATTATAATTTTCGTCGCTAAAATCAGTTCTTTGGCGCAACATTTAGCGACGATTAATTTTTTGTCGTTAAATTTGAAGGGAATTACTCACGCCATTTTTAGCGACGAAATGAAATTCCGTCGCTAAATTTTCGTTGCTAATTTTGTATTTTCTTGTAGTTATTGTAAACTTGTCAAAATAATTGGACTCAAGATAAGCAAACAGAAAATGTCCAATGGTAAGAAATTTTTGTTAGTTCAACGTCACATGCTAATTTTGATGATAATCAAAACTTAAATAAAATTTAATTGTGAATCTTAATCTAAAAATTTTATGTAGGAAATTATTCCACTCTATCTATGCAAAAATTTTAAGAAATGAGCTTATCAAATATACAAGCATGGATTTAAAAATTCAATCGAGAAGGATTCTTCCTATAGAAGAAAATAAGTTATTAATTTGTAAAATCAAATTAAGTTCTTTTTTTCTCATAAATTTATGCATATTAAGCTTTGAATATTACACAAATGTTTTAAATACAGAAAATAAAGTTTCAATAAAAATTAGTTTTCAAAAAAATGAATTAATAGAGTGCTAGATTTGTGGACACCATTCCCAAAAATTCATTACAGGACAAAACAACAATTAGTATTTTGCATAATTACAAATTTTGCCTTTCAGCGGCTAGAAATGACTAGTTTTGATTCTCAATAGCTAGAAGCCTAGAAATATATTTTTATCTATAAATACATGTTTTAAATCAACAATAGTTAGAGAAGTTGGAAAAATCTTTATCTCTTAATAGACAAAACTTCACTCATATGAAACTCATTTTTCATATCTTTTGCACTTCATGGATTACATATCATACTCAAATTGATTATAACTTTTGTTGCAATTGTTTTGTGCGGAAAATTATTGTAAAAGATAGTGAGACGGGTTAACTAGAACTTTATGTGAAAATTTTGTTAAGTGTTTTGCATCTAAAGGTGGCAAATTTCGCCCAACTCAAAAATTATGCGAAATCCGACAAAAAAAAAATTGATCCAAATCCAAACCAATCGAGAAGCATGCCCATATGTGCCAACTCAAAATGATCCCAATAAATATTAATCTAGGTGGGCATGTTTCATGTGGTCTAATGGGCATCTACTGCACTAAATGTGTCGATATACCAAATTTATACTGACTATAATTTTTTTTATACCAAGCATGCCTAGCCCGATCCCAACCCATCCAGGCCCAAAATTGACCTTACACGAACTCAGCTTGGCCCATCTGGACCAAATTTGGACTAGCCCAAAATAGATCTGAATTTTATTTATGTAGACTTGTACAGAAAAAAAATCGGAACACTATAATTTCTCTGTTTGTTTTTCTACAATTTTGTTTCTTGATTCTCAAAATTGTATTTTCAAAATTGTATTAAATTTTTTTTGAAATATTTGTAACAAATATTACACATAGTTTTTCAGAAGTACCATGCAAGTTTAATTTGAAAAAGAATTTGATAAAAAATCTTAGATTGCACTACATTTTTCATTGCCAAAAACTTACAGATTCATACATTTATGTTCCACCATAAAAAGAGCCTGAAAAATTTGTAGACATCCAATTTACCTTCTTCTTGTAGATCATTGGGACCAAAAATTTTACACTTTCAAGAGTTAAAAATAATGTTTTTAAAACCGAACTGACTCGGTCGAACCGAAAATAAGATCGGTTTGATCCAATATGAATTCGGATCAGTGACAAAAACCGGCTTGAACAGTGACAAAAACCATGTTGGACCTGGAAAATCGGATTGAACCGAGAAAATCTGGTTGAACAGGCAAAAATCTAATATACCCTAAATTATATTTTTATTTTTTTATAAAATATATTTTTATAATCCAGATTAATAGCTGTTAAATATTATTTAATCAAAAATTTATATTTGATGATAAAATCAATTTATATTAATATTAGACTTGATAAAATTGAAAATTATGTGAAATTATTTTTACTATATTTTTATGTAATAAGGTGTATTTTTGCACTCGAACTTTCAAAAATTGAGTAAAAATGCCCTTATACTTTTTTTTGGTCGGTTTTTGCCCCTAAACTCAATGAAATGGTTGAAAAATACCCTCACGATGGACGAAAAAATCCAGTTGGCAAACGGGGTGAACGTCAGCCAATCACATGTCAACACGTAAGCAGACACTTGGCAAGATATTTCCTAGTCAGAAAAAAAAAATAGATAAAAACTAAAATGACGTGGCAACAACCAAACATCCGAAAATATGCATTTAAACCCAAACACCCAATCATTCAAATTAAAACCCAAACACCCAACATGCATAAAAATTCAAAAAATCTCTCTCCAAACGGTCTTCTTCTTTTTCAACGCAGAATCTGAAAACGAAAATGGGAGGGGCAAAGAGCATTGGTTCGCAAAACTCCAATGCCGGTATAAAACGAAAGTTGTGTCGATGTGGTGTGGAGGCCATCGAATTGGTAGCTAAGACAGTTGTAAACAGTGAGAAAGCTTTCTACATATGCCATAAGTATGGAGTATGCCCTAATTTTCTGCATTTTGAACAATGTGATGGTATGAAACTGTTAGAACTCAATACGAGCTAAGTTACATCACATATACGTGACAGGTATAAACTTGTGTATTTCACCAACTTAGTATATAAGTGCAATGATTTATTATATAAAATATTCTCTTTCTTATTACTTTTCTACTTAAAAATAAAAAATTTTATTTTTGCCTATTGTTATAATTTTTTTTATAAAATTAAGACATTTAATCATTTTCTTAATTTCTGTATAAAAGAAAAAATTATCTCTTAAAGTAGGGTAGAAATAGTACTATTTAAAAATAAAAAGTTGAATTTAAAAGCTAAATTTAATTGGAATCACACATAATTTAAACGATAGAAAATTTGATAAATTTTTAAATTTGTAAGTGTTTAATTTTCATTTTGCTATAAATATGTAATTATATATTTTAAAAAATAAATATAATGTTAAATATAAATTAAAATATGTTTATGTGTTAACGTTATTACGTGATAAAAAGAACTCTATTATTTCAATAGACAAATAGGATCAAGGCTCAAACTGTTTAAAAAAAAAAAATATCGCGTTTAAGTGATTAAGCTAGATTATAGGTGGTATTTTAATATTGATTAAACATTCTCTATAAAAAGCAAGAAGTCGGTAATCTTGCGAATACATACAAAAGTTTTAATTTTAAATTAAATTAAAAAAATAATTCATGTTCTGTGAGCATACAATTCGTGATCTAGAGGTCTTAGATTAATTAAGAAATAATTAAGGAATGGTAAGGCGCCCACGGTCACATTCCAAAACCAGAAACCATTGTTCTAGCATTTGACCCAAACCGATTAAAACTTCCTCAAAACCAGGAGCTAAACGCCTCTTTTTCTACGTTTGCATGTGGGAATTCTCCGTTTTCACGCTCACTGTCACACGTCTCTCTCTTTCCTCCAGGCGCCGTCACGTTTTCATGCACTTATTTACCACGTCCCTCCACTTTCTTTTTATTTTTTATTTTTTAAAGAAAGAACACCTTTTTATTTTTTTCAAGCTTTGAAAAATAGAGTAATCTCTTCTTCTCCTAGCTTTTATAGCATTTTAGTTCAATACATTGTTTATTTATTTTGATATTTAAGAGCATAATTTAAATGAAATATGAAAATTCCTTCATAAAATCTTTGGATTTTTTAAGAAATTGAGAGACATATTTAAAAAAAATCTCAAATTTGTATTTCAAGTTTCATTTTTATTGCAGAAGAATATATAACTATATTTTTATGATAGTTTTATTTCCAAAATTACATGCATGATGCAAATATTTTCGATAAAATTACTAGGCAGATTTTAGCATTTTAAATGCTTTATAAATATATATACACAAGGGCACTATAATAATCTTGTTGTTGCGACTAATTGATCCCAATGGACAACGACTTTGCTTTAACAATTATATTCACACTTCAGGGGGGGGATGAACCTCAACCACCAATAACTTTAAAAATTGCAAAATATTTTAAATTTGATTCCATCATAAAATATTATTAACTTATTGCAAATAGCATTAGATTATACATTAACTTAATTACTCAAAGATGTCGTCTTATAACAATCAACTCAATCCGTAATTTATTTTTTTAAAGTACACTGTATATTGATTAAATTAAAATAATAATTTAAAAATCACATGTCATTCAAACGCATGAGAATTTGACAATTTTTTCAATTGATCGGATTAAATTTTCATCTACTCTGTCACCAAAAATATAATTATAAAAAAATAAAATAATATAAATTGTAGAAATACGTGTAACAGCAAAATATACTATCATCTGCTACTAAAAATAACTTTTTATTTTTGAGAAAATAAATAAACTTATTATATATGAAAAGTGCCAAAACTAATTCTCTAAATAAATTTTATAAATAATAGAAAAGTATCAGAGTAATTTTTTTAAATACAAAATGAAAATATAAAAATTATTTTATAATAGGGAAGAAAATAAATTAAAAATGAAAAGAAAGTGGAGGAAAGAATAATAATATAAAATCAAAAAACAAATAATGGTCTTCCAAGGATCCAGCAGCTGCCCATTTGCGTTTATATTATTTTTTAAATTATAATTTATAATATATAAATTCAGCAATGGATTTGATTGTTTTACTCAACATTAACGTTGTCATGGATTTGGTTGGCGTGCGGTTTAGCATATATAGATACAAAATTGACTAACTCATCGATGGAAATGGTGCATGCCTCCTAATTCTTATGCATTTAAAATTCCACAATTCTTTTTTGTTACAAATATTGTTTTTGATAAATTATTGGCACCTAGCTACTTGTATTAGAGTAATTTCTCTTCAACTCACTTTTATTATAATTTTCGTCTGATATTTTTAAAATCTACTAATATCTTAACCGCGATTTTATATTTTGACGTTGATCTCTTGGATTATAAAATAGGAAAATAGAAAAAAAAAAGGAAAATAAACAAATAAATTAATAAAGGTCAAATGTTCATTTTTGCACCTAACGTTTTTCCAAATGTGCAAATTTGATTATAACATTTAATTTGGAGAAAATTTGCCCCTAATATTTGTAAAATGTGATATTTTTGCCCCGCCGTCAATTACTGCTAAGTTTGACAGTTAATTCGTTAGTTGACCGCTGAAATAGATCTAATGGGACACGTGTCACGTATTCATTGGACACGTCAGTGTCACTTATCCAGCTCATAAATCAAACATTTGGTGCATTTTTATCCCTAACGTTTCCCCAAACGTACAAATTTGCCCTTAACGTTTGTAAAATAAAAGATTTTTGTCCCCGTCTTCAATTGCCGCTAATTTTGACCATTAATACGTTAGTTGACGGTTGACATGAATCGAGTGCAACATGTGTCACACATTCATTGGACATGTCAGCGACGTGTCCAATGGATGCATGATAGGTATCCCACTTGATTCACATTAACGGTCAACTAACGGATTAATGTTCAAAGTTAGCGGCAATTGATAGTTGGGCAAAAATTTTTCATTTTACAAAAGTTATGGATAAATTTTTACAAACGTTATGGGCAAATTTGTGTCAAAATAAACGTTGTAGGAAAATTTGTATATTTAAAAAAAAACGTTAGGGGCAAAAATGTATCATTCCTCGTAAATAAATAAATAAAACTTCTCTTATTTACATTAAAGACAATTAATTTAATTACATGAAAGACTTTTTGAATGAGACTAGCACAACGGCAGACATAAACATAAGTGAAAAGCGAAGAAAATCAAGCATAAATTTTGTAGAAAAATAAAAATAGGACAAAAAAGAAAAGAAATACAAAATTGTAAAAATACAGCAAATTAAGTATCATGAGGCCTTAACACACATGCAGAAAACATAAAATATGAATTTGAAGGACAGAACGTATACAGGCGGTCCAACATCAAAACCTAATAATTCTTTAATGCCATCTGAAAAAAAAATGACTTTGCTCTAATTCTACATTAAAACTCAGTTTGTAAAGTAAGAATTGTTTTAGTGTTTTATGAAAAGTATTATATTTTCACAATTAGTGGATGTAGGATGTTTAACCAATGTTATTGAAACCGGACCGGATATAAAACCGGCAAGGCTGAGCGTTCGTGGTTCGACCGGTTCGACAGGGTTCAACTAGATTTTTTTCTATTTTTTAAAATATAATTAATTAGTATAATTTTTATAAATACTATTACTCAAACAAAAAAAATCTATCAAAACATTTAGCATATGTCATAGATATACTAATAATAATATTTTTTTCACCTTTTATTTTTTTAAAAAAAAAAATTATTACTTGATTAGGTATTTTTCTGCTAAAATATTTTATTTTATGAGTTTTAATTTAAAAATTAAATAATTCAGTAACTGTAGGTGAAATTAAAAAAAAATGTAGAAAATTATCTTTAAGTTCACCAATTTTAATAATTTATTTAATTTTTATTCTATTGTATTTTATTGAATTATTAAACCATTATATTGTTTTCATTAAGTTCAAAAGTGATTAAATAGTAAAAAAAATCAATTATTTGCTAAATAAAACTTATTAGATTATTTATTTTTTATTTTTATGAAAAGAGCACTTATTTTTATTAATTATTTTAAATTAAAAGCATTTTTTCAAAAAAAAAAATAAAAACATATAATAAAATATAACCAGGTTCTTTCCGGTTCAATCCAGTTTTTTCAGTTCGATTTTATACAGTTGAACCAACTGGTTCGAGGTTGAACCGGCCGGTCCGGTTTTAATAATTATGTGTTTAACAATATTATGCTTTTATTGTATGAATATGGATAAACATGAGACCGTACATGCTAAGTTAAACATGAGACGGTACGTGCTAAGTTTCACCAAAACTGGTATGTGTAAATCGAGCATGGGTTGGTGTCGAGTAACATGAGATTTTTTATGCTGAGAAGTTCCCAACTTTCTTTAAAATACCATCCACTTGCT
Source organism: Excoecaria cochinchinensis (assembly GCA_947683425.1). Taxonomy (NCBI): domain Eukaryota; kingdom Viridiplantae; phylum Streptophyta; class Magnoliopsida; order Malpighiales; family Euphorbiaceae; genus Excoecaria; species Excoecaria cochinchinensis. The sequence continues at coordinate 2,700,682 of CANTUQ010000187.1, forward strand.
ATTTGGCTTTTTAAAGCAAAGCGTTTTTAATCTAGTTGGCAAATGGATGGGGCAGGACAATAATCGTGTTAAAACTTGTATGAATGGTAAATGAATTAGGTTACATGGAATTGTTCCATAATTCAAATAAGTTGTTATCATATAAATTATATGGTAAATGAATTGGATCACCAATTTATTAAATTTTATGTTATTATTTTTCATCTTTTTAAATAAATTTATTAAAATAAATTATGCATGCACAATCTATAAAAGTTATTTTTTATCATATTAACGTTACATAAAAAAATTATAAAATTATAAATAATATAAACGAATTATTTGTTGAGTTGTTAGTTTTTTTATATAAAATTATGACTTTCCTGCCTTTAATAAGATATTTTTCGCTCTTTAACCGTAAAATCAGTATCGATTAAGTGAAAAGAAACATTAATTGAAAGTAAATTTTCTTGTTTTCTCCGAATACGGAGACTCATAAGTGCCAATTTTTACTGTGTTTTTAGCAAATTAATATGTTCCTTTTTGTGTGCCCAAAAAAATCATTTTTATTTTCTTTCCACGTGACAGTGACAAATACCCGAGAATGTCATAGCCACGCACTGCCTGTTCATTTTCCAGCTTGCATGTTCTTTCTTTTGCATGAAATGCAAGCTTGCCTCGATGATATATAACTTTCTCATTATTAATTTATTATTATTATTCTATCATTATATGTACACTCCCCATTTTCTCTTTATTAATAATTGCTTAAAACTTAAATTTAATTTAATAATTTATTTAAATATCTGACTTAATTTTAATAATGATATATTTAACATTTATACTTTTTTATTTTAAAAATAATAAATATAAATTTATATTATTTTTAAAAATTAACACGCATAACACTCAATTACATTACTGTATCATTTGAATTTTTATAGTGAAAATACATATTTTACATGTACAGTAAAATTAGTCAAAATTTAAAATAAAACAGTTAATTTTGATGAATTTTTTCATTTTAATATTGTATATTACCATATAAATACTATTAAATATCACGTATTACAACTTTTTAAATATATATAATATATATAAATATATATATATTAAGCAGACAAGTGGCCATTGCTGGATTTATTTTGGCAGATTTTTATAGGTTTGGTTGTATCGTCATCACTTTTTCCCCCTTTTATTTTTTTGTCAATTTCCATTTAAAAATTATTTTAAAATGTTATATAAAGATGAAATTTTGAATGATAAATTGATGAACTTTAGTAGGAAAGGAAAAGAAAAATTTATTATGTAGGAATTAATTTAAAGTGAAGAGAGAATTTCGATTTTCAGATTGCCAAATTCACTCTCGACAAATTTCTCACCAGATAGATGGAAAAGAAAAGGAAATAAGAGGAATTTGATATGTAGGGAGAATGATTAAAATGAATTTATGATATTATTTCATTTTCTAAATACATTATAAAAATTCAATTAAGTTACTTCAAGATTTAATTTATATAGTCAAACACTGTAAAAGAAATTAAAATTCATTTTTTTTCTTTTCTACTATTTTTATTTAAATATTTACTTAAACAAATTAGTAAAAAACATTAAACATCTATTTTTAAACCTTAATTCCAATCTTAGTTGTCTAGGCTTAGGTTTCATTCTATATGTGGAAGAAGATTGAAGCATATGTGAAGAAAACACATTAAACTAATTTAATCTCAAAAGTTAGTTTGTAAAGTGAAAATAGTCTAAATTCTTATAAAAAAAATATTTTTTTATCACTAATATATGTAGGATACTCAACACATCTCTTCAAGTCTTAATTCAAATATATGCGAAAAATTTAGAGCGTAATATTTACAAGACTAAATATAAGTGGGCAATTCAACATCAAATATTAATAATAATTTCGATTTAATTTAATCTCAAAAGCGAGTGTATAATATAAAAAATATGCAACTCTTATAAAAAATATTATATTTTTATAATTAGATAACGTAAAATACTTATTAGCATACCATAAATGTCTTTTAGAAACATCTTTTATTAGTTGGGTAGAGGTTAAAAGGACTTTACATAAAAGAAAAAAGAAAGAAGGGAGAGATAGACCTTTAATTGGAAATGAAGTCATGTACAATCATATATCTAAATTTATTGGTGGGAGTTTGCTGCATATTTGACAAAATTGCTCATCATGATAGCTTGCTTTTATTCTTTAACAATTGCTTTCATTATAGCTTAGGTTAGGGATGCCAATTTATAATTAACTTTCCATCTTTAAAATATTTAATCATGGTTTGCTTAGTCTCACTTGATATATATATATATGTATATATATATATATATGTATATATATATATACATATATATATATGTATATATATATATATATATATATATACACACATAGGTGGCAAATCGGCAGGTTGGGTGTGCTTGGGTTGGATCATAAATGAATTAAAAATATATGAGTCATAAATTGGTCAATACCCAAATGGGTTGGCTGAATTTAGGTCGATCCATTTGATCTTTTTTTAATGAAAAATAATTATCGATATAATAACGAAATATTAAAAAGATTAATATAAAAATGTTGGCGCAAATGGGTTAGGTGGCTCAAATGGATCGACGAAAATCCAAACGAATAGGGATGTTGGTTGACTTATAACTGTCCAATTTACTATTCATTTAATAAAAATTTCGTCAGTAAAACGGTTATATATATAACCTACCATTCCTACAATTCCAACAATTCACAGCCCACATAGGGACACAACAACACAATAATTAATAAATCAAGTGACCATTTTTTCTATTTTTAAACCTATTATGTAATACTAAATTATTTTACTCACTTTTTAAGCGAAATTTCTCCCAAAATTAATTTTATAATTCTTAAAATATATAAATTAGTCTCCCTGCAAAATTTCAGCTCAAACAAAATCCGTTTCTTGATCTGGTACATTTAAATCGATTTGTTTCGACAATTTTCAGTGTTATCCAAAAATTAATTTTTCACTTTCAAAAATTTCTAAATATTAATATAAGTCTATATATACCATTAAAATAATTTTTAGAGATCATTTGCTATTTTTAGAGACCTGGTCAAACCTGATACCCTTTAAAACGGGCCGAATTTTTTTTTATTTTTGACTTTTGGAAACTTATTTGATCTCATTTTTTTTCCAAATTTTACCTTCTACCTCCCCGTGACTAATATTTTATGATAGTTAAATAAAATATTTTTTACCTACGGGTGTAATTTTTGTCATGAGTGTATTATTTACCGTCGGAAAATACTATTCACGACTAATCCGGTAACTCGTCCATTACAAATCTAACCAACAAAATACGCATACATATTACACAATAATAATACAGTTATATATTTGAATATATGCTGATCATATAAATAATTATAAATATTATTAAAAATTTTACTTATTTTTAATTTGTGCAATCAACTAATAAGTCACTTAAAATTTCTAAAATAATAGATAATTTTAATAAATATTATTTTCTAATACAGCGAGACAGTTCAAGCAAAAAATAGTGTACATTAAGGCAAAAATTTTTAATATCCAATAAATGAATAAAAAAAAAAGAAAAGAACAAACAAATACTAATTGGGTATAGGTAGAATGACCCAAATGTGTTGTATTTTATGTGAGTAGATTTTGAATGGGTTTAAATAGGTCAATTTTTTAGTTGGGTTGGATTTGGATCAATTTTTCTTGGATGAGTTTGGCTGAATTGTGTATTTGGGTCATTTTTGACATGCTTATATATCTATATATATTCAATAATTATTGGCGGTTCATTGAATTTGTTATATATCAAGGGTAGTTGAATCTCTTCTCCGTAAATTATTTGGAGTAAGAGAAAATTTAAATATAAAAGCATTTTAGTTGTTTTTATTTTTTGCAATAATTTGATTCACTTATATTGCAACTAATGAATTATATATTGAACAATAACTGAAATTTTAGTTGATTTTAATATAATTATTCAGTATCTAAAAATCCATTTATACGACTAATACGAATTTATATTAAGCAAATTTTATTCAAATTTCATAAATAGAGTAAAATATTTTTTAAAATATTTTAAAATATTTTATACACGTAACTCAAACTCAAAAACTTTAATTAAGAGAAATAAAACCCCAATCATCCATAATCCCATCCTTTAAGGTTATGTTTGGTATGATGGATTGCATTGTAATGTAATGAATAATGTAATGGATTAAGAAATGTAATGTAATGTAATGTAATTATGATTACATTACTCTGTTTGGTTGTATTAGTAATATAATATAATAATTATTACATTATTATGAAATTTTGATCTAACGGTTGAAATTTGCACTCACCAAATATATGTACGGATCAAATTAATTCTCATATGAATAATATTATATCATTTATTTAGTTCATAAATAAAAATGGAATATATATATATATAATAAAAAGTTTTTCCATATCAAGACAATGAAATAAAAAATTTGATTTTATTCCACTAAAAATTTGAATATAAAATTTTAGCATACATGAAATAGATTTGAAAAAAAAAATAAAGGTTTTGATGGCATAAATAATTTATATGTAATTTATTGTTTTATACTAAGTACAAAAATATAATTTATTCATACAAATTTAATCCATAAGTAAAATTAGAGAGTAGATTTAATAATAATATGAGAATAAAATAAAATAATTAATGTATAAAAAAGTTGAGTAGTATATTAAGATAGTTACATTGTAATGATAAATACAATGTTAATTTTAAGAATTGAAAAATACATTAGTAAGAGTATTCAAAATTACCAATGTATTTGTCATTACATTACAATACACAAACTTTAAATTAACAAACAAAGGATTAATTACACTTTCAATTACATTACATTACTATCTCTCCTACCAAACATATCCTAAAAGTAAACTTTTTTATAGATTTTAAATAGTGAGCCGCTGAAGAGGATGCCGATAGGATTTTAAATAAGAAAATATCTCGTTAATATATCTTTTTGATAGAAAGTATCTTACTCCAATTTTAAAATTTAACACATTATTTTAAACAAATTTTAATACAATTTCTTGTCGGGATAAGGTATTTTTTTTATTTTCCAAACATTTAATTTTAGAGCTCGAAATCAGTCAATTCCAACTCAGCCGCCATTAAAACTCTTTTAGAGCTCGAAACTGAGTCAGACACGCTTGTTTCCATTGACCCACATAACTCAACTATCTTATAGCCATGCAACACAATCTCCAAACTAATTTATCCGTGGCCATGGGAGATACGAGCAGGATGATAATTTGCAATTGCCATGGCTTCTATGTCCCATAATTCCAATCTCTTCTTCTTCTATTAGTTGGGGAAACAAAAAATTTTCCTTTTAGAGAGAGTTTGCAGAATTTCAAGGGATCGATATGCAAAGCCATGGGAAGCTGTGATAAGCAAAGGAGGGAGGCACTGCCACTATTTCCACAGGAATGGTTAGGAAACATTAAAAAATAAAAATAAAAGTTAGGAACATTAGGATGGGTAATTGCAGGATTTGGAACTGAAATCAAAGATTATGTTTTTACTAGAAAAAATTATCTGTGCTCCCAATTGCTCGAAAGAGTGTATTAAGGAACATTGTGGTTTTGTTGTTGCAGCTTTGATTTCTTTTAATAAAGATGCATTTTGTGCGTCAATTACAAATGAGTCCTTTGATTCACGCTCTTGTATCAATAATTTCATGGAAATCACTGAAAGTTTTATGTACACTTATAAATCTAATCACACCATTGGTAGATGAGATTGAATCGAATGGAGAAATATCCAAAATCATGAAGTTTCTTGGATTGTAAAGATTTGCAACTTTCAGGCTCTAACAATGGAAGAAGAAGAAGGGTTTTTATTTTTTTTCCCTCTCGATACCCCTTTTGATTTTCCTGCATAGAACTTTCTTGAGAAACATAATATTTTTATTTATTTATTTATTTTGCATGGCTGCCACGTAATGTCAGTTTTTCATTTTTATTTTAAAAAAAGTTATACAAACTAGAAAAATAAAAAACCACGTAATAGATGACATGTCATTTTTTATTGAACATCATTAGTCCCATTTGTCAATGGGACTTTCCGTCCCATGAAATGATATATTTGAACCGTTTATGTTAGTTTGAGGATAAAAATCTACGACTCCATGTTCAATAATTGAAGGGTAAAAAAAACATCTTTATCATTTTATTTTTTTATTACTCAAACCAATTAATTGATTTTTTTTTTATATAAGTTAGCTAGAAAGTTGGGGAAATTACAAATAGATGAACATAATTGGATGCATTTAATATCTTAAAAGTCAAAAAAAGATATGAAATAGAAGGATTTTGTTTTATTTTTTTTCAATAACTAGCTAGAAGAGTTCTCAATCTCATTACCACTACAAGAAATTTGACTTTTTATGACGCAAAAAATTGTCATGAAAAATTCATTTTTCGTCGCTGAAAAGATAAGGTGACGATTTTTTATCGTCACAGAGAACGTAACGGTAGGCGCGTAACATTAAAGTTTACGTGACGATTTACTTTTTTGTTACCGTAAGTATATTTTTTGTGACGAAAATAATTATCGTCATCTTTAGTTCTTACTTTTCATGACAAAAATTATGTCATAAATAAAATTATATTTCGTCACATTATATTGTTTATCGTCACTAAAGATTGGCATTTTTTATGACAAATTTAAAATTCGTCACGAAATTAAATATTTTTAATGACGAAACCCTGCTTCTAATTAAAACTATTAAGTATTGGTTACGTAATTATCGTCACAAATAAATATAATTTTCGTCATAAAATATTTAATGTCGTCATTAAATCTAATACTTTAAGTGACGAATAATGATTTCGTCATTAAATTAATGTATATTAATGATGAATATAAATCGTCATATTATTTTACAAATTAGTGACATAAATACGGATAAAAATAATTGTCACAAAAAATAGTTTTAGTGACAATTTTTTTTTGTCATTAAATTATATTTTTTTTATTACAATATTAATATCGTAATTTTAAATATTATATCGTCATTTATGAACTAACAAGTCGACAAATTATGACAAATATACTTGTTATATATGCGTTGTATTAAAAATGACACATTTTAAATTTAATGTTATACAATCAATTAAATTTCTAAAGAAAATCTAATATAATGTATTTATTCAAATAAAATGTTAATTAAATAAAAATATACTACCTAATGCAAAAAATTAAATTTGCATCCTAATCCAAGAAATAAGATCCGTTGAAACTTCAAAATTCGCATCTTGTTCCTACAAAAAAAAATTATATATTAGATAAAAAAAAAAAACTCAATCATATAACACCTTTAATCTATACACACACTATGGTTTCAACGATACTGCACGATTACTTGATTGTCTTAAGCTACTCTTAAAATTGTTGCGAAATCCGGATAATTATTTTTTTTATCCTTCCACTATACCCATTTGCCCTATATATATAGCTATTTAGTTTTACTATTCATTCAATCAAAATACAAATATGTCACTTAATTCTACCGAATATCCTCTTGAACAATATATTTAACAAAATGAAATGATATATATGCACCCCTTGCAATGTATTCAAATGCTAAAATGGGATGTACTATAGTAATCAGGTAAAGGAATCAAACATGTACAAACAAGGTAGTTTTTGCTTACAAATAAAACATAATTCCATAAATTAGATAACAAAAATCAGGATCACAGTTGGCAAATTGGCATATGTTTTTAGTAATTGCTTCAATTTAGAAACACCAATTCTGTTGGGAAAAGTCACATTTTTTTAATTTTTTAAGACTATTTAGATCTTGACTTATTATATCAAAAGAAGACTTTGGTCTCACCAAATTCAAATAAACTAAATTAGTTAATCTTTAAATAGCCATGAACGACAAAACACAAGGACTTGGCTGTAATTAGCTTGGTTGACACTGTACAAGTCAACATAGAAACATTCTTACTAGAATACGCAATCTAGTCTTTTAACCATTTAAATCATCTAAACCATTTGTACTTCTTGCCATGAAGTTCCAATTCAAAATATATAATTAACAAATCAAGATTAAATCAAGATTTGTACTTCAATTTTTCCGGCAACAAAGGCACATATTTAATAAGCAACCATAATAATCCATATATATGTATAATTTCACTTTGACAACAGCAAATAATTACTAGGCATGGACAGTTTTAATTCTATATTCTTCATTGGAAGCTTAGATGAGATCAAAATAGGGACACAAATAATAAATAAATAAATAAACAAATGAGAACGCAAAAATCTACAGCAAATGCTAATGATTCTATCTTCTTAAATATGTGCCATTATCATCATAACTATATACATATAAGAACATGTAAATTGAATTAAAGACTAACCTTATTACAAGTAGTAGTAACAGTATTGACTACAAGGCATTTGGTTTTGGTCCTGAGAATTAGGAGCAAAACATTATCTAAAGTGTTGAGATCTTATAGCTTAAAGCTGCTATGGAAAAACAAAACAACCACACTTCTCAATGAATAATTTAAGTACCAAATAGTTAGTTGAGCCCCAACTATGACAATATAACTTTATAATCTCAATCGAAAATATAATCACAAAATAAGTTTTAGTTCATTGATACTAAAGTCTGTGTTTAGAGATATAAAAGTCAGATTCTTGTATATGAAAAAAGTGAAAATGTAAAGACGAAGTTATATGATAATCCTAAGAGTGACAAAAATTTTCTTAACCGTGATTATAATTCCACATTCTCATTAACTCATTTCTTATATTGATTAGACCCTGCAGAGTTTATGATTTTTATCTGTTAATCTGCCACTAATTATGCATTATCACTAACCACCACTATTGATCAAATTTCCACATGAAAAATGATTATAACTACGAATATGATCAAGTGTTTATGCATAAAAAAAACGCATGGGTTAGGTGCCAAAGATGAAAATTACTTATTGCAGATATCATATTAGGAGTTACACAGTGAATTAAAGTTTTAAAAGGGTCAACTGAGATTGGCATGGGAAATTATTAATTCCTAATCCCTAATTCAAAAACCCAACATATAGTAGAAATTAATTCAATTAGCATTTGAATTCATTTGATCTGCAATTTCAGTTAACCTAATGCAAAGATTTCAATACTACACATCAGAATCTGCTCACAACAATTAATTCAGTTAGCATTTAACATCTAAAGTAGAAATCGTAAATAACTCTTGCCCACAAACAAATTAGAACAAGCAGAATCTGCTAGATAATGAAAAAAATATTACTATCTTAGTCACAAACACACACCTGGTTGATATCACGAAACCGAGTGAGGGAGAGTGAGATCATGATAGAGAGAAAGAGGGATACAGAGAGCACGAGACTGGGACGATATAGAGAGAAAGCAAGAATGAGATAGAGAGAGAGTGAGATCGAGTAAAGGATAGCGAGGTTGAGGCTCTTCTGCTTCTTCTTCCATCGATGGCACAGGTCGATTGAGAATAGTGCGATTGAGAAATGGGAGAAGAACGATCGGGTGATTGAGAGAAGGCAGAAAATAGTTTGTTTAGCGATACTAAAAAATTCGAAAGTATTAGAGGATTTTATGAATTAGGTAACAATTACATATTTAAGTTATTTTTCTCAATTTTTTAGTTGTTAACTAGGGTTCAAATGTATTACTTTTATTTATTTATTTATTTATTTTTTATTATTGTTATTTATCTATATAAAGCTGAAGATTTGGATGATTTGAGGAATATCTATCATTTAAGAAAAACATTTATTTTTTTCTCATTAAATTAATAATTAATTAATTTTTCTATTTATTGACTTTTAATTTAATTAACTAATTTAGTTTTTATAACGTTATCAGTGGTCATGAATCGATTAATTAGTTTATGAGCCAAAAAATAATCAGTCCATTAATATCGATTTTTTTTGAAAAAATAGCCATTAATCAGTCAATTAATTTCGATTTTCGGACCAATTCGTTTTAACATATAGTTACTCTCGTAACTCAACTTGAATTAAAAGTTTTGACCCCTCAAAATTTTCAATTTTTTAACCAGTTGAACTGGTCCAGAAAACATTCCAAAATCTATTCTGCATCAAATTCAATTATTTTTTATGACATAATTTCTTTGTCGTATATTAACATTACAACCAACTGTGATGAAAAATTATTATTATTATAAATTGATTGTATTGGTGACGAAATTATATTTCGTCATAATATATTTATTTTTTGTAACATATTTATTTATCATAAATAATATTATTGTAACGAAATAATTTTATCGTCACTAATTCATTAAATTGTGACAAAAATAATTCATGTCACAAAAAATAAGTATTTCATGACGAATTTATATGTCGCAAATAGTCTTTTTTTTTATATTTTTTTCCTCCAAAAAAAGGTGACGAAATTGTACCTCGTCACAGTATATTCATTTTTCGTGACACATTTATTTGTCATAAATATAATATTTATTTATATCGATATGTTATTTTGTGACGAAATGATTTTATTATCACTAATTTATTTAATTATGACAAAAATAATTTGTCACGAAAAATAAATATTTTGTGACGATTATATACGTTGCAATAAGTTATTATTTTGTCATTAAATTTTTTCCCTCCAAAAAAATGGTGGGAAATTATCCCTCTTAAATAAACCATGACGAAATATAATTTTTCGTCACCAAATTAATCTTTTAGTGACGATAATTAAAACATAAAATGACGCAAGATAATTTCGTCACAATAATAAATATTATGGTGACGTTTTAAAAAATTCGTCGTTTTAAGTTACAATTAGTGACGAAATTTTATGTGTCATTAAAGAATTCGTCACAAAAAGTCAAATTTCTTGTAGTGTACATGGCCATTTGAGACTATTAGTTCAATTGAATGCAACTAGCTAGATAGTAGGTTAAGAATTGCACAAGCCTTTTCTATTTCCAATTCAAAATTAAGGTATTTATTTATTTAACCAAATTTGGAACTGAAAGTATAAACCTTTTAAATTATACTTTTTAACATTATATATATATATATATATATCAATATTTTGAAAAGGTTTTTTTAATTATTAATTTTGCCATGCATTAGATGAATACGTAGCTAGACACCCATTAAAATATTGGCTTTATTTGTATACTATCAACTTATGATCAAATAAATTGCAGAAAACTAAGAAATTCGGAAAACGTGGAGGAACCTGATATAATTAATTAAGTAAAATTTTTGTATTTGGCTTTTGTTTTGTAAAATTGAATAATTTTTCCCTCAACGTCTATTACTGCTTAGTTTGACCAAATCGTTGTTGGTTGACTGATGACCTTGTTCTAATGAGACACATGTCGCGATTCTATTAGATATATCAACGACACGCGCGTATGGTAAAAAAATTATACATTCCTTCCGTCCTCCTCTATTGTACTATTTGAGAAAACGATATGATCAAAAATATACCTTTTATCTAATTAATTATTTAAGATAAAATGAAATCACAAAAGGCAAACTCAAGAAAAGAATTGTAGCTAAAAAAAATACAGCAGTTTTTTGACAATAGATTCTGCAAGTGGTCATAAAAGGGGATGACCCATTTGTTAATTTCTTCATAAAATATAATTGCAACTTGATCCATAAAGATAAGACCAAATTGACATCAAAGGAAGAGTTAATTAATTATTAAATTGTCAGGTGTATCAATTTAATTGGCTACAAAAAAAATAATTAAAAAAATGCATAGTAGGAAGTCGATTAAAATGAAGTTGAGGGTCATTGGCTTCCAAATTCTTTGCGGCCGTCCATGCATTAAATATTTTAGGAATTATTATTATTACATGTGGAATTAACTATCTGCGATTTCTACCCACTAATTATGATTTTTTTAATTCATTTTAATTTCTTTAAATTTATAAAATTAATTAATTTAAAATCGAATTTTATTATTCCGATGGCCATATAAGCTTTCAGTTTAATATAAGTGATTTGAAATATTAAATTATTTCCAAAGTTTAGCGTTTTAAACTCATTTTATTAATAATTAAACGCTTAATTAATTGATATTTGTGAGAAGATAATTAAACTTTTTACTAGTGTGCAATTGCGAGTAAATATCCATTTTTAATTGCCACTTTCAAAAATAAGCAAGACGTGTGTGTGTATATATATATATATATATATGACACGCAACACAATAAATATTTTAGTTTGGTATGCAAATTCAATCTAATCCGTTCATAAAATGTGATTTAAATGCAATTTAATTAGTCTGCCAATAATTCATTTATAATACAATTGATTTATAGCCTTTTTAGATTTATATTGTATTAACATGATTTTATAAGTCCACGAATAAAATTGATCTAAAAAATTCATGAAAGATAACATTGACTATGTCTTCAAATATTATTTTACAAATGCAATTTGTTGTTACATACTCTAATTTTTTAAAATTCATCCGTTCTTTTTTATCTGTAATTTTTGAAAAAAATCCAAATTTTATTTATCTGTCACTTTTAGATTTACAATACATTTTAATTTTTTTTCCAATACAAGTTTGACCAATTAGATTTAATTTTATGTATTGAAATACTCAATTTTATCTTAAATTTATGTTTAATTAATATTTTTTAATTATAGTAAAAATAATAAAAGTGACAGATAATAAGAAACATATGAGATATAAATTTTTATTTATTATTTATTAAATATTTATAAATAGAGATTTGATATTATTTATAGAGTTGATAAATATAAATAATCAATATATTATTATTAAATTTTATAAGTTTAGATGACTTATAAAATTAAACACTCAGATGTATCTACATATATTAAGTCATGTATAAGATTAACACACCATTTATTAAATTTATTTCAATTTTGTTTTCTAATATTTTTTTATAAAATTGAGAAATTAATAATTATTTTAATATTGGTGAAAGGGTAAAATAATTGCATTTGACATCAAATGGGATGAGTAGTAATAATGGGAGAGAAAGAGATTGGAATATCAATTATAGATTTAACAAAGAGTTAAACATAATGATATTAATATAAAATTATAAAACATAATCTAATCCAAGCAAAAGCAGTGATATATTTTTTAATTTAAGATGATAAGCACAATCAAACAAGGTAGAGGACCCCACACACAAACGCACTCCAAAACCGTTGGCGAACAACGCCCACGGTCCTAAAACAAAACACAACACGCACAAATTCCGGAAACCAGTAACCGGTTTTTCCCCAAAAGCGGTTTTCTTTTTTTTAACACACGATCTCCCGAAAACCAGGAGCTTTGAGTTATTATTTTTTCACTCCCTGTGGACCCCATTCTTTTCTCCCCCTGATATGTGGCGATTCGACCGCACTCTGACACCAGAACGTGGTTGCCACGCGCTCCTTTCTTCCTTTCTTAAATTTTGAACCCACTTGCATGCTTCTTTTAACCTTTTCTTACTCTGCTGCTCACATGTCACGCTTGTCCATTTGCTTCCTCCGAGCTTTTATTCCTATCTTGCTCCTCCTTAATTTTACTCCTATTTACGCCTGATATTAATTAATGACCATGAAATTACTTGTAGTTTAAATAATTAAATAAAATTTATTTTTTTATTTTTTTTCAAAAAGAATTAAATGGTCCCTAAGAGAATATAAAGTGCTAGAAGGTTTTAAATTTAAACCTTTATTTTTTATTTTTCGATATTAAAAAAATTAGTGACATGTTAAAAATATATATATTTTAGAAAATGGACTATAAATTCATAATTCCGAATAAATAAATATAAAATATGAAAAATGAACTATGTTGTTTGGATGTTGAAAATTAAAACTATGTTTTTCTTATGAACACCAGTCCATAGGGATATCAACAAACAATTGTCTCTTCATTCTCTTAACGAAATCTTTTACTTCTTTAATCCTATCAATTTGTCATTTCAAAAAAAAAATATTAAATTATTATTTTATAAAATTCAATATAAAATTTATTGCATGCATAATGCATTCTAATTTTACTTTATTATGTTATCAATAAAACATTTAAGAAAATTTATTAATATTTCTCTTTTTCTACTCCTCATTACTATTTTTTTATCATTTTAAGATATTATTGGATAATAGTAACATTGAAAAATAAACATTTTACTTTAAAATGAGGACATTCTAATTTTTTAATATTTTTTATAAAATTAAAAAATTAACAATTGTCTTAATATATATCCATGAAATGTGAAAAAATTAACAAATTAACGGTACATATAGTATATGAGATGGTGATAATAATACGTTTTTCGAGAAAATATTTGCCAGAATTATTATTAGATATTTTGTGTCAATCCATTATTATTACTATTATCAAGTGAATGAAAAAAAATATTAATATATATTATTTACACTCTTTCTGCCACAGTTTGATAGGTTTACTGATTTATCTTAAATTATAGTCCACTTCTCTTTTGGACAATGTAATTATTTGATTAACATTTTTATATAAATTTTTATAATATACCTTTTTTTATTGTTTTTTTTAACAACAGTGGAATATCATCGCATACTTTTCATATGCCCTCTTAAATAATATAAAAATAAATTAATCACAACACAAGTAAATTTTATGGTTATAAAATGTTAATTACTTTTTATTAATCTATGTGATATTGAAAGCATGTCCATCTATTTGAACTATCGAATTAATTAAGCAATGCAGGCTGTTTATTAAATGGTTTAAATGTGCCGCATTAGACCATATCTCATACCATGTATGTATATATATATATATATATATATAACCTTAGGAAGTTGTGATTTTTACAGTTTGAATTATAATAGAAACAAGTTAGAAGTCCACTTTTGGAGTTGTCATACGTTTTTAACTTACGGCAGTAAAAAATAATAATAAAAAAAAGGTGGCAACGAAAACGAAGCAAATAGGAAATATGATATCTAGTCGTTGCCGCGAAATACAAGTACAGTAGGTAGCCACATCATCAATGAGTTCCATTTATTGGGAGTTGTTCTCACGCTCTTCATACGAGAATGGTACTAATCATTAAATTTTTCAAAACAAATAAAATTAAATCCAAATTGACACTATTAAACCTTAGAAAATTGGCATAACCTCCTTGTATGTGGAAAAACCAGTGTTTTAGCACATAAAAACAAGTTGCGTCCCTAGTCTCCCTCTCAATCCCACCAGCGCCTTCTTCTTCTTCTTCTTCTTCTCCTCCTTCTCCCTTTCTTAAATACCCTTTGCTTTCTTCCATCTCCCAATTCACATCTCCTTTCTTCTCTCTCTTATTCTTCCAAAATGCGGATGAGTTGCAATGGTTGCCGTGTTCTTCGCAAAGGCTGCAGCGATAATTGCAGTATTAGACCTTGCTTACAGTGGATCAAAACCCCTGAATCTCAAGCCAACGCCACCGTTTTTCTCGCCAAGTTTTATGGCCGCGCTGGCCTCATGAACCTCATCAACGCTGGCCCCGAACACCTTCGCCCTGGTCAGTTTCTTTCTTTAATAAACAAATACTCTCTGATTTTTGAATTAGTTTTGTTAAGGATGGGAGTTGATTGTGTGATTTTTCTGTTTGGCAGCGATTTTTAGGTCATTGTTATACGAGGCTTGTGGTAGAATAGTGAACCCTATTTATGGATCGGTTGGATTGTTGTGGTCAGGGAGCTGGCACCTCTGTCAAGCCGCCGTCGAAGCCGTGCTTAAAGGAACTCCGATCACTCCGATTAACTCCGAAGCGGCGGCCAGTGGCCAAGGTCCGCCTTTGAAGGTTTACGATATTCGTCACGTTTCCAAGGATGAGAATTCCGCTGCTTCTAACGATCCTCACCGAGTCAAGACTCGGTGCCGGGTCAGGAGAGCTCTGAAGCCCAAACCCAACGAGAAATCAAGTTCTGTCGAGGCCGGTCGTGATGAGTTGACTCGGTCGACGAGTCACGAATCGTCAGTGAGTCATCAGTCAGAGTTGGTAATGGTGGACGGGGAGAGCAAAGAAACGGAAAGTATGGTGTCGGTCGAAACGGCTGAAACCACGCTGCTTTTCCTAGCGGAGCCGGAGTCAGCCATGAAAGAGAAGGAAGGAGTAGTACAAGTAGACGATCATGATGCAAGTACAGAGATGACTGGGGTTGGACTGGAGCTGACGTTGGGGTTTCAGGCTTTTTCACGTGCAACGCACGTGGTACCGGTCAAGAAAAGAAAGCTCGAGTCTTATAGTTGTGGTTCATCTGATGATGACACCTGTAAAATAGAGCTGGCTTTGGATTATCCGGCTTGTCACTGAATCAAGCAAGCAAAGGAATGTAAAGAAAGTTCAGTTTTGGCGGCTCAACTTGATCGGCTCCTTTGTTTAGAAGAGATGTAACTTTTTTTTTTTTTTTTTCCTTTTTCTTTTGACCCTTTTTGATGAAAATATTAGAGATGGACAAATGCTGTTTTTACATGAATAGTCATTGTAAATCAATTGAGGGATCTTGTTTCTAAAATTTCCTTATCTTTTTCATGCATACCAAATATATTTGGTGTACTCTACTTAGAATTCGAAAGCTTTAAATATATTAAATTCAATATCTACCGTTAAAATGGTAATTTGGCAACCGCTAATGAGAGTTAACGAAATGTATATCTATAAAAACTTGTTTTGCAAATAAATTAAGGCTATAAAAAAAATTATATATACTTTTTCCGTTTTAAAATTTGCCTTTTTTAAATAATTATATATATTATTTTTAAACTCTCGATACAATTTTTTTTTTAATTTTTAATACGACATTAATTATATATATATATATTTTTTAATTTTATTCAACTATTTAGATTTAAGTTAAATTTTTTAGAATGAAAAAAATATGGATAATTTAGTTATTATTCATTATATTTAATATTAAATTTAAATTTAATTAATATTTTTTAATTTTAGTGAAAATAACAAAAGTGATACATAAAATAGAATGGAGAGAGTTCTCATTTAGGGGTTTATGGAAGTTATGTGTCTTTTGATTAATATGAATATAGATGCTATGCCTTTTTTGCTTATCTAATGACTCAGAATTCACTTGATCTTTTTTATGTTCTTAAATTCGTGTTTAGTTTCCACTTAGCATATATTAAGATTTTTGCCTAATTGCTGGGTAATTAAATTAGATCATGCTTACCTTTAACGTTATTATTAATCATGTTACTATTTAAAATATTTAAAAATATTGAATTTTGTAGATTCGAATTTAAAATTTCTGTTAAGAAATAAATAACTCTTACCATTATGACTCCTCTCATGGGAGTTTAATCATAATATTATTGATTGATACTATAAATGTGAATGATGTTCATTACCCTTGATTCTTGGTCATCAAAGGTATTAGGATACTTGTATATAGTTTCCATATCCGAAATCTACAAACTTTACTAATTCAAATATCTGCCAAAAAAAAAAAAAAAAAACAAGAAAAGTGAAATGACAAGCGTTATACCTAGGAGAAGCAAACGGGGATGGTAAAAATATAAAGGTCGGCACAATGAATTCAGATGCAGAGAGATAGGTGTCAGTTCTGATCTGCCATCACCATGCGCATGTCTTCCACCTGTATAAATTCTGATGCTTTCCATCTAAAACGCATAAATTTGTCATGTTCTGTTTTCTTTCCTTGTCCACCTTAACTATATGCATACCATTTTCACTTTGTTTTATTTTTTTAAATTACTGATTTAATTTCATGTGTAACATATTTACTAGATTGGGTCGGATCATGATTTTTTTAGAAATATTCGGGATCGGGTCAATTAAAAGCCTTGAATAAACCGACCCAATGCCAACAAATATATATAATCTAGGTTTTACAGTGTCAGATAATTCCATTTAGCTTAATTGTTGAACCCTTTGTTTGTTATGATGACAAAAAGGAGAAGAAAAATGTGAATTGATTAGATATATTTGCTGGCTATTATTGACATTATATTTACTTGCAAATTTGCTTATATTGGATATTATTTTGATGTTATGTGTATATATTAAATGTTTGATCATTCTGGTATGATATATATTTTTAGAATTGTTTTGATAACTATTGATAACATTCTGGTCTAATTTGTATTATATAGCTTGTTTACCGCGTGCATATTTATATGGATTATACTCGTATATATCTTTTGAGCATATAGAAAGAAGGAGCATATATATACTAATCAAAATAGACTTTTAACTAAGTTTATCAATATTTTGTCATCATAAAAAAAGAAAAGATAATTGGTTCAAAGCTACGTATCAATTTTGATAATAATTAAACCTTATATAAACTTTATATGAATTCTATTTAAGTGTTTATATTTCAGTTTAAACTCCATTAAAGTGTGCAAGACTCAACTAAGAATTGCAAGTCAAATGAATGAAAAACTTAAGAATTCAAGTTCTGTAGAAATTTCAAAAAGTTAGGTATCAATTTTGTAAAATATTTTGAGGAGCTTCTTGTATATGTTTATGTATCGTAAATTTATTTTAATACATTAAATTAATTTTACATACATTAAGATATATTTAAAATTATTTTCTGTTATAACAGAAAATGCGTCAAAAGTTTTTTCAGAAAATCTGTTAGAAAACATTTTGAAAAGTTAATTTGAGGGATTCTTAAAAAAAGTTTTACAAAGGTTTTCACTTCTGGTCAACAGAAGTGGTTCCAGAAAAGTTTTTAGAACTGTCGATTATGATTTTCACTAAAAGACAAAATAATGGCTAGTTTTGCTTTTAACCAGTCCACGCTTATAATGAATTTTTGTGAGAAAGGTTTGGCTAAAACCTCACGAAATTATAGTAAGCTTTTTGCATCTTTTATTTGGGAAAAAAATTGTGAATAAAATATATACTAGGGAGTTTTTTGCATATTTTATTTGGGAAAAAGACTGTTGATAGAATATATTAGAGTTTGAAATTCAGTTAAGTGGGGTCAAAAATTACAGCTTATAAGAAATTCATTTACATAAAAATATGAATAAGTGTAATTATTTTTTTCAAAATGATGAAATCGGTACAAATTTATTGTTTAAATTTATTATTTTTAAATATTTTAAAATATTAAAAATTTTACATATTTACTTTTACAAAGGCAACTATGGACTTTTATTGATGATGAATATAAAAATATGGTTTGTATTTATCTTAAATTATTGAAATGGTCTATATTTGTCTCTTAAAGTATTGAATAATAACAAATCTGTACCATTTTAATATCTTGAGGTGTTTTTTTTAAATAAATTTTAGAAATAAATATGTACTATTTTTAATAATTTAAGAGCAAATTTAGAATTTATCACTAAAAAAATAAGAAACTCATTTAAATATTTTAGTGGGATCAATTTAAAAAAAATTAAACTTATAAAATTATTTTTAATTTTTTCATGATTAAGTGGAGTCATTTTTTTAAAAAAATGAAAATTATAAGGGTTATTTTAAAATTTGTTATAATTGAGTGGGATCAACATGGGATAGTTACGCTTCTGATTGTATATTTGTTTTAATTGTTGCCCGTTAAAAGCGTTCCGTGAAAGTAGAAGCATGAGGTTGCATGGGAGATATTCCAAATCTTTAATGACCTTAAAGAATTTAGAATTGATAACACAACAAATATCATTTGCTTTAAGGCATATCCAGTCGGCCCACTTAACTGGCAAGACCCAAGACCCAACAACCAAAAATAGTAGGCACGAGCTCATAAGCAGCGCACACGCCCGATCGGCTGATGTGACCGCCAGTCCCATCAGCCGCCTGACACAAGGCAGCGCCCATGCCTACCACCTGCTCCTTATCATGTCGCCGAATACCTACTCTGACAGCCAGTAATCACTCCCCAGGCACTCAAGTGCCCCTCAACTATCTCATATAAATAGCCTACCCAACGATGGCTCCAAGTATTGAACTTTCAACATTCTCTCTTTAAGCACTTATCTCTCTAAGGCTAACTTAAACTTCGGAGTGCTTACGTCCGGGTCCGACCGGGCACTCTTTCTTGCAGGTTTATTCTCACCCGATTGGCTCGTTCCCTCCTCTTCAGATAAAGACATTTCAGACTTTATCATTTGGTCCTTTCGTTGAGAGGAATGGCGAACTCACGATCCAACAAGAATATGACCCCCATGGATTTCGATTATGAAGACAATATCGGTGCTAATTTAGGCACCTCACAGGGAGGGAAAAGGCCCGTTGGGACCCCAACGGAGACCACCCCCTTCCTGAGTTCGGCGATGCCATCTTAGGATGCTCAGAGGACGCTCCCATCACAATCCGAGACATGCATGTTGTCCTAAGCGACTTTACCCAGAACATTGTCCAAATGCTCAAAAAGGGCAAAATGCCAAAGATTTCTGAACGAGTTCACGGGGACTACCTCGTGGACGAAGACTTCGGAAGGAAAATGAATAAAGGGATCTCCATCAGCGAGCCACGTGCTCAGGTTGCAGGGCAGCGTTACAATGGGACTCCGGGATGCCGCGACAAGGGGAAAGGGGTAGCATTATCCGGTGTAGGCTCTGCCTACCGCAACACTGAATCTCCCGCTTTAAGTGATAAGGACGACTTGTCCTACTTATGTATGCCTAACTGCCCTGATTACAGAGGACCACGTCAGGAGTCCGGCTCCATAATTATGAACCAGGGGGACAAGTGGCTGAAACGGAAGCTGGAACAGTTCAGTTTGATAAGTTCTGGGAAGGATGCGCCCAAGAAAAGTACCCGCAAGAGCCAGGCATCCCCATTTTGCAAGGAGATAATGGAGTCCGAGATGCCTACCCGATGGAGAGACATCAGGATGGACAGATACACAGGTAGGACTGACCCCACTTCTCATGTGGCTAAGTTCTTGATAAAAGTGCAGGCGTACACCTGTGATGAGACGGTCGTTACCCGGATGTTCCCCACCACCCTTGGAGGAGAGGCCCTGAGATGGTTCCGAGAGTTACCCCAGGAATCGATCATTTTCTTCTGGCAACTTAAGAAGCTTTTTGCCTCGCGATTTGCGGCCAAGGGGCGCACACCAAAATCGGCAGGAGACCTAGGTGACTCCCACAGATGGGCCAAGGAAAGTCTTAAAGACTATGTCAACCGATTCCAAGCCGCTATGACGGAAGCAAAGAATCTGAGTGAAGAAATGGCAACAACCGCCTTAGCGAGGCATTCGGCCGATCACTCTTCATCCCAATTCGCTGCCACAACAACCCCTCTAGATTTTTATGAGATGATCGAGTGGGCCAAGCAGCACAGTTGGACGGATAAGGCCCGAAGGACTAGTGGAGGTAGAAAAGCCAGCGTGATGAGTAGATTGCAATATCCGGACGAGCGACCTTTCATAAAAAAGCGAGTATCCGAGCGGCTTGGGAACATCTCGGATGAGCTCAAGAGCCCACAACACCGGGGCGAGAGGGAGAAGCCCAAGGGTGAATCCTCAGATGGGGCGAGTGATCTGGCGCCTCAGGGCTTTACTCCGCTCAATGCCAGCCCCTCGAAAGTGCTGTCATGGATTAAAAAGAATCATTACATAGTCAACTGGCCCAAGGAGCTGTCCACTCAAAGCAGACATCGGAGGGACCAGAGTTTATATTGCGAATTTTACAGAGACGTCGGCCATCCTACCGACGAGTGTCATTCGCTACACAAAGAAATTGAACGCCTAGTGCAAAAGGGAGCTCTCCGAAAATTTGTCAGACCAGCCAGAGGGGCAAGTCCCTGTAGACGGTCAGATCTTAACCAGGAATACCGTAGTACGGACGATGACGAGGAGCGAAGAAATCCAAGGAGTGCAGGCCCAAGTAGATCGAGCGCTGGGACGATAAACGTGATCACAGGAGGATCAACCTACACGGAGGAGCTTCACAGGAAGAAAAAGGGGAAGGGATTGTACCTCTCTCAGGCTACCGAACAGTCCATGCCTGTCACTGTATCCAGTAAGGACGCCTGAGATATCGAATTTCCCCACGAAGATGCGCTCGTCATTAGGGCTCGCATCAACAATTTTGATGTCAGGCGAATCCTAGTGGATAATGGCAGCGCGGTCAATGTGCTCACCTTGCGGGCATACAAAGCGATGGGACTGCCGATCGAAGACCTAAAGCCGAGCGCCACACCTCTGATCGGGTTGGGCAATGCCACCATCCCGGTGATCGGATCCGTCGAGTTTTTTGTAGACTTCGGACAAGTGGCAACGACCCACACCTGCAAGGTAAATTTCATGGTAATTGATTTAATATCTGCCTATAACGCCATTTTTGGCAGGCCCTTGCTCGTCCAAACAAGAGCTGTCACCAGCGTTCAATACATGGTGATGAAAATCCCCACGGAGAAGGGCGTGGCTATCGTGAGAGGGGACCAAAAAGCGTCCCGAGAGACTTATATCGCGATGATCAAACAACAAAAGGAGGCTCGCTAACTGGGCGCCAAGGGTTAGAGGGCCACTGCGCCCGTAGACGACCCAACGAGGATAAGCTCCGCATTAACACACATCTTAAGTTGCACGGTCGTCAAATAATTGTGTGGCTCGCTCTCTCTCTCCAATGTTTGTAAATATGTGCAAATCATGTTCCATCAATAAAGGAATCTATTTTATGCACTCTCATTACTATCTACAAAGGCCCTACATGTCATGACTTATTTGCTAGACTTGACGCACATCCCAAGTTGAAAATGGGAAAGTCACAATTCTCTCGAAGACTAAAGCTATCTCGTATCAACGCATAGAGGTCCTTCATCTCTCTCTATTTAACTTATATGTATATAATATGGCTTATGCCCATTTCGAATTACAAATACGGGAATTCAAACCCGTTCTCTCAAGGATAAAGTTAATCCATTAGGGCCGACGCTCTTCCCGGTCCAAAGATATTGTATTAATCATGTGCCCGACGACCCATCCGATCTAATGTGCGGAAATAGTCGTTCGTAGGCACTCGGATCGACGATACTCCTGATCTGATGCTGCGAAAATGGCCAATAGCACGCCCCCCCTGCCGTTCGGATCGATGATACTCCCGATCCGCACGGTAAACTTCGACCTCTCTGCCTCATCCGCTAGATTTGATGATTGTCCCAAACCCAAGATGCGAGGGCGCGGACGAGGGCAAGCTCAGGTCAGCTCTCTCTCGCATTTAAATGCAACGGCTACCAGCCACAATGCAACGCAACACTAGCTCGACCCTCTTACGAGCCTAAATGTTACGCAATGGCTGCCAGCCACAATGCAAATGCGAGACCATTGCGTCGGACTTCAGAATTAATACTGATTGTTAACCGACCGCTCTGTTTCTTCCAATTGAGGAAGTATACGCAAAATTACTTGAAATCCTACGAGCTAAATTTAGTTAACGTGGTTAATGAAGTCGATGCAAACTTATGCATTTTTTATTACAATATAACAATTGAGTCCTCGCACTTTGCAGAAACAGAGCAATTTTATTCAAATAATTTCGAATATGCAACTTATGCACAACTTACAAAGAATTGTTACAAGGAATAATCTACAAAAGAGGAAAAAAGCTACGATTCTATATCTACAACAACTGCCTCGCCAGATGGCTCGACAGTCTGCTCGGTGCCCGGCTCTGTGGTGGCTTGAGAAGGGTCGGACAGGGGCAGAGTAGGCCCCACTCCCCCTTCAGAGATAAGCCCCGCTGAAGGTAGGGCCATGGATTCAACTTTGAGCGGCCGAGAGGTGATAAGCTCAGCTTCAGTAGGCGGAGGGGCGATAAGCTCGGTTTCGGAACGGGCCTCAGGGTCAGCCCCTAGAAGCGAAGGGTTTCCACCTGGCCTCTCCTGAGTTGCCTCCCCCTCGGGACGTCTTCCTCATCATCGCTTGATAAAGGATCGGGCAGTGCCGACGGGTTGTCCATCCACTTGAGATCAGCGCCAAGAAAGCGCCTCTCGGTTTCATGGACTATGTGAGAAAGCACCTGCACCTGAGCCTCAGCCAGCTCATCAAGAAGACGCTCCCTCTGAGCAGCAACCCCATCTTCAAGCTTTCCGGCCCAGGAGGCCTGCTTCTCCTCCAAGGCTAACTTTAAGGCCTCCCCCTCCCTGCGCTCCTGATCAGCCTCCAGCTTCAGTTTGGCGTTCTCGGCAGCCAGGTGTCTACATTCAGCATCTAGCCTAGTTGCGTCTGCTTCGAAGCGCCTGCACTGAGCATTTTCGGCAGACAGGCGGGCAATGTCACCCTTCAGCTTGTCCACCTCACCTTGCCGAGCCTTTAGCTCCTGGGTCTTCTGGTGGACCTCCTTCCTCAGGGCCATTATCTCAGAATGAGAAGTGGTGGATCTCTCCTTCAGCTTGGCCACCTTGACCTGAAGGGCAGAGGCCTCTTTCCTGGCAGCCTCGCAGCGGGCATCCGACTCCGCCCTAGCCTTGGCGCCCTCTTCAGCCCTCACCTGCCGAGTGCCGGCCATGAGATGTAGCCGCTGAGTCCTCCTGGCAGCCTGTTAAAAAAGAAGAGAGAAGGAAGAAGTAATCAAGCTTCGCCCGAACAAATGTCAAAAATCAAGCAAAAAGAATAAATTGAGGGGAGCCTTACATCTATCAATTGCTGGCTAATCGCCTGGGTCTCCTTATTGAGTTGGCTGGCGTCCCCAACCGCCCTACTATCCTCGTCCCGAAGGAGACCCCGATAGATAAAGCCCGCCACCTGACTCGGCGACCAGTCACTGCCAAAGTTCTCTTTAAGAAACTCCCCAAAGTGAGCCGAGTGCCTACGGGAACGCTTGGGCGCCTCGCCTTGCTGAATGGCTTTCCCTTTGGCCGCTAACCGTGCGTCCGATTCAGTCACCAGCTCATCAACCCTCTTCCGGGCGCTCTCCTCCATCCGCCTCTGGGCGGCCTCGTCTGAGCGTGTCGCCCTCCCTTGGGCCATCTCCCTCAGAGCTTGAAGATCGGGAGGGCACACAGCTCTAGGCTCGACCTCCTCCTCGGGCTCGCTCCCTACAACTCGCCCCATACTCAAAACCCGACCGGACGCCGGGGTTTCTGTGACGACCGGGGGTAGGCTGGGCACCGAATCAGTTGGGGTAGCATGAGTGGAATCCGAGCCGACTGGAGCAGCAGACAGAGGGATAACATCGAGCAGCACAGCAGCGGAGGAAGAGACCGACGGTCTCCTCATGGCTTCGAGCTCGGATTGCTTCACAAGCCTTCTCTTTTTGCTGCCCTCCTTAGCCACCAGCTTGGCCGCCCTCTTCGAAGCAACCCGATTCGCCAGCTCGCTTGCAGTACTGCTCCTTCCAGCCATTTCAGTTGCAACAAAAATAAACAAGATAAGTTCTCCTCCAAAATAGGCTTTCATATAAATGTAATGCAATGCATGTTGTAATATTTTATGATCATGATTATGCAGTCAGCCCAATCCTAATGCTCACGTTCGGCAGCTATGGCGGCTTCAGCGCAGGCCCCCTGGAGCAACTTCAACAACTCCTTAGACTCGTAAGAACTTCCCTTCCGAGCCACAGTATCCATTAACTTCTGGATATCGGCCTCGTACAGGGACTGCCCAGCCGCCTGATCCTTCAGAACCTTCACCCCAGCCGACCGGGCGAGACTCACTCTGAAGCCGCCCTCTCTTCCCACCAAGAAGTATCTCTCTCTGAAACCCTTCATCGAGGTGGGAATGTTTATCAATTTCTTCTTCGGTCGGCTGGTGAAGAAGAACTCCGATCTGTCACTTCGGCATGAGACATAGAAGAAGTGTATAAAAAGGTCGAGGGTCGGAGCTATTCCTTCCAAAAGACATAATATCTTGAAACAGGCCACTGTCCGCCACCCGTTCGGATGCAATTGGTAGGGGGCGATGCCATACCCTTCCAACACGGAGATTTCAAAGCCACCGGAGGGAAGGTGCATCCCGGCGTCCAAACTCCAGAGGTGGCAGATAAACCACTCACTGTCGCCCTCTCTCCGACACCGCCATAGAGTCCGGGCAGGTCACCACTGACACATCGGATGGAAAGCCATATTTGGGGGGCACCTCAGCCACCTCCTCCGCCGTCAAGCGGGAGCACAGCTCAACCGCAGGCTGATTCTTATACCCATCCAAGAAAGACTTGTTTGGTGTCACACTGCTGTTGGATGCCATCGCTAGCAAAGGGAAAGGGAGGAAAATGCAAACTCGAAATGCTAAATGGATGAATGCGAAAGAAATGGAAGGCAAGAAGAAGGCCAAAAGGGGAAAAAAAGAATTTACTTACTTGATAATGAGAGGTGTTTTCTATGAGAAAGAATTGGAAAGGATTTGCTAAAACTCAAGGGAAGTCAAGAGGAAATTTTTGCAGAGCTTCGCTAGGGATTGCAAAAAGTAAAAGAACAATTCTTCAGAAATCCCCCATTTTGTAGGCCAAAGCTTCCGGAGCACGCCAATCGAATCGCCACTCAAAGAATGCCACGTGTTAAAGACATTATGGCTATACGCAGAACGAAGCGTCACTCTCGGAGCACGGGCAACATTAAATAAAAACAGATGTCCAGGCAAGCGTGTCTCTTCAGAAAAAGTGCCTCTCAAATTCAAAAATTTCGCCAGCGCGCGCCTTCGGATCGGGAGAATTGAGAACTGACTCCATCCGAACGGACCTACAAAAGGCAAATCCATGCCCGATCGGACCTGTTGAGGGGGGACAAGTGATAACACAGCAAATATCATTTGTTCTAAGGCCCATCCAGTCGGCCCACTTAACTGGTAAGACCCAAGACCCAACAACCAAGAGTAGCAGGCATGAGTTCCTAGGCAGCGCACACGCCCGATCGGTTGATGTGACCGCCAGTCCCATCAGCCGCTTGACACAAGGCAGCGCCAATGCCTACCACCTGCTTCTTATCATATCGCCGAATACCTATTCTGACAGCTAGTAATCACTCCCCAGGCACTCTAGTGCCCCTCAACTATCTCATATAAATAGCCCACCCAACGATGGCTCCAGGTATTGAACTTCCAACATTCTCTTTCTAAGCACTTATCTCTCTAAGGCTAACTTAAATTTCGGAGTGCTTATGCCCGGGTCCGACCGGACACTCTTTCTTGTAGGTTTATTCTCAACCGATCGGCTCGTTCCCTCCTTTTCAGATAAAGACGTTTCAGGTTTTATCAAGAATATTATTTTTGTGAAATTAAATTCTAGAAATATCACATGCACCCACTCACGTATTATGGTATTTTTAATTAAAATTGCATAAAAACTGTTTAAGTATTTTTAGAAAAAGTTTTGAAGCAGTCTAACAAAACATAGATACTATTATATTTTTAAAATGCATGTTTGTGTATAATGACTTGTTTTTAACTATTGTCTATAAATATAAATTATTTTTGAGTGAAATAGAATTTCATTTCTGTCACTCGTGGGACCTAGCTAATTTTATTCTAAGATATTCCCACGGCTAAATCTTTAAATTGAATTTCTAGTAAGTGTCTTGTAATTTATTACTTGAAAAAAAAAATTATGGGATAGTCTCATGATAAAATTTGTACTTGACCTTAACTCTTCCATTTTAAAAAAATTAGATTTCATTTGAAACAAATAAATTTAAATAGTGAACTTCATTTGTAAATAAATTCCTATGCTTTGAATAAATTTACTAAAATATGAAATTAAAAATGAATTACTTATTTTTATGTTTGGAATAAATGAATAAATAAATTTATTTTTATTTTATTTTCTAAAATATGCTTAATACCAATTTTGATATTTTCTACCAATTACTCAAAATAAAAAAAATTAACAACTATTAATCATTATTTTAAAATTTTCGACAAATACTAAATCAATAATAACATAATTTTGTTTAAAAAAAGTCATATATATATATATGTGTGTGTGTGTGTGTGTGTGTGTGTGTGTGTGTGTGTGTGTGTGTAATATAATCATATTCAATATTCATTGAAACAATTAAATTAAACAGCTTTGGAACACTACAAGAAAAATCAGAAATAGAGACGGAAAAATAGAGACGGAATGAATTCCGTCTCTAAATAGAGACGGAAATCATTTTCCGTCTCTAAATAGAGACGGAAAGAAATTTCCGTCTCTATTTAGAGACGGAAATTTGTGTCCGTCTCTATTTAGAGACGGAATTTATTTCGTCTCTAAATTTGGTCGCTAAATATGGCGCGATTTTTTCCCGCCAAAATTAGAGACGGGATTTAGAAACGGAATAGTTTTTCCGTCTCTAAATAGAGACGGAATTACTTTTCCGTCTATAAATAGAGACAGAATGATTTTTCCGTCTCTAAATAGAGACGGAAAAGTCATTCCGTCTCTAAATAGAGACAGAAAAGTCATTCCGTCTCTATTTTTAGAGACGGAAGACGATTTTCGTCTCTAAATAGAGACGGAATTTAATACCGTCTCTAATTTTCGGGTTTTTAGACCTAATTCCCTTTCTTTTTTCCCTCTTTCTTTTCCCCTCTCCTCTCTGCTCCCTGTGTTCGCTGCCTCCTCCCTCCGTTGCCCGAGCCGTCCATCCGGCGTTTGTTCCCACCGCCGCCGTCGAGTAGAAGCCGGTGAGGTAAGCGTTTTCCCCCCTCTTTCTTTTTTTCCCCTCTTCTTTCTTTTCCCTTTCTCCTCCTCTGCCGCTGCCCCCTGTACGTTGTCCATCGCCGTCCGGTGCCCTTGCCCCCGACGAGTCATCATCGGCGTTGTTCTCCGACCCGTCGTCTGCTCCGGCGTTCCTCCTCCGGCCAGTTCTGCAGCATGAGGTAATAATTTTTTTTTTTGAATTATTATACTTAAAATGTAATTAATTATTAGTGGTGTTGAAAGAAGATTGTAACTTTGATTGGTATCTCTTTTTGTTTATAAAACCAATTAGAAGTTTAAATTTTTTGCAATCATGAACTAATTTTAGGTCAGGAATGTGGAGCTATGGTTGAGCTTGAGCTTATTAATTGAATGGCTATTACATCTGAAAAGCACTTGAATTTTTTCTGTATATAATATCTAAATTTGATTGTCTCCATTAGTTTGTGATGTTTGTTTTCTCAATGTGTTTGTTTGAGGGTATGTGAACAACCTGCACAGGGAAGAACTATATTACGTATACTATAATCACGTATACTATATTAATATTCCTACTATTTGTTTCTTTCTCATTTTGTTCTTTACACCTCTACTTTTTTTTGTGGGTCTTCTTGATCGAGTGTAGAGAGTATCAAAGTTTTGATCTTTTTGGTTTCCCTTATTAATTGAATATTGAGCTAAACTTGCTTATTTGTGGGTACAAAGTTTCTCTTCTATTTGTTACTACTTGTTTTATAGTTTGTTTTTCTTATTCAACCCCTATTTTTTGTGCGTCTTCTTGATTGAGGCTGGGGTGTGATGAATGTTTGGATCTTTCTGCTTTCCCAAATTATAGGAAAATTGAGCTCATATAGCTTATTAACAGTTTCCATGGAATTTAGGTTATTCTTAATTTTGAGCATGTGGTCGATGATTTAGCTGACTAAGTTTTCTCTACTATTTTTTCTTTCTCTCTTTATAGGTTTTTACTTTGCTTTTGTTATTCCACCTCTATTTTTGTGGGTTTGCTTGATTGATTTTGGGATATGAAAGTTTAGATCTTTTTGGTTTCTCGAATTAATGGAGTTTTAAGCTCAACTAGCTAATTTACGGTTACCATGGAGTTTAAGTTGTTCTTGTTTTTTAGCATTGTGGTCTGTGATTAGCTGACTTTGGAATAATTGAATCGGAATGCAGGCAATTACAGCAGGGGTGTTGTCAGCTATCAGTGATATTGTAGCACAGAAAGTCTCAGGGATACAGAAACTTCAACTTAGACGTCTGCTTCTCAAAGTGGTAATTGCCTCTTTACTCTCTCATAGCCATTCCTTATTTTTTATTTTCTAAGATGAGATTGAATTATGTTAGTGCCGTTAATTCTATAATGGTCCCAATTAGATTAATGAAAGGACCTCTGAGATTTATATCTATGGCTGTTCCAACTACTTGAGTGGTCCAATCATTTATTGTGAAATGGTCATGTATGAATTCAATTATATATAGTTGTCAGAGTAAATGTAATTTTTTTAAATGAAATTATATATCTTGTTTCATGTACCCCGCCGTTATCGGTATCGACCGCTGATCAGTTTCGCATCACGCGTTTTTTTTATCCCCTGCCCCCTAGCTCCCTGACCGACTGGTATATGACGAAAGGTCAGTTTTTCGATATCAAACTGAATTTGATAATAATAAATATTTACCGTGGATTAGATGTGAGAACTTATTGCATAACTAATTATGCATTAAATTGATTGAAGAAATAGATTATATAATAGAATTGAATTTAATTATGAGAATTGGAATGCTTTGGTACTAATTATGTATTTTTGATTGTTACACTACAATTTAACAATAATGAATAATTTAGACAGAAGTTGGATGTATAGAAGACTAACGCCTGATGGTTTCATTAATCTTGAGTTTGCTGAAGGCGTTCAATATTTCATTGAGTATGCAAGATCTCAGCCTGCATATATGGACGGTTTGAAAATTAGATGTCCATGCAAAAAGTGTAAACATAGGTGTTATCTACCTACGGAGGATGTGCATCTACATTTGCTGAAGAAGGGATTTGTGCCCAATTATTTTGAATGGACAAGGCATGGAGAACCAATAATAGGTAGCACGTCCAGAAGTTCGGAATTTGAGCCGAATACAGTTGAAGCTGAAGTGCATTCGGAATTTGCACCAGAGATGGTTGAATCTGAGTTGCATGGTGGGGAAGAAAATTTGATGGCAAACAATGTTTTTGCACCTGAAAATCCTTATGCCCAAATGGTTTATGATGCAGCGGGAAATACTTTTCAACCCAATTTTGTTGGGAATGAAGAAGAGGAACCGAACCCAACAGCCAAAAATTTTTTCGACTTAATTAATGCTGCTGACCAGGAATTATGGCAAGGATGTGATAGTATGACACAGTTAAGCTCCGTGGCTCGAATATTGAACATTAAATCTGAAGGTCATATTTCTGATCGGAGTTTAAATGAAATACTTGCTTGGTACAATGAATCGTTGCCATCGGACAATCAAATGGTTGAAAGTTTTTATGATATGAAGAAGTTGCTTAGGGGTCTGGGTTTGCCTGTAGAAAAAATTGATTGCTGTCGACTCGGATGTATGATCTATTGGGGAGATGATGTGGATTTAATGGATTGCAAGTTTTGTAATCAACCAAGGTTCAAGTCGATTAGTGGTAATAGGAAGCAAAAATTAGTACCATGGAAACGGATGTATTACTTTCCTATTACTCTAAGACTTCAGCGGCTATATTCATCCGATGTTACTGCATATCACATGCGATGGCATGATGAACATGAACAGGCAGATGGAGTAATGAGCCATCCATCAGACGCAGTTGCATGGAAGCATTTTAATGATATTCACCCCGATTTCGCTGCCGATAGTCGAAATGTTAGATTGGGTCTAAGCACTGATGGTTTTCAGCCTTTTGGGCAATCAGGACAACAATATTCATCATGGCTAATAATAATAGTTCCTTATAATTTGCCTCCATGGATGTGTATGAATGAGGCTTACATATTTTTAACAGCAATTGTGCCGGGCCCGAAGAATCCAAAGCAGAAAATTAATGTATACATGCAACCATTGATTTCTGAATTGCGGCAATTATGGGAATTCGGTGTGTTAACATATGATGTGTCACGCAAACAGAATTTTATGATGAGAGCAGCTTTGATGTGGACAGTTAGCGATTTCCCTGCATATGCTATGCTATCAGGTTGGAGCACAGCGGGAAAGTTAGCTTGTCCCTACTGTGGCAACGACTCAGATGTTTTTTATTTGACTAATGGGTGTAAAATTTCGTGGTTTGACAGTCACAGGAAATTTCTTCCTCCAAATCACCCATTTAGATGAAATAAACACAAATTCATTAAGAATAAAGTTGTCCATGCTCCCCCTCCACCTAATAGATCGGGTGAAGAAATCATACAAGAGATTGATGAATTGGGTTTGCTGAAAGTAACAGAACTTGAGGCTGAAGAAATCAACAGTAGCATTTCCAAAAACTTTGGTTGGAGAAAACGCTCTATATTCTGGGATTTGCCTTATTGGAAATCAAATTTGATACGGCATAATTTGGACGTGATGCATATCGAAAAAAATATCTTCGAAAATGTATTCAACACGATAATGAATATTGAAGGAAGGACCAAAGATAATGCAAAATCGCGTGCTGAATTGAAATTGTATTGCAAAAGAAGTGAATTAGACAAAGATTTTCGAACGGGCAAGTATCCAAAAGCGTGTTACACTTTGGACAAAAGGCAAAAGGAAGTTTTGTGCGAATGGTTGCGAATCATAAAGTTCCCAGACGGCTATGTTTCAAATTTAGCACGGTGTGTTGACATGAGAAAGTATAAATTGTTCGGAATGAAAAGCCATGATTGTCATATATTCATGCAAAGGTTGATGCCAGTTGCTTTTCGCGAGTTATTGCCACAGAGAGTTTGGGAAGCTATA
Organism: Excoecaria cochinchinensis; assembly: GCA_947683425.1. Lineage (NCBI taxonomy): Eukaryota > Viridiplantae > Streptophyta > Magnoliopsida > Malpighiales > Euphorbiaceae > Excoecaria > Excoecaria cochinchinensis. Next base: position 2,733,247 of record CANTUQ010000187.1, read on the forward strand.
ACTGAGTTGAGTATATTTTTCAAAAACTTGACATCGTCTGAGATAAAGATGGCTGACATGGAAAAACTCGAGAATGAAATTGCAGTCATACTTTGCAAATTAGAGGGATTTTTTCCTCCGAGCTTTTTTGACATTATGGAGCATTTACCGATACATTTAGCACATGAGGCCAAAATGGCAGGACCCGTTCAATATAGATGGATGTATCCCTTTGAAAGGTAAAACTAAATCTTTGATATACATGCGGTCGATTAATTTATAATTTATTATTAACTAGCCACAATTTATTATGTAGGTATCTGTATCACTTGAAAAAAAATGTCAAAAATAAAGCACGAGTAGAAGGCTCAATATGCAATGCGTACTTGGTTGAAGAAGCTAGTACGTTTTGTTCTCATTACTTTGAGCCTCACGTCAGCACAAGACGCCGCAAGGTTCCTCGTAATGACGACGGATGCCAAACAAGTACGCATGATGGAAATTTAGCTATTTTCACATATCCTGGTCGATTACACGGACGTTCTACCAGAAGAATGCTGACAGATGAGGAATTGGAGGCTGCACATGGTTATATCTTACTTAATTGCCAAGAAATTCAACCATTTGTGCAGTAAGTGTTACTTGTTTGACTAGGCGAATATTTATTTAATAATGGTTCAATATCATATATGTAAGTTATGTTGTCCGATGCAGTTTATATGAGGAATGGTTAAAGGAGCTTATGCCACATATAACACAAAATGACATAAATAAGGAAGTCGAAAAGCACTTTCATTTATGGTTCAAGACATATGTAAGTGTTAACTTCAAATATATTTAAGACATATATTGTATTTCGTGAATTGATTAAATGACTAAATGCAATTACATTATGTAGGCATCGACGCATACAATTGAAAATAATTTCACATCTGATGTTGCGAAGGGACCATTGCGTACTGTTAAATCTTATCCGGTTTATTTTGTGAACGGGTACAAATATCATACGCAATCTCATGGTCATAACAAGGCTACTACAAATAGTGGAGTTTGCATTCAAGGTGAATTGATGAATTATTACGGCAAAATTACAGAGATATTGGAAATTGAATACCCCGCCTTGCCAATAAAACGATGTGTGCTATTTAAGTGCGAATGGTTTGATTCAACGCTTAATATTGGAACAAAAGTGCAAAACGCATACAATTTGGTTGAGATAAATCAAAGAAGAAGACTTCCTAATTTTGAACCTTTTGTGTTGGCCATGCAAGCGATTCAGGTGTATTATCTTCTGTTTCCTAGCTTAAGGCGAGATAAGAAGGATTGGTTGGCAGTTTGCAAAGTAAAACCGAGAGGCTTATTTGAAATGAAAGCTAATCGACAAAATAAACGAATTGAAAGTGAAGCCTTCCAGGAAGATGAAGTGGTGAGTCATGAAATAAATGAAAGCATGCCATATGAAGATAATGAGCCTTTGAACAATGTCGACAATGAAATGGTTGATATTGCATCGGACGAGGAATCCAGGTCTACATCTGAATTGGAAAGCGAATTTGATTCTAATTATTCAGAAAATGAAGACGATAGTGATAATGAATTACATTTAAGTGATGATAGCGAATAATTTTTTGACCACGTGAGTATGATCCATATGACCCGCATATCATTTTATACTTTCTGTTTGGTTTAATTTACAAATGACACATATATGTATTATTGCCACATATAATTATGATTATGTAATAATAACTTGATGTATAATATTGTTCAATAATATACTCAGGGAAAAAAATGCATCACAAGAGAAGGACTGGTGCTATCTTACCACCTAGGGTGCGTTCGTCATTATCCACACCAGTTAGTCAAGGTGATGGATCGTCTCATGCTTCTGCACCTCCGCATACTGCTGCAGAATCTACACCCCCGACGTATCCAGGCCCATCTCATCCTGCTGGTACATCATCTGCTGCAGCGCCTCGTACAGAGATTCCATCTGAGGCATCTCAGAGATATCCTGATACAGTTGAAGGCCCTTTGCCCGGATCAGTTGGTGTGGATGGACGGATTTATATTGTCATTGAAGGAGAATAGTGAGTTATTAACATTCATATTTCTATTTATTATATAGGATATGCTGCATTTCTTACAATTTATTATATTTATGTTGTCTATTAGCTTCCGTCCATCTGGTGTTTCCTCCCGCTCCATGGCTCGCACATTTAAGGAGAGAATGGAACTCAATGGTTTTTTTATGGAAGAATATATCTCATGAGACAAAAATATTTTATTTTGAAGAGTTTCTGGTAATTAAATTAAATTATTTATTTCTAATTATTGCACCTTAATTCATGTATTATTTAAATTTTATATGTATTGTACAAATACATACATTACGCTTAACTTTTTTCTTTTTGTTGTATATTTCTCAGAAAGCTTTTTATTGGGATTCCTCGGTTGATCACCTAGTCTACACTGTTTGGGAGAAACGTGCTCGTGTACGTTACAAGGACAGGCTTAACAAGCTGCACAAAAAGGGTCGACGACCACGGTACTTAAATGAAGAAATTTGGGCACATTGGTTGCAGTACTGGTCATCACCGGAGGCCCTCACAATTGCCGATCGGAATTCTACTAATAGGATGGGCGGGCCAGAGGGAGTTAGCGTTTCTATACACATTGGAGGAACGTTGACCCATCGGGAGCATGCTGACAGACTCGTAAGTATTCATACATCTTAATTTATACAAGCTATTTTTTATTGCAATACATCACATCTTGATAATAGGCTAAATATTTTATTGCATGAAGGAGGATGGGAAAAATGTTGTGTAAGGAGTTTGAAAAGAATTTTGATTGTGGATAATACAATTCTAAATATATTTTCATGCTTTTTAAGCAGGGAGTTTGTTACAAATTAAGGGGAAATTCCGCCGAAATTTTTTAAATTTATGTCCAAGTGTTATTGTTTTTTGAGATTGCAATACATCACATCTTGATAATAGGCTAAATATTTCATTGCATGAAGGAGGATGGGAAAAATGTTGTATAAGGAGTTTGAAAAGGATTTTGTTTGTGGATAAAACAGTTATAAATATATTTTCATACTTTTTAAGCAGGGAGTTTGTTACAAATTAAGGGAAAATTCCGCCGAAATTTTTTAAATTTATGTCCAAGTGTTATTGTTTTTTGAGATTGCAATACATCATATCTTGATAATAGGCTAAATATTTTATTGCATGAAGGAGGATGGGAAAAATGTTGTGTAAGGAGTTTGAAAAGGATTTTGATTGTGGATAATACAGTTCTATATATATTTTCATGCTTTTTAAGCAGGGAGTTTGTTACAAATTAAGGGAAAATTCTGCCGAAATTTTTTAAATCTATGGCCAAGTGTTATTGTTTTTTGAGTATTGTTGTGCTTTTTTCATATTACTTTTGATACAATTTTAATGAACTTTAATTTCAAATATTGTTGACCAATAATTTATTTACAGGAGTCTAGAATGGGCAGAGTACCGTACCCTCATGAGATATTTATGCATACACATACGCGAAATCATGACGGTGTCACATTCGTCAGCGATCGAGCTAGACAAGTTCATGTATGATTTTTAAAATTGTTAAACTTAATTTCTATATGTTTTTAGTTTTAGATTACTCTTAAATAACATTCGATTAATTTTCATTATAGGAACGGGTACTAGAGGGTCTTCAGAGTCAGGAGGCAGATGGTGGTAATGTTGATCATGCAAGAGTATATTACGACGCAGCTGGTGGTAGGGACCGCCGTGGATGGGTCTTCGGCTTGGGCTCTTATGCAAATACTTGTTATTCGCATGCTGCTTCATCCTCTACGGCAACGGCGAGTAGACTTGCTGCGACTACAAATGAGGTTATTGAGTTTCGCGGTACAGTCGACACTTTAATGGACCGCATTGGTAGGCTAGAGGAAATCATTGCCCAAAATATTCGTGTACCGCCGACTGATCGTCCACAGTCACCTCCGTCTTAGTTAGTACTGTTTAATACACTTTTCAAGTACTTTTGCTTGTAGTCTTATTACATATATATATTAATACATTACTATTTATACTTCTATTTATTTTACTTAATTTTTATTTAATACTTGTTTCATTAATATTATTATATATAATTTTGCCAATTATAGTTTTATTATTTAAAAAAATTATGTATTGAAAATAGCTTTCAAGACGGAAAATACATTTAAATATAACTAAACGATATAATTAATAATATATTAAAAAAATATGTATTTAATTTAGAGACGGAAAAATTATTTCCGTCTCTAAAAATAGAGACGGAAACGAGTTTTCCGTCTCTATTTTTAGAGACGGAAAAAAATTCCGTCTCTAAATATAGAGACGGAAAAGAGTTTTCCGTCTCTATTTTTAGAGACGGAATTTTTTTCCGTCTCTATTTTTAGAGACGGAAAAATAATTTCCGTCTCTAAAAATAGAGACGGAAAATTTCCGTCTCTAAATTTAGAGACGGCCAAAATAGAGACGGAATTTTTCCGTCTCTATTTCCGTCTCTATTTTCAATTAGAGACGGAATTCCGTCTCTATTTTTCGTCTCTATTCCCCTGATTTCTTGTAGTGGAATAATGACATCTAAGAGAGAAAAACGATGTTATTATTCCATTTTACTCCTTAAAATTAATAATTCGATCTTTAATTGAATATCATGGCTAGAGTCTAAAAGCAACATTGATGATTAATCAGCCTCTAAACATCTATTATTAAAATTTAAACAGAGTAATTAACTGTATTTTATAAACGCTAATATGATTGTTTCTTTAATCACAATTTAGTAAAAATATAAAATAAAACGAAAAAAAAGTCATACATACCAACAACCAATGAAACTGTTTGGTGAAAGTCCAACGGAGGCGAGTCAAAATTCGGTGATGGTGGCTTTGGGTGCGAGAAGAACAGTGATAGGAGAGAGAGAAGAACAGTGGTGGGGGAGAAAAAAAAACAGACTACGTTAGCTGCACAGGTATAATTTATTTTTAATAAATAATTAATATGATATTAAAGTTTTTTCGAATTTAGTTGTTAAAAATATGGAATTTATTTGCAAATTTCACATATTTTGGTGGAATTTGATGAAAGTATGATGAATTTTATGTAATTGAATTCTATAAATTCATTTTCTATTTTTTTTTTACATTCCAAACATAAAAATAAGAATTATAAATGAATTATATAAATTTTTATAAAATTTATTTGTTTCAAACACTATTTCGGAGTGAAAAAAATCTTAAGATGGTTGTCTTTGAGAGTAAATTGGCTTGGATATGTGAAGCTCCTCTTGAATGTTTTGGAACCAACATCCTATAGTTAAATATTGTAAGGATATAATAATTATTGACCAGTCATGAAGAGATTAAAAATTAAAATGTTTGAAAAAGAAAGTACAATACGAATGTCTTTGATTAAGAAGTGCAATTTCTTCTAGGTTTAATACGGATATGGATATCTGAATTTGACTCAATAATTCATCCGAATATATAAACTTTAATAGTGACCTATTGAATATTTATACTTGTCTATTTTATAAATAATAAATATAAATTCACGTTGAATTTGAAAAATTAAAGTATGTGACACTCAATTACACCAATTGATACTACACAATATAAAAATTAATAAAAAAATTTATCAAAATACATAAAAAAATCAACCTGTTCTATTTTCAATTTTCGTCAGTTTAATGGCGCATGCGAGACATGTATTTATTATAATAGTTCAAATGTTACATAAGTGTAATTGAGTGTCAAGTGCTCTAATTTTTTAAAAATAATGTTAATCTGTGTTTATTATTTACAAAATTGACAAGTATAAGTGTCAAATAAATTATTGTTAAAATTTAATTATTTAAATGAATTGTGGCGTCAAGTTTGAGTGTATTCATATGTATTAAACTTTTCTTCTAAGTCTCTAGAGATTGAACTGGAGTTCATGTTCATCATTTGATATCCATTTTTTTTTTTTTTATATAACTATTCTGCATTTAAGATTTATCGGTTCAATTAATCCTCAATAAATCAAAAAAGAAGATAAAGTGTTTTAACGCGCTAAGAAATTACGTGTTATCATGTTGAAGTCAACAAATCTAACTTAAAATTTAATAAGTCAGAGATATATAATTAATTATTAACTTGATAAATTGTTTGCATGTAAAATGATGAAAGTTCTAGGCATACATCAGTTAGCAATCCTCCATCATAGACCTGGGCCCTTTAATAGATGAATAGGTAGATTTAAACTAACATTTCCAAAGCCCACAAATACATGTGCAACAAACAAAACTTAGGGCCCAAACTATTTTCTCAAAGCCCAACATAGAAACTACTTAAAAAATATCTTTCCAAAAACTAGTAATAGTTGAGTAGTCATCCGATGGGAGAATGTTCTGAAATGTGCACAATTTTTCACTAGCAATACTTGGATTATCTAATTCCTGTAATGATCGACGACGAGGAAATTGCTGCCCTAATTACTGGCACTGCAATTTTCATCTTTGTTGGAGACAGGACTGCTCGAATTCTTGATGGTTTATTCTGAGCAGTTTTGTTATAAAAATTGATTATTGCTTGACAATCAGTTCTTAGTGTGATCTCATTTTGATTCAGGTAGTAGATTTTTAAAAACGTCAAGGTCTCCATACAAGCGTAAATCTCTGCATCTATTGTTGATCTGATGGTTGGAAATTTACTACTTGCATAAGCACAAACTTTCTCGGATGCTCTTGAGTCACATCTACTATTCTTCCATTTACAAACACCTCACTATCCTTCCATACACCCATCTAGCTCAAGTATAATGTACGCGCCACAAGACGGTAATTCCAAATCTGGTAGATTTTGGACTTTTTCTTTTATTTTTCGAATGAGTTGATGATATGAAGGTTTCAAGTGTTTATCTCTATGGGGACTTGTTTTCTGGTAGAGTGGGTCCAATAACTTTTAGAGAATTCTTTGGTGTGACGCTTGATCAATAAATATCCCTTGGTTTTGATTTTGATTGTTACTGTTACTCACCATTATCGAAATCAAAGAAAATCCTCAGTGATTAATTGATGATGATTATATTTACTCCTTTGGCAACAAAAAAATGGTGTGGTTTAACATGAAAACTGAAATCGGAAAAAAAACCTGAGTTGGGCCCCAAAAAAGACAGTGAACCGGACCGGAACTGCGGTTTGATGTCAAAACGGTGTGTTTTATTAAAACCCCTAAATTTGCAACCCAAGACGCCTGAACTGTGAACTCTCGATCCCTAGCTCTGTTCATTTCTCTCAGCCAACTTCCCAACACCGGCGGTTCCTTGGCTGGCCACCGATCACATCCTCCGCGTCGCCGACCAACAAAAAACACTGGACCTTCCGTCGCCGATCAGAGATTCCTTATGCTCGATCCCTAGCTCCAGACTAGGTCTAGAGAAGAAGGTGAGCTCTCTTCCTCTTCTTATTGGAACAAATTGCTTCTTGCAATTTCTGTTTATGTAGTTATAGGAATTAAAAAAAAAAAAACGAGTCTTTCTATGAAATTCCGATATGCAATGGTGTGTTCGTCAAATCAAAATCGAACTTTTGTGTAAAGCAAATCTTCAATCCTTTAAATTTCTCTCTTTCTTATGTTTGATTGCCGATATTTTTTGACAAACCGAAGATTGAATATTTGTAAATTTTTTTTTGATTTGGGGAAATTATTGTATTGTTGGAAGATTGCTCTACTAACGTAATGGGATATTGCTGGTGTTAAAACGAAATCATCAGTGAAATTGGCACCTCAACGTTGGTAAGATAATGCTGGTGATGGTGATTTTGATGTAGTGTTCACATTTGAAGAAAATGTCTTTGATATGGTTGTTGAGAGTAATGCTCAATTTCCTCTTTCTATTAATTTGCTTATTTCATTTTTAGTTCTTAGTTGATTTCTTTTAGGCTGTGAGAAATTAAGATGACTAAATTGTGCAATTTTGGTTCTTTCATGAGCAGATTTTAATGTATGCTTGTGAATATTCTAGATTCTTATTGGAAGTATTCTTCATGATCCCCTTTTAGGTTGACAATTATAGATTCCAACTATTGCTTTCCTTGATTATGTTCCCTTAGTTTTTAAGTTTGAATTAAGTATAAGTTTCATTTTTTATACTTATCCTTTTATATGAGTGTAAATGATTCTAGGTTGATGTTTGATAATTAATAGGTTTCTAAATATATTTTTGCTTTCTTTATATATTGTTGTTTATAATATATTTTGATTTTTATATTTGCAACTTGTGAAGGAGTTGAAATTGATGTTTTTAGGTTTATGTTTGATGATTGATAGGTTTCTGAATGTATGTTTTATTTCTTTATATATTGTGGGCATACTATATTTTCAAAATTTTTAAAATTAATTATTTAAAACACCGGTCGACCTGGTCCAACCATGGCCCAATTGGCACGTGGGTTCAACGTCTGGTCCGGTTTTAAAAACATTGGAGTTTACACACAAAATGGGTATAGAATCAGAAAACGAAATAACAAGAATAACGACTCAGCTAATAACAAAAACTAACTAGCTGATATGTACATGACAGCAATATTTGGCTGATTTTGTAGTGAAAACTTTACAAAAGCTTTGCCCCACTTTTTTTCTTTTTAAAATATACTTTTCTGGAGAATAATTTTTATCACTAGTGGTTCTGAACAATTACAATTGTATTCTATTAATCCGTGGTGATTGTGTTCGCTTGAATGTCAGGAGGTTTCTGCTGTTGCATGATTAGGATATGCATTATTACCATGAAACGTGGGTAGATTATTAGCTTGGTGATATTTTGTTGGTTATGGAGTTTATGGAGCTCATGTGTCTTCGTCTTCTGTTTTATAGCTTTAGGGATTGTTTGGTTGAGCATTGGAGGTCAGTGGCGAGTCTTTTACAATCATCAACTAGCTGTTAGGAGCAATTAGTTAAATTAAGTTATTAGGTGTTTGGTGATAAAGCAATTGAATTTATAATTAAATTTGAAAAAAAATATGGATTTTTCGTTTTATTTTTAACATTTAACATTTTTAATGCTATGAGATAATAATTAAAAAAAAAATATCTATAAATTTGAATCTTTGGTTTTTATGATTGTGCAAAAATATATCTAGCGCCATTGTTTGATATAGTGGTTGATTATGCAAGAGTATAAATAATTCACTTAAAAATATTAACTTGTTTTATGTATTATTATAGGTGCTTTTATAGTTATTACAGAAATTCATTATTTTAATATGAAAAATCCAGTGGAAATTAGCTTTGAGTTAAACGCTGAGTTTTTTTATTTACCTGCTAGCTTTTATGTTGTGTTCACCAGACATCCAAAAAGTGCTTGATGGGTTAATTGTTGACCACTGCAGTGGCAAAACTCAACCAAATGCAGACTTAGTTGGCAGGATCACCAGAGATTTGAGAGTAGGAAGGTTAAATTTCAAGTCTTCATTAGCATATCCACTGATTGACTGGATAGAGATAATGAGCCATGTATTTATACTAGGTTACTTGACTGAAGTTTTATTATTTTTATTATTATTAATTTTTTTTTCCTTTTGCCCTTTCCATTTTTCTCAATGAATATAGCCATTTGCATTCTTTTTGTTTCCTCTGTCCGGTTACCGGATTCTTGGAAGTTTGGCCTTTCAATTCTTCCCTTACAAAAATGATGAAAGTTTTGGCTTTTCTTCTCGATACCTCTATGTCTATTGCGTTCTTTCATATTAGTCCATACTAGGAAGTTTGTTTTGTGTTCATTACAGGTCTGGAGCAGAAAATACTTATTGTGTTTTGTTATCAGATGATGATATGAACTTGTTTCTACAAGGCCAACCAATTGCAACTTTGCTATTGGTTTCTGCAGCATTATGGATGGGAACAGGCGGAAATTTTTCAAGAAACCTCAAAACACTCAATTCAAACGAAAAGGAGTTGATAGAAAGGGAAGATGGAACAATCCTAGACAGGAAGAATCTGCAGGGAATTCACTTCCTGTTGATACTGTCTATCGCATACTCTGTCCTTCAAGAAAAATAGGGGGTGTTATTGGAAAGGGTGGTGAAATAATTAAAGGACTCAGGGAAGAGACCCGGGCAAAGATAACCGTTGCTGATCCAGTCCCTGGTTCAGATGAACGAGTAGTTATCATTTATAGCTCTCCTGAAAAAATTTCTAGGAAGCAGAATAAAGACGAAAATTCGACCATGGAGAATGAAAAAGAGTCTATGGAGCCTCATTGTGCTGCTCAGGATGCTCTCTTGAAAGTCCATGACCGGATTGCTGAGGAGGATCTCTTTGGCGGAAGGGCATCTGATGGTGGTAATGAAAGCAATGTTGTTACGGCACGACTTCTAGTACCAAATAATATGGTAGGATGTCTTTTGGGAAAACGTGGGGATGTCATTCAAAGATTGCGAGGCGAGACAGGTGCTAGTATTCGAGTCCTCCCAGCAGATCATCTTCCTACTTGTGCCATGTCAACTGATGAATTGGTTCAGGTAATATAACTAGCCCCTTTTCTTCTTTTAGCTTGATTTGAAATAGTCTTACAGAATGCTTGTGCATCTGCCCCATGACTAATTTGCTTCTTTCTACTCACTTTGCATTATGTCCATCTTATGTATTTTTTTTTTTAGAACTTCTGCCTACTAATAATTTAGACACAGTGGTTGAGTTGGCAAAGCATAAAAAACGCTGAAATTTTATTTTGCCCTTTGAAATTACTAAGTAATTTTAATACTGATAACTACCCAACCTGCTTCATTTGGGTCATATTTTTTGTCAGCAAATGTAAATATTGCAATTTGAATCTGCAGCATACCACAATACTCTGCAAAATATTGAAATGCTTGATTTGATTATAAAATGAGTATAGTGACATTGATATGTAGATCAATTGTTTATAATTGTAATATTACGAATAATGATATTTTGAGATAGAATATATAATATAATACTTCAAAATAAAATTGAATAAATGACTCAATCAAATCTAGTTGTTTTTTTTTTCCCAAGTATGACATGAAACTTGATTGGATGGATAACTGGAGTCTGACCCAAAAATGACTCAACCTGTTGACGCAAACTTTGATGATTTGGCTCAATGTATAGCCTGCATTTTGGAATGACCGGAAAATAGAGAACTAAATAGTCCAGCATAACCTGATTCTGGTTATAAATAATTGTTTTGGCAATACATGGTGGATGTCTCTATTGCTATTTTTGAATGTCATATTTCTGGGTCAGGAGGAGATGCTATACACCTATTCTCTAGTCCAACAGGCAAACTTACTAAGGTTCAACACCCATTCAAAAACACCTCGAACTGTATGAATTGGCCAGTTAATTTTGAAAGAGTTGAACATAATTATGGTTCAGATGTTTAACTCCAACGTTGCAAGATATGATCATGCAAGGCATTCAGCTAATAGTAGTTGCTTGCCTTGGTGTGAATTTTGTATATTTTAAACTCTCTCCTTGCTGTTTAGAAAGGCTAAAAGCCAATCACATCTAATGTGTCAATGCTGTTCTGTTATTCAAGGAAATGTCATTTAATTTTCTAAACATTGGATTAATCGGTACTACTATTATAGCAGTGTATTGTTTTTGAATTCGGTTTATTGTCAAAAGAAAAATAAACTGCAGTTATTTTTATATAGTACTTTAAATGTTTAATAAAATTTGCTAATCGTGACATACTTTGTGTAAGATATATTAAATATATGCATACTTTGTGTATGATAGATTAAATATATGCATCTAATTAAATTCTGGTTCACCTCCATTTTGTCCATGTTTAAATTTTATCCTGGTTTAAAGTTTATTCTTCTTACCTTTTTCATGAAGAAAGAGGGCTAGTTGTACACTAGTGTTGTAATAGAAGCTGATTTTGTTTTTGTGCATTACAAAAGCAGATATCGATTTGATTTTTCATCACAAGATTTGCTTGTACTGGCGTTTCTAAATATTGATGGTCGTGTCCTCAATCTGGTCATATAGCAAAAGCTATCGTGTGTAGTAAAGATTAAACTAATTATCTTGTTATGCTTTCTGGGCTATTATTGGGAGTTTTTTGCTGGCTCATCTCAGGTTTAACTATGCTTTCGAAATTGTCGCATTGGCTTTGATCTAATGTCCTTGTAACCAGTAGCAACTGACTAGGTTATTTAGTTTCGGGTGAGAAGTATAAGAACTTGCATTCTTGTTACATTACTTAGACTGAGAGGCTGTGAATTGGCATTGTCACAAGATTTGGGAATATGAGACTCTTATTAAAGTTGTGAATTTTCTGTTGTGCTGGATACGAACTCAAGTCCTTAACAGTCCTGTCTGTTTGCACCTTGTAAGCCACACGTTGGATATTTGGCTATGACTTGTGAAGAGTACTTGCCAATGGTTTGAGTCAACTTAATGAAAATAGTCTTTGTGCATATAGGTTTGGGCTTGGGGCTCCAAAGTTCAATAATTCCCCGTTGGACCTTCAACACGAGTGGAAATTAAGATGAAGCCTAATTTTAATCCTTTTAGGGAGAAAGGGAGGAAAAACAAATAAATTGAAAATGAAAAATATGTTAAGGTGTAGTCCTTCCATTATCTATGGATATTTGACCATGTTTCTGCCTGCAATTCCATTTTGAGTGGTAGTCTTTCAAATAGTTGAAGCTTGAAATGACTTCTTGGAAGAAATATTCTAGGAGTCATATTCAATCTCTTTGTAAGCTCTGATGCTGAGTGCAATGCAATGGGTTAAAAAATTTCCAGATATAACATGTGGAAGTTTTTACATAGTCATGTGAGAAAGGGTGTTCAATCTTCTTTTGTAGAGGTAAAGAAACTTTCACCTTTCTCTTTACGAAAAAAATGACAAGCATGTTGCCGAGAACTCCTCAGAACTTTAGTACGACTGGGAGGGTATGGGGCTTCATAGAATTTTATTTGTTTATTGACTTGTGATAATTGAAAAAGATGGTGTTGTTAGATCACCAATATGAGCATTATTAGGGTAAGATGGTCAAGTGACGCTACACCTTTGATCTCAATGTTCTTTGGCTTTCTCAAGACCTTTGGTAGTCATATCTTTATTCTTTCAATTGATTTCAAAAGCAATGCTAAATTTCTTACTTGGATCCCACTTTGTTAATCATCATGGTGGAATGCATGTGTTCTTGTTAAGACATGTCTCATGCTGCTGATTGCTTGCATCCCATGTGCAGCTCAATATGTGGCTGGCCTGGCCATTATTGTCAAATATGTGATATGACACTATCTATCTTATTTATATACTATGGATTGGAAAGGAGTTTCTAGGCTCGAGTTTCAGAAGTATATACACAAACATGAGTGCACCTGGAAGATCCAAGTACACATTAATTATTTAATGATGCAAAGAATGGGGCTAGTTATGCTCAAGAGGTGGGTGGAGTTACCTTTGCTCACTACATTGCTATGTAGAGTGCTGGAAGATTAGTCTAGTGCTTAGGAAATAGAAGTAGTTTGAAGAATCAATAACGTGATGAAAGTTGTGATTTTGCTCTTCTTCTTCTGCTATCTTTTGTTTTTCTTGTTTCCATGTTCTTTTTCATGCATGCTAGATTAGATTTTTCCTTATAGTTTTTAGGATGAGTTACCATTCACTAATACTTCTGGGTGCTTTCTTTTTCTTCCTCTGATGGTCAACATCAATAGTGGGCTTTGAAGTAAGCCTTCTCTCCATTTTTCAAAGTGAAGCCCATCTTGTCAGGGGCGTAGTTGCCCCTAGTTGAGTGGGGTCAATTGACCCCACTCAACTAAAATAAATTTTAAAAAAATCCTTTAATTTTAATTTTTTTTTTATAAAATTGACCATACTAAAAAAATTAAAAAATATCTTTATAATCTTAATCTTTTAGAAATTGATCCCACTAAAATATTTAAATAATTTATTTTTTTTTGACCCCACTGTACTAATTTTCTGGCTACGTCCCTGCATTTCGTGATGCTCCATTATAAGGCCTTTCGTATACCTTCGGACTAGCATCTTTGAAAGATTCTTAGGCTTCTTTAAGTCATCATTTGGCCAATTTAGCAAGGCCTTCTTCATTGGCTTCAGGCTTGCATCATTCTCTCACTCCTTGAAAATGATTCGTCCTTTAGTCAAAACCATCATTAGAGAGAGGAAAAACCTTCACAAAAAAATCAATAGCTTATCTACACCTTCGAACTAGCTACTTCGCAAGCTTGTTTAGGCTTCTGCTACTCATCATTTGGCCAATTTAGCCAGGGCTTCTCCATTGGCTTCATGCTTACATCGTTCCCTCCCTCCTCAAAATGAACCATCATGAAGAAAAACCTGCACAAAAGAATCAAAAGCTTTAGGCAATATAAAGTTAGTCATGAATATTAGCCTTTGATTCAAATCTTGCTCTCCCACAACCTCCATCAGTAATTCATCTCCTTAGATAATGAAGGATCAAGAGTGATATATTGATTTTCCATCACACTCAGACATTGTTCTTCTTCATTTAAACTTTCAACAATTTTCTCAACCTCATTTTCTTTTTCCTCAGTGACAAGTTCCATCATTTATGTTTTTCATGCATCTACAAACTCCACTACTTCTTCACTAACAACTTCACTTTTAATGCTTCCCATATTAGAAGTTGAAGTTGGATCATCAACCGCCTATTCTTCTTTGTTCTCTACTTCCATCTTCCTCTCCCTTTCCTCTAATCTCATTAGTTGTACAAAAATTTGGTCAAACAGAAATCTTGCATTATCAAAGTCTTTCTTTAACAAATCAAGACTTCTCCTTACCCCATTCCATCCATCTTGATACCATTTTGACTTATGGTAACACATTTTCAAGAAGTACTCACTCCCTCACATGTTTCACTTTTCAATTTTGTCTCTCTTGCGTTTTGCACAAATTCAGGCTTTCACTCTCTTTTTGTGCCCACCACTCTTGCCTTTTACTAGTGTTTGATTCTTTCGGTTGCACTTCAGAACCAAAACTTCTCAACCAAAATACTCAAACCACACAGCAAAGTTACAAGAAACACAATGAAAAGCCTAACAACAAAAGGTGAGCTCAAATTCTAGAAGCAAACACAAAAGTTTCCAACAAAATATATAACACAAGAACATGATGTATGCTGCAGATTTTGATTCCAATATGAATAACAAGATGCAATTTGTTATTCTTTATGTAATGGAAGCAAAAGAAACTAACAACCAATAAAAGCTACTTAGAACAGAAATAAAGTGACAAGGAATGCAACTAATGCAGATTTGAGATTCTTCTAATAAGAAAACCGAAAATGAATACAATTATAGATGAAAAACCCAACAAAGCAACATAAGAAGAAAAACACTTAAAACCAAACAAAACAGTCCCAAAGACTTGAAACAGAAACAACAAATTAAGAGCAAAAGCAATAGACTCTAGAACTCAGTTCAAAATACTCTGTCAATTCAGCAAATATTTCCCAAGTTTCTGGGCCCAAATAATGTAGATAAAACTAGGAAAAGAATCAAAGCAAATTTAACAACAATTCTCACACTATGGCCGAAACAATATTATTTGACAATTTCTGTAAATTTTTTTCCTTTTTTTTTGGGTGGAAGAATGCAGCTGGAACTGCAATTTAAAACTAAAAAACAAAAATTTAAGCAAGATAAATTCCTATTTATCTTAGCCAAAGTTTTGATACCAAATGATGTGGAACCCAAAGATTATATCAAATCGAAAACCTCAATGCACGATTCAATTTCAGATTTTTTTAGCCAATCTAAACCCTTCTATACTGAATTCCTAGCCAATCAATTGATGGAAACGCAAATGATAGGGAAATTAGGAAAAGTAAGAATGGAAATTTGCCGAAGATTGAAATACCTTCATAAGAAAGTCCGATTCTTGATGCAATAAAAAGAATTGAAGATCCTCACTTGTAGCTAGAGTAAACAACCATGAAAGCCAAGTTGATTAATCTCCAATTGTCTGCCATACATGTTTTTGGGGCTATTTATAGCCTTACAAATAACCCTAACCCTAAGACTACTTGGATTGGACCAAGTCAAAACAAATTGTCTTGCAAATAAAAGAAAGACCAAATGAATGTGTGCTTAAGTTGAAGGCCTACAGCCAATTAAAAGACCATTTAAACATGTGGCATAGTTAAATTAAGTCTTCTGTCACTCAAAAATAAGCCCCAAGTCCTAAAACAACCAAAGAGTAAGATGAATTTTGCTGTTACCTCCTCAGATGGTGAAACAATCTGCCTGTATAAAAGCTGTCTGCTTAAAACTCACCACCTCATGTGGTGAAACGTCTTGGATTTACTTGTCTACTAGAGTTGGGCCAAATTTAAGTTGTCCACATGCCTAAAGACTCTTGGACACACCTTGAAGTTATTCTTGAAAGCTCTTCCAAAGCCCACATGTTACATGAGTTCTCCATTAAGCCATCTCTCCATTCTTCAAAGTTAAACCCATCTCATGATGCTTCATCATAAGGCCTATTGTACACCTTCGGATCAGCATCTTCAAAAGCTTCTTTGGGCTTCTTGAAGTCATCATTTGGCCAATTTAGCAAGGCCTTCTTCTTTGGCTTCATGCTCACATCAGTGCATGCCTTGTGAAACATGCCAATCACTACAGTGTTGTAGCGATGCAACCTAGGCCTGTAGTTGAGTCTCAAGTTGGTCGTGGCTTCTCATCAAGTTGCATTAGTTTGGTGCATAAAGGAAATCACCAAAAACAAAAACCTAGGAAGAACTTGGTCAATCTCTACTTTACTATTTAAATATATGTCTTGTTTGACTCTTTTGTACCGAATTGCTACTTGACTGGTCAGTTTGATAAGAGTTTGTGCTTGCATTTTCAGCTCTGAACGTATTTATACACATGCATTCTTTTTGACTATTCAATTATAAAAACTAATTTCATCATTGCAATTTTATGCTATAAAACAATTTTTCTCTTCTTATCCAAAACTACTGTAAGATAATTTTGGATGTGAATTCCTTCTATTCTTTCATCAGTCAAAGCGTAGAGTAATTTCTTACTAAAAGTATAACTTTGGAAGGTATGTTTCAGATATCTGCAAAGCCTGATGTTGCAAAACGGGCTCTTTATGAAGTGTCCACCCTATTGCATCAAAATCCACGCAAAGACAAGCCTCCAAGTATGTCTGTGCCTTACAGCGGCCAGAGTTTTCATCCTTCTGTTGGTCCCATGACAAATATGCTTCCACCAGGAAATCGAATGTTTCCTCTTCGGAACTCTTCTACCCACAATGCACCTCCGATGCCGTTGATGGAAGGATATAACGATCAGGCTTCAGGATTTGGGCGTAGTGGTTTTAATGATGTTTCTCCAGGACATGGTGGGGAGCCTTCGGCTGAGTTTTCTATGAAAATCTTGTGCTCTGCTGAGAAAATTGGTGGGGTAATTGGCAAGGGAGGCTCCAATGTAAAGCTGGTTCAGCAGGAGACAGGCGCTAGTATTCATGTTGAGGATGCTTCAGCAGAATCAGATGAACGTGTGATTCGAATCTCTGCTTTTGAGGTTTGTCTTGTTTCAAAAGCTGCCAACCTATTTCCGCTGTGATCCTTCACGGTTCTGAAGATGTTTGTGCTTCTACTTTTTTATCAATTTGAATTATTTTACTGATTTCAGGCTCTTTGGAATCCAAGATCACAAACAATTGATGCACTTCTTCAGCTTCAGAATAAAACGAGTGACTATTCTGAAAAGGGTACAATTACAACCAGACTTCTAGTTCCATCAAGTAAGGTTGGCTGTATTCTTGGGCAAGGAGGTCAAGTTATTAATGAAATGAGAAGGAGAACTCTGGCAGACATCCGTGTTTACTCCAAAGATGATAAACCTAAGTGTGCATCTGAAGATGAAGAGCTTGTACAGGTGATGTGGTCAAAAAAGGCCTGTTATAATTTGTATCTTTCACTAATTTCAATTTATTTTATTGGCAATATTTGGTCATTTTAGTTTTATTTTGTTCTTTTTTGGCCATCTCTTGCAGTCCTGATGTGATACTCACTTTTGGTTGTTTAGATATCTGGGAATTTTGGTGTTGCCAAAGATGCTTTGGCAGAGATTGCATCAAGAGTAAGAGTAAGAACTTTGCGAGATGCAAATAATGGAGCAGAGCCTGGGCCTCTTGGACCCATCCATGGATTTGGGCCACCAAGAAGAATTCCCCAACTAACTGGTACAATGGGACCTGGAAGTTCTGGTGGATATCAACTGCCGAGGGTAATCTTCTCCTCTTAAATTTACTTGTTTTCTGATTTACGTACTTTATTCATTCACTTTATCTGCTTATTGTTTATAACAAATTTGGCAACTAGTTTAATAGAGCATGGTTTTGATGTAAGATTATTGTAATACTACACAATGTTCGCAATATGCACTTACGTTTTAGTCTTTACATTGTGGTTGATCAGTTAGCATGTGCACCATTCACATGTCTGTGTTATGATGTGTTGGTTCTTTTATTTTTATTATTTTTCACTAAATAACTATTATGTGCATGTTTACCACTTCATCAACATTGTGTGATCTTATAGAAGAATGATATGGCCTACTGCATGTAATGAACACACAGACCCTTGTGCACACATAGATTTGGATGCATTTGCAGTTTTGGATTAAACTATATAATATTTGAAAACTTATAATTGCTGCTAAACTGAAAGAAAACTGCAACTATTGGTATTTTAAAATAGTCATTTATAAAGGATGCCTCCTAATAATTTTGCTGAAAGTAGTATTCTGGTCTTTGAAATTTGTAGTGGCCGCCTTCCTGCCTTAAATCTTGCTGCTTTTCCAGTGCGACTGTAAGAATTTTGCACTAAACAATGACCTTTGGGAGTTTTTTTTCTGTTTATAACTGTTCAATTATTGGAGTGCATATTGATTATGTGTGGTTTTGCAATTGATTAGGGATTTGGACTAAATTTACTTACGTAAGTAATGCGATGTTATTAAGATAGAAAACCAGGAAAAAGAAAGGAAAGTTCGCTTGTAAAATCTAAAGCTTTAATCAGTAAAGATGCCTCAATTTATGGCCATTAGAATTTCTTTCTGGATAAATTTTTGATTAAACTGATATATTTGGAGACGGAGACATTAGATGATAGCACTGAATGGAGTTTAAAACATTTGGTCCAAGGAAAGACGCTTTGAGATTACGATGTGAGCATGGATCTCTAAGTGTTTAATTGAGGAGAAATTCTGGGATTTTAAGGTTGCAGGTTTTTCTTTGTAATTATCCATAACATAGTTTAGAGAACTGATTTGTTAGACTCTGTTTATATTCTCTGTTTTCGTATCCATTGCAAGCAATGCATCTCTCTCTCTCTGTGTGTGTGTGTGTGTGTGTCTCGCTCTCCCACATAAGCATGTGTGCATGCACACACTTACATATCCACACACATGCATTCCAACATGCATATATTCATTGAAAGGAATGTGCATGTAACACTACTGTCCTGATCTATGAAGGGGCTTGCAGGCTATACTGCTGTAATTGTGTTTGAATGTGTGCTGCTGCCTTAGGTTTCCTGCATTTAAGGTTTTGTGGATTGTTAGAAGATGCAGCCTTTTCCCTGCATTATAAGAATGTTATGTTTGTGGTTTAAAGTGGTAATTTCTAGGTTAAGAACTAGTAACTTTGTTGTTGTACCATGTCTAATCTTCTGGAAATTGACCTTCTGGGATTCTTGATTCATGTTAATAATAATTATCTTGGTGTCATCATGAAATTCTCCTTTCTACTAGCTAGACCAGTGTGATAGTGCCCAAACTTTTGAATTTGGTAATTTGTCATTACCCCAGCCTAGATAGTTTAGATTGAAGTTCGGTTTAACCAAGTGCGGGATATATTTTTCACTTTAATAGCTGTATTTGTCATAGGTTTCACAAGTTGTAATAGCTATATGGGTTGCTAATGTTTGCTGTGCTTTTGCTATGGTAATTGGATACCAGCTATCTGAAAATGAAATCAATCGTGGGCTTAAGAGTTTGTAAACATAAAAAATAGATATTTGATAGTGACATTTTGTGGGGATCCTATATTAAATGTTAACACAAGTTAATGGCTAGATACATAAGCATCATTCTTGAGCAAATTGCACTTAAAAATTTTCTCTCTCTATCATCACTAGAAGATTGATTCTTGACCATGATAGCTGTTCTTTTTGCTTTTGTGAAGGGTGGTGGACATGATTATGAACCTCAAAGTTATCCAGCTCCTCCAGTTGCTTTTCGGTACTGTCGCTTTTATTAACATTTGTAATTACTATTGCACGTTGGAGTACTGTGGCTGAGTTCTTTGCTATCATCTTCAGTTCCAGGTACCCAAATGCAAACATTTTAGAGGCCAATACCATAAATAACGGAATCAATTCTAGAGCAGGAGGTGGGGGGATTTCAAATATTGGTGAGGTATGCCATTAACATATCAATCTCTGTCACAATGTATGTCATAATTAGTTGGTGGAAAATCTTATCTATACATACATAATAATCGTTATTTTCTCAAGGATGTGTCAGAAGTTGACATTTCATGCTTGTATGGATAGATTATACTGATTTGGAATTTCATGTTACTATCAATTTTTTGGTGGATACATGCTCGTGTTTGTTTGCATCAACATATTTTGCACATGTAAACATGCCATGTGAATGTTGGCTTATGTAAATATTTATTAGGCTTGAATAGCAGCAAAATGTAAGCTGTGGACAAGCTAACAAAAAGTTGAGTTTAAAATATATGCAGTAATTTAGCCAAAGTTCTAATAGATTAACTTCCGTGCACGGACAAGTGTGTGCAAGCGAGGATAATTATTATTATTGCCATACATTTTTCTAGTGAATTCCTGTGAATATGCTGAGGTTGCCGTAATAAACTCAAGTCAATTTTGTTGCTCGGACAAGGATCACTTGAGATCCTCTGGTAATAATAGTAAAAGCTCCTTTCTTGTTTTGTTTCCTGATTTACCGCGTAATAACATCATATTGTTATGCCAATCAAAACTAGGGAATTAGTATATTTATTTTCTATTCCTTTTTCTTGTGCTCTTAAATTCTTTTGGTTAATTTATTGGAACAACAGGTACTCTGAAATTGGCCTGTATATCAAGTTAAATTCAGAATCTGGAAAATTTGAATTATTCATTTTTATATATTAAAAAACTATTGTGTATCTTTTGGAATCTGTAAATGTTAGGCCCCCGGAGCAAGGATGAAGCTCCAAGATCCTGCATATGGTGGCTCTGAAAATTTCAAGGAATTCCGTGGATTGTCTGACCGTCTCAGTACTGCACAAAACAGTATCCACTCGTTTCAGTCTTCCGGTGGGGCAAACATGAATGCCCAGCAAGGTCCCTACCAAAGCAACATGACTGCTCAACAAAGCTCCTACTTGGATACGAGTGCTCAGCCAAGCGCGTATCAAGGCTTGAATGCTCATCCAAGCCCTTACTCAGTAGCTGCTCCGCAAGGTGTTTATAACCACGCCAATGTTCCGCCAATTAGCTACCATAATATCAATGCACAGCAGGGCGCTTACCAATACTGATGTTTGGAAATTTTTGTACCATAGTTTGGCATCAGGTTTCTTAGTTGTAACTGGTTGGGCAGGATGAGCAGAGTTCATTTAAGCTGTTGTCAGTCATCTTAGGCGTTTGCTTGCAGCAGAGGAAAATTTTTTGCTGCCTATGCTTGTAGATTAGAGGAATATACAAAGATTAATTTTCTGATACTGAATCTCTGTGTAGAGAAATTAATTATTCTTGTAGCTTATGACACAACTGAATCACTGCAATTGCTTCGCTAATGAACCTGCTTTGGAGATCCATGTAACTTGTTTAATGTCAATTCTGTTGAAACGATTTAAATTCAAGTGCACAAGTAATTCCATTGTTATGGCTCTTGTTTTAAAGTAAGATGACGATCTACTTTCATTTTTTTTTTATTATCAATTATTTATTTTTGCGGGGTGGGTTGTGATATTGGTTTCAAAAGCTTTCTCTTGGATTTGGGGAATTTAACTATTGAAATTATTGGAACGGGCCTATTTTTCTACTAAGGATAACACGTATCATTATATATATTTTTCTACTAAGGGTAACACGTATCATTATATAATTGATTATCGTATGCAATAAGGATAAAACTGTTCTATTAGTATGGAAAAACAATGAATAGAAAAAGCCACTTGTTTATAGTTGCCACATAGAAAATAAAAGTTTTTATTTTCGACAAATTTAGGAGTAGAAGATTACTCGAAAAGTTTAGGAAGTTTGAATAAATTATTTGAAAAAAAGAGTTACATATGTAATTAGATCTTATTATTTTAATTGCATTTTCTGCTTTAACGTGAAAAATAGATGGTTGTTAAAGTGGGCAGTAGAACTCAAATTTAGAAAATTAGATGGTTGCTTGAAAAGTTAAAAAGTTTAAATAAATTATTGAAATAAATTTATGAGACTACATATGTATATTGCTGTTTTTAACCACTTTATTCGATATTCATAAATTATTACGTCTTTTTCAAGTAATTAACCTTAAAGTTGTTTTCAAGTAATTAACCCTAATGAAAGAACATAACAGTTGACTTTTTATATTTATATTTTCTGACAATCTTTTACATCCAAATACTCGAATGGATAAAAGACTCATTAGCAACTTGAAAAAGAGGAGTATTTGTAGAAGGTCATTTCACATCTTG
Source organism: Excoecaria cochinchinensis (assembly GCA_947683425.1). NCBI lineage: Eukaryota > Viridiplantae > Streptophyta > Magnoliopsida > Malpighiales > Euphorbiaceae > Excoecaria > Excoecaria cochinchinensis. The sequence continues at coordinate 2,756,010 of CANTUQ010000187.1, forward strand.
AATGAGAAGTACATCCATTAACTTGGCCACTTTCATGAGGAATTGGGGTTCTGACTTCCTGTTGAAAATTTCTCTTTTTAGCTTGCCTTTTTATCATCCATTCCATTCCAATACAAACACTTCCTATTTTCCACACAAGGATTTTATGCAGTACCACTATCTTGTCATTTTAAATTAGTATTATATTTGTTCAAAATAATAATAATAAAAAAAGCATATCAAACAGGAAGCATCACCATCCTACATTTTGATTGAACACTTGAACAATCAAATTGGGTGCTCTCATAAATCCATGCAATCTAATTTGTCTGCCTAAAGTAGATTATTTCTTTTTTCTTTTATCCTATTTGTTCTTTTTAGTGCCCATCACCAACCCAAATGGCAAAGGCCCAGTATAGCAACTAGGAAGTGTTTGCCACTGTACATAGAGGTGAAAGTGCTGATATCAATCAGTGTGATTTGAAATTTGTGAAATTATTTTCAAAATTTTATCTGGAAAATTCCTCCCGCACCATCCAATCAGATAATCAATACATATTGACTAATTTTATCATTCAATTGAACGGTATATAGTGCGCACCTTCTAATCAGATAATCAATACATATTGATTAATTTTGTCATTCAATTGAACGGTATATAGTGCGCAGCAAACTTGCATACTGCACACCAAATTTTTGAGCAAACAAGTCCACCTTGAAATTTTCAGGTGTTTGTGGTAAGACAAAGAAGTCCACCTTGAAATGTTTACTAAATTGGGAGATAAACTTTATTTTGTGCAGAAGACCATTTTTTGTATGATTTGGTAAGCATAAAAATATTCTACTTAAGAGTATTAAAATAATGTACTATTGGTGCAATTAGTGACAGCAACAGTAATTCTACTTGGAGTATTATAACTTTTATCTTGTGTTGTGAATAAAATTTGAGAATTTGAAAGTTAGAGTTGAATTGTAGATTGATGTTTTAAATGCCCAACACTAATATATACTTTCCCATGAATCAAAAGAATTAGTGGAATCTGATTTTAAGTCTATTTTAACATTAGCTTAGAATATACTCATTTCACTCTTATTGTGGACTGTGGAACATTCATGTCAATGTGATTACCTAATCATAGTATAATCTTGTGTGTAATCTCGTCTTTAATTAGTCAAGTTGCCAATTAGTACCAAATCTGCATCCAACTACTTATGAATCCAACTCTTCTTGATTTTGGAATTCAACTGATTGTTTGTTAGGACTGCCAAACATCACCTTAACTCCGCATTAGTATGATATTATCCGCTCTGAGTCAAGCCCGTACGGATTTATTTTTGGGCTCCTCCCTTAATTTTTTTGATGTGGGATCCTCCCCTCAAACCAAAGACCACACAGCTTATGTCCTCACCTCGAGCGATAATTCATTTGATTCGTCAAATCATCTTGTACCGCCGTTATCAATCAACGGGACATGCCGTCTGACCACCAAAATATCAGGAAAACTTTCGACACAAGGCACCAAACACGAATCTCTAATCGCGAGGTCATACCGGGGACCTCCCATACAACGCAGTCCACTATTCCGGATCGTCTCCAAACCACGGCTCTGATACCACTTGTTAGTGATAGGACTGCCAAACATCACCTTAACTCCGCATTAGCATGATATTTTTCGCTTTGGGCCAAGCCCGCACGGATTTATTTTTGGGCTCCTCCCAAAAGGCCTCATGCTAATTGAGTTAGGTGAACACACTTATATTTTAGAAAATATTTCCTTATATTTCCGATGTGGGATTGGTTTGTAACCCCAACAATCCTCCCCTCAAACCAAGGACCACATTACTATGTCCTCCCCTCGAGCGATAATCCATTTGATTCGTCAATCATCTTGCACCGCCGTTATCAATCAACGGGACACGCCGCCTGACCACCACAATATCAGGAAGACTTTCGACACAAGGCACCAAACACGAATCTCCAATCGTCTCGGGATCGTACTGGGGGAGCCTCCCACACAACGCAGTCCACTATTCCGGATCGTCTCCAAACCACGGCTCTGATACCACTTGATAAGACTGCCAAACATCACCTTAACTCCGCATTAGCATGATATTGTCCGTTTTGGGCCAAGCCCGCACGGATTTATTTTTGGGCTCCTCCCAAAAGGCCTCATGCTAATTGAGTTAGGTGAACACACTTATATTCTAGGAAATATTTCCTTATATTTCCGATGTGGGATTGGTTTGTAACCCCAACAGTTAGGACTGCCAAACATCACCTTAACTCCGCATTAGTATGATATTGTCCGCTCTGGGCCAAACCCGCACGGATTTATTTTTGGGCTCCTCCCAAAAGGTCTCATACTAATTGAGTTAGGTGAACTTTTTATATTTAAGGTGCTCCTCCCTTAATTTTTCCGATGTGGGATTGGGTTGTACCCCAATATTGTTTGCGTCTAATGTAAAACACTCGTGTAGTCTTACTTTATAAAGTTTAATATCAATCAAGTCCATAATAAAATGACAAATATAAAAATATAACACTTCATTTTTCTTTTAGTCTTCAATTATAATATATAAATTTCTACTAAAATATCACTATATTACCTTTTCAACTAATTAAATGTCACGCTACTTTCTAAACTTGTTAATAATATTGTATTATCCTTTACAAAGACATGTGACATATTATAAAGAGTATGTATACACGTCAACAATGATAGGAGATAAATTTATATAATTTTCAATAAATTTATGTGCTATTTTATATAATTTTTGATAATATAGAGAATATTATTAATATTTTTAATAAATTTAAATGAGTAATCGATTCTCAATTTGTTTAATGGAATAATTTGTTAACTCTAATAGTTATAGAGAAATTTGTGCATTATTTAGGCTTGTAAATCATATTAATTTAAGAAAGTACTGTACACATAGGGCACGTTTAGCTAGTTGTATTATATTTGTTTGTATAGTATTTGCATGTAATGTTTAACTTTTATTATTATAAGAAGTAGGGGTGAGTAAAAAAACTGATAGACTTGGTTAACCGAAAAAAAAATTCGAAACCGAACCGATGGACTAGTTAGCCGATTGTAATGGACTGGTTAATGGTTAGTATTTTGAAAAAACCGATATTAATGGACTGGTTATTGGTTTTTGACTCATGTGACTGGTTAACCGAACCGAAACCAAATTTTTAGTTAATTTATTAATTTTTTAATAATTTATAATAATTTATATAACAATTTATCCTAATTAAAGGTGATCATATACTTTTTTTCATTATACTAATTATTTTTAAGTTTTTAGGTTTTTTAATTGGCTATTTGTAAATATAACAATTTATCTAATTAAAAGTGATTATGAACTAGTTAATATATTTACTTATTAAATATTAATTTTTAAAAATAAATTTGCTCATATCCACTAAATATTTTTATTTTATCAACAATAATGTTATATTATAGTGAAAAAATTTTAATTTTTAAGTATTTTGAACATTTTAATTTTATTTATGAATATATTTATAATTATAGTGGTTAACCGAAAAATATTGGGTAACTGATTCGAAAAACCGAAACCGATGGACTGGTTAACCGATGACAATGGACTGATTAATGGACTGAAATTTCAAAAAACCGATATTAATGGACTGGTTAATGGACTGGGGCTTATGGACCGATTAACCAACCATGCTCACCCCTAATAAGAAGTGTTTGATGCAAACATATATTAGTTTATAATATTTTATACTGCGTTTGATATATAATATCGTACTATATTAATTTTGTAAAAAAATTTAAAATAAACAAAATTAAGTTATTTGTGTTGTTATTAATTTAGAAAAAAAAAATAAAATATGATCATAAAATACAATTTTTGATACATACTTATGAGGCAAATATATATATGCACCATTTATAATAGTTTAAGGGGCAAATTTGGCCATTTTTTTTCTAATTTTTAAAGTGCTCTCACATTTACCATTACAATTACACACTAATTAGAGAGTAAATATGCACAAATTTTTTTAATAATTTAAGAGCAAATTTGGCCATTTTCGCTAATTTCTAAAGTGCTCTCACATTCACCATTACAATTACACACTAATTAAACATGTTGAAAAGTTTCAACTAATTTATGTTTAATTAAGATCTCTTATGCGTGCAAGGATTTGCGCATAATTATTAACATGTTTTAATATAATGTAGTATTTACATTGGACAACTTGATGCCTAAATTCTTGTTTTAAGTCATTTGTTTTAATTGTTTGTCTGTACAAATCCACAATTGATATACCTAAGCCAAGTTGCATGGAAAATGGCCCCAAATATTCATACGTAGAATCAAATAAAATATTAATTAGTTGAATAAAATGGTATAACCAAAATACTTGTTGAAAACGAAAGAAGTCAAAACCACAATTTCTTGTCCACTTGATATTAATGTTAGTTTAGGCTGTGCACATTGGTTTCGAAGGTCACAATGCACTTGCTCTTCACTATCTTACGACACTAGGCTTTGCCCTCTCAGTTTTTTTTTTTTTTTTTTTTTGAGAGAGAACTATAGATATATATTAGTTATTACTACAATATTTACATTATATTATTTATTAAAATTGTTAAAATATAACTTTTAATTGGTGAAATAGAATGATAGATCTCTTTCCATAATTAAATTCTGAATATGAAATATGAAATACATTTAAATATGAGAGTTTTTTTTTTTTTATTTTCTTCTTCTCTTTGTGGATACTCTTGGCGTATCAATTAGTTTTAAATAAGAATGGTTTATACAAAATTGTTAGAATATATTATACTTACTTCTTCTTCATTCTTTTTTTCAATAGTTTGAGTAATCTCTTGCAATGATTAGAAAACTACTTCTCTACATATTTGTTGCTATGGGGACAGGCGGACAGCTTAACAGCAATTTTATATATTTTGCCCGGCAAACATTCTTAAGGCACTTGATTTCATGCACCTTCATTTGAAACATTTTGCATAATTTCATGTTAAATATCGAAGTTGTCTGGTTATTAGACTTCGCCAACCAGTCGGATCGGGTGGATTTGAGTTAGGAATCATTCTAGGTTATTTTTTTTGGTTTCAGTTTTTTAGGGTCATTATTTTTTTTTTACTCACTTTCACGCCGGATTACTTATTTTTCGGTCAAATTTGAGTAGAGTCTCGATTCACAGTTAGAATTGAAAAATAAGACCAAAACTGCAAATCGAACCATAAACAATTTGACATATTTGATTTGATTTTTTATTTGACTAATTTGGTTTTGATTTCTTTTGGTATTTCGGGTCAATTTTAACTTTTTCGGACTCTCTACTTAAAACACATAATTGACATTATATATAATTCATTTTATTGTTCAGTTTGACTTTTTCGGTATCTTATGTCAACTTTGATCAACAGTCAAACTTGATTAACTATATTGCTATTTTCTGCGATACCGTAATCTAAATTTTAATTTTATTTTTAAACACATTAAATGAACTTATTTTTGCCTCATATTTGATCATCGGGTTTGTCTCAATGGCACTATTCATAGTCCGGAAAAATACTATTCATATTTTGGGTGACATTATTCATCTCGAAAACTAGTACTAATAAAATATATTATTCACAAATTTGAAATTTTTGGGGCATTACTCTATATTCTATATTTGAGATGTTATGATTTGATGAGAAAAAAAATTTAAAAAATATGACTAAGTAGTAGCGGGAACGCAAGATGATGAATAAGTCGTGATAAGAGGCATGAAGTGGAAAAACAAGAAAAAGAAAATGTGCAAAAAATATAAATAGTGAAGTATAATATACACTATATGCCATTTAATTATTATTTTTTATTTTGTTATTTTATTTTTTTTCCTTTTCACTTTTTTTATTTCTTTTCCTTTTATCTTTTGCCTTTCCAAACCTAAACAATTAGACATTTTTCTTTTATTTCAATTAAATCTAATTTTTATATAAAATTTGGATGTGAAGATTAATAAAATGGTATACTGTTAATATATATACAATATATATATCACTATTTTATTTTGTTCCATTTATTTTTTGCAGCTTAAAATTTAAACAATTAGTTTTTTCTTTTTTTGAATTAAATTTAATATTTATATAAAATTCGGATGGAAATATTAATAAAATGATGTAGTGTTAATATATATATATATATATATATATATATATATATATATATATATATATATATATATATATATATATATATATATATAAACTATAATTTATTAATAAATATGGCATAAAATAAAATTTAATTGTAAAAATCTGGTCATGGGTTCGGGTTCGGGTCGGATTTAGATATTTTTTAATAGATTTTTCGGATTTCGAATTTGACCCTAAATTTTCTACATTATTTGGGTTTGGGTCATTCGAATTTCCTCTTATTTTCGTGTGAGTTCGAATCAGGTCTAAAATTGTCGTTATAAAAATGAAGTGTTCTATCTAATAATTTAGACAATCTTCTCATTATAAATTAGAGGGTGTTTGGTTTAGCTGGTAGCTTTTTTTTTTTTCAATAACCCCCTTAACATGTTCTGTAAAATTTTTAAAACAGTACTTGTTAGTTGTTTAACGTCAAAACAATTGCTTTCTGAAACGACAACGGCACCGTTTGGTTTAACTAATCAGCATAGCAAGTAGCTGATACCAATTGCTTGTGTCTGATACTTATTATTGGTAGTCGATTGATGATTAATATTTATGTATTTAGTAAAATTATATAGAGTTGTTGCTATTTGGTTGTATAATTACTAAAATAGGTATACTTTTTAATTTAAGAGTATACTTTTGGAGATTTTTGAAAGAAATTCTGCTTTTTTATTAATATGAAAACAAATTTATCCATTACTTTTATGCATATATTCTCTTCTTTATACTTAAATACATCAATTTCTCAAATTTAAATATATTTTTAATGAAAAGATTAATACATATTTTATTATAATAATTTGTAAACTTGTAACAAATTTATATTATATGCTTTTATGAAAATTTATATTTATTGATTAACATATTTTTCGTATACTAAGTATTATAATATTATTTATTTTATTTTTTAATATGGTAAAAATATACACTTAAATTAAAAAATATATCTATTTTGGTAATTATACAATCAAATAGCAACAATTCTATATAATTTTACTAAATACGTAAACATTAATCATCAATCAACTATCAACAACAGATATCAACTATCAACAACCAATATCAGCTACCAGTTATGCTAATTAGCTAAGTCAAATGAGGCCTAACTTATATTGCTAATCTACTTATATATATATATATATATATATATATATATATATATATTTGAGGAATGTATAGAAAGCAATCAAACTAGAGATCTCCCATAAAAGAAATCATTAAATCATAAAATTTATAAGATTAAAGATCTAATTTGAAAATTATCTTTTAGAGATTTAGTTAAAAGCACAATCATAAGGCATAATTTCCATTTAAAAAAATAAATAATAAATATAAAATTTTTTATTTTTCATTTTTTAAATGATATAAAAAATCAGTAATATACTGAGCCTCTCATTTACCAACTCAAGATATAAATACTCTTATTATTATTGTTATTTAATTATTGATGTAGTATTTTCATGTTAGAACATGTGTGGAAACCTAAATATTGGCAATACAAGACAATAAATCATGGGTGAAAATTCTTGTTTATATCCGGTCGTGGCAAATTATATGAACTAAGTTAATAGTGTATTGTTGGCTATACATGTTAATCACCATCCACCTCTTTTTCAATCAATTTTGTGTATGTAATTATGTATTATTGACTTTGTCTATAAAACTTACCTAAATCGAATCTAGGTAAGGACTCAAATCATACAATAATTTAGTGCCATTTAACCTTCATTTAGCACGCTTATTTGTCTTTTATGAGTCTATTATTACTTTTTATATGCCAATCTTTATTTTTTCTTTAAAAAAAAACCTTAACTTAAAGAAGCGTCCTAAATAAAATAACATAAAATAAAATATGAATATTTCGAAACAAATTAAATCTTGCAGATTTAGTATGTTGGTTGAAGATATTGGTAGGATCTTCATCAGTCAACAAGATTTAAGTATTTGACTAGATTTTATTCGACAAAGTATTTCAATATATATATATATAGATCACTTACAATTTTGAATGATTATACTGTCTTGTCAGTAAACACTTTGAAAATATTAATGTTAAAGTTATAGGGCATTATCAAAGATCGTTGGAATCGTAGCGCAACATTTATATGCAGCCCCCTGTATTTATATAGGGTTATAGACTTGTAGTAGTAGATATGAATAGATTAATCAGTCCGCGCGCGTGTATATATATGTATATATGTATATATATATATATATGTATATATAGACTTGTAGTGGTAGATATGAATAGATTAATCAGTCCGCGCGCGCGTGTGTGTATATATATATATATATATATATATATATATATATATATATATATATATATATATATATATATATATATATATTTGTGTATAATTTATTAAAAATAAATTTTCAAAATTAAAGTTCAGGTCCAGTCCATTAGTAATCAATTAATCGCTAATCGGTTAGCCGCTAAATATAATCGTTAACCATTAATTATTGGTTAACCGTTAAAAAAATTAAATATAAATTTCATACTAAAAAAACTTCAATCAATCCATCAAATTAAAATATAAATTCTTCAAATTTTAAATATAAAATACAAATCATTTAAATTTAATAATGGAGGTAACATAAACGGGTATGATACCTATCTCTTGTAGCGCAGAAATTTTGGCAGAAGCGTTTACAAGAATCCCTCCTGCGTCACTGGCCCGGCTCTTATCCACGTGCAGGATAAAACAACTACACCACGGTCTAAAAGCCCCTTGGAGATACAGGAGAGTGAGAGGGGAAAATCCGACATAATTTGGGTATAGAGGACTTTTCTCTATTTTAATCTGATTTACCTTGACCTTATTTATAGAGTCTCATATTCTAAAATAGGAAACCAAATAATAATGGAATCAATGAGAAGGGAAGTTACTTTTTTATTTGAAATCAATTAAGGAAATAACCTTAATTAAAGGATATGATTGGAACTATTTCCATATCCGCATTACTTCCTATTTAATATGGATTACTTCTATATATGATAATTTCCATACTAATATGGATCATTGTCCATATCGGAAGTCATGAGCATATCCAAACTCTATCATCTTCCACTGCACATGACAAAATAATTTTTAGTTGAGATCTCCATTATACAGGCAGATAGACGGTTTGACCAGCATACATCGAGAGCACTAGTGCTATATACTTGTTAGGGATATATATCGTATCGAAAAACAAGATCCTCTTATTCACGTATGCCTAACCCTAGATTAACTTCTCACATTTACTGTTTTTACTCATAATCTCATAAACAATTTTCGTGTTCATTATTATGTCTCTACTTATAGAGACAATAATAAGCTAGCCGGTGAAATACGAAAAAATTGAATGTGATCGAAAGGCTATCTTCTCCTCTTACTATATGCCATCTATCATGATTCAGCTCGTTTTCTAGCTAGTTTCGCCAGGCCCTAATTATTCCATGCATCCTGGAGACTAACTAAACTAGCTACATTGAACCATACTTCAGAGATAAGTTAAGGGTTTTAAGGGTTAAAAATAAATAGGGTCTCACAATAGGCAAAATTGAGATCAATAATATTAATTTTTCATTCCTTAGTCACATAAGCATACACGGTATAAAACATGTGTTATTGTGTTCATTCCTTCCCTTAAAGGAGCGCATGTCTCACAAAAAATACCATACAGAAGCGTAAGGTTGCGATGCACCAAAGCATCCAACTTTAGTCCGTTTACTTAAGGAATACTTTTAGCTTTTAAGACAAAATATGGTAGTTACATTTAACTTATCATCGGATTCCATACAATTCGTATTTGGATCTCAATCCAAAGCATACAATCTTATGTATGACTTTATCTCGCACCTTAACAAGACTCATTTTGTAATTTATGCAAGACGACACTTTTATTTTGAACAGACTTTCGAGCATTCTAATATGTTCAAAAATCGGCTCATCTTAGTTTTTGCCAACTCATTGACAAAATTAAGGTAAACACCCTTGTAAGTTGGCTACTTCTCTGTCTGACATTCTCAATCTCATAGAAATAACATTAAATGTTTACACATAAATATTCACACTTATGAATTGCCAACAATGAACTTAGTTATTATTCATAAATAATAACATTAAGGGATCATATAAAAAATATAACAGTATTAATCAAATTCTACGAAAACCTTGAGATCTAATGTGTCTCTCAAAACATATCTCTCATTACAGGTTTACTCAATGGATTTGCATGTGTAGAAACATATTGTAAGTTCACTTCTCCTCTTACAACAATATCTCTTGTGTATTGATACTTAATGTCGATATACTTAGTCCTACTATAAGTTATCGACAACTGACTGTCACTATAAACCGTCACTAGTTCCTTTGAGGTAGTTACTTTTAAATGGCTCATAAACCATTTTAGCCAAACTATCTCTTGTAATGCAGCTGAGGAAGTGACAAATTCAACTTCCATTGCTGATAGGGCTACACAGATTTATTTCTTACTACTCCATGAGATGGCACTCTTGCCAAGCAAGAATATGAAACCTAAAGTGGATTTCCTCTCATCCACATCTTCTGCCCAATTAGCATATTTTTATCCTATCAATTGCAGATCCTTGCCTTAATAATAGAGAAGATAGTCTGTTGTACTTTTGAGGTATTTAAGTATCATTTCAACTGCTTTCCAATGTGTTTTGCCTGGATATCTACTTACTATGCCCATTGTATAGCATATATCATATCTTGTATGCAATGTTGCATATATAAGATTACCCACAGCACTAACATATAGAATGTTCCTCATACATTGCATTTCTTCTGGCATTTTAGGATACATATCTTTGCTAAGAAAACGATTCTTGGCAATAGGGTTATTTATGGGTTTGCAGTTTTGTATATTAAATTGTTCAAGGACTTTGTTGATATATTTCTCTCATGAAAAAGACAACAACCTTCTCAAATGATCTCTTGGGATCTTAACTCCAAGAATATAATATGCTTGACCCATATCTTTCATCTAAAAGTTGGACGATAACAAATCTTTGATTTGATTTAAGTACCTTTTGTCATTTCCAACTGTTAGTATGTCGTCTACATAAAATGTTAAAATGACATATTCAATTTTATAACTTTTACTATAAAAACAATGGTCTTTATCAATCATGTTGAACCCATTCGACATGAACGTATTTGAGATTTCATGATTGTATCATAAAATCTCAAATACTATTGTCTCAAAAACTGTTTAAAGCCATAGATTGAACTCATCAATCAGTAAACCTTATGTTTGCTGCTTTTTCTCATATAGATTTCTTCTTTCAATTCTCCATTGAGAAAAGCAATCTTCACATTCATTTGATGTAGCTCTAAGTCCAACCTAGCCACTATAGCCATAATTAACTTTATGGAAGTAAATATTACAACAGGTGAGAAAGTCTACTAATAGTCAATCCCTTCCTGTTGTGTAAACCACTTAGCAACTAACCGAGTCTTGTATCTTTCGATACTTCTATTAGCCTTTCACTTCACTTTGAGAATCCATTTATTCTCAATTGGTTTGCGCCCTTTTGGTAGATCAACCAGTTCCCAAACATGGTTTGATCTCATAAATGCCATTTCTTTTTCCATTGCTTTAATCCGCTTTTCCTTAACTGGGCATGAAAGAGCCTCTTGAATATTTTTAGGCTCTTTCTCATCTTGTGGGGTAACCAAAAGGGTTTTATTCGAGCTTTTGATTTTAAATCGTCGGCATGCAACACTTATCTTTTTAGATTTTCGCGATTCTGAATTTTAATAAACATGTTTCATACATTCATCGTAATTCAGAATGCTCCTACTGGAACCATGTTCCTTACTCCCACTGGAGTTAGGAATACTATATTCTTTACTCCCACTAGAGTTAAGAATACTCCCATTTAAATTAGGGTCTCGAACATCCTGATCATTTGGGGAATGAGGGTCTTAACCTTCTTCCTCTAACTCTTTCTCACTCAGATAGAGTGATCCTGAGTGAAATGAAATTTTGATTCACTTTGCCCAAATTTGGGAATACATTCTCTAAGCATATGACGTCTCGTGATTTAAATTCTATCATAGTGCCATTTTCTTATTCACCTATGAAAAACTATCATTTTGATATTTCAGAATATCTCACATATATACTCTTTTTACCTCTTGGTCCTTATTTACCAAATTTATTAGAGACATCATGGATGTAAGTATTACAACCCAAAGGTCGTAAATGACTTAGGTCAACTTGTCGACTAGCTTACAACTCATAAGTTATGGAAGTGATAGATATGGAGAGCACTTGGTTTAGAACACATATGGCATTTAATAAATTATCTCCCCAATAGGAGATTGCCAAATATGCCTCTGCCATCATAGATCTAACTATATCTAGGAGAGTTATACTTCACCTTTTCGCAACACGTTTTGTTATGGAGTTCTGGGAATTGACAACTGATGTTCAATCTCTCTTTCATTACATAAGACTTTAAATTTATCTGAAAAATATTCATGACCTCTGTCAGTTCTTAAAACTTTAATCTACTTGTCTAATTGATTCTCAACTATATTCATCTAAGTCTTGGAGCAACTCAGTGCTTTCGACTTGTAAGAAATTAAATAGACATAACCATACCTAGTATAGTCATCTATAAATGTGATAAAATAGTAGGCCACATGCATTGCCCTCACACTCATTGGACACATACGTCAAAATAAACTATCTACAATGGAAATTCAGCTCCAGTTTCTTTTTCGAACGATTTTCTAATTAGTTTTTTTTTAGGCAATGCTCACACGTAAGTAATTCAACCTCATTTAAATCATCTTATAAACCTATTTTGGCTAACCAACTCATTCGGTCTTACCCAATATGGTTTAAACCAGCATGCCATATTTTCACATAGTTATGAGAACAATGTGAAAAAGAAGAAATTAAAGAAAAATTTGTTTTATCCAAGTAGTCATGGTCCACATCCATAACGTCAAAATCGTTAAGCACATAACTAGAACTATAATGAAGATCATTTAAGCATAAGCATATATTGTTATCCTCAAAATGTAAATTGAAAACAAATTTCAATAAAGTAAGAACAGAAACTGAATTCCTAACAAAGGCATCTCAATTCTTTGTTAAATGATCCTTTGGTTCTGAACCTATCACCCACAAAGGATGTAATTCAGAACTAGATACACAAATTTCACTCACTTTTGAGTCAAAATAGTGTATCTATTTGGGCACAGTGTAACCTCTTGCATAATGTCTTTTCTGTAGGCAATTGAAATATTTCACTCTTAAACGTTTACTTCCTTTTTGCCTTTGTACTTGTAGTGATTCTGTTTTACCTTTTACTTTTTAGGCTCTCGAGCCTTTTCCTTATCCCTACTTTTGAAGCTTCTTTTATTGTTCTGGTTAGAACTCATTCAACCAAAATGGGACTGTATCATATGCACTATGATATTGACCTTAATCCTTGCCAAATACTCTATTTCAAGTTCCAAATGACAAGCGACATCCTGAATGTCTCATTATTTATCTGCTTGAGTTAGTTGCATCTTCATATGCTCCTAACTCTTGGATAAGGAAAGGATAATAGCTTGGATCTGCTGCTTGTCAGTCAACTTATGACCAACCTCACTAAGCTCACTTATTCCTTTCATCTCTCATAGATCTTTCTACATCGGTATAATCATACTTCTTCTGATAAGTATCAAATTTGATCATTAATGATCGAAACTTAGTCAGAGTCACACCTCTGAACCTTTTCTACAAAGCGATCCACATATCAATTGCATTTTGATACTTGCGGAACTGCAGAGTGATGTCATCATCCATCGCACTGAGCAAGATGATGCGAGTAGTGAAATTTTCTTTTTTCATGCCACATAGGCGGTCTCGCCTATGCTGGGGTGTAGTGCCATCCTCAGGTTCAACTATAACCGAATTTAAGGGTTCAAGAGTCTCTTGCTCTTCAAGCACATACTGGATGTTCATATTTTAGAATTCTATATTGTCACCATTCAGCTTAATATCTTTATCAAGTTCTGCGACAATTGACTTGGAAGTAGTTACCATTAGGATTCTCTTATCTCAAATGGAATAATGTTGCATTTTTTTTTAAAAAAAAAAAATAAGGCAATACATGCAATGTGCTTATGCATCTGAAAGAAAAACCTAGTAAAATTTTTTAATAGGCTAAAATTCGAAAAGGTTACTAATAGTATCCAATTACCCTCTAAATCCTAATGTCCAAGCTTATAGGTTAAAATTTTATGCATAGTAAATCTGAATTATTGGATTATTAAGTTCTTAAACTTATGAGAGAATTTTTATTAAGTTTATACTTAATAAACAATAAATCATTTTACTCATAAAATATTATAAACAATTAAAATAAATACATTTATTATAAAGTTAAATGCTATCATAATAAATATATACATTTATTCAGCCAATACATAAAATCTAATAATTCAAAATAAGACACTCATGTAAAATAAGAATTTGAAACATAAATTTTATTTAATAAAAATAAATGCCAACTAAAATTGACACTCATGTCAACTAATTTAGAAGTCTAGATTTTCACGAAATCTTTCTTGACATTAGGACTGATTTTTTGACTATTTTTATCAATTCATTAGATAGCTCATAAGTTTGTTGATGAAACTATAGACGATGAACACTACGTCCACTTCTCAATTTCATCATAGATGTGGTGTTGCTTCTCAACACTCCTCTTTTGGCAACTCTAGCTAAAAAATGGATGATAGATTTTCTATAAATTCTATCTCAAACGTACCAGGCAGTTTTCAATAATTTCCTGAGTTCTGAATGATATTCAAAGGAGTCATTCAATGCTTTGAACATGACTCTATCATCCCTTCCCATATTTAAACCACCCAACTAAATGCACTATTGCAGTTCTTCTTGCGTAAACACAATGTGATGCACTATTACATCAATGTCATTAGCTCAGATCTTCCTCCGTATTCTTATATTGCTTACTAAATGTACTTTTGCATTTTTTAAAACAATTCCAAACGAGATGCGAGGAACCATAGGTATCCTTATCATCACCATTTCTGCAATACATTACAAAAATCAAAAGTGGTTCATACAAACACATATGATTAAAACACATTTTAATCAACAATAAGGACAGAATCTCAAAAAATTTTCAAAAATATTTTTCAAAACTATTTAAAGGTAGAAAACACATTTTTCACAAATTTTTAAATATTTTTAATAATTTAAAAATAAGAATTTATTTTCTGGTCATCAAAAAAAATTTTAAAAATGACCAAAAAATTTAAAAAATTTTGAAAAATTGATCTGTAAAAAATCGGAGCTGATTTGGTCAACGAAAACAGCCGCACGTGCCGACAGAAGGGGACTGGACGTGCCTACGCGCCGTCACGTGCCACCACACGCGACTCCCACTTTAGTTCCACGTGTCAGCACCACATTGTGACACGTGGCGACATGTCAGACCTCATGTCCATACAAGTGTCAACAAATTACTGGTCCATTTGGCACCCACGTGGCACCTGAGGACATGTCATCGACACGTGGCATGACAATTGTCATCCATGTGGCGCATTGCTATTAGGCCATGTGTCAGCAATGACACGTCACTATGCTGATATGGCCTGACATGTGGCACAACTCGTTCGTCCATGTGTCACCCCCCTTATAGGTCCACCTGGTGACCACGTGTCACTTGGTTGACAAATTATTGACGCGTGGCTTGAACTCAGTCGGCCACGTGTCCACAGTGACGCTTCACTGAGGACACGTGTTCGCGCGCGCATGGGCCAATGTCCAAACAAGTGCGCCTAATGTATGGAGGCACGTGCATTCCACGCGCTGCCTTTCGGGCGTAATCTGGTCTCTTGATTTCGGTCGGTAGGGAGTTTTTGGGTCTGTGATTTCAATGGTGTGGTCAAAATTCTAAAATCCCAACTTTTAGTTTAGCGTTTCGAACACCCATGCTCATCCCCTTGAATGACGGTATACACATACACGATTTTAAGCCGAAAAATATATACAAATACATATTTTTAACAAAAAATAAATATATTGTGTTCATGCATTCTAGATCTACCAATGAAGGGAAATATACACTTTTATATCTAAAAAATACTTTTTTTTTTTACTGTCATTTGATTTTTGAATCGGAAAATTTCATTTGAAAATTAGGTTAATTTAATGTTGATAATTAGATTTGCCTAGATCAGATTTATTAATATTTTTATAAATCAAACTAATGATTAAATGTCAGTTAATTTTATGTTGTTTTGGCATAATTTATGAAAATTTCATGGATTTAAAGGCGAACTTATTTTGTGGAGGGAGAAAAAAAAACTAGATAATTTATAAATTAAATTAAATTAATAATTATAATTCCGTGATAATTGTTTCTTTTTTCTTTTTATTTTTTATTTTTTGATTTTTTTTGCCTAAGTCATTATAAAGTTTCTATATTAATTTCCGCTTTTATAAGAGAATAGCAAAGTTCTTTTGCCTAAGTCATTATAAATGTGATTAGTTTTAAATCTTTCAATGTGAAAATATTATGACGAATTTCAAAAATATACATCGATTTCACTTTGGCGAAAAAATAAAAATAAACTTTCTCTGCCACCCAAAGAAGTCAACTCACTTAGCTAAATTAAGCTATACATTTTTCTCACCAATGCATTTGGCATATTCTAAAAAAAAAAAAACAATGCATTTGGCATGTTGTTAATATTGTTTCCTAATAAATATTAGGAGGGCAGCTTTTTACCTGAATTTATATAAAAAAAATGTATTTAATACCGTATAATTTTTACCATTCAAATTTGTTTTATTTGCACAAAATAAACACTTAAATGTAGTTGAGATTAAAGCGTGTGATATATGCATAGCTGACATGGAAAACTGACCATGGGTCAATTTATTTCAAAAAAAATGATTGCATGGCGTTTAATTGCATGGTAAAGACGCACTGACCAACTTTAGATGCATTTATGCCTTATTTCTTCCGTTCTGCCCAAATTCTTGACTCTCTCTTATTGATAACACCTTCTTAATCTCATTCAATCCGATTAATAACAACATTCTGATCCACAGAGGCAAAATGCACATTTATCTTCGTTTGTGGTGGGATATAGGATTTTGAAGTGCTGGAATCACATAGTACAAAAGATCATTAAGGGATTTGAATGAGTAATTTTGAATTCTAGTTACATAAGAGATAAGTTACATTTTAATTAAACCCACAAATACCCCGTAAAACATACCCAATATTTTTGGTATCCATAAAAATGCGATTTGTTTGAAACTGACCACAAAAATCTTATCTCAGCTAAGTTCACCACATCTGCAAAATGGAGCTTCCATCTTCAATCAATGAAAGCTTAATAGTATGGAACGAAAGAAAAGAAAAAATCTCAGTTGTGGAGAAAGATAGATTACTGATAACTGTTAATTATGATTGAGATATCTAAAATTTTTACCATTGCAATTTTAATGAGACAGAAGATTGAAGAAGACTAGAATTGAGATTTCACGCTATTTAATAACGTGTATTTCAGTCTCATATCCTAGTCAACAATTATGTATTTATTTTGTACAGATAAAATAAATTTGGGTGGTAAAATTGTACGCTTTAAAGTTCTGATACAAAATGGATTTTTTTTTTATAAGTTCAGGTATGAAAAGTAGCATTAAGCTTATATATATATATATATATATATACACACAAAGGCGTAGCCAGGAATTCAATTCAGTAAGATAAAAAATTACAACATTTTACAAGAAATTTATTTAAAAAATGAATGCATGAGCGATATTTACAGGTTTTGAAAAATAAAAATAATTACAAATTTTGGAGATAAAACACTCAACACATGAGTGATACTTACAAGTTTTGAAAAATAAAAATAATTATAAGTTTTTGAGATAAAACACTCAACTCAAGATTACAAGCGTGCTCAACTCATGAGCTTCCTAACATCTAAGCTAAATTGTTTTTAGAAACTAGAAATTCTCTCCAAAAAGTCTCTGCCTTCAACGGGAAATAATAAGGGGTCTTCTTATAGTGAGTATTATGTCAATCATAGGAGCCTTGAAATGACTAGATGAGCTGTAAAGTTGATTCTTTACATGCAAATATCTTGTAGCTTCATGATGGCTATTTAAAAAGTGAAAAAGTGGTCGACAGAAATGATGTCTTTACTATTTCCTTTTTAACCTTTTCTTTTTTTTTTTCAGATAGGGTGGTGTGATGCGCGCCGAACCTGCTTTTATCTCAGGGAGCCCGCTTTTAGGGTCTAAGAGGATTCACGTTTAGATTTTGGGCAGCATGAGATATTATAGAATTCATACCCAATAGAACATCATAGAAGTTTATCTAGTCTCATGAAACATTTAGACACTTTTGAAATATTTTGGAGTTGCCACCCAATTTACAAAAAATTGGTAAAATTTGTCTAATGCCGGGAGTCTAAACTAGAGAGTAGTTCAGAAGTTTACTCTTATTAATGTCTTGATTAATTATAAATGAATTTTTAACAATTGATTTTTCATCTCGCATCTCACATGATCATACATTAAAATTTAAAACGCACATCAAGCATCGTAGGAAAGTAGTAAAAACAATAAAAAAACAAAATAAAAATAAATTACAAGATAAAAATTGAAACAAAAATACAATCTCCCAAAATAGAAAATTAAATAAACAAAATCAATTAACTAAATAACATACAAAAATCGGAACATTTATTTGGAATAAAAAAATTGATTCGTTTATGCACACTTAGAAAAATCGAATAGTTATTTTTTGTATTATTGAGAAAATTGGGATTAGTAATCTCATTTTGAGAAAATTAACTCTTCTTTTAAAGTGAAATTTTATTGGTTAAAAATTATAACATTAGTCTTATTTTATTAGAAAAATCAAATTTATTAATAAAAATATTTTTGCGATTTTTTTAACATGCATAAAATAAATAATTTTAGTACGAATTACATGACAAAATAAATAAAAAGCAAAATGAAGAAAAAATGATAAAAATACAAAATCAACCAAAATAAATCTCCTGGATCCCCTCATTCGCTTGCAAAAGTGCTCAAATAAGAAAAAAACAAGTATTGAAACTAAAAAGAAAACAAACAAAATTAATATTAGTAATTAAATTAGATAAAATAATAAATTAAAATAAATAAAATGAAATAAAGTGAATTATGAATGACAAATAAATTAAATAACATAATGAAATAAATAAATTAGTAGATTAATAATAATAATAATAATAATAATAATAAAAAAATAACAAAAATAAGGAAGAACAATCATGTAAATAAATAGAATAAAAAACAAAGTAAAAAGAATGATGCATAATGTTAAATCTATGCTAAAATTACATAAAATAAATAAATAACCAATAAATTCAAAAATCTACATGGTGATTAATTGACTATAAATAAATAAAATAATAAAAAAATATAAAATATAAAACCAAACTCAGAATATTTATTCTCAGAATTCGGATTTGATGAAAGAAGGAAAATTGTTGGTTTTGTTGTTTAGATTCGAGAAAATAGAATTAGAAAAATA
The DNA here is from genome assembly GCA_947683425.1 of Excoecaria cochinchinensis. NCBI lineage: Eukaryota > Viridiplantae > Streptophyta > Magnoliopsida > Malpighiales > Euphorbiaceae > Excoecaria > Excoecaria cochinchinensis. The sequence continues at coordinate 2,775,777 of CANTUQ010000187.1, forward strand.
AAAATCTAAAATTTTTTCTTGAGAAAGAAAATTGCAAAAAAAATTGTTCAAAAAAATTTATAAAAGAAAATTTAGATATCAAGAACAAAGAATTATTTTTTTATCTCAATAATGATTTTTTTATTAAGAATTAATTTTGACATCTTAAAAAATCTCTTTGAAGAAAAAGAAAACTAAAAAAATGTAGAAAAATACTCTCTTGAAAAAGAAAAGAAAAATTTGCAACCCAAAAATGTCTCTTGTTCTCTTTCTTTCTTTTTCTATTTATATGACTTTAAAAAAAAATCTAGCTAATTTAGGAGAAGAAATTGTATTTAAATCAAAATTGACCTTAATTGGATGGAAAAAATAGGAATTATGGTGAAAAATCCCGAAAAATATTACTCCCTCCGTCCCACTTTAAAAGACTGTTTTCCCTTTTTTATTTGTCCCACTCCAAATGTTCTTTTCGCAATTTAAGAAAAAAATTTACGTATTTTTCCCTATTTATTATATAATTTATTAAATATATATCACTTACTTTTTCTTTTCCCAATATAATAAATAAGGACATTCTTGTCATTTTATATTATTTTTTTATGAAATTGATGTATTTCAATTATTTTCTTAATTACCGTGAAAAAAGGATAATAGCCTTTTAAAGTGGGACGGAGGGAGTATTTGGAATCAGATTTGGGCTAAAAATCCCGATTTTTGGGTGAAGAAACAATTTTTGGCAGCAACTGGGGGCAAGAGGAGGCCTGGCCGCGCGAGAGGGATGGCCAGGGCGCCCCTCGCGCGCGCGTTGCATGCAAGCGAGGCACGCCTGCCCTTAGTGAGGGGAGGACAGGCCGCATGCGCTGTGCTAGGGACGCCCCCGCACGAGTTGTGCTGACGACCGCAAACTTTCGAAATTTTTTTAAAAAAGCAAATTTGATAAGAATACCATCACTTGCAACCTTCTTTTGTTATTTATTTTTTTAATATTTTTTAATTTTTAAAAAGCAATTTTGATAAGAAAACTATCACTTCTAATTTTTTTATCTGTGAACAGACATTAATTTTATTATTGGGTAACTCTGATCTGAACTGTTTCGGGGCCCGGTGTTTACAGCTGGGCCTTGTACAACATTGTGGGTTTTAGCCTATTTTTGAAAAATACAAGATATGGACTTAGCCATATGTTTGAAAATAAGATGGGCTAGGCCTATGTTTACAAAGGGGTTTGTTATGGTGTCAAACAAGAATTTGGGAAGATATCATAACAATCATCTTCTTTATTCTTGCCCAAGTTTACTATGGGCTCGGAGCCTGAGGATGATCTCGTCTTAAATTGGCCTGAAGAAGCTTTTGAAGAAGTAGCTTTGCTTTGGAGGAGCTGGGCTATAATATGAAAGTATTCTTCTTCCGTTTTTGCTATCGCTAGTTGAGTCTAGGCAAAGGATTTCCAGGCCAGAAACTGCGTTATTGAATGACATGGTTTTAGAAGGCCTTGACACTGGAGCCATTGACTAACAGCTGGTTTTTTGATGGTGTCAGGAATGGAGAATTTTGTCTACTATTTGACTTTAAATTTTCTAATGAGGATTGTTTGAACTTCTTGTTGTTGGTATTCTAAATACCAGGCTATAACTCAAGGTAAGAAGATTTTTGTAGCAAAAAGTAATAAAGGATGAAACCGTTTTTCTCTGTCGGAGGGTTTGTAAGTGGTTTTGAAAAGGTTATAGCTTTCCTGAATTTAGGATCTAAGAATTTCAGGAGAAGTTCTATACAATTTTCACTAATGAGCAAATCAGAAAGGAATTTTGGTTGGCTCCTCTTTAAGGTTGAAATAAAGCAATCAAGTATGGGTGAAATTTGGATTTTAGAAAAGAAAGGTATTATACCATGCTTGTTGGCAATTTTAATATGTATAAGTCCTATAATGGTTGTAGGTGGTTTTAAAATCAACGGGAAAATGTTTGGGTTGGTGAAGGTTTTGGCCCCACTCCAAATAAGAGAGGATTTTATGGATTTTTCCCATTTAATAATTTACTGAGCCGTTTTGTGGATTGTCTTTAATGGTTACAGAACCTGTCAATTCCAGAATTGCCCTGTAATATGGCTGGTGTTTTGTTAAATCCCATGATTTAAATAACCAGCATTTTGAAAAAAATTTAAAATGGCCATCTGAGCGTTTTAAAGATAAAATCCTTTCTTCATGGTCCAGATATATTGAAAATATGTTTTAACAAAATAATTTGATTTTAATTTTGATTATGATAGCACAATTTGAGAGTCATTTTGAGATAAAATGATTTTTGAAAATTCCTCTTGTGAGGATTTTGAAGAAACTACTTCGAAGTCAGAGGGTTTGATAAGTATTCTATCACAAGATATTTCTTATAAAAGTTTTGAAATCTTTTCAGAGGAGTTTTTTTTAAGATGAAGATCGTTTCTCTATTTTTGGAATAGTTTGAAGAGCTTTACTTAATTGTTGCTCTGTCAAAGTTTTGAAAAGCAAGTCAAGTTCTGGCTATTTTGAAAAGGCTTCAATCCATTGCTGGATTTGAAGGTTTTTGTTTTGGGTTTCTTTGTCTTTAACGGCTTGGGCCCAAGATTTGATTTGTATAGCATATGAAGCTGCTACAGGTTTTTAAATTTGAGGCTCGTCCTTCTGGACTACCTTTTCCTTTCCTTTGATTTTTTGGGCGTTTTAGGTCCTGTTTTAAAGGAAGTGTCTGGTCAGAAAATCTGGAATTGAGTTTTGATCTTCTTTAATAAATTGGATTTCAAAATCAAAAATAGTAAAGATAGCTTGACATCTGGCAAAAATCTGTTTTGATGCGATATTTTGAACATTTTTTTGTAAAACTTTTTTTGCAAATTTACAATCAATGCGAAGTAAAAATTTTTGATTGAGTAAATCACTTTGAAATTTTGAAATGCACACGACAATTGAAAGAATTTTTTTTTATTGTAGAATAATTCTTTTAACAATCATTCCAATGTGCAGATGTGAACTAGACTATGTATTCATTCCCATTCACTTTTTGTTATAAAATAACTCTATAACCTGAGTTAGATGCATCCGTTTCTACAATTTTAGATGTTAAGAGATCAACTAAATGCAGGCGTGGAATTTCTCTAACCTATTTTTAATATGTTAAACTATCCTCGTATGTTCATCAAACCAGCCTACAGGGTTTTTCTTCAACCTATCAGGCAAGAGTTTTGCTAATCGATTGATATTTGGACAAAAGTCTAAGACATAGTTCAAACTTCTTAGGAACCTTTGAAGCTGGTTCAAACTTCTTAGGAACCTTTGAAGCTGGGTTTTGTCTAGAATTTTGTCTAAAAATTTATCAGTAAAGGCTAATGATATCTCAATTGGAGTAATTGTCCATTGGGAAACATAATGTTTTAACAAACGAATTTTTATTTGGAAAAGAGAGATTTTTGTTTTTAAAACAACAAGTCCATTTTTCTTAGCCACATAGAAAAACGTCTTAACATTTTTGAAATGTTGCTCAATTGATTCTGAAAAAATAAGTACATCATCAATATAAACAACACAAAATTTTGAAAAATGATTAAAGATCTCATTCATTATCCTTTGAAATTTTGAAGGAGCGTTTTTTAATCCAAACGACATAACCGTCCACTCATACTGGCCAAAAGGAATAGTGAAAGCAGTTTTGCCATGATCTTTTAGATCAATCTGTATTTGCCAAAAACCTGATTTCATATCAAATTTTGAGAAAATGAATGTAGAATGCAATTTTTGCAAAAGATCTTTTTTGTTTGGAATCGGGTATCGAATCCATTTCAAAACCTTATTTAATGGTTTGTAATTAATTAAAAGCCTAGGCGTGCCTCTTTCTATTTCAGAATTTTTGTTGACATAAAAAGTTGCACAATTCCAGGGAGACCTGGATGCTGTAATTAGACCTTTTTTGTTCTAAATTTTAAATCTCTTTTTTGCAATGTTCTTCAAGTACATGATTCATTTGGATTTATCTAGCTTTTGTTGGAATTTATTTTTCTGAAAAATTATTTTCATATAGTAGATCAACCATATGTTGTTTTCTGTTCCAGAAAGCATTTGGTAAATATAAGGAAATCTCATTTTCAATTTGTTTTTGAAAATTAAAAATTTTTTGTTTTACCAAATCATTTTCTAGTTGTTTTTGAATTTTGAAAAAGGATACATCTTGTTTGAGAAAATACAAATATTTTTGTTTTTCTTGAATTATAGAATTCAATTCATTTTTGTAGACAAAACAAGATTTTAAAAGATTCAAATTCCTCGTTCTAGGTTTTTCAATGAAAGGGAAAATAATCTTTTCTCTGTTTGTTTTGAAATAACTACCATCATAATTGACAGAATAGGGAGTAATTATGTTGATAAATGGACTCCTTAAAATGAAGTATGGCTAATATTTTCTGACAAAACAAAAGGAGTTTTGATCATGAGACTTTCATTTTGGATAGAAGCCTCTGTTTTACGTTTAATTTTCATGTCGGAGTTGTTAGCTACGACTAGTTTTTCACAAGTTTTTTCAAAAAATCTTTTTGGAATGATACAACTTTTTAAGCAGTTTAAGTCTGCACCTGTATCAAAAAGAGAAATTGTGTCAATTTTAAAATCTTCTGCAAAAATAAGAGCATTTTCTTGAAGTTATTTTACTTAAAACAAACAAGAAATCATTTGGAACTTGTTCTAAACTTTGAATTTCATTTCCTAAGTCTAGATTTTGCAGTTTCATTTTCTTCATTTTCTTTGTTTTCATTATCACTAGAGCTAGATTCTTGTGATAGAAGAGCTTGAAGAAGTTTTAAATCATTCTCCTGTTTTTGTTTAAGAGTTTTAAGCTCTTGTTTAATAATTCTAATTTTTCTCAAAGTGATTGAATTGTTATAGGAGTTTTTGTTTTTGTTTTTGCTTTTGTATCTAAAATCTTTGTAAGATCATAAGTACTATTTGGAAGGAGAGAAAAGGACGAAGGTGTGGAAGTTTGAGGTGTTTTTGGCTCAAAAGATTTTAATAGTTTTTCTATAATATCCTTTTGGAGTTTTGAGTCTTGCACCTATTTGATGATATCAAGAATTAATTTTTGATATTTTGTTAAAACATTGATTGACTTTGAACTACCCGACTCATTGCTGGAGGAAGCAAGGGCAGCTAATTCATCAATTTGTAAAGAATCCTTATTTTCTGTTGATTCTGTTTGAGTTTTACTATCAGAAGTCTCAAGGAGGATTGCTTCAATTTTTTGAATTATTTATTCCTCAACTTGTAACTCATGAAGTTTTTTGTTAAGCTTAAAATACTTGAAAATGTGACCAAGCTTGCCATATTTGTAACAAGTGACTTGTTTTACTGTTTGAGGTTTGAAGGGTTTTCTGAAAGTCTTTCGTTTTTTGTGATGTTTTTGAGGTTTTGATTTTTTGTAAAACTTTTCTTTGTTAGGTTTCGAAAAAAATCGTTTGTAAGGCTTTTTATAAGATTTTGAGCAGGAACCACCTGGATATGACCTATATGTATGAAATTGTATTTCCTGTTTCAGTGTTTTTGTAAAGTTTTTTGTGAAAAAAAGTTCGATGGTTTCAAAAGGTTTTGAAATTTGAACATCTCGATCTTCTGTTTTGATCACAAAATCGGTTTTAAAAATGTTTTGAAATAGACCAGTTTCATAAACTTAATATTTTCTAATTTTTGGAATTTTTCAGTTATTGATAGATTTTTGAAAATCTTCAATAGTGATTTCTTCACTATTGATGATCCGTTTTGAATTTTGTTCTGCATAATCTACTATAAAAGAACTTGAAGAAAAAGTGGTTCTACAAAACAAATTATCTGTAACACCCCAATACTCCTTGGGAGGATATCGGAGCGCTACGCATAAACAACATACATTCATACATACAAGTGAAGTGGAAGCAAAAACAATATACATATAACGATTAAACTTACTTACATCACTCGCAACTAAACGACAACATTACCAAAAGCATCTCTTAAACAATTACGTATACATATACAAAACTTGAACAATTAAACTCTTACATGTACATATATAGAGCTATACAAAAATGATAACATCAACTGGACTCCTTGTGGCTGACCTGCAGATGCCCAACTCTGAAAATGAACCTGCCACCTACACGGAAAAACACCCGTGTTAAGCGATAACGTTTAGTGGGGAGGAAAACAAATACAGAAGACTTCTATCACAGACATAGTATCAAGAGTAATACTATAAAACAAATACTATAACAAAAAACATGCAATTGACAAATATATTTAAGTTATAATAAGAACATCTCGGGTAGTTACACATATATTCAACATGCAATAACCTATATTTACCATTCCTGAGCATACACATATATATAAACACATCAAGCATAAACATCAATATACAGTAAGAGCATCATATTATTATACCTTACCATTGCTCATGCAACTATACATATAACATACTAGCATTACAATAACATAACTAGATATCTCCATAACATACAGTACATATAAACATGTCATAATTGAAATTCAATGGAGGTTTGACCTCTTCTCTATCCTTATCCTCCTTTTTGTTCACTCTCATCGTTCCAATGGGGATTTTGTTCATTTCCTCATCAACATCTTCTGCCATTTCCAAGTTAATACCAAACAAATTCTAAAAGGAGCCCAAAATGCAAGAGCAAATAGTTTAAAAGCATGATTAATTCAAATCCAAGATTTTTTGCAGAAAAAAAAGCATTAAGATAGCTATGTCAATAGTAAAACCATGAAAAACAATCTGCTCAAGCTAATTTTACAAAATCATTACTCAAATCCTCAAGTAAAGACAAATTGGACTACTTTGATAAAGCTAAAAATTCACCAAAATTTGGAATTGATGGTTATAAGTTGAAATATGTAAAATGTGATGCCAAATTCACCAAAAAAATGCCAAGTTATCCTACCAATGATTACCCAAAATAATATTAACAAGTTTATGCAGCTTTTTTCCTACCAAAATAATATTCATCCCTAGAAAAAAAAATTGCAGAGTTAAAGCAAAGAACTTTGAATCAAAAAATAAAAATCAGAGTAAAATGAGAGGACCAATTTAAGAATCTACAGTAACAAACCCAGAAATAAGATTATCAACCATCAAAACAAGATCGATTTTCATCTTTTCGAGTTGCAAACCATGAATAGATGTTGCAATCTCGTTGACGGAGGTACCTGAACTCTTCGATTGGCGGCAATCAAGAGTCCGGCAAGGTGAGTCTCCTTCTTCATCTTGTTCAGCACCGCAGTTATCTCGGCTCTCTTTCTTCATCTTGTTCAGTGCCATGGTTATCTTGGCTCTCGTGAACATGAGGATCAAGATTTGGGCCATCATGATTGGGAGAGTCGAGTTGAAGTCAAATAGAGTGGCTTTCCCTATCTCCTTCGCGAAAGACAGAGGAGCGACGGTTAAGGAACTGGCGACGGCGAGAGAGAGAGGGATTTGGAGAGTTAGGGATTGGCGAGTTTGAGTTGGGCGATTTGGAGATTAGATCTGGAAGTGGAAAGAGAGGAAGATAGTGTAACCGACACGTGTCGGTTACACTAGCGAGTGCCATTCACGCATTAAACTTTCCCCAAATCATTATCAATTTGTGTTTAAATATCTCACAATTAGAAAGTTTAAGTGTTTATTCGATCGTTTGTTGAGTTTAGGTGTTAAAATGATTTTTTTTTTATAAGTTTAAGTGTTTTGAGATGGGTTTACCCTTTGAAAAATTAATGGTTTTTGAAAAAATATTATTCCTTATCTGGATAACCTTGTCTCGGACTTTACAGCCTTAAACGCCACTCAAAGATTAACACGGGACTTAGCACCTAGCAACGATCCTTTACCCTGATAATATTTAAATTTATTTTCAAGAACAATTAAATTTTTCAACCATCACTACCCCAAAGCTCTGATACCAAAGGATAAATAAAAAAAAAAGCATTTATTGATAATTTAAGAATACATATTCAAATATTAACAAATCTGAGTGATTAATTAATCTGGTGCAGAATGCAATGGAATTATTATTATTATTATTATTATCCCTTGAATACAGGTGGTATTATACATATTATAATTCGACTCTAAAGATGGGTCAGAGTCAGACTGAATTACTGTAATTATTTAAGTAGTTTACTGCTTAAATTAAAGAATGGGAGCACTGCAAGAGTCAATTAATTTTGAGTGTCTGTTCATCAGTTATGACACCTGGATTGTACTGGACCAAATAATTATGGTGGTTCATTCTAACTCTAGCTGCTCATAAATGGCATAAAGAATTAACAAATCCTCATTCTTTAATATAATTATCTTACGTGTCATCTCTTAAAGTATGCGATAATCATTAGCCACTTTGAGCCTGAATTTCAAGAAAAGACATTCATCCATAATAATAAAATAATAATAATAATCATAATAATAATAATAATAACAAGCCTTTCATTTTCATCCATAATAAGCCTTTTTAAAAAAAAAAAAAATTCAAAATCTTTTATTTGTCCATTTAAATGTGAAATTGCTGGTAGTCCATTTATAATTTTTTTCATTTTTAAATTTTTTCATAATTATTTTTAGATTGATATAGATTTGAATTTTTTTTTATTTTTTTTAGATTTTTTTTTCAATAAATTCAGATTTGAAATTTTTTATTTTAGATTTAATTTTCATATTTGTCTAAATCTTATTTGTAGTTTTTAAAATCTAGTTCATTTGTATTATCTGATATTGAATGCAATTTAAATTTTTGTTATGCAAGTTTATTTCTTAATTTAGAAGTTGTTGTATTCTCGAATGGAAGGTCTCCTTTTTGTGTGAAAGATGGTTTGATAGTTTTCCTATAGATAATAAATAGATTGAATTTCTCGTTAAAAACCATATTACTTTTTGCATTTTTCAACTATTCACTGTTTTTCATAAGAGATATTTAGAGATATATTTCAATCAATTCATAATTAGTTTCGTACATCTTGTGTATTTTTAAATTTTTAAATTTTATTTATATTTTTTTATTGATGAAAATTTGATTTACATTCAAAAAATAAGTCAATTGAAAATGAGATACAATATGTGTGCATATGTATTGTCCGATCACGTGCGTACCACCGTTAAGACGGTTCAAATGTGTGTATACCATGTGCATGCACGCACCGAACTACCATCCAGTCAATTGGTCATGAATATAAAACAATCCTCATAATAATTTGTGTAATTTTTTTTTATAAGCTAAGTTTGGAGTTTGTGGGCATAATATTAAAGCCATTAATTTTGCACCGCTTAGCTACCAATAAATATCAAGTCGTGAAATTTTACAATATAAGCTTTTTTCGAATTTATTCAATTCTAAGCGTGAATACGTGTTAAGTATTTTATATTTAATTAATTTAAATATAAAATATTTTTTAAAAATGATTCGTGTGACATCTAATTAATTAGATTTATAGACTTAAATTAGAGGTGTCGGTCCATTTTCTTTTTAACACCTTTTGAGAATGGAGACATTCGTCTTTGAACTTTAAATCTTTAAGCACTATAGTGATTAGGACAAATCTTTAATTACTTAGGATTTGATTATTATAATTTCGATAGGTTTTTATTAATCATGAGACAAAGATAGTGGTGGCCGCGAAAGTTTTAATTTAATGGTGGCGCATGATTTTGATAGCTAATTATATATAAATATTATTATTATTGTTATTATTATTATATGCGAACAAAAGCTAATTATATGCTTTTGATCTTAACATATTTTAATACTTTGATCTAAAGGAAGGTTTTAATTTTAAATAATATCTAAATAAACTTTGACTCTCTTCTCCTCTGGCTTTTCCCTATTTTAATATTACATATATATATTGTGGGATGTCCCATCAATTTGTGCTCGTGGGGGGAAAAAGATATGTTATCTTTGAATTTTTTTTAATAAGTTAGATTTAATGTATAAATCAATGCTTTTGAAGCACTTAGACCCACTCGTGCAAGAGAGATTGAAAGATAACAACAAAGCCGAACGACAAAAGAAGCTTTACAGCTAATCATTATTAAATGGAAAAAAAATTAACTTTTTCCATTTACAAATAAATGTTGATTTATTTTAAAATAAAATATTTTAAGTATCTATTTATCAAATATTATGTATATGAACATTTTATTTTGATTATGTCCTTACTGTAATAAATAGACATGACGATTTTTAATTCGATCTGGATCCATATGAAAATAAAGATCTGAATTGAATGATTTAAAAATTTTAAGATCGATCCTAATTTAAACGTGAAATTCAAAAAAATTATATGCAAATATTTGAAACTTGACTTGATCTGAACCTGTGACCTAATTTTTTTAATTAAATTTATTTACAATTCGTTACTATTATGCTGCTCACAACTCATCCAATATCTTGCTCACGACTCGAAAATTTTAAGTTTGTAAATAGTATATTGTGGACCGTGAATAATACTTTTTGAGATGAATAGTATCACCAGGGATATGAATAGTATTTTTACCGGGCTATGAATAATGCCATTTTAGTCAAAACCGATGATCGAATTTGAGTTGAAAACAAGTGCATGTAAGGTGCTTAAAATTGAAATTAAAATATGGGTCACGGTTTTATAATGAATAATAATATGTTTGACATGTGGTAAAATTTGACTGGAATACTGAAAAAGTCAAACCAAACAATATAATGAGTTATACATGATGTCCATTATATATTTTAAGTAGAGAGAAAATTTATTAATGATTTCATAATTTATTTAAAAAAAATAAATTTTAAGAAAGAAAAATGAGGAATTTTGATGATTTTTAGATCAAATATAGTAACATATCCAATTATGGTCATTGGTTTAGTTGAATGATTTTTTTTTTTTTTTGTAAGAGAGATTATGAGCCATTGGATTAAATACTGATTAAGATATCCTAACAATCTAAAATAAAAACATAAAAAAACAAAAATTAAGAACCCTGGGATTAATTATAGTGTCAATTAATAAATATCAAATGGGAAAATTTTTTATGCAAGGATGAATATCAGCCCTTAGATGCAATAGTAATCAAATTAATCTTAACATTTTGTTTAGGTGTATGTAAATATTTTTTTATATATGATTCAATTTTGGCCATTGGATATAATAATGTTTAGATGGATTTTGGCCACATTCAAATTAAAAAATGTGAATAAAAGAAAATAAAAAAGAAAAGAGAAAATTTTTAAGTACTTTGATGTGAGGTTGCATTCTAACCATCCGTTTTAATTAAAAGGAAATTTTTTAATTCAAATTTTAAGTGCTCATGTACATAATTAAGTCTTAACTGTTTCGATAATAAATATTACAAAGAGGCATCTCTTTCATTTATCTGGTAAAACTTTCCATTATAAATTTATAGTTATCCTTTCAAAATTTAGTTTAATTTATTTTTTCCTCTATCAATTGAAAATGAGAGGTGCCACACAAGTAGAAATAATAATAAAAAAAGAATATAATAGGATTAATGATTTTTATATAAATAAATATATAAAATAACATAATTTTACTAATAATTTGGTTAATCAGGACCTAATTGATATAACAGAATTTTTATTTTAAAATCGAATCGATTAAATTAAAAATCGAATTACTTATGGTTCAATTTTTAATTTTAGTCATTTTTAATTTTAACTGTAATTTAAGATCTGATCCAAAAATATATGACTCGATCTAAAAAATCTAAAACCAAAAACACTGACACAAACCCAAATTCATCCTACCCGTCAGATTTGCCAGGTCTGACACTAAGGACTCACTTAACTTTCGAAGTAAATGTAATATTTAAAATATATTTTTTTAACCAATTTACCCATTAATTATTCTCTATTTTAACCAATTTTTCTCTCTCTCTTTTTTCCTTAAATACATCATTGGAAGCAGAGATGATGGAATTCGAATATGATCAAATGAAAAAATAGCCGAATTTTCAATAGTTCAAATTACAAATGATCCTCCCTAAATAATTTATATGCATGTATAATTTTTTTTAAAAAAAAAATTCTAAATTTCAAAATTTTTATCTCAAATATTTTTTCTAATAATTACATTTTTGGGATTGGAAAATGAGAATTGAATCTTTGATTAATTAGAAAAATTATCATATTTTTAACTATTTGAATCATATGTCCCATCCAAACATTTTAAATTGAAATCCTTTGTATTAATTTCGAGTAGTAATATGGTGTGTGAGCGCACGTAGACTGTCAGATCGTGCGCGTACTGATGATTGGACGGCTCAGATACACTCACGCCCACCACTTACATTCCATTATTTTCATATAATATGCATCCTTTAAAAAAATCCACATAATGTGCAAGCTAGAAAGCAAGTGTTCCTTCATTTTAATTAAATTATGCAAAATCCAAAGTCTAAGTCGCTCAAATTATTGTGGAGATTTTTTGATGCACTTGGGAGTGGTTTTTGGTGACGAATTTCAAAAGCATGATATTTGCCTCTAATTTGTTTGTATATTTGACTTAAATTGTGAAAAAGCAACAAAAACAAGTCTTGTAATTTTCATCTACTTAATTTGGTCAAAAAAAGAAGAAGGAAGAAATGCAATAAAATGGAGAAAGAAAAGGTGAAAATTACAAGAACTCTTTATTTGGAAACTTGCATTTCTTCCTTTCGCACTATAGAATTTCTTTAAACGTATATCACATTATTGTAATATTCTTGATTGAGGGTTGCATTTATTGCATTTAGACTTCTTGTATTAATTTGGTCAAAAAAAAAAAAGAAGGAAGAAATGCAATAAAATGGAGAAAGAAAAGGTGAAAGTTACAAGAACTTTTTATTTGGAAACTTGCATTTCTTCCTTTCGCACTATAGAATTTCTTTAAACGTATATCACATTATTGTAAGATTCTTGATTGAGGGTTGCATTTAGACTTCTTGTATTAATTTGGTCAAAAAAAAAAAAGAAGAAGGAAGAAATGCAATAAAATGGAGAAAGAAAAGGTGAAAGTTACAAGAACTTTTTATTTGGAAACTTGCATTTCTTCCTTTCGCACTATAGAATTTCTTTAAACGTATATCACATTATTGTAATTAGGGGTGTACGCGGGTCTGGATCTTTCTGTACCGAACCGAAATTCCGAAGAAAAAGATCCAAAACCGAATTGTACCGTTGACTTTTTTGACTAGAACCAAACTGAATTGTACCGTTGACTTTTTTACTAGAACCGAACCGAATTGTACTAGAACCGGACCGAGAACCGTATTGAACAGTACCGAACTGTTTTGGAACCGAATTGGACCGAAAGAACCGATATATGATTAACACACCAACCATCATCAAGGATTATTAAAAATAATGTCAATAATATTTTAGTTGTAAAGCAATATTATTAAGAATAAAATTTAAAAATTTTTATTTTGAGTTCTTGGAGTGAATTAAAATTTAAATTTAAAGAATTGATAATTTTTAAAATATTTAAAAAATAAATTATTAAAATTATCTGAAGTACCGTATTGTACTGTATTGTTTTATTTTGTACCGAAAGAACCGAAAAACCGAACTGAACTGTACCGAAAATTAAAAAAACCGTACCGAATTGTACTGAAATTTATAAGAACCGAATTGTACCGAAATTTTTAGGAACCGAAATTTCAATACAATACGGAGATTTGCAAATTTTCGAATTGTACCGAACCGTGTACACCCCTAATTGTAATATTCTTGATTGAGGGTTGCATTTATTACATTTAGACTTCTTGTATTAATTTGGTCAAAAAAAAAAAAAGAAGAAGGAAGAAATGCAATAAAATGGAGAAAGAAAAGGTGAAAATTACAAGAACTTTTTATTTGGAAACTTGCATTTCTTCCTTTCGCACTATAGAATTTCTTTAACGTGTATCACATTATTGTAATATTCTTGATTGAGGGTTGCATTTATTACATATAGACTTCTTGTAGTATTGTGTGGATAAAGATTATTAAATTGAATTATTTTTCAATGAAAAATTGAATAATTATGATTCATTATTTTTCTAATATGTATAAATCATTTTTTAACTAGTTGAACTACAATTATAAAACTAAAGTAAAATTATAATTCACCATAGTGCTCCAAAGTTTTAAATAACACTAATTTAATTATAATTATCACTTATTGTTCCTTTAAAACTCTTTGAGTGTGATTTTCTGTTACCTTCTTGATCCCCAAAAAAAAAAAAGAATTTTAACCATAAATTTTGTAGCGATAAAATTTGATCTGTTGTTGAAAAATCACTTACCAGCTTATCTGTTGATAATAAAATTAGCGACGAAATTTGAAAATTTAGAGATGGATTTTATCTGTGGATAATTTTTTTTTTTCAAGTATTCCAATGCATTTGGCCTAATTATCACTTATTTAACTACAATTATAATTATATTAAGACCTATGTATCTGAAATTAAGTAAAGATTTTGTGCAATTTCAGGGATTTGTATGGCACGATAACTATAGTTAATTTTGTAATTATTTTAAGCTTAATTTATTTAAATTTATAATTTCTTATTATTTGAAGTGTAATACATTATAAAAGCGTATACAGTATGTATGCTTTTAAACTACCTGAATCAGTGGATGGTTAAGACGTGCGTACATTGGAATAGCACTCTGTTATTATTTGTAGCACGCGCGGAACCATAATATAAGAGGAAGATGAGGTAATAGAGTGTATGGTTGTCGTAATACAAATAGCAAATAGTCAGCGGAAGATTACAATGAGTTGACTCCAATTGACTCCGAAATTGATTACATCAAATCATCAATCATACAAAAGCTAAAAACAAAAAAAAAGGAATAACGGCGAACTTCTTGAAACAACGGTTGATTTATATGCCCACTTCATGCTTTTCATTTTCTTCAAATCTTTCCAATTCATACTTACTTTCCATTTATGCTGCTCTTTTATCAAATTCGATTTTCCTAAACCACTGTCTTTTGGGGCTATTGGGTGACCACAGTTTCAAAACACCCAATTTTAGTTTTACAAATAGTAGAATCAAATTAGAAATTTTGAATATATGGAGATGATTTCAATTCAATTTGGTTTCGATTTCGGTTTAAAATTAACTTTATTTTACTTTTTTTTAATTGGATTATTGCCTTAAAAAATATTTAACTTTTATTTCATAATTCATTTAAATACTTAAACTTTAACTATAGCGTATTAAATATTTATATTTACTAATTTTGTAAATAATAAATACAAATTCATATTATTTTTATAAAATTGTGTATGATTTTCAATTATTCTGATGTGATATTTGGATTTTTATGATGAAAACACATCTAACGCGCATAGTGATATTGGCGAAAATTAAAAATAGAACGCGCATAGTGATATTGGCGAAAATTAAAAATAGAATGAATTGTTTTTTTTTTCCTTATATTTATGGATTTTTTTGATGTTGTAAGATTCTATATTTGTGATATTGAATGTCATGCAGTTTAATTTTTTAAAAACAATATTAATTTATGTTTATTATTTGAAAAATTAATAAGTAAGTTATTCAATATATCATTGTTAAATTTCAAGTGTTCAAATAAATTATAAAGTCAAGTTTAAGTGTATATATATATATATATATATATATATATATATATATATATATATATTTGATTTAAAATTTATTTTAAATAAGGAATATGTACTATTTTTGAAAGTTTTTTTTTGGATCTCATACTGTCTGATTTACAAAATTTAAATATTTGTTTCATAATTTGTGGATGAAACCATAAGCAACCACAAAAGATGTATTTCTAATATAAATAATAAATACATATAATCTATGTATTTTACTGTTTGAAACCGAACCGAAGTTCCAATTTCAATTTTGATTTAAAAAATGTATAACTGTAATAGAATCGATTTTTCATGGTTTTGATTATGATTTAGAACCGTGTAAATCACTTATCACTATCTAATTCCAATTATAAATGGTTTGGTTTCAATTCGAAATTTGATTTTAACCAAAACTGTTGTCGCCATTATTTGTACATAACATTTCATATATATTTTTCTTCAATATTTTTTTTTAAAATTTAAATATATAATTGATAGCCGAACTACTTGAAAAAAATCCATTAACTTTAGATTGACGGAACTAATAAATAGCCAAAAAATCTAAAATTAATCCCTTGAACATTATGGTTATATTATTAGGTCATTAAAACTTCAATTAGATGCTCACATCATCAGGACTAGCAATGTAAAAGCCAAATAAGTCCTCACTTACGCATTCATGAACTATATACTACGTACCAATTTCCCCGCCCTTTTCAAGGCTTCCATCGGTTCTCTTCCTTTTGCATGTAGCTTTGATGTCCAGTCATCAATAATTAAGTTCTAACTAATCATACTTAAACACATAAATCAAATTGTTTTATTGTTAAATAGTTATTAATGTCAAAAGAAAGTATAACTAAATATTTAAGTACGATTTTATAACTTTGTGATAACCCAGCAAATATCATTTGCTATAAGGCCCATCAAGCCAGCCCACTCAACTGGCAAGACCCAAGACCTATCAACTAAAGGTAGCAGGCACGATTCTTAAGCAGCGCACAAACCCGATCGGCTGATGTGACCGCCAGTCCCATCAGCCGCCTGACACAAGACAGCGCTCATGCCTACCACCTGCTCCTTGTCATGTCGCCGAATATCTACTCTGACAGCCAGCAATCACACCTCAGGCACTCAAGTGTCCCTCAACTATCTCATATAAATAGCCCAGCCAACGATAGTTCCAGGTATTGAATCCAAAACACTTTCTCTCTAAAAGCACATTCTCTTTCTAAGCTACTAACTTAAGTTTCGGAGTGCTCACGCCTGATCCGACCGGGCTCTCCTTATTGCAGGTTTTCTCATCCGATCGGATTGCCTTCTCTTCTACAGATAAAGATATCTTTAGCTTTATCAATTCTGTAGAAGGGATGGGAGATTGAAAAAAAGAAAAGAAAATAATTTAATAAATTAGATGTACTAAATATATAATGTTGAATGAAATATATTTATTAAAAACCCATATTTATCTACATCTGATGTTGATTTACATTTAACAAAAATAGAATAGGAAAACTAATAATTATTGAGAAAAATTAGTGGGAATAGCAGAAACGAAGTCTGGTACAGGTGTGTATGTTTAGTGGGTTGGCAGAAAAAAAAAAATAAATAAAAAGGACACTGACCCTATGCTGCTTGTATCGACAAATATGCAAGTTGGCTAAAGGAAAATACTAAAGTTGAGGAGCACTAAAATTTCGACACGATTTGGTATGTCCATATTTAAATCGTTCAATTAAAATTAAGACTTTATAATAAAAAATAAAATTTTAATTAAACGTTTAAAATTATATACACTTTTTCTTAATTGTGTTATAAGCATCAAAATCAAAGAGGAAACTCTTTTTACCTCCCGTACTACTTTTCGATTTGTTTAATATGTTTTTAAGCATCTTGGTCTTATCTCAATAGCAATTATTAGCTTTAATTACATGATCCTTACTTATTTAATTAATTATAGGGTTTGACCTCTTCAATCTTAAGCATGTTTATTCCTCCGTTTAATTAATTCATTAAAGATATTGAATACTCGCTCCGTTTTATAATATATGTCAATTTTGAGTAAAATTTAAATTATATTTATCTGCCACTTTTAAATTTTTAATACAATTTATTTTTTTTTTCAATTTAATTAACCAATTAAATTTAAATTTTTGTATTGAATTACTCAATTTTATCTTAAATTAAATCTAATTAATACTTAATTTTAGTAACAACAACAAAAGTTATGGATATTATAAAAATGAGGTAGTATCTATTATCTTGGACTACCTATGAAAATTAATGTATATTCATATTTTATTCAGTTGATCTATTTGAGTTCTCTTGAGATTTGTAAAGGTAATTTTATAATTTACCACGTACTTTTTCATTTAATTAGAATTTGATTTCCACTCTAACCCTAAGGATGTAATTTTCAAAAAATATTGCAAGTTTATTATTATAATATTATCAAGATAATATTATATATATTTACATAAATAAAAATACAGTAAAAATATAAAACTAAAAATTGATTTTATTATATAACTTTCACTTTGTTTACATCCTTGAAGCATAAATCAATGTTTATTTCCTGGACGAAAATACCCCACCAGCCCTCTAATAAAGACAAATAATACATTTAAAAAAAAATGTAAAATTTTTTATCAAAACTCTGCCTCCCTTGAAAAATCAATTTTTGGACTGATCCAAAGGCCGAAGACAAACTTGAACACCATACTTAGGTCTAATAGTTAAGACAATGACAGGGGCATGGCGATAAGTATCAGAAATTTCAAAGCTAAACTTGGAAATTAACATAGCCAAAATGATTTTAGCTTCCATGATAGCAAAAGTTTGGCCAATACAATTTCTGGGTCCAGCAGCAAATGGTAAGAAATGTCTGCCTTGTGCAAATGGTTTCGATGCAAATCTCTCTGGATTGAACTCGTTTGCATCTTTTCCCCATAATTCTTCACTGTGGTGAATTGCAAGTACTGGAATCCATATTGATAGTCCCTTTGGTATGTGAAGATCTCCTAATTTTATATCTTCAAATGCCATTCTTGGTAGCACTGTTGCTGGTGGATACAACCTTAGTGATTCATTTATTACCATATTTAGCTGCATCAACATAAACATTTTTTATTATCTACTTAATTAATTACCATTTTTTACTCTCTATATATTGCTGTACAATACTTATTTAGATCTGATTTACGTGATCAAACACGCTATATTTAAGTTCAAATTTGAAATTCAGTCTCAAATTCTATAGGTTTCTTAATATTAGTAATCACTAAATAAGGTAGGCAGAAAGTCTGTTGAATAATTATTTTTTTAAAAATAAAAATTATATAGATTTAAGTAAACTAGCAAAGAACAAATTCGGATTAGATTCGTGTCAATTTTTTTTTTCTTTATAAAGGCCCTACAACTTAAAGAAACTATCATTATTATACTAAAATCCAGCCAAAAAGAGCAAAACCGCACCACAACCACAATTATAAATATTATAGTCTGTCTACTTATATAAATATTTTTGGGTAGGTCAAATATATGGTATGTCCAGTATATTCATTTTAAATTTGTTAAGATACAGTATATCGAATTATAAAAATATGATCTAATAGGTATATTTTATATAAAAGAAAAAAAATCCCTTATACCTATTTTTTTATTAAAAAAATGTGAATTCATGAAATTAAGCTTTTATAAAACAATTGGGGTAATACTAATACCAGATGAAAAATAAAAATAAAAATTATTTTATATCTGTCAAACTGATGCACAAACATTTGTAAGTCAAAACTCAAGACCCATTAAATTCCTAGACAGTATTCAGCCCCATTGACTATGTATGTGTCTTACACGGACATACTTCAGTTTTGGGTATCCAGTGACTAGTTGTTGGAATCAAAACTTTTTAAAAAAAAAAAAAAAAATTGAAATTACTTGGCAATCAAATACACTTTTAATATTCTTTTCCAGAATAGTTTCTGATGCTTTTTAGGAACCATTATAGAAAAAATGAGCAATAAGAAAAACACCCATATAAGGAAAAAGAGTATAATAAGAATTAGAAAGTTTATTACCAAAGTGAGTTTGGGAAGATGATCAAGACAAGGAGATTGAGAATTGCAAACTTGGTTGATTTCATCTCGAACTTTCTGTTGCCAAGATGGATTGCTACCAAGTAGCATGACTGTCCATGTAAGCAAAAGAGCCGTCGTTTCGTGTCCAGCAAAGAAGAAAGTCTTGCATTCATCCATTATTAATTGTAAATTCAAACTGAATCCATTTCCTGTTCTCTTCTTTTGCATCTCATTTAGTAACATTCCCAGCAGATCATTTCCATAACTACTACTTCTTCCAATCTCTACACAATCTTTTCTGCTTTGTATTATCTCCATTAGTAGTCTCTCCACTTCCATTTTCAGTGACTTTATTTCTCTATTGTATTTACTTGGAAAGAATCTGCAAAACCCATTATTAATTAATTAATAATAAATTTTAACCAAAATTATATCATTCTTTTTGCATAGAGAGAGAGTATAAAAATGAAGATTGAGAAAATGTGAAGCTTAAAGAAAAAGATGGAATCTATAAAAGAAAAACAAAACGAACCACGTAAAAAACTTTATAGAAGGTATATGGAATCGTAAAAATTAATTCAATTGATGAGTGACTGACCGGCTGCCAGGAAAGCACAAGTGCCTGGTCGCTTGAGCACACAGACGTTGTAGATTAGTTAACAAATGGAATATTTGCTTCCCTTTCTCATAGCTACAATCGAATTCGGTTCTTGAAATAATATCAGCTGTGAGCCGAGTCATGTACTCCCCTATCTCAAACTCAGTTTCACCAGATTCTACAGCTTTTTCCAGCGACTGCAGCATCCTCTTTGTGCATTCCATCATGTGCCCCGCATAGCTCTTCATTCATTTTTTTTATTTTAATTCATTAGTTAACTCTTTAATTAAACATATATATATATATTCGTCTTCATCAAAAAAATAAAAAAATACCTTAAGCCTGTCTCCCATGAATGCTGGGGCTATTATATGGCGTTGATGATA
Organism: Excoecaria cochinchinensis; assembly: GCA_947683425.1. Lineage (NCBI taxonomy): Eukaryota > Viridiplantae > Streptophyta > Magnoliopsida > Malpighiales > Euphorbiaceae > Excoecaria > Excoecaria cochinchinensis. Next base: position 2,796,432 of record CANTUQ010000187.1, read on the forward strand.
CCAGTTATCCCCGTTCGCCATTAACAAACCTCCACCTATAAAATGCTTTGATCCTTGCTGTTGGAGCCATGACTTTCCTGCTTTTGTACTGTACTTCGTCAGCAATTCTTTTATCAGTTCCGTCTCCGTTAAACACAGTCTCGGCTCTATTCCATTCCAATATATGAATCTTTTCCCTGCAAAGTTGTTCAAAATCAGCTCGAATTCGATTTATTCTTTTGACATCTATAAAAAATAGACATACCGTATTGTTGAGACCAGGCCACATAATGGGGCAAAAGGCGATGAACAATGTCGTGATCGATGGTGTTCATGTCTTTAGAAGTGGACTGAGAAACTAAAGACGTCACGTCTAAGATGTTGCCAGTAAGAGGGCGAGGTTTGGGGCCATGCACGCCTTGTTTCTTCATTATCTTCTTGATGCGTAACGGCGTTATAAAATAACATAAGATTGTATCATAGGCAACCTTTAACAATGAACACAATATAATTATGAGTACTGTTTTTATCACCATCAACACCGCCATGCCTACTATTTAATTCTCTATTTTATGGGTGAGAGGATGTGAGACTTGTGTGCGCTTCTTTTCTCCTATATATTAGTAGTCATAGTGAGTGGGAGATGAATTGTATATATATATATATATATATATATATATATATATACAAGATTTTCCTGACCCACAACTTCCAAGGATAATTACTCTATTCTGCTAGTAAATAATAAAAAATTTCCTTAATAACATAAATTGGTACGTTTATGTTTGAAATATAAAATATAAATTAATAATACTGTATAATTATGGAAAGTATAATCAAACAGGATTCTTGTAGACAAATATATCATAATATGATAAATATATTAGCATATTTAAAAATATAACATAGATTTGTATATATGGCATTTATATTTATGGTATATAATAAATAATATATCAATAAAAAAATTAGCTTGTATTTTAACCCTAGTGAAGTAATAAACAAATATTTACATGTTGATTTTTTTTTTGTAATTACATTATGGTGGATGAAATTTAAACCTTCATTAATTGAAAAAATTGTTGGATTATTAACTGTTTAAATTATAGATGATATATATGTAAATAGATACATCGGAACACAAATTTGAAATTTATGGCACTCATTTAGCATTAAAATTTTACTTTTCTTACTAATAAGCTTTAATTTTTTTGATTAAAAAAAATTCGAATTCAAACCTTAACTAAATCTTTGCTGAAAAAAACAAAAAAATGGACAACATGTAAAATAAGAGAATCTGAAATTAAACTAGAAACAGAGGGTAAAGTTAGAGATCTGAATCAAAACTTTCACCGGAGGTGAGTGAATAACTTGTTAATAGTTTGAGGAAAAACAAATAAATGGATTTAATTTTTTTCTTTTTCCGAAAATAGAAGGAAGGAAATAAATAAATGAATTGGTTCATGTTCACTGTTCAGTGTATTTGGGAAATTACAAAATCCTAACAGATTTGGCAGTAAATTCTGACAGGTAATTTTTTTATTTGAATAATTAATGGTAAAAGTCATTACCGTTTCGAATTATAAGTTTGATAATATTTAATTTTAAATTAATCGATTTCATATGATTAAATAAATCGGATCAAATATCGAGAAAACAATGCAATCTCACTTTCAACGTATACGGTGCGGACACGCATGAAAAAAAATGTGATAATATTTAGCGGCTTTCAGTTTTTGCATTTGAATTAAGCTAATGCGTGCAAGATTATAAGAACTAAATTACCAAACTAAATGGCAATTTTAGAAACGATAGATAAGCTTTTTACATTTGCTCCGCAAGCCCAATGAAATAATGGCAATTCAAGATTTGTAAATTCGATTAATTTTTCTTTTCCTATTTTAAACGTGTTGACTAAAGTAGTCAACAATTGTTGGCTATGCCAACAATTGTTGAAAGAAAAAGAAAAAAATAATAAAATATAAAAAACTAACAATCCCACATCGGGATTGTTTAGAAAAGGAAAAAAGTTTTTTAGTTATAAATATAGCCTATTAGTTTTAGATTTAATCATCTTATTCTTGAGATTTTCTAGTATAAATAGAGAGTGTTTCTCATATTTTCTTATGTAAAATATAGAGAGGTTGTAACTCCTATTTTATAGTAAAATTTTGCTAGTCTTACCCGTGGTTTTTATTCTGATTTGTTTGGAAGTTTTTCACGTAAATCTGTGTGTTTCTTATTATTTCTATTTTAGCTGCGGTTTTTCTCGGTTCTTATTTTTACAACAAAACGTGCTTATTTAATTTGATATTATATTATTATTAGTCCATGGACTCTTACATTAGACATCAAATTAATGCATGCACCTAAAATTCCAAGTCAAATATTATGCATATATATAGTAATAGAACTTGGAAAATGCATGAGAATGGTATTTAAAATTGATGAACACGTATGCTTTTAATTTAAGGTGCATGTCACATATCTAATAGTCAATGTAAATAAAATATCTAGTTTAACCAATCCATTTAAAGAGAGGCAAAATTCACATAATTTTATTTAAAAGTACCATCAATTTAATGGAATATTTAAGGACAAGATTGCCGTGTTTGGAAAATTGCAGGGACATATTCAACCCTTCCACACCCAATTTAATGTTGATAGCTATAAAATGAAGATGTATAGTTAAAAATTACTGCTACTACTATTATTGTTATTATTCCTATTATTTTCTTTTATTTGTAAGATTTCGATCCAAGTGTCTAAATACTTGAAACAATTGGAATGTTTATTGTTTTCTTTTTGAAATATAATGTTTAATTATAAACATAACATTATAATTAATTAATGTTATCAGTATAAATCGAATTTGAGAGTTTTTGCACTTTTAATTGAATAGTGTCTTTTAATTTAGACATCAAACAAAAATGACATTATAGTAATCCTCATGAAAAGGCTAACTTTCGTTTAACATATGTATTACATTTGACATAGATGGTCAAAATCTATTTCAAGCGTTTTATTTTGAATGTATATATGTTTAATTGAGGAAGGTGTTTCTTAGTCCTAAATAGCTTGTGCACTCTCTGCATCTTGCCGTAGGTTCGAACCAATAGGGAGGAGTGCATTTAAGAAATTACATCAACTCCAATGTCTCCAATTTGTAATTTTTATGTATTCAGACAGTTTTCACTGCTTAAGGCAGTAAGTAAGAATGGGCCAGACATAGACTTAATTACCATTTTATTTATTTCTTTATTTATGTCCTCATAATTGTAAATATTGTTTCCATACTTTCATTGCACTGTCTGCCCACTTGACCAATTTTAATATTCCCCCCTTTTTCTATTGGTTAAAAAATGTCTAAATGATTTTTTGTTCTCCCATTGCAACACAAGTTGAATACACACACAGTTACACTCAATACAATAATTTCCAAATTTAATAGGCAGCATATATTAGGGGTGAGAAAAAAACCCGATGGATTCGGTTAATCGAAAAAAAATTCGAAACCGAACCGATGGACTGGTTAACCGATTGTAATGGACTGGTTAATGGTTAGTGTTTTGAAAAAACCGATATTAATGGACTGGTTAATGGTTTTTGACTCATGTGACTGGTTAACCGAACCGAAACTGAATTTTTAGTTAATTTATTAATTTTTTAGTAATTTATAACAATTTATCCTAATTAAAAGTGATCATGTACTTTTTTTTATTATACTAATTATTTTAAAGTGTTTAACTTTTTTTAATTGGCTATTAGTAAGTATAATAATTTATCTAATTAAAAGTGATTATAAACCGTTTAATATATTTACTTATTAAATATTAATTTTTAAAAACAAATTTGCTTATATCCACCAAATATTTTTATTTTAACAACAATAATGTTATATTATAGTGAAAAAATTTTAATTTTTAAATATCTTGAACATTTTAATTTTATTTATAAATATATTTATAATAATAGTGGTTAACTGAAAAATATTGGGTAACCGATCCGAAAATCCGAAACCGATGGACTGGTTAACCGATAGTAATGGACTGGTTAATGGACTGTAATTTCAAAAAACCGATATTAATGGACTGGTTAATGGACTGAGGCTAATGGACCGGTTAACCGAACATGCTCACCCCTAACATATATTACGTATATATTTAGCTCATTTTTAGTATAAATTTTGAAATAAATATGATCAAAAAATAATTTATTAGTAGAATTTTAGATTTTGACAGGTTGTAGTGTGAATAAAATACAATATGAGATTTTATTAGGAGTGATTATGGACCGGTTAATCGATTCATAAGTCCAAAAAAAAATTCCATTAATTATTGGTTTTTGAAAATTAGGAACCATTAACCAGTCCATTACTATCGGTTAATCAGTCTATCGGTTTCAGATTTTTGGATCGGTTAACCAATATTATTTCGGTTAACCACTATAATTATAAAATGTATTCATAGAAAAATTAAAATGTTCATGTTACTTAAAAATAAAAATTAGAAACCAAATATAATTTAATATAATATTCAAATTATACATATAAACTAAAAATGTTGCATCGATATGCATGCATAGAATAGAAAAATATAATAAATGTAAAAATTATAATTTGTTAATTTTATTAAATATTAATTATTACTTGCGACGAAATTTTTTATTTTTAAAGCTAAATATATTTAATTCGAATTACAAGTGTTAAATACTACTTATAAGAATATTAAAACTAACATTCCACATTTTAATTGAATATTATTTATCATATTAAATTTTAATAATTTAAATATAAAATATTTTAATTAAAGAGTTAAAATTATTAAATTAATTACAATCAGGAATTAAATATATATTAAAAAGTTTGAAAGGTAAAAAATTTTGTATGTGTGGAAATAAAAGGCAATCATAGATTTAATTTTTCGTTAATATATTAATATTATATAACTTTTTGAACATATTATGATTTTTATTATTGAAAAATTAATAAATTAAGAAATAATAATAAATACTAAATATGGATATATTGAATAATTAATAAATTAAATAAAAATTTGGTTATCGGTTCGGTTAACCGGTTATATGAGCCAAAATCATTAACCAGTCAATTAATATCGATTTTTTCAAAATACTAACTATTAATTAGTACATTATAATCGGTTAACCAGTCTATCGTTTCGATTTCGGACCGATTTACCGGTTAACCGCATCAACCATTTTTTTTTCTCACCCCTAGATTTTGTGGACGGATTGTTGTCTTTTTAGGGGTCTTACTGAGTTATTGTGGGCATGAGAAGATGAAACTTCCATGTTTGCACTAGTGCTATACACAACTATGTGAATTCCCATAAACACAGGAGTGTATTGTCAAGAGGTGTTTTGGGCATAAGGTAACCCTCGAGAAGTGTAAAATATTAACACCAACACTGTAAGTCACGACATATTGATTTGAAGTAATTCCTAATATTTAGATTTTTTTTATTTATTTTGAAATTTTTATTTTGAAAAGATATTTTTCTATTTTTATTTTTTCTTTTTCAATTAGGGTTCTTTCTAGGGTTAATGAGAAGAAAATTTATAACTTTCATAATGATTATTTTCTTGTAATATTTGGAGGCTGTTTTCTTCATTTTCAGACCTCCATTGATGAACTTATGTAGCTGGGTTATTTTTCCAGTTGAAGGATTCTATTAATTGTAAGATCTAATTGTTTTACTATCTTCTTATTGCTTCCAACATTTATATTATTCTTGTAATCTGATCATGCCATTATAATTCTTTTAATTATTGCATTGCACGCGGTTGTGCAGTTATAGGAATTGTTGTGGAAACTCGGGTTAATTTTCACCAAATTCACCTCGAACACTATTGAGCAGGTGAATAAAGCGTAAACGATTGTACTGAAAAATCACACAAGGTAAAATTCCCAAAACAGAATTTTCCTAAGTAATTTAACAACACAATAATTCACTAACAATATACCCGACAATAGCTATTAAATAGACAAATAAAGAACACCAAAATTTAATGAGGTTCGGCCAATTATGCCTACGTTCTCGGACACTACTAATATTATATTTCACTATTTCAAAGAAATAATACAAGTGAAATATTTACTAATTGCCTTAGAAAGATTAGCAATTTTGGGATGGATTGAATTAGGAAAGGGGGGCTATATTTATAGCTTAACAATCCCCCCTTCCCCTTACATTTTCCCGATGTGTGATTGAGGAGAATACAAAATTTTCAACAATATTTGTCAACAATTGTGGCAATTGTGGAGGAGCCACAAAAGTTGACTTTTCAACAAATCTCCACCTTGGCGAACTCTACATTTTCAAATCTCTCACAAGCTCAATTTTAGTAGTGTCCGAAATGCGCTTCAAAGCGCCCAACTTCAACTTTTAACAATGTTGATCAAGTCCAAACAATGTTGCAACTTGACCGCAGTTACCACTTTTGTGAACATATCAGCCGGATTATCAGTGGTCCTAATCTTCTGAATTGTTACTCCACCTTCTTCCAGAACCTCTTGTACAAAATGATCGCGAACATCGATATGCTTCGTCCTTGCATGGTAAACTTGGTTTTTTGCCAAATGAATAGCACTCTGACTATCACAATACACTTTGATGTGCTTCTGTTGAACCCCTAATTCACCAAGCCAAATTTGGTATTATGATCTTGGTATTTCAATAACCCTTGAAGCCAAATTGCCTCCTTCACAGCCTCTGTAACTGCCATATACTCTGTCTCCGTAGTGGACAAAGCAACTGTTGACTGTAAAGTAGACTTCCAACTAACTGGTGCCTTCGTAAGAGTAAACACATAACCAGTAGTTGATCGCCGTTTGTCCAAATCACTAGCATAGTCGGAATCACAATATCCAACTACACATTGACCATCTTGATCATCTCGCTGAAATACCAAACCAACATTTACGGTGTTCAGAATGTACCGGAGAATTCATTTCACAGCTTGCCAATGTTCTTTTCCAGGATCATGCATATACCTGCTCACAATCCCAACTGCCTGTGAAATATCGGGCTTTGTACACACCATAGCATACATCAAGCTACCAACAGTATTTGCATACGATACTTTTGCCATGTATTCTCGTTCTGCTTCATTCTTTGGAGACAAAAATGCACTGAGCTTGAAATGAGGAGCAAGAGGAGTACTAACAAGTTTTGACTTTTCATTCATGCCAAAACGCTTTAACAATTTTCTCAGATACTATTTCTGAGTCAAACAAAGTCTCCCCAATTTTTTATCTCTGCTTATCTCCATACCGAGAATCTTCTTGGCTTCACCTAGATCCTTCATTTCGAACTCCCTGTTCAGCTGAGTCTTCAACTTCTCAATCTCTGTCAGACTCTTGGAAGCTATCAACATATCATCAACATAAAGAAGAAGATATATGTAGGATCCGTCTTGTAGTTTGCGCAAATACACACAATGATCATATTTGCTTCTTTTGTACTTCTGCCCCATCATAAACTTGTCAAATCGTTTGTACCACTGCCTCGGAGATTGCTTCAATCCGTACAATGATTTTTCAAGCTTGCACACCATAACATCTTTTCCAACAACTTTAAATCCTTTGGGCTGAATCATATAGATTTTCTCCTCCAAGTCTCCATGTAAAAATGCAGTTTTTACATCCAACTGAACTAGTTCCATATCCAATTGTGCTACCAAAGCCAACAAAATTCGAATAGAGGAATGTTTTACAACTAGAGAAAAAACTTCATTATAGTCAATTCCCTCCGTTTGAGCGTAGCCTTTAGCCACCAGTCTTGCTTTGTAGCGCACATCATCATTGTCAGGAAATTCATCTTTCTTTGCATATACCCATTTGCACCCAATTGCCTTCTTTCCCTTCGGTAGAGTAGCTAACTCCCACGTATGATTCTTATGAAGGGACTGCATTTCATCATTCATGGCTTTCCTCCAATTCTCTGCTTCTGAACTTTTGACTGCTTCATTATAAGTGGTAGGAATGTCATCAGTTGTAATTTGGAATGCGTAAGCCACCATATCAACACAGCGAGCAGGCTTTTTGATTGTCCTCTTTGGCTTACTTAATGCAATTGATTCAGGTTGCTGTGGAGGTTCTTGGGTTAAAACCTCTTCTTCATCTGACTCCTCATCTACCATAGGAGTTTCTGCATCTGCTTCATCATTTGCTGGGATAACAATTTTCCTTTCAAACTCCACCTGTTTTGGAGTACCATCTGTCTACTCAATAATTTCATTTGTCACCTTTCTCAACATGGTAGATTCATCAAAGGTAACATCCCTGCTGAAAATTATTTTCTTTGATTCTGGACACCAAAGTCGATATCCTTTCACACCAGAGGTGATCCCCATGAAAATTGCTTTCTTTGCACGTGGATCCAACTTCTATTCCTTAACATGATAGTATGCAGTGGAACCAAACACATGTAAGAAATTATAATCTGTAGCAGGTTTTCCAAACCATTTCTCTAATGGCGTTTTACCACCATTAGCACTAGATGGTAGGCGATTAATGAGATGGCAAGCATATGTAATAGTTTCAGCCCAAAATTCTCTGCCCAACCCAGCATTAGACAACATACACCGAACTTTCTCCAGCAATGTCCGGTTCATGCGTTCTGCCACCCCATTCTGTTGTGGTGTATTTCTGACTGTGAAGTGTCTGACAATGCCTTCATCTTCACACACCTTCATAAATGGATCACTTTTGTATTTCCCGCCATTATCTGTACGAAGATGCTTGATCTTTCGGTCTGTTTGAGTTTCCATCATCTTTTTCCACTTGAGGAAAACTCCCAGCACTTCATCCTTAGTCTTCATAGTATACACCCAAACTCTCCGAGAAAAATCATCAACAAAGATCACATAGTAGTGTTTTCCTCCCAAAGAAGCCATCTTGGAAGGTCCCCACACATCAGAATGAACATAATCCAAAATACCCTTGGTATTGTGGATTGATGTTCCAAATTTCACCCTTGTCTTTTTCCCTTTGACACAATACTCGCAAAAATCTAATTTGCAAGTCTGAACTCCTTTCAATAATCCTTGTTTCATCAGGAGATTCAAGAATTTTGCACCTGCATGCCCCAAGCGCATATGCCATAACTTGGTTGCTTCTAACTCCTTTTCACCAGTAGAAACCACTGCTGTCGTGCCAATAACAGTAGTACCTTGGTAGTGATACAATCTGTTATTCTTTCGAATTCCCTTTAACACCACAAGTGCACCAGAAATTATCTTCATTACTCCGCCTTTTGCTCGTACCTCGAAACCCTTTTCTTCTAGAGCTCCCATGGAAATGAGATTCTTTGACAAATTGGGCACATAACGAACATCCTTCAAGATTCTGATTGATCCATAATGGTTTTTCAAATGAATGGAACCAATCCCATATGTGGTGAGAGAGGCATCATTTGCTGTATAAACAACTCAATCTTCTAGTTCTCTAAATTCATAGAACCAATCCCGATTGGGACACATATGATGACTGCAGCCTGAATCAAGCAGCCATACACTAGAAGAGCTTGTTGACGATGTAATAGCAAGTGAGAAATCTGAGTCTTCATCATTACACTCAGCTACATTTGAGTCTGCAACAGCCTTTCCCTTATCAGGTTTGCCCTTATACTTCAGCTTAGGACAATCTTTCTTACAGTGCCCTTTTTCTCGACAAAAGGCACATTCGTCTTTGCCCAATTTGGGCCTCGACTTCGATCTTCCTTTCTTTCCTCTAGTCTGACTCTGCAACCGACCTCTCACTACTAGATCTTCTGTAGCTCCACTTGTGCTTTCTTTCTTATCCTTCTTTCTCAGTTTATAACTATACAAGGCAGCACAAACTTCACTGAGAGTCACAGCAGCCTTCCCATGAAGTAGAGTCATTTCAAGAAACTCAAACTCCTCAGGAAGCGATCCCAACAACATCAAAGCCAGGTCTTCATCTTCAAATGTCACATCCAAATTCAATAAATCAGCGACTAACTGATTAAAACTGGTGATGTGATCATTTATTGTGGTACCCGCAACATAATTGAAACGAAACAGTCTTTTCTTCAAGTGAAGCTTATTCTGACTGCTTTTCTTCAAGAATTTTTCCTCCAGCGCCTTCATCAATTTACTTGCAAAAATTTCTTTCGAGAAAGCATACTTTTGCTCTCTAGAAAGGCACGATCGAATTGTACCACACGCCAAACGATTAAGTTTCTTCCATTCTTTCTCATCAACATCATCTGGTTTCTTTTCTTCAAGAGCAATGTCTAGACCTTGCTGAAAGAGAGCGTCTAGAACCTCACTTTGCCACATGCTAAAATGACCCGTACCATCAAAAATTTTCACCGCAACTCTTGCATTTGCCATCATATTGGACGAGGAAGACGAAGTGGATGGATTTGTCATTTCAGCTACAATTACTATTCAATAGCTATCGATGCGGAATGCCAATAGCACAAGGAAAAATCTTTTCTGATGTGGAAGATCAGCATACGCTGCAACCACAGAGTATACTAAGAAAGAACCTAGGCTCTGATACCAATTGTTGTGGAAACTCGGGTTGATTTCCACCAAATTCACCTCGAACACTATTGAGCAGGTGAATAAAGCGTAAACGATTGTACTGAAAAATCAGACAAAATAAAATTCCCAAAACAGAATTTTCCTAAGTAATTTAACAACACAATAATTCACTAACAATATACCCGACAATAGCTATTAAATAGACAAATAAAGAACACCAGAATTTAACGAGGTTCGGCCAATTATGCCTACGTCCTCGAACGCTACTAATATTATATTTCACTATTTCAAAAAAATAATACAAGTGAAATATTTACTAATTGCCTTAGAAAAATTGGCAATTTTGGGATGGATTGAATTAGGAAAGGGGGGCTATATTTATAGCTTAACAATCCCCCCTTCCCCTTACATTTTCCCGATGTGGGATCGATGAGAATACAAAATTTTCAACAATATTTGTCAACAATTGTGGCAATTGTGGAGGAGCCACAAAAGTTGACTTTTCAACAGGAATGATATATAATCATACATGTTAGTTAGATCCATAATCGTCTATTTAATATGTGAACTGGTGGTAGTTTATGGTGATAAAGCACTACAAGAAAATCATCCATTAGCGATGGAATTTTGAGACGGGCACATATATACCGTTGCTATTTTGGCTGTTGCTAAATTTAGCAACAGAAAGTGCACTTCCGTCACTAAAAATAGCGACGAAATTTAAGTTTTCATAGCTAAAATTAGCGATGGACTATATTCTTTTGTTGCTAAAAATAGTGAAGGAAAATTCTATTCTGTTACTATTTTTAGCGATGGAAGTATGTATTCTATCGCTAAATTTATAATATTTTATTTATTTATTTTAATTTTTTAATTTTTAAATTATAAATTATCAATAATATAAAAATTATAATTGATAAAAATATTATAATTAAACATGTATTCATTAAAATAAAAAACGTAACAATAATTGAAAATATATTAATTAAAATAAAAATACAAACAATAAATTTAGGGTGTGTTCGGTAAAATTGTAGGTTTTTTTGTTTTTTGTTTTTAAAATTTAAAAACTATTTTAATTTTTGTTTCCGTATAAAATTTAAGTTTCCGTATAAAATTAGCGACGGACTACATTCTTCTGTTGCTAAAAATAGCGAAGGAAAGATCTATTCCGTCACTATTTTTAGCGACAGAAATATGTATTATGTCGCTAAATTTATAATATTTTATTTATTTATTTTAATTTTTTAATTTTTAATTTTTAAATTATCAATGGTATAAAAATTATAATTGACAAAAATAATATAATTAAACATGTATTCATTAAAATAAAAAACGTAACAATAATTGAAAATATATTAATTAATGCGAAAATACAAACAATAATTTATATTTATAGAAAATTTAATGTAAATATACAGATTAATAGAAAAAATAATATTCTATATCTGACATAATACAGTGTATAAAATTAAACAACATACAAAATTGTCCTAAAATATACCAATAACTTGAAAATGATCTCATGATCCACAACCCCCTTCAACTTTATCAAGGTTTTCAGCTAATTCAACTGCAATTACAATTATAAATGTCATGAGAAATCTATTATCAAGTAGAACAGAACATACTTGAATAGAAAATGTTATCTTAAAACAAGAACAAAAAAAATTGATTTAACTTTAACAGGTCATAACTTTTAACTCAGGTAGAGTTATAGGGGCCATAATATGTTAAAACGAAGTATTTTAGCCCCAAATTAAATCGTTTGGATTACTATCGGATCTTTTAAAAATAAAATGTTAAAAATATTTACGACTAACAACCCAAGGTTAATAATTTAGTCACATTAATCACTTTTATTCATTATGTCATATTAAACATAATAATATGAATATTACAATATTCAACTCACTATAAAAATTTAATCAATAAATTCAGTATAACAATTTATATTACTTATAACTAAATTACAAATAAAATTACAACATAATCTATCATGAAATATATAAGATAAATTTATATCACTTACAACTAAATTACAAGTAAAATTACAACTAACTTAATCAATCCAGAATATAGTCTATTAACATAAAATGACTTTATATTGCAAAAATCAAGCAATTATCATGCAAATACTCTAAAAAATTTTCCTATCAACATGCAATTCCCCAATTTATTTCAATAACATCAAAAATAAAAAATACACATATATATAAGAGAAAAATTAAAAAAGAATCCAACTCACCTCTCGGGTAGCATCAGTGCCAGAGGGCAACGACGGAAGCGGTGGAGGAAGGCGTGAGAGGGCAGCGGTGGATAAAGGCTCGCGAGAGGGAAGTGGCAGAGGAAGGCAGCAGATCTAGCGAGTGGAGAGCAGATTTGGCGTGCGGGGAGCATATCCGGCGAGGCGGCGGTAGTGGCGACTGGCGTCCAGTGTGTGCAAGAGAGAAGGGGAGGCAACAGCTCTTCCGCGCGCGAGAGGGAGGGGAGGCAGTAGCTCTTTTGCATGCAACAGAGCTGGTGGCGGGAACTTCACTGGCCCAGATCTAGCCGTCTGGCGAGTGGGGGAGAGAAGAAGAAGGAAACCCGCGACACAGAGAGAGAAGAGAGGGAGGAGAGAGGGAAAAGAAGAGGGAGGAGAGAGGGAAGGAAAATAATTTTATATATCCTTTGATTTAGCGACGGTAAAAAATAGATCGTCGCTATTTAGCGACGGACATTAATTTCCGTTGCTATTATTTTTAGAGACGGATTTAATTTCTGTCACTAAATTTGGTAGCTAAAGATAGCGGCATATGTTCCCGCCAAATTTTAGCGATAGATTTTTTTTCCGTCGCTAAAGCTGAATTTTCTTGTAGTGTAGTATGGCCATGTGCTTAACTCATTATACGGAATAATATAATCTAAATTAAATGAAATCAAGCGTCTTATTTTGTTGGTTAGAATTAGGTCATTCTATATTTTAATGCAATTATTAGATTAAATTGTATGGAATATTTTTTACGGTTGTTCAAAAACAAGGAAGAGCTCTATAAATGGTTTAGTTTTCTAATGAGAAAATAAGGAAGAGAATTTCCATATACCGAAATTTTGTTGGTTTTACCTCTCACTGTTTTTCACTCCAAGAGATTTTTAGACTGTGATCAAGTTGCCGTTATCCCGTTTATAGATATCCGCCATACCAGTGATGCTAGAAGTGATCATTGTTTACGCTTTCGCTTTATATCCGCGCTACAAGAGATAGGTAGCATATAACCCGAATTTGTTATTTTCATATATATGCATATGCCATGTTATTTACCCTTCAATCGCATATCCTGTACTGAATTTTTTTTTTATTATTTCTTTCTCTTGTGCAAAATAGCAACAATAAATTGCAAATATTTAGACAAAAAAATAATATTAATACCCTTATTTTTTATGATATTAACTAAATCAACATTATTAAAAAATTGAAAATGTAAATAAATAGGCCTCTCATTATAAAATATGACTATCATTACTAGAACTAGTCATAATTATAAAATTGAGAAAAATTTTATTTTGTATTTTTTGTTATCTTGACAATTTATTTAACATTTTCACAATATTCTTTTTCTATTTGTGCACACTATTTCATTCTTATTTTAGAAGATTATATATACTAAAGTGATTTTATTTTATTATTATATCTGGTTATTTATTTATTTTATCTTATACGAATATAACTTTTTATAGTTTGCATTATTTAATTGATTGTAAATATTTATCTTATATTCTGAAAGCAATATATACTATGACTTTTTTAATAAAAGAATTAACTATCAATGTGAAACGCAAATATTATATGTTTTTTTTTCAATTGTCATACATAACTAATCCAACTTTCTACTTTACGATAATTAAAGTTTTGACGTAATTGTTAATTTTTTTTATTTTATTTCTAATAAATATCTAAAATTTCATGAAAGTTGAAGTTAACCAAAATTGATATAGAGAAAAAATGTGTAAATTTATTATCATTATTAAAATAATTTTTTTTAGTTAATTTTAAATGTGAATTTGTAAAAAAATATTCATAAAATGCAAGCCACATGCACAGAAGACTAGTATGTATACGTGTATGTGTGTATATATTATTTAGTTAGTTGCATTAATTTGTAATATTGAGGTGTGAGAAATTATAAGTATTTTTTTTTTTTTTTATTCAAACAACCAGTGAGAATCGATTTTAGGTGTAATTGCTTCTTGTTTTTGAATGGAAATTTGGGGTCAATGCTTAAAAAGGCAAAGAATTAAGATGCCCTTTTTATTGTCCATGGCCTTTCAAGAAATTTTGACTAATTTAGCAGTCAAATAAAGATACAGAGAATCCTAATAAATATAGACTTGTTAGAAAAATATTGATTAAATTAATGGAAAATATTAAACTTTAATATTTCTTAAATATTTTATTTTATTTTTCTTTTGCCATATGCATTTATACAAGAATATCAAGCCACGTGATATTTCAGAATATTGTTCTTAAAATGGGACTACAATTTCATTGATTATCCCATACACTGTTGTCTAATTCCATATCAATTTGCCCATGCATGCATTAGGTAATCCATTAAAATTATTTTTGGGGTGATAAAAGAAAAAGAAAGAAAACAAGGACAAATTATTCAAAGCACTTATTAATTATTATGCACAGAAAAAGAAAAAAAAAATGACATGTTTCTGATTTTAGAAAAATGCTATATATGAGAGTTCTTGAAAATATGATTAACCTCTATGCTCTTAGGTGGATGCAATGCTACACAAAGTTGTACGTTGAACAATGAACACAATTAATTAAATATGTGTAATATTTATAAGAGTATTTATCAAATTTCAGAGCTTCAAGACAGGACTAGTATCATTAAATTATTTATTTATTCATTTATTTTTATACTATGTCAGTTCAGTAATTCAAAAGCTAAACACGAACATTTATATATTACTCATTCCGTTTCTTAATATCTGTCACTTTTGAAAAAAATTCAAATTTTATTTATCTGTCAATTTTAGATTTTCAATACAATTTAATTTCTTTTTTTCAATTGAATTTTATTTTTCAATGCAAATTGACCAATTAGATTTAAGTTTATATATTGAAACACTCAATTTTATCTTAAATTTAAATATAATTAATACTCATTAATTCTAGTAAAAACAACAAAAGTTACAGTTAATAAGGAACAGAGAAAGTATTTGAAATTGATTATATTTGTTTTTAATTTTTTTAAAAAAATTACTTCTAATTTTTTTTTTGCATAAAGTTTAAAATTGCTTTTTTTTTTTTTCTGTAACTTCCATTCAAATTTGTTAATGGCTTTGCATTTAATTTCATTAGTAAATGGCTTTGCATTTAATTTCTTTAGTAAATGGACAGAAATTATAAAAAAAATGTACAATTTTGATCACTTTTTGGCTTGTTTAGAAATAAATTTGTGCTATTTTTTTTATAGCATGATATATAATTTGTTCATAAATAAATTCTATTAGAATAGCACTCAATAAAATTATAACAAATTAATTTGGACTGTCTGCCCCTTATTTCTTATAATAAAAAATCCAAAAGCAAATATATCCATTTCAAATAGTATACTATATATTTTGCCTTAAGTACTGAAGTTAAAAAAGAGCCAATTAAGTTTAATGCGTTGTCAAACTCAATCTATATTCAGAATTATCATTTTACTTTTTAACGGAGATAAAAGAACATGAATAGTATCATTCTTTTTTTTTTTTTTTTTTAATTTCTATAAATTTCTTTTTTATTTTTTAATAATTACACATTACTTCAACCTTCAATACCTAAATATCCCTTATCTAAGTTGGCTCAATATATTAATACTCAATTTTAAATTTTGATGATAATCAATTAAATTTTGGGCCTTTTTAAATTCATATCTTGCAAGTTCATTTTCATTAAATTTGATGTCAGTGCTTTATCAAGTTCAGAATAATGTAGACATGTTCTACCTGTAAATCAGTATCAGACCTCATGTATTTTGTTGATCAAGACTCTTTATGAAATATTTGTAAAATTATTTTTGAAGATTCACACACTCACTTATAAATCATTCACCACATTTAAAGGTTTTTCAAAATCATATATTGACTTATTTAAATTTATTTTTTTTTCAAAATTTTAGTTTTTCATATACATGCTTTTTTGAAAAAGGAAAGAGGTGTTGGATTTTATCTAAGGAAATAAAATCAAATTTCTTTTTGGCTTAATACATAAAAACCCTTTTGTACTTGTATTTAATTTCAAAATTGATACCTAAACTTTAACTGTTTTTTATTTACTACTTGAATTTTGAAAAGTATACTGAATTACCACCTAACACAATAATATTGCATATAGCTTACCACCTACTCACTCATCGCTTGCTGACGTAGACCGGACAGTGAAATCCACGCGTTGAGAGATTAGGTAGTAAGTTATACGTAATATTGTTGCGTTAGGTGGTAATTCAGTACACTTTTCAAAATTCGGTTAGTAAATTAAAAACTTAAAAAATTCAGATATCAATTTTGAAATTAAATACAAATATAAGGGGGATTTAATATATTAAGCATTTCTTTTTCTTATGAAAACATTTTTGAAATTGAATTCACACTCAACAACGATTTTATTTTGAACTATAAAATGTTTTCCTGTTGAAGTGTTTATTTTAACAAGTGAATGAAAACACATTTGTATTAAGGTTTAAGCAGTTTGTAAGTTTTTATTCCATTATTAGTATTTACGATCACATTCCCTCAAAATAATTATAGTTTATATTATAATTTCATGTTAGAATGGATTATCAAATTTGTGAAATAATGTGAGATTAAGTTGTTAGGATCTAAGAAAATAAATTAGCAAGTGTTTAGGTTCTTTTATTTGGTAAAAATGACTAAGTGTTTGGATCCTTTTACTTGAAAAAAATGGTTAAGTGTTTTAGAGTTTTTTACTTGAAAGAAAAAATTGGGTAGCTACTTGTAAACTACTTTTAAATCTTGTCCGGTAAATAGAGTCACATTAAATAGAAATAAACTCTTAACATGAATTGTCTTAAGGGGAGAACGTAGGTGATAGCCGAATCTCTATAAATCGCAGTGTCAAATATCTCTATCTTTTATTCTCTTTAAATTTATGTTCTATACATATTTATGTTATGCTGAATTTATCTATTTTATATCTGATACATGTTCTATATAACAAATTCAAAAATCAGTCTATGCTCTACCATGAGATGAAATTGAATTTTTGCACAAATTATTTTGGCAAGTTGTAATCTAATTTTTGCCCATCAAAAATTTTGTCCATGAATTTGTTTAACATTGGAAAAAGGTTGATGAAAAACATTTTAAGTTAAATATATGAAATGGATTTAATATGATATTGGTGCTCTACTTCCAAAACTACTTTTATTCTAATTTATTTTAGTTGTTAAAAGATTTGTAATACTCTATTCACCCCTCAAGAATGACTCACAATCTCCATCTTCACTTCAATGGCATAAAGTACAAATGTGAATACTTTAAACCAAGAAAGATTTTAATTACAATGCCATGCACATGCATAAGAATATCAAATATATATATATATATATATATATATATATTCCTTTGACATTCTTATCCAAATTAAACAAACAAACAAATAAATAAATATCTCAAACTCATGTATTTATGCTAAAGCTAACAATACAAAATCTATTCCAAGTTGATCAAGAACCATGCGTGGAATCCAACCGAAAGCTAAAAATAAAAAACAAACTTGGAAAGTTTAATCTAACCATATGCTAATTTTGATGAAATTAAAAATATGTATTTTGAAGGATAGAAAAAGGGTTTAATTTAGAATCAGTTTTGATAAAGAATATCTTAAGTTGGATATGTTCTGCAATTATACTAATCTAATGGCATTGATTGGCGAGTCGGTGCGTAAAACTTATCTAATCAAAGATTAGATATACATTGTTGTAAAAAATAAAGATTAAATTTGTCATCAATTGCGGAAAGTTTAAAAGAGAATCCTAATCTGCCAATCATTTAAATATACTACAAAATTCTGAATTTTAACCTTTTCTTTTATTTAGTCCCTTAACTTTTTGTTATGTTCCTTTGAATTCCTAAACATTTATCTCACAATATTTAAAGTTCAATGAATCAAATAAAATAATAATTAGTATTTTACTAATATTAGATCTCTAGGCTATCATTTTTCTTTTTCTTTTTATTGATTTCAACATATATATGAGTCATGGATGAGTTGACTGACCATATCTGTTTACTCTAGTCATGGATGAGTTGACAAATAATATATGAGAAGACATCCATGGTGTATGCCATTTGTGGTTGATATTGTTTTAGTAGATGAATAAGAGGAGTTAATCATAAGTTTGAAGTATGGAGAAACACTTTGGAAAACAAATAAACGTTTCAGCAAGATGCAATATATGCATTGTAATTTTAGTATGAGGAAAACAGACAGAGGGGTAATGAGTTTGGGAGGTGCATGAGTGCCATAGTGTAGTCACTTTAAGTACTTGTTCCATTCTTTAAGGTGATGGATTGATAGATGAGGATATGTAACACGTAGAATAAATGCAGGATGATTAAAATGGAGAAATGCTACTGGTATATTGTGTGACAAAAAAATACTTAATAAAGTGAATGAAAAATTTTACAGAACAATAGTTAGACCAGCAATACTTTATGGAAGTGAATGTTGGGCAACTAAAGTTCAACATATATACAAAACAAATGTAGCAGAAATGAGAATGTAAAGGTGGATGAGTGGTCGTACAAGATTCGCCGAGATTAGGAAGGAACACATTAGACAAAAGTGAGATGTAGCATATATTGGTGATAAAATAAGAAAAGATTATTTAAGATGGTTTGGACATATACGGCATAGGCCCATAGATACATTCGATACGGGTGTGGAGTAAATAAAAATAAAAAGGGGTAGAAGTAGACCAAAAATCACATGGAAATCAACAATTTTCAATGATGGAGATAGAGAATTCATATAGCCAACTAACCTCATCTAGCATGGGATTAAGGTCGTCTAATTGTTGTTGTATTGATTTCAACATATACTAAAATAGTTATTTAAAAATCTAATACAATATGATAAAATTAGAGATATTAATTTTTTTTTTTTAAATTTACTTGCAGTATAAATGGCCGAAAAATATCAAATTTCTATTTTGCCCTAAAAATATAATTATTAAAAAATATGGCTTTTGTCAATTTGATATTAAGAGGGTAAAATGGAAAGTGGGTTGTTGACTAAATGAGTCAAAAAGGGAATGGAGAAATTGTAGATTAGTGCTTTTAAGGATCAGGGCCCTCAAGAACATGAACATATTCACATAGGGGTGGTTTTTTTTAGTTTGGTGCCCTTTGTTAGAGGCAGCATGCCACATAAAGCCCCATAAAGTAGAGGACAAGTGCCATCCATGCCCAAAGCATTGGTTCCTTGTACAGATACGATGGAATTAAGCTGAAAAGATAAGGAAACGTTTTTTCTCTTTTTAACAATCGTTATATTTTTGACTGCGCCTTGTACATCAATACAATAAGAAAAACAAACTATGGGATAAGCAATAAATTTGTCTATAAAATATTAAAAATGATACATATTTATTGCCTTTATTATTATATAATTGGCTCAAATTTGTATATGAAACTAATGATACTGCAGGTAAACAAATACAAACACAAATAAACTGATTGAAATCACTTAAATATGTCACGTCTATACTGTAAATTGATATTATATTTTAATTCTCTCTCTTTCTCTCTATCTATCTATCTATCTATTTATATATATATATATACCATTAGACGATTTATGTTTGTTTACAGCTGAATATCAAAAATTTTAAATATTTTTTTGAGAGTTAAAATAGATTATCAATTTACGGCGCACATATAACAAATTTAAATGATTTCAATCAGCTTTTCATGTGAGTTTCTATTTGCTTACCTGCAATTCCATTAGTTTCAGTGACGAAATTGAGCCAATATGTAATATTAAAGGCAATTTCAACTCATAAATGTATTTAAAAGGCAAATATGTATCATTTTTAATATTTAAAGCGTAAAATTGGCTCAAAATATGTTTAAGTGACAAACATTTGCTATTTTTAATTCTTTATGGACAAATTTGGTCCTCTTACCAAAAGCTATTTATGAATATATATGGGGTTTAGCTCAAAATTACTGAACTTTTGGGATAATAAGTATAAAGTGACAAAAGAAATTTTTTAACAATAAAATGCCAAAATTGAAATAATTTTGTATATAAAGTCACTTTAAAAGAAAAAATTTATCAAAATCTACTCGAAGTCCACTCCTACAGGCAAAATTAATCTATTTCTTTTAGCTTGTGGACAACCATGTAAACTATATGATTAATTGCACGGAAGGTTTCTAAATCTCAATCCTCTATCTTTACATGTTGATTGAACGTTTTGGATTTGGAAACCTTGCTCATACGCACTCCTTGAATCCATCTTTTCCCTAGAAAAACTATTTAAGAAGTTCATAAAAATTGGAAAGATAAATATTTGAATATTTTGTAACCGAAACATCCTTAATTTAAGATTGATCACCTTAAACAACTCATGTTTTACCATAATAAGTAATATATTGGTGAATATTTTGAACAATTTGAAAAAGATTAGATGGAGAAAAGGAAAAGAATACAAATAAGTGGAGAATCATTATTCACCAAGAAAAATCGGAAAAAAAAATTGAATTATCTAGAGCGTAAAATTTGCATGAATGGACATTTGCAAGTATTGTTCCAACATTACAAGATTTGTAACGACAGGTGGGGTCCCGACCGAGGGCTATCCCCGGAACATATCCTGTCAGGCTTTTCCTGCGCGTCATCTATATGCCACCGCGCTGTACTCAAAATCTTTACAGTTCCCTTTATGCATTTTTGCTTTTCGTAGGATTCGATCAAAAATCTAGAAAATAAGTCCTTAATTCCTAGAATTCCACTGCCATTAGGCTAAAGTGGCTTTAATACCAAGTGAAAAAAATTGACTTGTGTTAAAATAAATTTTAAGAATTAATTTGTAAGGTGAAATTGTTCAAACTATTATAAAAAAGTATTATATTTGATAATTAGAGGACGTGAAATGATTTAAATAAGAAAAAAGAAAAATTTATTGCCATGAAAAGTGAAAATCAGGCTCTGATTCTTTATATCTAAAACTTTTCCTTTTTATCAGTATTTTGTGACTTCGCATCATTACTAATTATAGAAGCTTAGGAGGGAAAAGAAAAAATAAAAAGACCGAAAAAATGCAATTGTGCCATTATGCTTTAATAATAATAATAATAATAATAAACAGATTCTATTTCATTTTCAGTGAAAAAGGCAATTATTAATAAAACTATATAGCAAAAGTTTATATTTCTGTGTGGTGAACTAGGGTTGGCGATAGAAGCATAAATTTTATTCGTCATGCTATCAAATAAAAAGCAAACCGAATTTATTATATATATGGCTACTCTACTTTATATTAATAACAAATCAACTCTTTATAGCATAAAAACACTAAAACCTACTTTAATAATAATAATAATAATAACAAAAAAAACAGATTCCATTTAGGTTAAAACGCAATCATTTATAGAACCTAGATAGCAAAAGTTCATACTTCTATGAGGTGAATTAACGTTGGTGATAGAAGCATCGAATTTTATTCATCATGCTATCGAAATGAAAAGAGCATGATAATAGTTTTAGTTGCATATATATATATATATATGATCATCCAACTTTATATTAATAATGATATGATCACAAATAATATTAATTTTTCATCTAAAATCACAATGGCCGAAAAAATTAAAATTTAATCTCAAATTGCTGCATGGCATGGAACATATATCAAAGAGGAACTTCAAGGGGACATTTTCTTTAGATTTTTTTAAAGTATATATTACATGCATATTTACTCTAAAACGGCATGTTTGCTAATAACGTTGAGTGAAGGCTTGCAATTCCATACCATATTCTCATTGTTTCGGGCCATTGTAATTTTAGATGAAAAATGTTAAAAGTTGAGTTATATTTAAGATGAAAAAAATAATTTATAATGACCTATTTGTTATTAATGATAAAATTCAGTGATTATAGATGTAATTAATTCCATAAAAACTTGGATATGTTTTTTTTTTAAACCTTATTTTGGAATAAACGGATTAATTTTACCTACTGTTATTGAACTATTCTAATTTTAATGGAAATATATCTTAACATAAAAAAAAAAAATATTTCAAACAATTTAGTTTGGCCAGATTGTGAGAGTAACTCTACTGGAAATCATTGATGGATACCACATGAAATGAGTATTATGTCATCCGTCAAATCCGACTAGTGAAAAGATGCTAAGCGTAAAAATTTTAAAAATTTTTTTGTTTATAAAATATTTTTATTCATGATATTGGTCGTGATGTGATAGTTAATATGGGGGTGTTTGGCATTGCTTTTGGAAGGCTAAAAAGCTGCTTTTTTGATAAAAAGCTGATTATAGGACAAAAATAAGTGTTTGGTAAATGCTGATTTTAGAAAAATTAATTTTCTGAAAAGTGAAAAAATCAGCTTTTCAGAGAAGCTGCAAATTGAAACTTTTCAGAAAAGCTGATTTTCAGCTTTTAAGGACAGCAGATTTAATCTTTTTTTTAGACAAAAATATCTTTTATTTTATTTTATAATGACAAATAAGTGGAAATTATTATTATTATTTAGTGAGATTTTGAATATAATATATTAATATATATATATATATTATTTTTTTTATTTTTTATTCTAAAAAGCTATTTTTAATTATATCATTTACCAAACAGTTGACCACTGTTTTAGATTTTATAAGTCATTTTAAATTTTATTTACCAAACAATTATTTACTTTTCGATATACCGCTTTTTGAAATACCACTTTTTTCAATAGAAAAAGTTATTTTCGTAAGTTTTGCCATCCATCACAAGTGACTGGCTAATATGTTATATACTTAAATAAGATAAGAATAAAAATTTTCGATAAAATTTCGTTCGAAATCCAATCAAAATGACTCATTTAAAATATTTTTCTAAATTTAAATATTTTTTCATTAAAATAATTTTATTTTATAACTTTTCGATTAAAAAAAGTAGAATTGTCCACTATACATGGGTGAAATTAACTGTGAAATAAGCTTATGGTACAAGATGTTATGATTATAATTAATTATTATGATTCTCCGGTGGGGCTTATTTTGGAATCATAGCACCAAGGAATTGGAAGAAAAGACTCGACCCAAATTGCTTGAACACGTGATGAAAAACAAGCATAACTCAACCAAAAATGGCAGAGTTATGGAAAAGAAAGAAAATTCTGAACACGCTAACCTTATTCGGCCTTGCACTAACCATTCATTGAGATATTCTGATAGATATTAGATAAATTGATAGCCACCCCACAACAAATTCTTGGGTACGGTCATTGTACGGCAGAGTTGCTCTTTTCAAACCCAACCAGCTGATCATGACTTGATAGATTAGATTGTGTTATATCTATTGATTCCCCCAATTTGGAGCATTTTCATGCCTTTCGCTACACCTCAACAATCGTACTGTTTGCCTTAGTGATCATAAGACTGTCGCACATAAATGATGGACAACTAAGCCTTTGTCCACTTGTAAGAGGCATATTGTCTCGTTACAAAAATGTCACTAAAAAATATTATCTAATTTTAACTTTAAATATTATTAGAAATAATCCAACTCAAATTTTTTTTTTTTTTTGCATTTTTAATCGATAACTGACCATTAAATTGGCTAACTCTTTATGCTAATTCATTTAAATGATTTTTGGAATTAGATTTATGAACTTAATTTGTGATAATTGTGTGTATGTATTTGATTGTGCTTCAAGGATATACACAACAAAAATTTACTATACTGAGTAAAATATCCGCAACAAACTAACAAAAAAATACAAAATTTGGCACCACATTTTGCAATAGATTTTCGTCGCTAAAGTTTTTTTTTTTTGAAAATTCATTAAGTAAATAAAAAAAAGCGACTAGAATCCACTGCAAGTTTTTATATTGAAATTTTTCTAATTAAAAATTTTTAGATATTGGTTTCTAGGGTTTGTTTGTAGATACAATTTTATTTTGTTTGTTTATTTATGAATATTTTAGTTATGTTTGGATTTTATTGTTATGGGTTATGTATAGGTTCTCTTAAGCAATCAGCTAAAATTTGTATTCTATGATGTAAACTTTTATATATAAATAGACATGTATGTACAAACTTTTTATAATTAATTAAGAATTCCGAGTGCCAATAATTATTACTTTAGTCGATTTAAGTGTTTCGGCACTCATTTTTCTTAAATAAAGTTTCGAGTTCAAGTGTTATGTAGCGGGGAAACTCTTAATAAGCTTGGGGGCAATATGAAAAAAAAAAAATTATCTTTAAAGTTTTATAATATTATTTAAAAAATTAGATTTAGTCCCCTAAATTATAGTTCCAACTTTACTCTTACAGTCTTACTTACTATCAGAAAAAAATTAATGCTAGTAGAGTAACTGTAAACTGTCCATTCGAATTGAATGAATTGGGCCTATGTGGATTTCCAAATAATAGTCAGCCCAAATTGGGCCTAGTGCTTTTTTACGTGTGTCATTATTGGGCCGAACAAGCCCGTAGTCCACATTAGAATAAAAGTTGCTCTTAAACTAAACGTATAATTGATACTTTGATAGACTGTAGTTAGCTTACCAAACAGCCTAAACAATAGTTTTTTAATTTTGATCCTTTGGCACGTGCTTTAACATGTGCATTAATAAAGCTCATCTTCTTTGGCAGTATGCAGAAAATCTAGATATTACTAATCCGTTCTCGTCCTTCACAAAACCTCAAACAATAACTCTGTCACCACCAATGAAAGCTCACCACGTGTATTATGTTGTACGTTGCAATATCTGATTGGCTATACTTCTACTACGGTAAACATTGCTGTTACTCGATCAACCCATATTTTCTGTGCATAACCAGCTAGCATACTTCCTAAAGACTGTTTTAGCCTTTGGGCTTTTGTAACTATCGTTATCTCTACATCTCCATTCCGGAGGAAGCCTTTGCCGCCGGCGACCGGGAATCAAATACTCGCCGGAGAATCGAGGATCGTTCCGACGAGGATACTCGAGAAAAGAATATGAAGGTTTTTGTTAAGACCTTAAAGGGTACTAACTTCGAGATCGAAGTTAAACCTGAAGACGCGGTATAATTTCTTGTTTAATCTCTTATATTTTTTTTGACTGATTTCCATTTTTTATATTTTTTCTTTTATCTCGTTTTCGGGATTTCTTTTTTTCTTCTGGTGCGTGTTTCGTGTTGTGTGTACATTATTTGCTTGATTTCTGTAATTTGAGTAGGTTTTATTCTTTGTTGAAGTTTTAGTTTAGAACTAATTATGATATAAACTGATTATCAATTGAAGAATAGCTGTGATTTAGTGATTTGCTCATTGAAACCGTAATTTAGCGGCGGTTAAGGATGTATCGATTAGCAGGTTGATAATTAGCGTCTTTGTGTAGGTTTATCAGATGAATGTTTTCCCCATAATTCGCAATATATCGAACTACTGTTCATTTGTGGAATTGTTGTGGTATTTGTTGTGTGGAAGTTCTTGTAAGATCTTACTTGTTATTTTTCTTCGGTTGACTGTGAAGAAGTGTATTGATAAGGAATTATTCAGGTGGCTGATGTCAAGAAGCATATAGAGACAGTACAGGGCAAAGATGTGTACCCTGCTGAGCAACAGATGCTGATTCATCAGGGGAAAGTTCTCAAGGATAATACAACACTGGATGATAATAAAGTTGCTGAAAATAGTTTCATTGTCATTATGTTAAGCAAGGTGAGATTTTTCTGTGTCCCAATTATTTTATTTTAGTTTTTAGTAATGGTAGTGGCAAAAACAATGAGGCATGATGCAAATCAAGGTTCTTAATGTCCTGACTTCCTACTGGGATCAATAATACTTTTTCTTTTTAAATATTAATGGCTTCATGTGATTGGTGTCACCTAAATTGATTCTATGCTTCTTTGGTGTTATGTGACAATTCTTCATCATGTAAAGTAGAATTAAGAATCTGGTGCACATGTCAAATATCAGATCATGGTCCAAAAATAGGGAAGAATAAAGCTACTCTAGTTATAATTTTACTATGTGAAAAATGTGCCGACAGTCTTCTCAGAGAAGCTAATTTTATTGTCCTCTGACGTGTTGCTGATTACAAGACCCTTCGTTATATTTTAATATGTGTACATATATATGTAAGGACAATGTAGTTTGTGCAGCAGTTAACTGAGAAAGAGAAATTCTCTTATTCCATGTCCTGCTTATTCATTCAACAAAATGTTGATTGGGTTGGCTAGAAGCTCTCTACCATGTATTTGATGTGAACAATCTGCTTTTGTTAAATGAGTGCATAGTAGTTTCCCTTTTATGAGTATAAGTTCATAAAATGTGATATAATTATGTGAATGGGAGTCGGCCTTCAGGCTTTGGTTTAGTGGGTAGATGTTGGCAAAGAATGGTTCTTTGTAATAGGTGATCTTGAAGGTTTCAAAAGCGAAATATTTACTTTCTGTTAGATTCACTTTTTAAATAATTTTTTCCAAGGGTTAATACATAATTTATCTGCAAACTATCATATTTTAGCATATTACCCTCAAACTAATAAAATGTTAGATTAGCCTTCTAAACTTGTTTAAAATGTAATTAATACTCTCTATACTATTAAAAATGTCAGTTTATGCTTATGAACTTGTTAAAAAATATTAGATTACTCTTTGTCATTGCTCACACACCAAAGGCATGTTGTTTTCATGCGCTTTTCGTTAAATGCCACATGTCCCTGTAGCGGGTAATCTGACATTTTTAATAGTTCAGGAAGATAATCTAACACTTTATTAGTTCAAGGGATAATCTGTTAAACAGTGATCGTCTTAAGGGAAAATTTATGTATTATACTTTTTTCCAACTGTAGGGATTCACACATAGGTTGTCACTTTGGGGTCTCTTTGTTTGTAATGAATTCCATGTAGTAGAATGTGAGTTCCATGCTGCAGACCTGTTGCTCATTTTCTTTAATGATCTGTCATTACTTTGTTTGTGAGGTTTGGAACTTTTACTCTTACTATGATATGAATAAAATAGTTCATTTACCAAAATATTATAATAGTGGTGTGTAAATGGAAATGAATATTTTAAGGAAATGTTGTCATTGCAGTGTGTGTTTTATTGTTAAACATTATATGCGAAATATTTTGTTTAACATATGCATATTGAAACGTGTGTAGAGCAAGGTTTCATCTGGTGGAACATCAACTGCCTCTGTTGCACTGGCAAGTCAGGTAAGTGAAAAATACTCAATCTTGACCTCAATCTAGTTGGTGCCATCTGAATGGACTTGCTTAAATGTGTTTCTGTTTGCATCAAAGCACATATATAAGAGATTTCTTTGATAAACTTAAGAGTGAGATGCTTTTGTCATTACATTTGATAATGTTGTCCTTTGCAAAATATTATGTTTGAATTTTGTTTTAATGATCGATAATGGATGTATGCTCTATCTACAACCAAGTGTCGATACTTTTACAGATTGTATATTGGGATAATACACATTTTCACACCTATATTTGACAAAAAAATCTTGTCACACAGCTTATCTTTTCAAATGACCTATGATACACCTTAACTTGGTGAAAATAATCTATTACCCCACTGAATTAGACAAAATGCATCTATTCCCTCTTTAAGTGACATGTGGCAGCGAGTAAGACCTTTGGTGAGTGAATTTTCTTTATTGAATTTAGAGGGTTAATAGGTATATGTTTGTCAAGATTAGGAGGTACTGTATGAACGTTGCGAAGTTTAGGTGGGCAATATTTTTTTTTTCTCTTTCTCCACTAAGTTCAGGTGTGTCATGGGTTAGTAGAAAAGATCAAGTGTAAGAGAATTTTTTGCCAAGTACAGGCATGTAAATATGTATTATTCCTTGTACATTTGGCTTTTCATCATGCACAGTTATATGGTCTTCCATTACTATATCCTTTTCGCTGCATCTATTCCATCGTGATATATGTATAATTGGAATGATCTGTACTTAATCTCGAGCCTAGCCATCCAATTAATTGTTCCTGTACAAGACCAGTGTTGTAGATGTAGCCTTAGAGAATTAAAAATATCAGTGCTTGTAACTGTGTTATCAAAAGTCATTATTTTGTTTGGGATGGCTACTCCCCCTTCTGACTTTCTGCTTTCAATGGCTTTTGGAATGGTTTTGCATGCAAAACTAGTGGTTTTCTAGTTCTTTGCATACTTAAATGGCACCTCCTGTGGCCCAGTTTCCATATAGTTTTCAGTTGCCCAAATTTGAATGTTATTAGAATGTTCAGACATTCAGTTACTTGACTCTTGTAATTGGGCAAGATAGGCGATACCTTAACTATAGGTAATTTCATGATGCTTGATTGTTAAACCATGTCTTTTCTTAAAGCGAGGGTGAGATAATTACACACTACTTCCTGCTTTGATGTCAATAAAACTCATTGCAATGATATAAATTACTGAGTTTCCATCTCAGCTCAATTATAACTACTCCCTTATGCAGGGTCAACCTGCTAGTTTGCCTTCAAGTGCAACACAATCATCAACCATTTCTCAGGCCCCTGCTCCAACTTCAGCACCGTGGGTTTCAATTTCTCTTGCATTTTCTTTTAAACTATACACTTCCATTCACATGTATTGTCCATGATGTTACTTGACTCATTTTACTCGTGCACTTTGAACTTCTCAGACCTCAACCTGCTGCTGAATCCAATCCTGCTGTAGTTACTTCTGTTTCGTGAGTATATCTGTGCTAATCTTTGAGTACTCTGTTTAATACAAGTCATATGCAATCATAGATGGATCTTTTGGCAATTGATGATTGATATAATGACTCTTTAAGAATATCTTCTTTTTCCCTCCCTTGTTTCATTTTTCTTTGATTGTAGAACTTGGTCTAATATGAAGTCATATTGAATTACATATTGGTACTTTTATATTTTATTTTGCTCATTTAATTGGTATTGAAGCAGTTCAGAATCAGATGTATATGGACAAGCTGCATCAAATCTCGTTGCAGGAAGTAACTTAGAGGCAACTGTCCAACAGATACTTGACATGGGTGGAGGAAGCTGGGACCGTGAAACTGTTGTGCGTGCTCTACGTGCTGCATATAATAACCCTGAAAGGGCTGTTGAATATCTTTACTCTGTAAGTATTTGATTTATTCCAGGTTTTAACTTTGTGTGCTTGTGCTTGGTCACAGGTGCCTTATCATTTTTTGCTTAAATAATTGTTATTTCTTAAAGATGCAGCTTAAGAGCTCTTTCTGAGCCCTTTTCTTGGAAGGCATAAGAGACGAGCAGCATTTTACCTAAATCCATTTTTGCTATTTTCCTGATTTATATACCTTCTTAAATTGGATTTGTACTGAAATCGTATGAGTACTCTAAAATGAAATGTCAGGGCATACCTGAGCAAGCAGAAGTTCAAACAGTTCCTCGAGTTCCAGCTAGTGGGCAGGCTGCAAGTCCACCTGCCCAGGGTGAACGACCAGCTGCACCTGCTGGTGGTGGGCCGAATGCAAATCCTTTAGATCTATTTCCACAGGTATGCAAGTCCTTGATTTGTGATTTTTAGCATCCTAATGGCTTTAACTGATGAATATATAAATGGATCAGGGGATTCCCAATATGGGTTCCAATGCCACCAATGCAGGCACCTTGGACTTCTTGCGTAACAGTCAACAGGTATTTAGGATATTCTTCCTTATATTGGCTTAACATTCATTTATTGGATTGTGATTTTTAAGGGGTCTGACGCTTGTGTCAGTTCCAAGCATTGCGGGCTATGGTACAAGCAAACCCACAAATTCTGCAGGTAATTCATTACGATTAATTTGCTTTCTCCATATGTTGGCAGATTTTAAGTTGTTTTATGGGATGGCCGTTAACTGCATGTATTTCAGCCTATGCTTCAGGAGCTTGGGAAGCAAAATCCACAAATTATGCGGCTCATCCAAGAGCATCAGGCTGACTTCTTGCGGTTGATTAATGAACCAGCTGAAGGAGAGGGGTCAGATGAATGTCATATGTTTAGCATGCTTTGTTGAGCATTTCCTCATATTTGAATATTAATTAGCTTTTTCTTTGGGCAATCAGGAATGTACTTGACCAGTTGGCCTCAGCTGTTCCACAGGCTGTGTCTGTCACCCCTGAGGAGCGTGAGGCAATTGATCGTGTAAGTTTATTTACTGCTTCGTAATTGTTCTCAAGAGTTTTGTTGGTTTGGTGATATATTTGTTTTGCTTAAAATTTACTTTTTCACTTGCAACCTGTCATTTTAGGTCACAGTCTCGAAACAGTGTTTGTTTACATTCTTCAGGATTGTGGAATTAAGCTGCAAAACAGGATTTCCTGTGGTGTATTCAATGGAAGTTCCTTTTTCGGGAAAATAGCTGGTGGCATGCCCTATGCCTTCAAACTGACTATTCTTCTTTTGTATTCATGAAATTCATCCTAATGCATTTGGGAATATATACGCACGGGGCATAATCAGTCCCTCTTTTGTGTCCTTTGTTTCACACAAAATTAGCAAAAAGTGAAAAATCTGCCATTATACTTATTCTTATTTATATATTTTGAGATGGGTAACGCTCATCTATCTCAGAAATTCCCAACTCTGTCGTGATGGTTTGAACTTGAGCCCTCTTAAATTAGAATCCGAAATTTAACCTTAGGGCTGTCGCTCAATTTCTATTTTGAAGGTAAAACCCATTAAAAGCCTCTAAGATATTCTATTTATGTGGTTGAGTACAAACTAAATTGCTCTGGAATCGTCTTCCCTCTCCACATTTCAATAGAACACACATTGAGTTGGAGTTTTGAGAGAGAGAGAACCTTAGAAATTTAACATTTTGTTTAGTTATTATTATTATTTCTTTTCTTCCATTTTTGGACTAATATTTATTGATGGCCTGAATTTGGCAGCTTGAGGCGATGGGCTTTGATCGAGCCATAGTGTTGGAGGTATTCTTTGCATGCAACAAGAATGAAGAACTGGCAGCCAATTATCTATTAGATCACATGCATGAGTTTGAGGAGTGAACCGTAATATCCCATTAGCTTATAGCCTCTCTTGGATGTTGGGTGAAGTTAATGAAATTTGTATCCAAATCCCATCCAATTTGTCTTGTGAAATCTTTGGTGCAGACGGTGCAGATCTGTTAAAAGTCTTTTATCTTTGGACAAACTTGAACACTCTTTTCTTTGTTTATGTTTACAATTACAATGGTATACAGAATTTAATTGGAAAATGGCTGTGAACTGTGGTGGCTTCTTTTACATCTTTCACTGGGCCACTCTGCATCTGAATATTGACTCAGTGAGTAAATTATTGAATGATGCTGTTTCCATCTCTGATGCTGATTCCATCTCTAAGCTGCTGATGCTTGCATTTTGTTTTCTTTTCCTTTTTTTATTTTTTATTTTTGTATAAGATAATATGTTTCAAGTCTTCTTTTTCCTAAACCCCCATAATCTTAAAAGTTAGATTTTTGTTTCAATTTCCTCCTTATATTGGAAGAAACGGGAATTTTATATTTAATTTGAATTTTAAGAACATGCTTATTTGCTTATTTTATTTCTGTAAGATTTTCTATAGTTATGGTCAGTGATACAAAATGGACTTCCATGTACTTATTATGAGATGCTATCCCAAGTGTGAGAGGCAACATATACCCAATAATACAAGGGGATTAGTAATTTTTCTTCTTATTATTATTATTAAATGGGAAATAATATTAAGGAAATTTCAAAATTTTGAATTGATGTGGTCGTGGGAAAAGTTCAAAATAAGGGTGCCTAAAATTCTGATGTGGCATTTTTTTCTTTACCCTCTTTTTTATTATTTTTATTATTATTATTTTCATAAATTACTTAGCCTACTGAAAAATCCAAAGGTGTGAATGCTAAATGGGAAGGGTGGGAAATATTATGTCAAATTTGGGGGTTTTCAAATTGTTACCTTGACGTTTTCTTAAATCAAATTAATGTAAAGAAAAAGAAAACATAAGCCATCTTAAAATCCGTTGATTAAAAGTGAGCAAATATCTTTAAAGTGTGTTTTATATGATTTATTCATAAATGATAATCCCGATGTTATTAAGATAAGAATTTAGGATAAGCTGATCGGGTTGAAAGAGATCCAATAACCTGTAAGAAAAGCTATCCCGGTTGGATCAGGCATTAACTATCTGAAACTTAAATTATCTGACGTTATCTCTCCGAAATTTAAGTTAATAAGAGAATTTTTTGAAAAAAATAAAGAGAGTCTTTCTCTTATGTGATAGATGATGATATCTGCAACTCTTATAGGATTTAGCTATTTACATGATAAGAGAGAGAAAGAGTGATAAGTTACAGTTAGGTATGGTAACATTATGACCTTTATTATCCAAGTTTTACCGAATGTGTCAGAGTAAGTGGATAATGATGTGACTAAAGATAATTAAGAAGATATGGCGATAGAGTATATCAGTGAGTTATCAGATGACAGATAAACAAATCCGATAGGACACACCTTGTGATAACTCATTGAATTTCCTCTTTCATATCTTGGGTCTCATGGCCTTTGGAACTTATCTTAGGACTTTATGTTTTTGATAGATAGGACATTACCAATAAACATTGTACAATGATAAGTGCACCATAAAATGCTTTGAATAATCTCAAACCTCAATGTTATTAAATATTAATAACATGCATAAACGGCAATATACTATTTATTTAATCCGAATTTGTACAAAAAATTTCGTATTATTATTATTAGACAAGTCATAGGCCTAGGCTTCTGTGATGACCAAGTTAGGACGCGTGTGATGCCTTGTGGCGAAGACTTCATGTTAACCGTCATTTTCTTATAACAGATTGCCTATAAATCTTGAAAATCACCTCTAGAGAAGTTTGAAATAAATTGCCTATAAAAAAATATCTTGAAAAATATACATACTCGCTTTCAGTACGCCAAATTAATTGCAAAATACTTCTAACTATAACACCCTTGACATCTTTTTCTTATAACAGATGATAAAATTCACACCACTATATATATCAATACACTAATTCTAAATATGGACTTTTTCCTTCTTATATATATATATATATATATATTGTGAATTAATTTATTCAATTATTACATTAACTTAGCTTTTGTGTTTCTTTCCCCAATCGAAAAGAATATTGATTGATAATATTCTGCATCCTTGTATTGTTTTTCAATACCAATTAAATTCAAATGGGATTGCCACTTTATTTATTTATTTATTTTTCCAATTAAATAACAATTTATTGTTATTTAAAAACAACATATTTAGTAGATATGTGTTTTTATTAGTAATATGTAGCAGATTATATATTCTAAAAATAAAGAATTAGCCAGTATCTCCTATAAATAAAAGGTGAATATTTAGTATTAACTATGAAGAATTATATTTGTATTTGGCAAAAAAAAAATGAAGAATTAGATGTATGTATCTAAACTATCAAGACTATCAAAAGTTGGTCTGATAGTCAATACTCGATAAAAAGTACAGGAAGTTTTGGATTCAATTTCTCTTAATGATATTTTTATAATTAAATAATATGCCTCTTGTAATCAAGAAAATAATGTATTATTTGATATTATGTTTTTATTTTATTTTGGAATTTATTTAGTTTATATGTTATTTTTCAATATTTTGAACATTTGATATACTCTTTACAATTCACATAACTTATTATATTTACGTGGTAACCGATTTAAAAAAATTGAAACTAATAAACCGATTAATTGAAGTTATTGGACTAATTAATAGTTAATTATTTTAAAAATTTAATGGTATTAATTAGATACTAATTTTAGTAATAGACTGATTAACCGATATATACACACCCTTATAATGAATTAATGAATTAGACATATTTGTTAATTATTTATGTAGATTATTACATTTTCCTTTGCTCACAAAATCTCAACAGGAAAAAGCCATATTTTTGCCTCTTTAGAAAGGTCAGAGTGTGTAGGCTTTGAATTTATCATCCTCATCAACCTCATGGAAGATTTCTTCTATTTCTTGACCGAACAAGCCACCGATTACCGACAATAATATTTTAGCCGATTCAAAACCTAAATTAGAGGAAAGCTACACTGACAAAGCTGTTACTTACCACAACTAATTACTACCCTATCAAAACTTAACACCTACTTCAAATACTTCATCAACTCTAAAATATGAAACCATCACAGACAGCCTCCTTCATGGAATTTACACACACGAAAATGTATATAAACTAAATTTTTTTGTGGTGAGGTAAGAAGCTTGAGTTGCAAAAGAAAGTAAAAATGGGTGGTCTTGTTGATGTTATTCTTAGAAGGAATTTCAAGGCTTCTAAATTCAAGAATCTTGCAAAACTTGCAATTTCAAGAATTGCCATCCTCAAGAACCAGCGACAAGTTCGCTATTCCCATGCAAAATCTGATGTGCTTCAGCTTCTCAATCTTGGTCATCAAGATCGAGCTCTTCATCGCGTAATTATTCAATCTTAATTTCCTGCTTTCTTCATGAATCTTTGTGTTCATCGATTATTAATAATAATAACTACTTTCACAGGTTGAGCATATGATAAAGGAGCAGAACATGATATTTGTGTTGGTTATGATAGAAGACTACTGCTACCTCCTCTTAGATAGGATTGTCATTCTTAAAAAGGAAAGGTTAGTTCCTTGATTTTTGTACCTTAATCAGATGTTTATGTTCCTACTTTGCTATATTTGTTTGTTGAGTTTCATAATTATATATAGGGAATGCCATGATGAAGTGAAGGAAGCAATATCAAGCTTGATCTTTGCATCTTCTAGACTTGGAGAATTTCCAGAATTGCAGGAGATTCGAGGGATTTTCATGTCTAAATTTGGGAAGGAATTCGCTGCTCGTGCCATTGAGCTGCGCAACAACTGTGGAGTGAATCCTAAGGTATTCAGTTTAGATTGTGCAGATAGAATCTACTTATGGTTTTTTTTTTTACTCACAATTGCTACTTTCTGGTTTAGATCATACAAAAGCTTTCAACAAAACAACCGAGCCTAGAAAGCAGTTTGAAAGTCTTGAAGGACACTGCTTCTGAAAATGGTATTGTCCTGGATTTGGTGGAAGATGGTCTTCTTGTTTCTGAGGTACCAAACTTGTCAAGCATATATTAAGTATTGTTTCTGAGGAACAAAATAATAACTTTGATTTTAAAACTTCATTTCAGGAGAAATTACATGAAACCCAGAAGCAGAAGCAGCAAGAATCTAATAAATCAGCTACTGAGCATCGCCATGAAGTTTCGTGTGAGGAGTTAAATGGCGATGAGAGGTTGTCTGGATCTGTGAAAAGTACACAGAAGTACAGAGATGTAGCTGATGCTGCTCAGGAGGCTTTTGAATCAGCAGCTTATGCAGCAGCAGCAGCAAGAGCTGCTGTCGAACTCTCGAGATCCAAATCTCTTGATACTGATGAATGAAGATGAACATACACATCAGTGATTTTAGTCACAGCATGATGGCGAAGCAAAAATATTCCTCTCGGAGAAATATTCCATCAAGGAAAAGCAAAGCAGACGGAGAAGTGTCTAGACAGGCATATTCTCCTATTGAGAAGAGTACATGAGGACAGAGGTGTATATACAGAGATATCATATTTTTGCATTTACATCAGATAGATTACATGTAGATTCAGTACTGTAATTAAAGATTCAAATATATTTAGGTATCAAATACTGAGTACAAATTTGCACTAGCTATGGTAATGACAATGAGTAAAATAACCTAACAAAAAGATCATTCTTAGATTGAATAAATACCAATGCTGTTCTGAAACATAAAGAACCAAAAGTGATTTTAGTACCTTTCTGAACTTCAATCTCTCAAGGGCTACCCTTAGTTGCACCTAATAAAGCAGTTAGGCAACATAATGCTCATGCAGTACAATTTCTCCAGCATGGTTGGAGAGATTCTTTCCTTATTTCACTCTCCATTTGATTGTGTTTCTAGATGCAAAGTAAACATGCCAGCCAATGAAGAGTATTGAGTAAATTATAACCTAATTCACTATCTGAAAGAAAGGTATGAAGCATAACAAAAAAGTACAACTTGGATAATATTAAGAAAACTTGGAAAAGTATACCAATGTGCTGCACTGACTGGCATTTGAAAAATCGAAAAGGGAACACAGCTTAGAGTCACCATATAAGTCTCTGTTAGTTTATTGAATCCTCATTGTGCAATAGCAGATAAAATTATTTTCCCCCTAGTTTCTAAAATGAAAAATACTTGACTTCCTTTCTTAAACAAAGATTAAAAAAAAGCTCTTGAAAAACCAAGAACAGAAAGTGAACTTAACCAATTGCAGGTGTTCCTTTGTTGACATACATAGTATTCACTGGAGTTTCATCCCCTGTCTAGTACAGTAAGTTCTAGCTATTTATTCTTTTGGATTTAGCTGTTGAAATGAGGCATGTATTGTTTGAAGCATTTCCCTTCTCTATTGCAAATCCCCTAGAGGCCGAATAGGAGATAACTTCACTCTGTACAATAGATGGGTGACAAAAGTTTGCAAACTCGAGCAACAAAAAAACGCGATGGTTTCAGCAGGTAGAGAATTTTCAAAATCATCAAGCCATTTGGAGATCTACTCCAGTTTTAGACTAGATTGTGACATGTAAGGACGTGGTTTTCAAAAGCAGTTTAGAGTTGCACTTTTTCATATTCTCTCTATCAGATAAGCAAATTCGAAAGTGAAGGGTGCAGACCAACATACAACAGGCTAACTATTAAGAATTCAAACCAAAGGGAGTTAACAACATTTGCATTATAAGCATCTGGAGGACGCAGAGCAAGCAACTTCAGCCAAGAGCAAAGGATGGATTCTGATGCCCTCTTCCAAAAAACAATAACCAGGATGTTTGTGTTATACAAAAATGAATCGTAAGTCAAATATCAATCAAATTCAGGACAAAAAATATAAGTAGATTACGAAACTTATCACATGTTGAAGCTGAATCTCCTTTAAGCCTGTCATGCTGGAATTTTTGAAAATCACACCTTCTATTTCCATACAATTCAGATGAATTGTAATCATAGAACTTCATATTGTATTGGAGAAATCACAACATTCCAATTTTATTTCAATAAGATCACTATTGTCAAAAACTCATGGAGATTCAGTATTCTCTCTCTCCCTCCCTCTATTTAAGACGTAAAGTAAATAATGAATTACTGCAGAACCATTGTGAAGGAACAACAAAACCTAAGAAACTTTTAATTGGGTACAATGTCAAAAATATGGGAAGCAGTGCGCTATTTAAACAAAAAGAATGTCGAGTAAAATTTGCTGCTATAAAATGAAGTTTAGGGACTACTGGCATTCAGCAATCATACTTGGTAACCTGATATCCAAATCCAATTGGAGAGCTCACAGCAAGAAATTCCTAATTGCTAATCTGGTATCATCAACTTTGGTCCTTTCAAAATACAGGTGTTAATAATAATTGGGAGCAAGGTTTGAATAAAGTCCGATCCTACTCAAAAATCTCTCTTCCTAAACAATATTGAGTAGGATTGAAGTTCATTCTGTCCACCCAAAACATAATGGGTTCCAAACTTCCAGCTCTGCTCAATAGTCCCTCCACCAATGTTGACCAACTTGTTTCCGTTGCTTCTTACTTGCAAATATTTCCATCCTCAGAATAGTAACTTACAGTGAATTGCCACCACTTTCCTGCCACAAGTTGATGATATCAGTAGCCTGATTGAGAAGAATATGCATTTGCTTCCGCGATATCCAGGGCTTGCTTTCAAGCAACATTTTAAGCTGCTCCCAGGCATCTTCCTTGGGCCAGAAGTAGTAGGGACTCAAAGGAATTGTACCAAAGCCTGGTATCACTTGGTCTAGTGCAACTCCAATTGCCTTTTGCATCCATATAAGCTTCAACACTATTCTTGGTTTCTCCATTGGCTTCACCACCACTCCAAGCTTCTGAAAACAATAAAAAGATCATCAGATACAATCCTACTCTGACACTGAAAAACATAACTCAAGTAAAATGGAGTTAATTCTTTGAGTAAGAATAATTGTACAAGACGCAGTTCCATTCACAAGAAGGTATTGAACCCAAAAAAAGAACAAGTAAAACAAGAACTTTAAGAAGAAAGATTCAAACTTGCAAAGGTAATATGAAAATAACAACACCTCTTTATTTGTGCGTATTCCTTCTTCAAAGAGAATTGGGTCAGCAGGGGAAGCTGAAAGTTTGAATTTTGAAGTGCTTTGAACCATTTTGGGAGCAGCAGGCGAGTGAATCTGCACATAAGAGGCTTTGGGTTGGAAAGAAATGAAATGGGGTTTACGAGTTGCAAGGGAAATTGAAGTAACTTTTGAGGGTTTTAAATAGAAATTGAGTTTTGGTTGTATAAACAGGGATGCTGACATCATTTTCAAGTGCGCACTTGTGAGTATGCAGAGAAGGAAGGAGAGATTAAGCCATTCTTTTCGTATAAGCTTCGCGTTATCGTCCGGTAGGGTAGAAGAAACAAGTGTTAGTCGGGATGATCAGGGGTCGGGTATTAGCGGGAACCCGACCCGGGCGGGGAGGGAAATTTTCAACCTTTCCCCTGGGGTGACGGGGATGGAAATAAAAAAATTCTCAAATTTGATTTCGTGGCGGGGATGGGACGGAAACAGGGAAAGGAGTATTCGCTCCGCAAATTTTCGGACTCCGAAAATTATTTATTATAAAATTTTACCATTATATGTATTTTTATTTCTCTTAATTTCTAAAATATATTTTTTGTTTTGTAGGCCATTCTTTTTATTTTTTTTATAACAAGAAAGTGAATTTACTCCCATTTTAAATATTAAATATAAAATAACTTGAATATTTAAAAGGAAAATGGTCAAAGTAATTGGTATAAATATTTAATGTGGGATAGCTTTAGAGAGAAGATGGTCTACATTGAATATTTAAAAGAAGAGGCGTTCACGTATTTGTTATAAATAAATGAAAAAAATGCAATAAAAGTTATAGATTTCAAGACAAAAAATAGAATGTCAGAATAATATATATATTGATTTTCCTATTATTATAAATTAAATTTTTAATTATTAAATATATTTTAATTATATTTAATTACTGAATATTATATTTTAGTTATAATTAATTTTTTTTAAGTAATTTTGATTGGGCCGGAAATTTCTGTCGGAATTGAAAATTCCTACCGGAGCGGGGATGGAAAAAATTTTCTCCCCGTAATCCTAGCGGGAGCAAGGACGGGGAATCCCCGCACCCGCATCCTGATCATCCCTATGTATTAGTTTTACACTGAACTTGGTCTTCTTGGGCAGACGTCTTCCATTTCTTTTTTCTTTTTTAAACACTTCTACCCTCACCTAATTATAACTCCAAATATAGTCACAAAAAATAAAAATTGGAATCTCTCTTATTTTTAGTGACTATGAAGCTGTACTTGTATGCTTATTTAA
The DNA here is from genome assembly GCA_947683425.1 of Excoecaria cochinchinensis. Taxonomy (NCBI): domain Eukaryota; kingdom Viridiplantae; phylum Streptophyta; class Magnoliopsida; order Malpighiales; family Euphorbiaceae; genus Excoecaria; species Excoecaria cochinchinensis. Next base: position 2,836,643 of record CANTUQ010000187.1, read on the forward strand.
ACCGTTCGATTGATAAGTCGTACAGTTTAAATATATATGCATACTGTATTATATTTCTAAATGCTCGTTTTTTTTTTCTTATACTAAATGATAATGCTGAATAAAAAGTTTGAAAATATTGAACCAAATTGAATAACCAAGCAAAAAAATTTATTTATTCTTTTTTTATACAATTGAATTGAATTGAATTGTAATTTTAATTTGAATTAAGTACAACTTTGAATCTTAAACTATAATTGGATCCAAAATTGAATTGAAATGTACCAAAGTATATCCAATTAAATTAAACTAAACGAACCAATATATGAATATTTATTTATTCTATTTCCCATGATACGGATATTTATATATGAACATTTCTCTACTTTGTTTCACATGATATGAAGAAAATAACTTATAAATTTTTCGTTACACATCTTTAATTTTTGTAGATGGAAGTGTGTGTATATATATATGATTTTTGCAATTTTCATTACAGAGTTATATATAATTTTTGTAAATCATAACCTTTTCCCGACGTTATATTGATTTGTTTCATAAACTCTATAAACCGGATTGGACCTCACCTTGCTCTCGCCCCTAGTGGATGAATTTGATTTATTTATTTATTTATTTACTTGTCAAAGAAATTTATTAGAAAAATTTTAGTAAAACGCATTTCTAAGAGTGTTAAAAGGTTGGGGACGTGAGATGGCAGACAATGAGTTATAGTTGAAGGATGCTGAAAAATTTTTTAGCATAAAAAAATATAACTTCCATATCTTCCATTTTATAACTGTCAGAAAGAGCACAAATAGATGCAATATAACGTAAAGAGTAGCCACAAAGATAAAAGCAGAAAGTGTTGCATCCCTAAAAAACAAAATCACAACCCAACTCCAAATCTCATCTGTTGTTGAAATTTGACATTAGCAGAGCCTCAATGGAAAGCAAACATATTTCCTTTTGATGTTCGAGTTTCCTATTCTATTTCATACCTACTTGTTGCTATAAGCTCTTCATTGTCATCAAATTCTTCTAAATAAATCAATACTTGTATTAATTATTTTACCAATTGGATTGCTATAAATTGTAAACTGAGTAGCACTCAAGACCATGCTTCGACATGGTATCTACCATCCTTTTCCAATCTCCTAAGCTGCAACCCAGCAGTTTCCTTCGGAACTCCAGCCTCTTTCAATATAATTTCCTCCAAGGCCAGCATCACATCCGAAGGCATTTTGGTTGAAGATCCTGCAACATAGATTGATGCCCCCTCCAACATTAAATCCCAAACCCTGCGGCTATTTTCTCGCATCTTATGCTGCACATATACCTTTTGAGGTTGGTCTCTTGAAAAAGCAACATAAAAACCTCCACCTCTTTCTTCTGAAAGCAACCCACCATTTTGTGCATGAGACAACCAAAAATCTCCATATAAGAAGTCATTCTCCTCATTTCGGCAGCCAAAGAAGAATATAATGGGAGCAGCTCCACTGGATGCATCTTGTAGGGCTCTTTCCTCCAGAAATCCACGAAAAGGCGCACATCCTGTCCCAGGCCCAACAAGAATCAGGGGAAGTGATGGTGGTGGCGGAGGAAGGGAACCTTTGTGAAACCATGCCGGAATATGTACACCTGCTCATGAAAAATAGAATCCAGGTGAAATACACATTTATGCAATTTGGTAATTGAATTTTGATTACACAATGGTCCACCAGTACCTTGTTGTGGATCAAGTTTTGCAAGCCACGTGGAGCAGAGTCCAGTCCGCTTCCTCTTAAAAGGAGTAGTCCATGAGACAATATTCACCGTCAAGTGCACTTGACTGGGGTGAGCTGCAGGAGAAGATGAAATGGAGAATGCCCTTGTCTTTAATGGAGGAACCAACTGTACCAACCACTCAAAAGGCATTTGCACAGAAGGAAAATCCTCTAATACCTGTGTCACAAAGACAAATTGATTCACAGGATGACCATGAATTTGAAGCAGAAGCAAGATTAAATATTGTCAAGATTGTTCAAACCAGGCAGCTTTACACTACTGTAAATAGTCCATATGCCAGAGTTTCCTCTGCATCCTCTTCAGGAGAAGAAATAGCTACTAAAAAGTACAACATTGATCAAAAGAGGATGCCAAGTTTTCTACTGGTGCAAGAGACATCAAATGCGATATGTACCACATGAAGCATAAGAGCGAGATGCTTATCAACTGTTGCACAGTACACAAAATGACAAAAGATTGCATCAAGTTATGTACACTTCACCTCAAGAACAGTTCTTCGTTCCTTCTGGTTGTATTGGTATAAATCATCTCTTCCTTCAGGTGAGGAAAAATATTTAAGTCTCTCCCTCTCATGTTCAGCTGAAGCAAAATAACTCATAACCTGAAATATAGAGATAATACCAGTTTAGATGATAATAGAAGCACAGAGGCATCCATCACAGTATAACATCAAACTTGAGCAACCACTAGAGCATGAATTTATAATGAAACAGGATACTCACTAAATGCATTCAAAATCCCAAATGTCAGAATGAACTATGTTTGGCTGACACTGTAAGTGATAATTAATAGTATTGCGTACGATACCTCTAGCACAATATGGCATAAACCCATAACGCAAAGCAAAGAATATGACACAGACATAAGCTGTTTCCTTTATGATACAAGGGTACTGCATTTTTCTCTCAAAAATTGAGGGCAAAAGATTAGGCTCCTCAAAATCCACAGCAGTGCAAATAAAAATTGAACTGTTGAATTATTTGAATAAAATAATATAAACTCTTTCACGCCCTGAACCAGTTATAAAGAAAGGAAAATTTTCCAACACGTGGAGGTCAAAGGCTCAACTCATTCTTAGACATAAAAATTATGGTAACATTAACTTTCTCATGTTCATGTCAAAGTACCAGAAATTCAACCACTGTCACTGCAATACAGGGAGGCAGATGAAATCGGGTGATCACTGGCAATCAACCAAATAACTGGTTTATAATTTCTTACCTACAATTTGTATAAAGAAAATCTGTAAGAAGTTAGTGGCCCCATATGAATAAGCAAGATCAATTTTTCTTTCTTATTCTAATCGATTTTCCAAGGTATATCTCTGCACTGCCATACACCTCAACTTCAAATGTGAAAGGCAGTACAGTTATAATGCAAGAAAACAAGCAGCCAAAAAAAAAGGATATGCACTAACGTATACTTGGTACTGTCTGGTTCAGAAAGCTTGACAGAAGAGCAAAAAACATACATGCCTCGAAGAAATAGCGTCTTGGAGAAGCTGATGCAATATCCATTGTCTGTTCCACGAAAGTCTTTAGCTTGATGGGGACATTAGGGGCATTGGTTTGTGCAGTCTCCATAGGGTGAACCTGAAAACAGGCATATTTCTCATACTTTGTACATAAAAGGCAAAGATTAAAACTCAATGCATCTATATACAGAAATCAGATAGGTAGCACTAATCCAACAAATTCTAGTTGCTTCCTTCGTTTCACAATTCTGTTTTTTTTTTTCATATATTTCACAGCATTTTCACCGTTATAATTACATAATCGATCACCAACACTTGAATGCGAAGTTACTACTCCTATAAGCTTTAAAATTATGTTCACCTAGCAAAACCATTATGATCATAAACAACTTTATATGGACCAGAATCATCCACTGCAATAATCAGTTAGATCCTACAAGAACAACGCAGGAAGTAAAAATCCATCCATGTGGCAGCACCATAGAGTAGGACCAAACCATAACAAATTTATACTTGAACATACAGTGATAAGCAAATCAGGGTCCAAATTGCAACGGTTTATAAAAGCATCCACTGTAGCGGTAGATTGACTAGGTAGAACTTCAAGGACATCACCAACTTCATATAGAACTGCCTGTGCAGAAAATGCAACATGCTAAGAAGAAGACAGGAATTAACTCATTCTACATAATATGAAAAAAAGACACTTACGGATGAAGCAAATTCAAATTCAAAATGGCGCACATCTTTTCCACACCCAGCTCTAGTTAATGATTGATTCTTGACCTACAAGAGCAAATTCAGAGGAAACAGATATGTAGAGGAGTCAGCATAATTTGTTAGTTAGAAAGGAAAAAGAAAAGGAATGTACTGAACAAAACACCCATGTCCAATCTAGCGGTAAACGGCTTCATTTGTTTTAAGGTCTATGATTCAAGTCTCACAACAACACTTCAACAATAATGCTTAAATGGTTAAAAAAGGCTAGAGTACTTGCTGGTACCTGCTATCCAGACCCCATTTTACATAACGAGTTTCAACAGCAAGTACCAAGAGTCCTAATTATATAAGCCAATTTTCTAAGAATTTAGGATATGCCATATATAAGCATGCGTCTTTACCATTTTAAGAAAGCAATCAGGCTTTTTCTTGTCGTGAAAAAATCTTCCAGGTGACATTGAGCGAGCCCTCTCAATTTGCATTTGAACATATTTTAAACCTGAGACAAACACAAGATAACTGAAAACAGAAGATCCATTTTCTGCAAACTGATCCAACAAACTAGGTTTATTTCAAAAATAAAGGAGGATTCTTGCTACAGAAGTGAATACAACAAACCATGACAGAATTACATATGATGACATGGTCAAGAAGGATTTAGCATCATCAGCGAATAGGCATAAATGAAAATGTAGCCTTGAGTCAAAAAGAAGTTGATCTGCCAATTTAAGACCAAGAAGATTGGGATTGAGAACGAATAGAGTTGAATTGAACTGACATAGATGCTATTTCATATTTAGTAATTTCCTTGAAGAATTTGACTCATTGATTTCACCCTTCAAATATAATTCCATATCTGGTACCATTTATATTATTTAATATAATCGATTGTAAGACAAAAAATGCATGACAAAACTTAAGATGCACCTACCAAAGACTCCAGACATGCTAAGTTTCTCAACAATGGGAAAGTGGTAAAAGCATAGCAATTTAAAATGTTCTATAAGAACAGATATATGAAAGGAAAAAAAATTGTAATGTCACCACCCATGGCACGATTATTGAGATGCAGGTTCAAATTACAAGGCCTCTACATAAAAGAAACGATTAAGAAAAATAATAAAAAAAAGGTTTCAACAGAAAAGATTAAACTAGATGTTTAACAAAGGCATTATGCTGAAACGCAGAAAGCGGCTAGTGAAAGTGATTAACCTTAGCTTTACTTATAGCTCTTTGCAAACAAATATAACTACATGCACCCCTTGCAGAGACAGATTCTTCCCCAAAGTTTACCCTAATTTGCCAATTCAAAGGCAAATGAACCCTAATTCCATAAAAATATGCATCTGGAAATGCTTCTTTCTGTTCACATTCAATGAAAACAGCAGCAATACACACGGATAAGAAAAGCTATTGGGGAAGGCAAAATATTAATGTAACTAAAATTTTGAGCGACAGTATAGTAACAATAACAAAAATAATAACAATAATAGCAATAGAGAAACTATCCAAGTAGATATTTAACAAAGACCAAGGAAGAAAAGTGAATTCATATCACTACAAAATTTACCTGCATTTGTAGATAATTGCAAGTCCAGATTGTCAGTTTTGTGATATGTTATTCTGACTTTTGGTTGATCAATCAATTTAGAGTCTAGAATGGCAAAATCTAGACCATTGGGGAAGAATTTAGGATTGATTTGATATAATGTATGCCATAACAATGCCATCCAAGGATCCAATGCACCTTCATACCTAAAAATGGAAACTAAATCCTTTCAGAAAACTTAATTTGTCATCAGATGTAAGCCACATTTTGCATTTCTCAGCTAAAGTTTTTTAACTATTTATTTGAAATGTGTGTTGAATATACCCTGAAGGGTGCTGATCATCTCCTAAACCTCTTTGAACAATAGCTGTAGCTCCAAGATCTGAAAGTCTTCTGTCAAGTTTCTTCGCTACAAACTGCAGCCAACACAACATGCATAATAAATCTCTTTCAAACTGAAACAAAAAAGGAGACCACATTTCTGAATATGAATTACAGAGCAGCAATACTATGCATGCTACCATAATATGTTCAAGACCGAAATATTTTGAACAAATGATGGAGATAACCAAGCAACTTAAGAGATGTTTTAATTTGATAAATGGGCCATCAACAAAGCTTCAAGGGAAATTATGTACAAACTGTTGAGAGACAATGAATCAAACATCACTGTTTGGAGACAATGAAACAAAAAATAAGGAGACAAAATATGATTCAAAGTTTGGGATAAGAAAAAATGTATATAAAACTTATGATGAAAGTAATGTTCTTAAACTTGTGATTGTGTTTTCTTCATGTGAAAAAATTTCAAAAGAAAAAAATATTGGCAGGTTCCTCTGACAAAAAATAATAACAATTTGGGATAACTTCAATGTTTTCTCATTCACCACAAGATGCCCCATGTGTGTCAGCATTTTTTCAAAAACTTATGTGAACACAGTAATCCATAAGATCCATTTTGTTCACTGTTTACATTCATGACACGTCCAGGACAAAAACAGTGAAGGCAAAGTTTTAACCTGAACCTATGCAAGAAGACCCAAATTACTGAAGTTATGCACGAATAAATACTCAGATGTGTTTAATTACTTACATTGTATTTCTGGTAACTAGAATCACCCAATCCAAAAACTGCATAATAAACTCCCGCCAGCCAATGCTTCATAAGATTTTTCTGTAGAAGAAACCTCCAAAAGCCCTGTATATAAGAAGGGAAATCTAAATGACAGTCTCTCCCCAAATTAAAAACGGACTAGAAAAATAATTTATAATGAAATCACAACCTTCATGGAATCTGGTATATCTCCCTGTCCTGTGGTAGAAACCACAAAAATTACAGTGTCTTGATGAGGTAAAGAATTCTGAGACATTACAAAATTAGTATGCCAGTAGGTGCTGCTTACAAACTTCTCCTTATAGCTGATATAATTGATGACAAAAGGTCGTTTTTCTTTCACATAAGATTGTTAGACAAATTTACAACAAAAATTAGGATATCAAGTACGCAATCAATTTCACTTTCTATGTTTCTAGAACAACCGAGAAGATAAAGCATTGAAAATATAAACTGGCTGTTCAATGCAGTCTCTACTTGTGCATTTCAAGTAAAAAAAGAATTACAGTAGGACTAAGTGGTACATAATTTCTTCCAATTCTTGGAATAAAAGATTTACACTCGAATGAAATTTCAGCATTTACCAAGTTAACAAAAATTCAAATTTGTATTATCATTGAAAATCAAAGAGTCTCCAGAACAAAAAGTTGCCGGTTCAGTCACACTTTTGCACTTCCTATGCAATCAAACTGCAACAGAAATAAAGTGGAAAAGAACTTACAAGATCAAATTCGTCAACAGAAAGAAGAGTGACGGGGCAGCCTCTGCGCTCGGCCTCACGGCCAATACGCTCCGCCGCATCCATTGCGTTTCCAGTTTGAGTTGCGTATAGTATTAGTAGGTTCCTAGGGTTCTCCATGACTACAAAAACTGGAAACAAACACCGAAGGTTAGGGAGATTTAGTCTGTGGATTTGGAAGGCAACCAAGATCCGGAGCGATATTTGGGGCACGGCGCTGGACTTTTGGGTCCCTGCTAAGCTCCTCGCAGGGACTGTAACTTTTGGCCGCTCCATTAAAATGCCATGTATAGCATTATTTATAATTATGCAACTTAATTTTTGAGTTGGATAAAATTATATAATGTTTAAAATTTTTTGAAATCATTTTTATTAAAAACTAATTCCCAACAAATAAAATTGTAAACTTTTTTTTTTGGTTGGATAAAAATATTTTAATATCTTAATATTTTGCAATTATTTTAATTGAAAATTAATTAGAAATAAATAAAATTACAATTTCATTACCATATAAAGATTTTTTTTTATTTTATTTTATTATATGGTCTGCCATCGAGAAACAAAAAAATGGGGCACAAATCTTCATCTCTACAATGAAGATTTGTAAATGGTATGTCCCCTTTGTTGTCAAAGAGAGACCGAGACTCCCATCTTTTTATGCCATTGGAGATGCACTAAAATCTTAAGTAGGCTATTTTGCAAGGTTCTGAACAATAATGCGGTCAAGTTCCATTTTTCGAATTCCACAAATATATGCGTATTATTATATCTTGGCAATTAGTAAATTATACCCATTTATCTTTCTTTTTTATATTTTTTCATTCGAACTTCAGAAAAAATTAGTTCACATATGCATAAAAATTAATTAATGTACAGAAACTTTTTCAGATTAAGCATTTCTTTTATTTACAAGAATGTTTAATATAAGATACATAGTAGAAAAAATTAATAGGAAATTACATAATAGGAAAGATTGCAAAACCAGATATATAATTAATAGGAAATTAAAGCATCGAAAAATTAGATTTTGGTAAATCTACCATTGCTCATCATTGTTATACATGTAACGCATAAACAGTATCTCCCCCTATTCGGCAACTTTATGGTGTTCTGCATCCAGCTTATCTTGGCCTTCTGATTCCAACTTTCTGGCTACTCGTCCTAGCTCTTATTTTCATCCATCAACTCCGTAGCATTTTCAGATTCAATATGTTTTTCCCTGTTGTCATTTTTCTCTGTTAAATCAGTTTTGCTCGCAGCATCCATCATCTGCTTGTGCTCCTCAGTTACCTCAACAGATCCTTCTTCTATCACAAGTACACTATCATCTGCTGATGCTTGAGGATCAATATCATTCGGGCCACCCGAAATTACCTCCATTTCACCACTTTCTTGATGCTTTGTAACATTTATCTCCTCTGTCTTTAAAAGATGTGATGTAGGGAGCTCCTGAATATCGTCGTCTCCTTGTACACCCACATCAGCAGGGAAAGACTGGAATGTATCCCAGTCGTCATCGTCATCATCATCTTGGTCATCACCAGCACTGCCCTTTTCAGAAACAGAAGCCGCAGAAGGGCGAGAAACTTGTTCCCTACTCTCTTCAGCTATCGTTGATGCTGGCATGGAATCTTTTGGTACTGGTAATTTTATCTCTAGAGGGGATGCCGATTTTGTCAGCATTGCGTTATGATCTTGTGCAACAGAAGCGCGGATGACCTCCTAGAAGTAGAAAATAGTGGACAAAGTTAAACACAAAGTCAAACCAACATATACCTACAACAAGAGCAAATATGAAGAAAGACAATCGCTAGGGAAAGTAATTTTTTCAACTCATTCAATGACTGTTACCAAGAATGCAGTTCCCAAACAGTATATAAACATAGGACGGCTCCCTAAACATAACGCACGTCTGAGCAGGTGTATGTGTAGATCAACAGTTTCTCTAATAACATATGATGGAACCAATTGACATGGCTAAGCTATGAGCAAAAAAGGATGATTTTAGAAACAAAATTGGCTACCCAAGAAATTAAATCTTCCTGAAGAATAGGTCACCCACTCTGCACAAGGACAACTAGCAAAGAATTTTCTTCCCTCTACATGCACACAGAAAAATATGTAAGTACCTGTAGTTGCTGCCTATGTGTAGCAGGCATAGATAACATGACATCCTTGAAGTGAACAGCTGAGGAAGACACTTGAGCAAGATGAGAAACAAGCCTTACCGCAGTGCTTCTTAAATCACAAAATTCCTGTTATTCAATTCCATTGCAAAATAAATGTTTATGAAGTGGAAAGGACTGTAGTCTACTATAGTCAAGTAATTACCTGAGAAGAATTATCCTCTGATGCCAAGAAGACCATGAGAATGGCATTGAGAAGTAGATTCATAAATCCCCTCTGACAGTCACTAGCTTTTGCAAGTGTTTGTAAAAGTGCTAGGAATCTCAAGCACTCACCAGCAATAGCCACAGATTCTTTACTTAAAGGTTTCTGCCACCAGTAGCATAGGATAACTTATTCAGAATGATAATAGCATAATTAAAGTTAAATGAAGCAGCATAGTAATTTTAACAAGCAGCCAAAAAGACCTTCAACAAATTCTGTATTATGTTTAAGATATCTGTCACAAGCTCCCCACAAAAGAATACTAGGAAATCACTGGCTTCTGTGTTGGAGCTCTTCTGTAATGTGAATTTCAGCACTTGCAATCCAATGATTTGAACCTGTACTCAACATAAGTTTACAAATATTTTCAGAGCTTAGTAGATAATAAGTGCCCATGACTAGATGGACATTACCTGTAAATTTGTGTCTCCCAGCACAGAATGGAAATATTTACTGCAGCACTTGAACATACTAAAACAGATAGCAGCACTGCCTTTGGTCTCTCCAGGAGGTTCAATTTGATAAGCTAGCTTGGCCAGTGACATTATTTGTTCCAGGGAGAACGAAAGCTTCAATTGCAGTAGCTTCTGTGAGCCGGATCTTTTATTTTCCAGAAAATGAATGCCCTCAATGCAGCCCTTTGTTATATCAGCAATCAAATTCAAGCAAGTCCCAAGGACTGCTCTCAGATTAAAATTATCATGGTCATCATGTTTGGAAGAATCTACAAAACAAACATCAATTAGCTTCCAGCTAGGCATTTCAACACTTCAAAACAACATTTTTTATAACAATGATAGGTTATGCAATCCGACATGGAAGATAATATGGCCCCAAAAAAGATATATTGCTTTCCCTATGAATTTTATTTATCTACTGCTGTGCTAGCAAATATTTATTGAGCTTGCAACCAGAGGCACCTCAAGCAAAAACACTGAAGTAGGAATATCTCCAAATTTTCATCTTGGGCTTATATAAAACAGTATCAGCAATCTATCTATTTAATTGCTTCTGTTAATAAACAGTGAACTTCTATGTAATTGTCACTTCAGAAAGAAGCCAGCTTCATACACATTGAACAAGGGGAAAAAATATAAGTAATGCTACATTCCTATTGTGATAAGGATAAATGTCAAAAGAAGTATTCACATGCAAATCTCACAACATAGTTCTGGGGTAAGGGTATATAAAACCAACCTCCCCATCCCCAACTCAAAATGCGTATGGCTTCCTTTTGACACCCAATGAATTTCCACATGGTACTCGCAATCTCTCTCTCTCTCTCATGGAAAATCAAGTTTAAATGGTCAAAAAATTAAAAAAAGGCTCTAAATTTAAAGTAAGGCCTACTTATACATAGTAATTTTTTTTATTTACGCATGATAATTTTTTTAAGTCTGCCAGTTTCACAATCATATTCATCTTCATATACAAGCTGAAGTCTTATATTCCATGTCATGGCATTTTCGTAATTTTCAGCTTTGTTGGAACAGCAATCCAGTTGTCTCTTGGAGTCGGTATTTTTGACTCCAAATATCATTTGTCCTCATTTGGGTGGCAGCCAGACCCTTTAATTTGCCTTCTTCTACTATTCCACTACAGTGATGATCTCGAGTTCTTTAATTTCCTACTCATTCTAGACATATCATTAGCTCAAAGCTCTTGCTTGAATAGGTAAGTCTTATATTCCAAGTCAGGGCATTTTGTCATTTTCAGCTTCACTGGAACAGCAATCCAGTTGTCTCTTGGAGTCTGTAAATATCATTTGTCCTCATTTGATTATTATAAGCATTTATTCTTATGTTCTTTCTAAGTTCAAGTCCTAAGAAGATTATGATGAGAGTTCACAGTCTAATGCCAATAGATTACAGGATTAGTTTGGGTCTTTAAGGAAATTTGCTTGGAGGTCTATTATTCTGTTTTCAGCAAAGCGTGATGCAATTTGACCATAGATGTGATGCCTATGGACATGTGAGTATGGTGTTTAGAAAACTCATAGTACTCCTTCATTTTCTTGTGCAAACAGTTGCTCTCTTCTACTATTCCACTGCAGAGATGACCTCGCCTTCTTTAATTTCCTACCGATTCTAGACATATAATAAGCTCAAAACTCTTGCTTGAATAGATAGTCCTCAGAGCTGTCCTATGTTCACTAGGTACCCTCATGGTAATTTGCAATGCATTCTCTTCCATGTTAAGGCTAATGGACTTTTGGATTTAGTTAACACAAACTTTATCTGTTCTGGAACAATGGAAAGGTAGAATAAATTTTCAGAAATATCAAGAAAGCAGAAAACCACAAAGAGGTTACATGTCACGTCAAAAGGATGGGAAATCAAAAATCCGCTGTTCCAGGGAGGGCTTCATGCCTTAAGCAGAAATGACAGCTATTATGCACATCAAAAATAGAAAATGCTCACCATCAACCAATTCCTTGATCAAAGGTCCAGTAAACCTGACAAAATCACTAACTACTGAAAAGCATGACTCAGTGGAAGCTTCTCTGATGCACTTGTAGCTGACTAACAGAAATGCCAATACTACAGATTTTGAATTGTTCTGCATATGAAGACAAAATTGAAGGAAAATGTCATTCAGTAGTTTTAAAAGAAAAAAATATACAGAATACAGATGATAAGCAGAGAACAGCATGCTTGATAAAATTAATTCATGAAGCAAAATAGATAACAACTACCACAAACCAAAAAGCTACAAGAATGGTATGAATCAACAAACCTTCGGCTCAAAACGCTTGAGAATTGTCTTTGCTGCATTAAATGATGGAGATAGCAATTCCTCCTGGTTTGAGTGATCTGATACCTCAGTCCTGAGCATGAAAATGAACTGAAGTATGAGCCAACTGTATTCAAATAACAAACCTCATCCAGATTTTGTTAAATCAAAAATTCAATATCAATGGTAAGCTTATGACCTCTGAAGAGCATTGAAGATGTAAGTCAAAAGAAGTTCCACAGCAAGATAAGCAAAATTTTCTACTTCAAGAAAGTTATCAGGGCAATTCTGCACAATCTGTTCACAAAATACATATTTATCTCAGCACAGAACATGTGTTCAAAAATTGATGCGCTTCATAAGCAGAAGCAGATAGCCTCTATTGACGTCAAAATACATCTTCACATTTTTCTCCACAAGATTTAAAAAATAAAATAAAAAATAAAGAAAAAGAAAAAGGAAGAAGGAAGATGAAACAGAAAGTGATCAAGCAAGAAAAGAACATTGCCACAATGATCCAATTTTTTTAAAGTATGCATTCATCACAGACTAACAACAGGAACAAGGCAAGATGCAAAGCATTTCTGAAACTTCCAACTCTAGATAAATCAAAATGTCAAGGGCAAATATGTTATTTAGCAATGATGGTGTCAACTAAGTAGTCATGAAAATAGATATTATCATGGTTACTCCTCAATGGGTTATTTCAAACTCTTAACAATTTAAGATTTAGCAATGATGGTGTCAACTAAGTAGTCATGAAAATAGATATTATCACGGTTACTCCTCAATGGGTTATTTCAAACTCTTGACAATTTAAGTAAAAAAATAGTTTAAAAAAAAAAAAGTCTCAGAATGGATGCCTAGATCATGCTGTTCTTTGCTTGTGCTATGGAATAAGGCAGGGTCCAATATAATGCATGATGCTACAAATAAATTCACATATTTTGGAAGTTTCAGGAAAGAAATTGAACTTAATCTTAGATTACGCACAACAGCTTGAAACATTTTGTCAAAGATTACCTGTGAGATCACTGATACGGCAAGACTACTCCAAGAATTATCCATGTAAATGGAGTATGAAAAAACCTGCTTAAATACAGAGCTAGAAATGCTTAATAGTGTTCTGAAGAAGAAGCCCATCAATATTGAATAAAACATATTAGCTTCCCAGTCAAAGGAAAAGCACACAGCTAGCAATTGAGATACTAACCCACTCATAGAATAGTTGCATTAGATTATTACATTCGCATCAAGAGGTATGCAATAGCAAATTGCACACTTGCAACTAATGATTCTTGCCAAAATTAAAATAAAAATTGCCAGCTTCCTAACAATAAATGTCTACATCTATATTTGTTCCTAATTAATCAGAAAAGACATTTTCAGTATGGCCAATGAACTAATTTTGATTCCACTCAACAAAATATTAAACATGTTTCATTTTATGCTTCTTGATGGAGAAATCCCCACAAAGACCAGTCAAAGTAGAAAAATTATTCAAGAGATAGGCATTTAGCTGTTAAGTTTTTGCAGTTCTTCCTTTCTGGATACTTATGTTCATTTAGTGACCTGCAACTCAGGAAATCTCGCTGTCCTTTCACTCACTCAGATGATATTTGATAATATTGCAGCAATATAGTAATAACCATTAACCTTTTCTTATTGAATCATCCAAGCAAGAGACGCTAAGAATATAATCAAGTATAGTCCTCCATATCTTGAGATTTTGAAGGTATTATTTTCTCAAAAGAGAATAATCATAACATTGAGAAACTTTATAAATTTTTGGACATGTTAAAATCATTAAAGTGTGTTGCATATTTCAAACAATGGAGCTGAAACTCTGCACATGTCAAGGACATGCTCAGAAGTTTGTCATTGAAGGCTGTAGGAACCCAGAATGTTTTTGGTACAGGCATAGGGTATATTTTATTCAGTATTTGTTTTATTATCCACAGTACGAAGTTTTCAAAATAGATGCTTCATAAGAATTTAGGAATTACTACTGCAGAGACCAGGTGAATGATTCCACTTTCTAAAATGCATTGAAATGGGAAAAATTATTATAAAAGATTGAAAGGAATAATCAATCTTTATACAGTCTGTAAAATCTATGGGAACAGAGATAGTTCAAAACCTGAAGCAACTCTTGGCAAACATCTGAAGTAAGATAGTCAGCAGTGAAAAATCTTTCTGATAATAGAAACTGGAAAACGGGTAGCACAATTTCATATAACTTCAAAACTGTGGGGCTTGTTTCTTCAATTGGTGAGTCTCCAACATATCGAGCTTTAGCAGAGTTTAATGGTATTATTTGTCTATTAGTTGTTGAATGCTGTTGTTGGAACAGAACAAGCAGAGCAAAGCCCCATAGAAATCGATATTCCTTCAACTCCAATTCAACCATGCTATAGCCAGATATCAAACTATTTTTTACTGTATTTTCAACAGTTGTCCTAACATTCCCATCAACATTTAGAGGAACAGCATCCAATGCAAGCGCTTGCAAAATCACTGGCCAAGCTTCTTCTAAACTAGGACACAATTTTAATGAAACTAGAGGTGATTGAATTCCATCTAGGAATGCATTCCACTGTAAGACAAAATAAAATTGCTTTGATAAGTTGCTACTGTGCGAAAAACAAACAGAACAATTACACTGAACAGGACAGCAGTTAAAAGGAGAAAACAAATATATATCACTATATTAGGCTTACATTTTTCTTAAGATTCAAGCACAAGCAGATATAGGTGTAGTCCTTCAGAACACCGATCCAGTAATTCCCCAGAAGACTTGAACTCTTTGAGAACAATGGTAATAATGCAAGACATTCATCTGGAACCCCACTATGGTGTCTCCTCAAGAATGCAAATGTGTAACATTTGAGAGAGGCATGAGCAGCCAGAAGCCTTATCTTGATCTATATCATATCAAAGAAGTTAACAGAACTCTTCCAATCAAAAGCTAATATTGAACCCTTTGCCCCCCAAAACCCACTCAAACAAGAAGATACCTTGCAAGAGACCCATTCTGCAAAAGAAGGATAATAAATATCCTTGAACTCATTTAATGGTCGAGAAATTAACGAAAATATGCGCTTGACTGCAGCTTGATCACCTCCCAATATTCCACTAGTCATCATCTAGAAGACAATGGTAAATTCATCTACAGTTATTTATAACACTTATTTTAACTGACAAAAGACCAACCATAAATCTTGACACCAAACCTTAGTGGCCAACTGCAACCCTGCCTCGAGAAGAATAGGGCCAGAGGATGCATCTAATGCAGTGCGAACAGCAGACAATAGTTGGGCCTAGTCTCAGCAAATATAACTCAAATTATATTTTGTAGACAAAACATGTACAGATATGTGTGTCTGTGAGTGCAAGCTGCATATTATACATCACCTTAGTAACAAAAATGAGCCAATAAACAATTTATCAAAATCCAGCATACTGTAAAAAGGCTTCCTTGAAATTTATGTCATCCCTTTTTGAAGAGTAACTAAGAAAAGTGCTATATTTTTCATCTAATTATCTTCCTCTGATTTTGAATACTTTGTGCCACTATTAATGTTAGAAGCTAGAAGTTTACTAACATGCATTGCACCAATTGGCACAAAACTTAAACAGGTAAGAGACTCAAGTCATGTAGCTAGTGAATGTGCTGACAAGGATTGAAAACTAAGCCATCAAAGTACCTGATACTGTTCCAGCAGAAGGTGTCCTGGAAGCTCTGGATCAGGTGCTGTTTCAAACTGTTTTCCAAAAACAGAAAGATGGAAACAAACTAACAGCCTGAGTATACCATAAATATCAAATGGAGAATGCAAAAGAGTTGCACAGAAGAGAAGCCATAGACCTTATTCACATCAAAATGCCATAATAAATGAATAAATAAACCAAAGATCAGATGTGGTATTGCACCAAAGCAATGCTTTATTTGCTAAAAGCTTTTGTTACTCACATAAGTTAAAGCAATCTAACTCTGCAAAATTTTCAAGCAACTAATGGCAGTTTTCACTTGTCAAATCCTGGTAACTTTTAAGAAAGATCAAGTAATGTCCTTTAAGTTCTTCATTGCAGGGGAAACAAAAGAATAGGTTGCGACGTGAGCCAGAAATTGGGGATCTAGAGCAACTTAAATATTCCATTGGTATAGAAAACAAGGAAGAAACAAGCTTATAATTCATCTAAATTTTTCATACGGAAGAAAATAATATTGACAAATAAGGAAAAAAGAATACGCTACAGGGTAGGGTGTGCTTTAATGAAACACATCACCATGAACAAGAACGTAGATTAAGACAATAGTTCATTGACTACATAGTTGAGGCAGGCCAAAATAAAATTCAGGAAGCCCTAAATAATTTCAAAATGCAAGCAAAAAAGTATGCAGGCTTAATCCCTTCTGTGCAGTCATGTAATAAGCAATTTTGCACTCTCATTTAGACTGTAACATATTTGCTCGAGTCTCCCCACATCACACATCCTGGGGGAAAAACCCCCAACAAAATATTTCCATCCATTGTGTCAGTAAGAAACCTAAAAAGTATGCTAACCATTCAACATGGTCTTCCAAAGTTACAGCAGTTGCAAAAATTCACAGAAGCCTGTACTGCACCCACCATTCTCAGTAGAAATAACTCCCCAGGAACTCATATAAATTCCCAAAATTCAATTTTCTTGTTTAGAACAGCAAACAATGCTCAACAAGAAATCTGTCTATAGAATAAGGCCTACAAGGTCATAAGGCCTGCTCATTTGCATTAGGAAAGTAGACACGTGAAGTTGGAACTTGAAATGTTGACTGTAAATGGCACATCCATTCAAACTAAATAAGAATAGGTTCATACTACCAACCCACGCCCTGAGAGAAGCCTATTTCTACTTATAACTACAAAAAAAACATAACTTGGCAAAAGTTATAGAACAATGCAGTTCCTCTCAAACTTACTTTATCAACAATGGTACTAAGAAGTCCAACACCAATCGGCCGCATGTTTTCAAACTGAATTGTGCTTATCTGACATGTAGGAAATGGATAAGACGTCAATCCTAATATAAATTTGAGAACTTAAGATTTATTTAAGCTAATATATTGGGTCAATATGATTTTTATGCCAGGAACCTGATATGCCAGTGAAATCAGCTCTTGTACATGAAGAACCAACCAATCACCAGAGATGTCTCCAGCAGGTCTTTTTCTTGCTAAATTAAGGTCAAAATGAGCTGGATTGTTTCCCACAGCTGTAGGTAGATGACTCAAACACCTGTACTCCAAGAAATTAATTAATTAAAATAATATGATAAAATAAAAGAAACTTTCCTGAGATTTAACTACAAAATATATAACCAAGGCTTTAGGGTGAAGCTGAACCAAACACTCAATTTATATGCAGCATCAGGTGGTGACTGTTAGCACGTATACTCATTTATACATGAATATTACTTAAATTCCATATTAGAAATACACATGACATTGGATTTTTTTTACTCACCAAGCAACACACTAGTTTGCCACAAGCTTTGAGACAAGATTCAAAATGCAGACGACATGAATAATATCATTCTTTTAGCTTTTCTATATACACACCCACACACACATATATATACCCAGAAGTACAGCTCTAATGATCAAAAAAAATTATTTCATGACAAACTCCAGAAGCAATTTCAGACCTATCAATAACAGATAGGATTCAGACATTCTTGGCAAGCAGTGAAACAGAACGCAGCTCATTCAAAACACATTTATTATCACACCTTGCACAATCGTAAATATATCAGTAAAAGAAAAGGCTTACTCAGCAGCAAAAACTCTAGTTCGGTATCTGAGGTGCTTATCTCTGCCAGCATTAACATGGGCAGCTTCATAGGCATAACCTTGCGCAGGGACACCCTTAGAGCCAGAGACCATATTCTCATCATCTTCTCCAAAGTTTGATCTTGAGTCACCATATGGATCCTTAAGATTATAATTTCCTGATTCACTTTCAGCTTCAACATCTTGTCTGGCTGATGTAGCAAGAATCTGACCATGTTTTAAAGGTTGATTCAATCAGACAAAAAGAATACATATACATATATATATATACACACACACACACACATACATATACGTACATACATACACATAAAAGAAAGGAAATTTATAAAGAAGAGATGGTCACTGATGTAAATATTCACATAGCTATTTAAATGTAAAGTCATGTTTTAATGACTAAAATTTGGAACCTAAAGGAAGACCACTTATTTTTAAATAAAAAAAAAAGGAGATTTTAACAAGAGACAAAGAAAGTCCACCAACGAGAAAAGGAATCCTTCATTAGACAACTAAAAAAAGAGCATGAAAGAAACACCCCAAATACAAATAGGAATGAAGAATTAACATATACACTTTTTTTTTATCATCAAATTTGGTAGAAGGCTTCAAGCAATCATAAGTTTGCCCATATATATAATATGGAAGCATATACTACCCTGAATTATAAATTAATTGCAGTGCAATTTAACTTATCATAAGAGTTCAATAAAAGGTTGCAATTGACTATCATCACGTATGGAAGTTGCAACCTCATAGATTAGAAATGTCAAACAACTTGCATTTTTATTAAGCAGAAAAAAATTTCTAAAAAAATACATTAGAGCAAAGCATCTACAACAACTACCCTATTTTAGCTTTTTGGGCATTTCATTATGTTAAATACCATAATCTTAGGAATAAATTCAGGAGCAAATTAGGGAGCTCCTTTTGACTTAGCCTTCATTTTCTTTGACTTAGGTTTCATTGAATGTTGTATAAATATATGTTTGATTATTAATACAAACTAATGAACAAGATTACCTGTGGATTTTCACATGGTATCAGAGCCTTAGGCTCTTTGTTTTGGTTTCTGTTTTGGGTCTCGGCGGTGGAAGGTGGAAGGGTCTGTCCATTTTTTGGTTACCAGCTCCGGTGACTTTTTGGTCTCACCGCCAACATCAGGTGGAGCGCACGTGGTATTCCGGTCGTTACACAAAATCCGGTGACCTTCCGGCGGGCAAGTGGACCTCACGCTCCGATTGAAGATTCGCCAGTTTTCCACTTTTGGGTTAACGTTTCTGTCAGCTTTAAGCACCGGATCCGGTGACCGGCTTGTCTCACCGCCACCACCGGAAGAACCGCCTCCTCCATTTCGGCCAGTACACGTTTTCCGGCGACCATCCGTCCAGCGAGTGGGATACACGCGCCGCCACATAGTCCGACCTCTTCCTCACGCGCCGGCGCGTGGGAGCACGTGCAACGGCCGTTTTCTTTTCCGATTCTCCCTCCGGCGTCGCCTGGTCATTTCCGATCAGGTCCCGGCTTCTACCTGAGGTGATTCTCTCTCCTTGTGGTGTTTTGTTCCCAACAGGTCATCCTGCCTCTGTTTCGACAGGTTCTCTTCTGCCTTTGTTACGGTTGAATTTGTAAGGAGTTATTTTGGAATGCTGGCTTCCTTTTCAAGGCTGAGGTGTTGCTGATAACATCTGGCTCTTTTTTTTTTGGAGTTCTGATTCAGATTTGTTGATTTATTTGAGTTCTAAACACTGTTTTCAGCTGTGAAGGTGTAATTGGGATATTTGAGTGGCAGATGCTATTGCCATTAGTCATTGTATATTGATTTGGTGCTTCAATTCCCTGCAGTTATCTAAGAGTGAATCATACTAGCTGCGGAGATTTCAGGTTCTTTACCTTGCGCCTTTTTTCTTGACTTGTGGATCTGAATTACATCCTATTAAGAGATTTGGTGTTTTTATTTGTCGATAGTGTTTGAATATTTGTGAGGCTATATTCCTTTGGGCTTGGTATTACTCAATATGGATTGGAATAAGAATATGTCATGCTATTATTGTCATAAATCTGGACATACAAAAAGATTTTGTAGAAAATTGCATAATCAAAAGCCTAATATTACTGCGATCAGTACCTCTGGAAAGCATATTATGATTTCTGCCGATGAGTATGCAAAATTTATCCAGTATCGGAATTCGTTGAAAACTTCATCCACCACAACTATTGCTGGGGTAGGGAATCAGAATACATGTCTTTTATCTTCAGCTTCTCAGTGGATCATTGATTCTGGTGCTACAGATCATATGACAGGCAACCAAAATGTATTTTCTGCTTGTCAATCTCATACTTCTTCTTCTCCAGTTACAATGGCAGATGGATCATTTTCTCATGTAAACGGGTTTGGCACAGTTAACTTAACTCCTTCAATTTCTATGGGTTCAGTTTTACATATACCAAAACTTGCTTTTAACTTGGTTTCTGTAAGTAAACTCACAAGTGATCTTAATTGCTGTATTTCCTTCTTCCCTGATCATTGTGTTCTTCAAGATCTTGCAACGAAACAGGTTATTGGTAAAGGATATATCTCAGGAGGCCTTTATATTCTTGATAGGAAGATACCGAGACCTGTTGCTTGTTCTAGTATTTTATCTCCTTTTGATGCACACTGTCGGTTGGGGCATCCTTCTTTACCAACTTTGAAGAAACTTTGTCCTCAATTTTCCAGTATTCCTTCTCTTGATTGTGAGTCATGTCAGTTTGCCAAGCACCACCGTAGCTCGTTAAGCCCTCGGATTAATAAACGAGCTGATTCTGCATTTGAGTTGGTCCATTCGGATGTTTGGGGACCGTGCTCTGTGACAGCCAAACCTGGGTTCAGGTATTTTGTAACATTTGTGGATGATTACTCCCGTCTGACTCGGACATTCTTTATGAAAAGTCGGTCTGAATTATTCGCTCATTTTTGTGCTTTTTGTGCTGAGGTCAAAACTCAATTTAATGTTTTTGTTCGCATTTTGAGGAGTGATAATGCAAAAGAATACTTTTCAGATATTTTTCAAACATACATGGCTAAGAATGGTATACTTCATCAATCTTCATGTCCGGATACACCATCCCAAAATGGAGTTGCTGAGAGGAAAAACAGACATTTGCTTGAGACAGCACGAGCTCTTTTATTTCAGGCGAAAGTTCCTAAACAATTTTGGGCTGATGCTGTATCTACTGCTTGTTTCCTGATTAATCGTATGCCCTCTTCGGTGCTTGCTGGTGAGAGTCCCTACTCTGTTCTTTTTTCATCTAAACCATTGTTTCCTATAGAACCAAGAATATTTGGAAGCACTTGTTTTGTTCGTGATGTTCGGCCTCAGCTCACTAAATTGGATCCAAAATCACTGAAGTGTGTGTTCTTGGGGTATTCTCGTTTGCAAAAGGGGTACAGATGCTATTGTCCAGAACTTAACAGGTATTTTGTATCCATTGATGTTACTTTCTGGGAACATAAACCATTCTTCCCAGTTTCTGATTCAACAGGTCAGGGGCAGGAGGATAACTGGTTAGAATATAATGTTATTACGAGGTCAACAGTGGTTCCCACCCCTTCTCTTCCAAGTAATTTGGATCTTCCGGAATCAAGTAATCCTATTCCTACTACTGTAGATGATTCAACTGCATCTGTTCCAGCAAAACCACCTATACTACAAGTTTATTCCAGGAGACATGACACTCGCAATACAATGTCTGAACCACATTCATCATCCAGCGAAGTCTCAGATGATCTTGATCTTCCGATTGCCCTACGGAAAGGCAAACGCCAATGTACCTATCCTATTAGTAATTTTGTCTCTTATGATCATTTGTCTCCAGCTACATGTTCTCTTATTGCTTCTCTTGACTCGGTTTCAGTTCCTCGAACTGTTAAAGAAGCTTTATCTCATCCCGGTTGGAGGAATGCAATGATAGAAGAGTTAAATGCAATAGAGACAAATAACACTTGGGAATTGGTGAATTTACCAGAAGGGAAAAAGGCTGTAGGTTGCAAATGGGTTTTTACAGTCAAAGCTAATTCGGATGGTTCTGTAGCTCGACTTAAAGCTCGCCTTGTCGCAAAAGGGTATGTCCAGACTTATGGTGTGGATTATTCTGATACTTTCTCTCCGGTCGCCAAATTGAGTTCTGTTCGTTTATTCATATCTTTGGCAGCATCCCAACATTGGTCTTTACATCAGCTGGATATCAAAAATGCTTTCCTTCATGGCGATCTACAGGAAGAAGTCTATTTGGAGCAACCACCTGGTTTTGTTGCTCAGGGGGAGTATGGGAAAGTTTGTAAGCTGAAGAAATCCTTGTATGGATTGAAGCAGAGTCCTCGTGCTTGGTTTGGAAAATTCAGTAAGGTTGTCCAGCAGTTTGGGTTAAAGAAAAGTCAGTGTGACCATTCAGTTTTCTACAGACAATCGAAAGCTGGAATTATTCTTCTTGTTGTTTATGTTGATGATATTGTGATTACAGGAAGTGATTTGGCAGGAATTTCTTACCTTAAGTCTTTCATGCAAGGGCAATTTCACACTAAAGATTTGGGTCAGTTGAAATATTTCTTGGGCATAGAAGTGTCGAGAAGTAAGAAGGGAATTTTCCTATCCCAAAGAAAATATGTTCTTGACTTACTTGCGGAAACTGGAAAACTAGGAGCTAAACCATGCAGTACTCCTATGGTTTCTAATGTACAACTTACAAAGGATGATGGTGATATCTTTGATGATCCAGAGAGATATCGGAGATTAGTTGGAAAATTGAATTATCTTACAGTAACTCGTCCAGATATCGCATTTCCAGTAAGTATTGTTAGTCAATTTATGGCTACTCCTACAGTCAAACATTGGGAAGCTCTAGAGCAAATCTTATGTTATTTAAAAGGAGCTCCTGGATTAGGAATACTGTACAGTGACCATGGACATACTTGCATTGAATGTTTTACGGATGCAGATTGGGCAGGATCCAAAATTGATAGGAGGTCAACTACAGGCTACTGTGTTTTTGTTGGAGGAAATTTAATATCTTGGAGGAGCAAGAAGCAAACTGTAGTATCCAGATCAAGTGCAGAATCTGAATATAGGGCTATGTCACAATCTATATGTGAAATATTATGGATTCGTCATTTACTTGCTGAAATTGGTATAAATTTCTCGTGTCCAGCAAAACTTTGGTGTGATAATCAGGCTGCTCTTCACATTGCTTCCAATCCAGTGTATCATGAGCGAACTAAACATATTGAAGTTGACTGTCACTTTATTCGTGAAAAGATTCAAGAAAATGTCATATCTACAGGACATGTGAAAACAGGAGAACAATTGGGTGATCTTTTTACAAAAGCTTTAACTGGATCTCGGGTAAAATATTTATGTAACAAGCTGGGCATGATTGACATCTATGCTCCAGCTTGAGGGGGAGTGTTAAATACCATAATCTTAGGAATAAATTCAGGAGCAAATTAGGGAGCTCCTTTTGACTTAGCCTTCATTTTCTTTGACTTAGGTTTCATTGAATGTTGTATAAATATATGTTTGATTATTAATACAAACTAATGAACAAGATTACCTGTGGATTTTCACACATTACTAAGCATGTCACATATAGCATAATAACTCTTAAATCAACATATCCAATACGAGTTTTTCTTTCTTGCAGCTATACATAACAATGCCAAAAAAAGATATATAATATCAATATAAATTCACAATTTCAAGGTATTTTTATGATTGCAGCTAGGACCAGGGAAAGATATACCAGGTGAAAATGAATTCAAAAATTAGATTACATATTATAAAAGGAGAAACACTGTAAAGTAGAGGTATATAAGCATATTGCACCTTCTGAATTAAAAAGTTTATTCTTAATATGTTTTGCAAGAAATTCCACACCTAGTACAAGAGCCCAACAGGCTTACCACTTTACGACATATCAATAACCAGTGAGAAGGACGTGAAGGGCATGATGCAAGCAGCAAGCGCATAATTGTTGCACGTACCAGATTACCAATCCTACAAAAATGAATATATTTAATATTTAAGAATGAAAAATACAAAAACCAAATTAACTTACATATAGCAGAAAAAGAATCACAAGAAATCATTAACTTACTCAGAATCAGTTTCTTCATCTAACATGTGAAACAAGTTATCTTCTATTTGCTCATCAATGACAGAAACCTGTTAAAAGTATTATCAAAACTAAGGATGAGCATTGGTCAGTTTGGTTACAAAATAACCAAAAACCGAATTTAACAGGGGAAAATGAGACTTGAAACCAAACTGCAATATTATGGTTCGGTTTTTGGTTTTGGGCTTATTTACGAGACCTAAATCCATTACAATTATAAATAAGCTCTAGTGCAAATATATATATATATACACACACGCATTCAAGTAACATTTAACATTTTTAAAAAACCTTGAAGAAAATCATAATATGAACAATATAATTATATAATATTTGAGTTATATAATAAAAGATAACTCTTAAATGGGGAAAAAATACAAGAGTCAATAAATCTGAATTATATATCATTCAAATTGTATGATAAAAGTACATTTAAATTACATAATAGAAAAATAATACTAGATTTAAAAAAAAAATTACAAGTAAATGTACACCTAAATTTCAGACAATTTGAATTATATAATAAAGAAAACTACTCCCTTTGACCTACCAAATTGTCACTTTTTGGAAAAAAAAAATTATTCCACCAAATTGTCACTTTGATAAATTCAAGATAACATTTAATGCATACCTTTCAATTTTATCCTTCATATAATGTCAATAAAATATTTAATAATTTAATTAATGTTTCTCTTTTTATACATACTACCTTCATATAATGTCAATAAAATATTTAATAATTTAATTAATGTTTCTCTTTTTATACATACTTTACTATGATAGCTTAAATTAAGAGGAGATATTTTAATCTATTCAATATAATTTTTCATAAAAATTAATAAAACTAATGATTACCTTAATTTTGGTAATTTGTGTAAGAAATGACAATTTGGTGGGACAGATGGAATATTACTTTTTGTAAATTTCAGCCAGTTCAATTCTTTTGCAGTTTTTGAACTTAATGACCAAACCAAACTGAATAACTAAATTTATTGAAAAAATAAAACTGAAATGAACTGAACAACCAAGTGACCAAACAGAATAATTTATTTTGGTCGGTTCACTTCAGTTATTCGGTTATAAATGAATTGTGCACCCCCCTAATCAGCACAAATATCTACAACTTGGATTGAGAATGTTTGCTGTCAGATAATATACTCACTGGATCCTTCTCAACGAGATGTCGTAGAGTAGAGATAGCAAGATGCCTCAAAGTAGGCTGCTTCCATCAAAACCAACTTGAATTAGAAGAACAAAAATGATATCAATTTGGTCCGGAATAAATTTCATGAAGTAAGTGATAAAACCTGTCTTGAAGAAAGAGTTGACAGAAGAGTTTGCACATGAAAATGCACAGAAACAGCTTGAGGGGCAAAGAGAACAAGTTGTTGAGTAAAACGTACGCTCCTATCAGATTGAATTAAAAAAAAAAAAAGGAAACATTCAGACAGAGAAAAGAGAATGTAAGAATTTTGGGATGACCACTAAGAAACTCCTGAAAATCATTTAGAACTATGAACCCAACGTGGAATAACTAATTGTACTCTAAAATTCAGTTACAAGTTGCAACCATGGAAAAAAAGTTGATCCAGCAATTGATTGCACATTGTAGCTTATTCTCTATTAAAATTGTAGCTTATTCTCTATTAAAATTGAGCATTTCCACAGAAAATGCTATAACTGTAAAATTCAATCAACCTTTTGGATCTTTCAGTTCAAAATCCAGAAACTATGGTTTGTTCTCTGTCATAAGCACTAGGAGGGAAACAAAGAAATAGCTCTATTTACAAACATCAAAATATGTATAAAAAGTAGAATAAATTGCAGACATACTCGAGCATAGTAGCAGTTTCTTGCCAGGATCTGATCTCTGCAATAACAGACTGGATATAGAATTCATCACATGAATTAGTTTAACATTGCAAACTAGATTACCAGCAATTGAAAGAAGAAAGGCAGTACATTATATCATATGAAATTGTGCTTCACATATAACGGAAAAATCAGTTAGACATACCTAGTGAGTTTTGAAAAAGCAAACAAAAAAAAAAAAATATATATATATATATATAAAAAGCCCAAAAGCAAGACTAATGCAGAAGTTCTCAACCAGAAATTACCTTGCAACGTGAAAAGAAGATGCTTCCAGGGGCTAGTTCAGGACCAAGTACAGCAACAATTGCATTTATAAGGCGGCCCACTCCTTGCTGAAGGTCGACCAATCCATTCTCTTCAGACAAAAGAATGTCCATAGCAAGGCCAAGTGTTGCCTGCAGAAAGAGAGAGAGAGAGAGAGATATGAGAGAGAAAAAGAAGAACATTATATAGGAAAATCAATGAATAATAAGTTGTAAGGCAACCTCAACTACAAAACTAACTAAAAAAACAAATTTATATTCTTCCAGCAAAGCATAAATACAAAAGGAATTATAGATGACCTTTGGAAATTTGAACCCAGTACAAACTACACAAAATCAAATACCTGGACATGAGATACATATGAGAATCCAGAAGCCTCAATGGTCAAAAGAAGTCCATGCAAAGACCAAATCTGTAAACTTGTGATTGTACTTTTTGCCAATGACGATAATGAGCTCACAGTGGGAGGCACTAAACTTGACAGAGCCATTCCCCCTGCACTGAAGATAAAAATGACAATTAGATAAGAAATTGAGGACAAAAATGCTATAAAATACTAACATTTGCATCAACCAGTACCATCAATGAACATCAAAGAGAATCCAGCACCACATAAATATCAAAATTGCACGTGTCTTAAACAAAGCTGCTAATGAGAAATGATTCTTGAACAATAATAGCAGTTCATCAGAAAGGAATGCAATTTTTGACTCATTTTATCTTTGACAAAGTGTGGGCAAACTAAGCCACCAACACAAACTCCATAATATGGAACCCATAGATTCTTCATCAATATTTCAGAGCTTTTCTATGGTATTAACTCAATTTTACTTATGCCTAGCATGCAGGCCTGCATGATGTGCCCTATATACATAGATGTATATATTCATCCATACATAAAAACATACATGCATAAATACATACACACACACATAAACAAATTCAGATATACACATACACATAAATATGTATATCTCTCTGTGTGATCATTTTCATTACATAAGAAGATATCACAAAACAATTAATACATCAGCCAACAAGTGCAGATACAAATGTAACATGAAAACTAGATATAGCATTAAGAAATAAAAAGGGTACATTACTAAAACCCCCCAACATTTGGTGCTATTTACATTTGCTTTATTGTTTTAACAAAGTCAGTTAACAAGCCTTAAAATTTAATAACATCAAGAATATCGTGCTTTTGTTAGGAGTTTATCCAAAATTCCATTAGTCTATACTTATAATTAGTCATAAGGCGAACAGTAATTACCATTATGAAGTGCACTCTTTTCAAAAGAAGCCAACTCCAGTTATTCGTGTGTGTGTGTGTGTGTGTGTGTGTGTGTGATAAGAATTTTTATGTTATAGGTTCTACATTAGAAACCTACAGATTCTTAATTATAGAATTATGGATGCAAAAATATAAAATTAAATAACTTAGAACTTTTTTTTTTAATATTTTGACCAGAGTATCCACCAGTAGTTGTTAGTACAAAACAACAAGGGGAGGGGACTGGTGGGTCTGAAGCCACTCCCTTGTGGGGCATATAAAGCGCCCATGTATGGCTGAACCGAGGTCTCAAAACCAGAGGCCCCCATTGCAAACAGATTGCTGGCCACCAAGCTAATGCCTGGTGGTTAACAAAATTAGACCTTTTCCATATTATATCAAGTACAATCAAATTAATTCGACCTAGTTTTATCTTACAAGCAAAACTAAATAATTAAATAAATTTCCTATAAAAAGATATTTCACCAATGATATGCTCTTTGCGCTGCTCAATATGCCTTTCTTTTGCAAACGTTTATTTTTTTTTTCAAATATGCTTTTCTTTGAGAAGTGCGGAACAGTCATTCAAAAACAAAGAAGCTATTTGTCACTAAAGTTGGATGTGAAAGGCTTTTTGTTTTATTGAAAAATACCATCCTTTATTTATCTATCCATTTTCCATAGGGGTGTGCAAAACCGACCCGAAAAATCCGAACAAACCAACCCGAATTTTGCATTCGGGTAGGATTGTAAGGGTTATTTGGCTCTGGTTGGAGGATTATATCAATTTCGGGTTTGGGTCGAGTGAAAACCTTGAAAAATCCGACTCGACCAAATTATATATAAAATTATATGCATTTTCATTTCAATGTAACTTGTTTGGCCAAGTGGTTATACATTTCTCCTAACTCGAGTTCAATTCTCAGTGGAGACTAGTTTTTATCATTTTTTACTTCTCTATATTTTTATCCTTTAAACCTAGTAAACTCAGTTGCCTGCCCCCATTTCACTTCTTCTTTGTTTGTTTCTCTCTCTTCAAACCTAATCCCTAAATCAGTAAATCGCACTACACTTGCCACTGCCCTTTGCATGTCACTGCCGCTTGTCGCCTTCCATTCTCCTTTGTGGCTAGTGCATCGAGTGCCGCTTTTCCCCGTTCGAGAATCTCCATCTGCTTTAACTGGGCAAGCTAGAATCCTTATGTTAGGTTGGTTGTTCAAAAGACTCTCTCTTTACCACTTGTATCTTCATCTTTTCGAAAGCCCAGGCCCTGGATCTTCAGTAGTCCTATTTCAGGTGCAATGCCTCTCCAATAAAGACCTCTTTCTCTCTTTCTTTTCTTTCTGCCCCTATTGATTAAAAGAGGATAAGCACAAAGGGGAGATTTGCTACAATGATTCTGAGTATTTTGATTTTGATTTTGATTTTGATTTTGATTTTGATTTTGATTTTGATTTTGATTTTTTTTTCTGTCGTAAAATCTCTAATTCAACCTTTAATTCTTTAAAGAAAGCTTTGATTTAGGATTCCATGTTTAATTTGTTGTTCACTTGTTCTTTTTCGGATTTGGGTTTTCTATTTCCTTTTATTAATGCAGGGTTTTTTGTTGCTTACTAGTTTATATATATTGATTGCTTTTTTTTTTCTCAAGATTGCTGGTGTATAATTTCTGTTTTCCAATTTTACGTTGTTATTTTATATATAGTGATTGCTGGTTTTAATTTCTGGTTTTCCAATTTCTGTATGTTTTCCAAAGAATACTATGCATATGTAGTGTTCGGGTTGAATAGGTTTGTTCAGTTCAGGGCCCGTAAATTTCGCGTTAGTCGATTCGGGGCCCATTCTATAGTTAGGGTCAATTTGGTTTAGATATGAGGCCTTTGTTAGGGTTTCGAGTGAACCAGACCGATGCACACCCCCTAATTTTCCATGTATTTAGTATTACAATTATACTCTTTTTTCTAAAAGGAACCTGTACTCCTGTTTATTTTATTTGTCTTTTTTATCATATGTGTACAAAATACATCATCAAGATTTAAGAACCCAATATTTATAATCATTCATTTATATCTCTTAAGTTTAAATTATCAAATAATTGGTCAAACACAACAAAAACTTATCTAATTAATACACAATTTAAAATTTGAACACAATGAAAAAATTTCCTAAAATATCAAAAATAGTGCAATTAAAAGCAATAGGTGCAATTTAGGAATCTTACGGCCATTTGTTTCAACTAATCAAACTAATCAAAAAGCAAGAACTCATTCATATGCACCACCCAATTATGATAAACAAAAATTCAAAAATTTTGAGAATGAGAGTGCCTATGTATATCTGATAGTCAAGGGCAAGGGTGAGAGAGACTTAAAGTATATGCTATCTCACCTGTGATGAATGCATCCAAGGGCAAATGCAATTGACCCTGCATAGTTTGAGTCCGTTGCCCCAGTAAGATCACCAAGAAGCAACCTAGTCTGTTTATCATCATATTAGGGAGTGACAGAGAGCAGGGCAGGGTCAATCAGAACTAACAGATTAATACTTAAACTTAGAAAGAGGTATCAGATACATTGGCAGATAAGTAAAATATTACTTTGTTTGACATGAAATGAGAATTTCAGTATCAAATAAGATATGATATTTTTGTGTCTAAAATAAATTAAAAACGAGTATACAGTAGCACAGACATCAAAAATAACTAACCATTCTGGCTGTGAAGACATCATTTCCAAGGCGAGCTAGAAGACCAAGACCTTCTGCTGATGCTCTACTTTGGGATGCACATATGTCTCCCTCTGCCAGAATACTCTGTCATAATAGAATATTAAATGGATACTCGAGGTGATTGCGAAGCAGTAAAAGATTCCAATTTTAATTAAAAAAGAAGAAAACCTTATTACAGAAGAAAACAGAGATTACAGTGGGAGAACATCCCACTAAAAACTCAGTACCTGAAATATAGCTTGTACTGTATTTAATATCTCAGATCCTAAAGGTTGAGGACGTAAAGCAATCAGAACCTAAACAAAAACAGAATCAGAAGTACTGCTCGACCCTATATATATATAGCTTTAAGCAGGTAAAACAAGTATGCAAGCACCTTCAGACCAGCAAGTAACCCCACACATATATTTGTAAGGCTCGCCACATGCCATGTTTGCCTCTTCCCTGCTTTTAGACACTGCTCTATCATTCCTAGAAGTTGCAGCATCCCACTGTTATCCTGTGTCCGAAATCATGAGAGACCGAGGATCATTAGACATCCCACTTATGCACTAAAAACATACACCCAACTTCCATACCTGAGAAGCAAAAATGATTCCAAGACACAGAAGCATCTGGTTCACCAATGTCTTCTTTATTGTTTCCGGCTTCAAGAATAAAAGTAATACTCAGAATAGGATTTAAGAAATTCAAAGAAGAGAAACAACAGTTAAAACAAAAATGATACTCAGAATAGGATTTAAGAAAATCAAAGAAGAGAAACAACAGTTAAAACAACAATGATGATAAAACATCTAAACATAACTATAAACACTTCACAATTTTTAAAGGCAACTGCAGGTTTAAAATTGAAAGATTTGAGGTGCAAGAAAATGCTGATAACTAGCCTGTGCCTTCTTTGCAGCATTGGGAGTGCTAAATGGAAACGAACACGTGTATTTAAAATCTGAAGCTTATCCTTACTTTGTTAGAGGACAAGGTGTTTTGTCTGACTTCTCACAAGGGTCTGTTTCACAGAACCCTATGCAGAAGTATATTCAAGTCTCATTCAACTTCACAGGAAAGCTTATCCTTCAAGGTCTAGTCTTCTTTTCCTCTATTCCAAATACATACATACATGCATTTATCTGGGTGTGTATAATACATGCCTACATGCATGCATACTTACAAACAGACACGCGCACATGTGCACACCACAGACACACAAAACAACCAAAATCACATATAAAGGCA
Source organism: Excoecaria cochinchinensis (assembly GCA_947683425.1). Classification (NCBI taxonomy): domain Eukaryota; kingdom Viridiplantae; phylum Streptophyta; class Magnoliopsida; order Malpighiales; family Euphorbiaceae; genus Excoecaria; species Excoecaria cochinchinensis. The sequence goes on from CANTUQ010000187.1 coordinate 2,868,479, forward strand.
ACAAATAAGTACCCTCCAAAAGCCAAGTGGCACTTAAAGGTTTAGGTCATTAAGATGTGGAGTGTAAGTAAATGATCAATTTATCATCACATGACTGGGAAGATATTAACATGAGATTGAAAAGAATTATAGATCAAGAGTGAAATGGCAAACTCATATGAACAAAAATAAATAAATAAATACTAAGAAAACCATAGAACAAAGTGCCCAGTTAATTGTTACGGTAACATCACAAGAAGCAGTTATTACTTGAGGAAAGCTTGACACTTCATTCTCCCATACGCATGGCATAAGGCCATCTTTTCCACCTTGAAAAGACCGAAGTTCATCTTCAAACCAATCTCTGATTGAAGATATCAAGAAAAAAACTTAACTATTAAGTTAAAGGGATGAGAAAAAGAGCTTGAACTTGCCTGAAAGTAAATAGCCTATAAAAAAGAAAAGTGAGAAGATGTGTAACTGAATGCCTAAGCTAATTGAGGCCTCCATCTTGTTTTTGGGTCTCCCAATTGTAATAATGCACAACCAACAGAAGTGATACAAGTTGTATAAATTGGTTGAAGAAGACTGAAAAGTACATACCTTCCAGGAATCCAAGGACCCAAACATGCGTCTCTTTTGTCAAGCAGCAACCTCAAGCATGAGCTTTCCTCACATCTAGAAGCATCTCTTTTATATGACCAAACATAAAAGAATGAAATAGCAAGTCAGCCATACAAAGAATCCATGAGTAAGCAAAAGTTAAAAATTCTTGCATGTTAAGACAAATTGGTAGGCTAACATCAAGGTAACAAAGAAAACTTAGAACAAACTATTACAACATGACTGTAGGAAAATAGTTACCTATAGGGAATTGTACATAATTGGAGAATCCGGGGATGCTCACTTTTATATGCCATTGGATCAGGAAGTGATTGATACGCCACTAATGTTCTGATGATGAATATGTCAACTGATGGCTGAATATTTGATAGTTCTTTGCTTTCTAGCAGTATAACATAGGACAGAGCACTGCTCTCAAATAAACATAGAAAACTCTCAATAGTGTAAACATTCGTTGATATTGTCTGAAATCATTTGGTAACGGAGATGGAGGAATGAACATAATAAAACTCTACCTATTTAGGTATACAATTACTGGTTGAAGTAGGACCTTGTTGTTCATGGCATCTTGAGAAACAAAGCACTTTATAAAGGCTGTGAGGGCCTCAACAGCAGCAGACCACACACTGTGCATGGGGACAAAATCGAAGATAAATGTTGGCAATTTAAGTTGGTAAAAAGAAACAATAATGAGAGTAAAACAAAATTGTGAAAGTAAAGGTAATTTCAATATTTGACCTCTTTGCATGACAGTAGTTTTTTCATCTTAGCTTTTCTAAATGATAAACAGGCACAAGTACTAAAATTAATGATTGCAGTCATTAAAAGAACACATTCTAAATATAATCATTTCCCTAAACTATCTGCAGGCCCAGAAATGCGTTTATAGCTAAGGCCTCAAGATTTGGTGCTTGGCCTTAGTACTTACCTAGTGCTACTACACTGCTTTGTTTTATCTAAGCATCTAGGCGAATACCAAGCCCTCTGCTAACGGTGATGTAAACCAAATCAAAATATTGACTTTTAGCTTACCAAATCCTTGATGTAAAATCTTCAATTTGCTTAAATTCCTCCTCTGGATTCCGACCAAAAAGAGGAGCCCATAACGTAAGAATATCAAAGACCTCATCTTCTAGCTCCTACAGGGTTCAAGAATATCACCACATCATGCATGTAGCATCCAGGGGAGAAAAAATAAATAAATAAATATGTAAATAACTAGCAACCTCCTTTGATATGGAAGACAAAACAGAGGACAGAAGAAGCCATCCAGATTCCTTTTCAACTGTTGCAGCCACAGGGTTGTGACTGGATTCTGTCAGCATTTTCTTTGAAACTTCAAGCACTGATCTCGGCAATCTAAGTTCAGTAACATGGTTGTGAGGTCTTGTAAAACAGTCAAAATATGATACAAGTACAAAAACAATAGGCAAAAAAAAAATGAAGAAAATAATGGGCAGAGCCACACTGGCATGTGCTCAACAACCAAGAACCAAAATCCATTAAACAAAACATGATAAACTTCAGAACCAGCAAATTTTGGACAGAGTTTAGTGGCCAAGGAACCAAATATTGCTTTGCAGAATTTTATGAAAAGAGATTTTCTTATTATTTCACTTATGAATAAACAATCAATGTACAAGAGATTTTATACAGAAACCCTATGACTAATTAGGAACAGCTAGCCTATTAATTACAGAATTAATAAATTAAGGCAACAAATCACAATAGTCAACACTCTCCTCCAAGTTGGTGCAAAAAAATTTTCCGTGCCCAACTTGCAAATTAAGATTATGAAAGGCTCGACTATTGAGTCCTTTTGTGAAAATATCAGCTAGCTGTCTTTTCGAAGTCACGTGGAATAAACTCAAGACATCATTAGTTAGCTTTTCTTTGATGAAGAGTCGATCAATTTCGACGTGCTTCGTCAGGTCATGTTGAACAGGATTATAAGTCATACTGATTGCAGTTTTGTTATCACAATACAAGAATAGTTTGTCTTTTCCAACCAACTTTAGCTCTGCTAGTAACTTCCGCAGCCATAAGAGCTCACAGAAAGCTTGAGCCATAATTTTATATTCTGTTTCTGCACTAGATCTAGCAACCACACTCTATTTCTTGCTTCTCCAAGTGACCAAATTACATCCCACAAGTGTACAATAACAAGAGGTGGATCTACTGTCATCTAGAGATCCAGCCCAATCTGCATCTGTAAATGCTTTAATTCGAATATTACCATCTTTGGAGAATAGAAAACCTTTTTCCTGAAGCTGACTTTAGATACTGCAAAATGTGAAAAACAGCCTACAGATAAGATTTTATAGGATCATGCATAAATTGGCTTACCAAGCTAACTATATAAGCAATATCTGGTCTGATGTGAGACACGTAGATGAGCGTTCCAACAAATCTCTGATATTTGCCTTTATCAACTGATTCCCCAATTCCCGCTTGCTGCTTATGGTTACTTTTAATGGGCGATTCTACTGGTTTACATCATAGCATGCCAATTTCATCCAAAAGATCCAGAATGTATTTGCTCTGAGAAATGAAGATTCCTTTGGTTCTCAAAAAGTATGGTAACTTTTTGAGATCTTTGATCTCAAACTCCTGGGCTAAGAGCTTCTTTAGCCAAGCCACTCCTCCTTTGTCATCTCTTGTCATCACTATGTCATCAACATAAATAATAAAAGAGTGATCTTACCCTTGTAGTGTATCATAAAGAGTATATAATCAGCATTACTCTATTGATACCCAAAAGAGATCATGGCCCTGCTAAATCTATCAAACCAAGCTCTTGGAGATTGTTTCAACCCATACAAGACTTTCTTCAGTCTACACATCTTTCCTTGAGTTATCTCATTTTCAAAATCAGGAGGAAGCTCCATGTAAACCTCTTCTTCAAGGTCTCCATGTAAGAATGCATTTTTTACATCAAATTGCTACAAATCCAAATCCAAGCTCTTGGAGATTGTTTCAACCCATACAAGACTTTCTTCAGTCTACACATCTTTCCTTGAGTTATCTCATTTTCAACATCAGGAGGAAGCTCCATGTAAACCTCTTCTTCAAGGTCTCCATGTAAGAATGCATTTTTTACATCAAATTGCTACAAATCCAAATCCAAGTTAGTTGCACAGGATAGCAAGATTCTGATTGTATTCATTTTGGCAACAGGTGCAAATGTCTCCTGATAATCAATTCCATAAGTCTAAGTGAATCCCTTTGCCACTAGTCTGGTTTTGAATTTTTCAATCAAAGCATTAGCTTTGTGTCTTATTGTGAATACCCACTTAAACCTCCAATTTCTTGTTTGTTGGAGAAGTAACCAGTTCCCAAGTCTCATTTTTGGACAAAGCCTTCATTTCTTCAACCATAGCTTGCTTTCACGTAGGATCTGTAAAAACTTCCCTCCAATCCTGTGGAATAGACACAGAAGAAATAGACAAGAAAAATGCTCTATAGGATGGGGATAAGGAATCATCAGAGACAAAGTTAGATAGAGGATGTTTGATACTGGACCTAACCCCTTTTCTGTGAGCAATAGACATGTCCAAATTATCAGTGAAATTAGAATTTAAAGATAACTAACTAGAAAAAGAGAATTCTTGACATAAAGTAAGATGCACGATGGCTTCTTCTGTCCTGTTTCTCCTCGAATATCTCATCAAATTAGGTTCATCCAAACGTCCAATAGTCTCCCCTTGGACAGTAGTCTCCACTTGAACTCCAATAGTCTCCTCCTGAACCTGTTCCCCCACAAAACTCTCCCAGGATAAAGTCATCAAGAGTTATAATAGGTACCACCTCTTCTCTCTCATTACTTTCATCCCTGAGGAGGTGACTGGATAGTACCAAAATAAGGTTTATTTTCTCTCAAAGTCAAATCCATGCTAACAAAATACTTTCTAGATGGAGGATGATAACACTTATAACCCTTTTGTGTTCGAGAATACCCACTAAACACACATCTAAGAGCCCTTGGGTCTAGTTTGCCAACATTTCTAGTATGAATAAAACAAATACACCCAAACACCTTTAGGGAAACAGTATAGGCATTTTTCTCTTGTAACACTTCCAAATGACTCTTAAAGTTAAAAGCTTTGAGAGGCATTCTATTGCTAAAATTGCATCCCCCTAGTAAGGCTTTGGAAGATTTATAGTAAACATAAGAGAACTAGCCACTTCCAAACAGAGCCTATTTTTCCTTTCAGCTACCCGATTTTGTGCACTAGTATAAGGACAACTAGTTTGGTTTATTATCACATTGTACTCCAAGTAAATAGCAAACCTTCATGTACTCTGTGCCATTATCTGTTCTCAAAATTTTTACTTTAGCATCAAACTGAGTACAAAGTATCTTATGAAAAGATTGAAAACAAGAAAACACATCACTCTTTGCTTTTATCAAATATACTCATGTCATTCTAGTGCAACAATCAATAAATATAATGAACCACCGACTACCCGATAATGAAGCATTTTTAGTAGGTTCCCAAACATCAAAATGGATGATAGTAAAGGGAACAAAACTTCTATTATTACTCGATGGATAAGAACTCCTAGTGTGTGTAGCAAGTTCACAAGCATCACAAACCAAAGAATCAAACTTAGCACTCTTAAACAGATTAGGATATAATTTCTCCAAAATAAAAAATGATGGATGTCCTAACCATCTGTGCCATTGAATGATTTCTTTATTAGCATCATTACTCACACCCAAAAAAGCTTGCATTTTACCAGGAACAAGGCTGCTGCTATTGTCCAGGATATATAAGCCATCATGCAACCTACTGATGCCAATCCACTCTCCTGTTTTAAGGTCCTGTAAAATACAATGTGTAGGAAAAAAATTCTACTTTGCAGTTAAGAGAATTAGTTATGGAACTAACAGATAGGAGATTAGCAGGAAAGTGAGGTATATAAAGAACATAAGAGAATTTAATGATTGGAGTACAGTCACTAGAACCTACTCCAGATACCAAAATAAGAGACTCATACTCGTCTGCTATTTGGACATTATCTCCTTTTTTAGTTCGAGAATAAGAAATAAAATCTCTCGAAGGACCTGCCATATGACTGTTTGGGGTGGAATTTTCACTCTTCTTAGATAAATCAGCTGCCTTATTATCCATCATAATAGCAAACCAATACCGGTAGGACAGGAAAAGAAACCTCGGAGAACCTGGACAGGAAACCCAAATACAGAACATGTTCACGAGAAGCCAAAAAACCAAAGACTTCAAAAACGACCGAAGAGTAGCTAGTCAGAATCGGAGAAGGCCGGCGAACAGATCTGGGTAGAATCAGGCGACAGATGGTGGCCAGAGGATGGTACACTCGCTACATGCGCAGGCGAGTGGACAAGGAGCTGAAAGCTTCTGGCGGCACGTGTACTCACACGCAAGGTCAGACAGCACCGAAATGTTGGGTACGGGCCGAACTTGGCCTTGGCTTTGCTCCAGTGAGAGCAATGTCAAAAGAGGAGGGACGAAACATGATCTCTTTAAACTTGCCAAAAAATGGAATACCGTACCTACTACTTAAGGGTGTAAACTCAAGCTTCAATGTAGCAAAGTCTCTGATACCATGAAAAATTTTATCAAAAGAGATTCTCTTATTATCTCACTTATGAATAAACAATCAATGTACAAGGGATTTTATACAGAAAGCCTATGACTAATTAGGAAATATACAGCAAGCCTATTAATTACAGATTTAACAAATTAAGTAACAAATCATAATAGTCAACATGCTTTAAATTATTTTATCAAGTCACATGTTAAAATATTATTCAGATATCAGAATTTGCAATACCTCAATTCATATATCAGCAAGAAAAATAATGAGTTTATTTCAACTCGTGCTTATTTTTTTGTGAATGCATTCCATGATTAACCCCTTGGAATCAGCAAAATTTCAGCTGACAAAATCATTAAGATAGTTGAAATGGAGATGTGCAACAAAAATTTCAAAAGGACCAGCGTTCCAATTCCAAAATTATCAATGAATAACTGTTGGAAAACATCGAAGTGATGAATCATTTTGCAACCAGTTTAACTCCTTAATGGCACAAACATGAGATATTTTGGGAAGATTTTAAGCTCTGTTTAATTTCTACTAGTCTTTGTAATTTGTGCAAAGCTTCCCTTGGAAGCTGATGACATGTATAAACGCCTAAAAAACTAAATGAAAAGTGAGGAGAGAGTTAGAGTTATCATGAATCTTCTTTTTCTTGTGTTAATTAGGCCATCTTACCCTTCTTTTCTGTTGTTTAGATTTTCCAGCAACACACACACACCAAAAAAAAAAGAGAAAGAAAGTTGTTATCTTACTGAGTGAAATTTACATTTTAGTTGCTGTGAACTCTGTGCAGCTCTCTTTATTTTTGTTCAAACTCTTTATGTTCCTGATTTTAAGTTTATGTTAATGCTTCTTTCTTGAAGTTTATTTTAATGCCGCTAATCTCCTCTCCAAAACCCATATAATAGCATATCTACAAAATGATCATCATCCAGTCTGCCTTCATGTTAACGTAGAGGCCTTGATGGAAGAACTATCCTACTGAAACAAGACTGAAAGACAATTTGCAAGATTACCAAGCTGAGCGAGGAACAGAACAATGCCAAAACAAGTTAGCTCTTGAAGAGGGAGGGAACATGGCTACAGAGGAGAACAGGGGGAAAGAAAGAACAAGAGAGAGTCATCACCTTGCAGGATAACCAAGGGGTAACTTCGGAGAGATGGAGACCAAAGCTGCCAAGACTGAAGCTTGTCCATGCAAGGAATCAAGCTCAATTTTCAAACTATTTCCCTGCATATAATTTAAAAAAAAAAAAAAAGAGAAAAATTATAATTTATATCTAAACCAAAGTGAAAGTAAAAGCATTCTACATAGAGAAAATGGGCACTAGATAGCAAAGCATTCTACATAGTGAAGAAAAATGTATATACCATTCCCCTTACAATGCAAAGAGACTTTTTCCACAGCTTTGAAGCCATAATTTCTAATTTATAGGGCAGCAACCTTATTTTCCACTTACAAAAGTAAGAATTAATAAAAGAATGCTCATAAATTGAGAAACCAGTGTAATTGCAAAGTGATTTCATTATAACTTCTTGAAAAGATTAATCAAGAACATACTTGCAAATACAAATTTGGTACCCAGAAAACAATAGTAGATGTGAAAGTAAGAAATAAAGATAGGCAAGGTTAAAGGGCAAGATAAACAAACAAAGAAAATAAAAAAAAGAAGCAAAATAAAACCAAAAACTATTCAGGTTTTCACAATATAGAATGGTTTATCTTAAGGGAACTTTATTACAAAAAATGACTGCAATGAATGAGCCACCATTTTTAAAGGGGTATAAGTTTGTTGCAGATGTGTTTATAGGAAGAAAGTATGACACAGTTATTTCTTTTTACAGATAAGTTTACATGAATAAAGTATGAAGCTTGGGACCAGTAGCAAAGCATAAGGATCAAGCAGCAAGCAGCAGCAAAAACATTCCTAATTTGGTTCTACTAGCTCATATTTTATATTTTTATAATTAGAATTATGAGTTTTCCTATTTTTTTATGTACTATTTAAATTGAAAATAATTGAGAAATAAAACAAGCAAAAAATTTATCAAAAATTGAAGAGGTTCACTCTCTCTGCCTAACAATTCTAAGAGGTTTAAGGCTCCCTTTATCCAATGAGCCTAAGGTTTGGAGCTCCCTTTGATGAGCTTCCGGTTCATTACTGTTAACTGATCCATAATCCAGGAACATAACAAAGTGCCCCATCTTGCAAGACTCTTTTGTCCAATTCTGACATAAGGTTAGTAATCTACTTATTTAGCCAACCGAAAGAAAACAGCCTGCATAGTAAGTTTATATAAACATTGAAATGCATTATTTTTTTGCATAAGCAAAATTGCAGAGCTTGGAAATAAATGCCAACTATTCATCAAACAGCTAATCCTTGCCAATGTACACTGATTTGGTTCTTACATTGAAGCTTCAAGAGGAACTGTTGCGTTTACTCTCAACAAAAGGGAAGAAATAAAATAGCTTTTGTATTTACAAAGTAGAGAGATTTGCATCAATTACCTTTTCAAATGAAACATTTTCTCTCAAAGCACTTAGGGTGGTTACTCCATAGGAAATCAAACCACCAAAAGAAGTAGGATCAACTTCTACCACCACACGCAATGTTAGAGCAGCCTCAATGCGTACCTAGCCAACATGATTAATTTAATGTTCAACTACTACAGAAATTACAGAAGAATCAAAACACTGCATCATAAAGACAGTATGATCACTGTACAAAAATGTGATTACCCGTAATGGATGAGTTAATATCATTGTTTTAAAAACCGGCCAGGCCTTTGAAATGAAATAACATTTTTTTTCATTTTAGTAATTAACATATATTTATTTGCCATATTTGAAATGAAACAAAATACACATACAGCAAATTAAAGACCAGTATCTTGAAATTTATATTCTATAAATACTTTAAACAAGAGTATGTATAGTTATAAAATGTAAAATTATCTATCACAGTACTGTTTATTTTATTCAAATTTCGCAATACTTAATATGAGAATTTATTATAGTTCAAATAATATCTCGAAATAAAGGTCTCTGGTTGCTAATTTATTTAATTTTCTTACAACTATTAACAAGTTTAATATATATTTACTCCTGGAACTGAATCTTAAAACCATATGCAGTGCCTGTACAAGTTTGAAGGCTGTAATGGAAACCTTGGTTATGGGAGATGTGTAATCTAAATAGATTCACAATATATAAAATTTGCCACCTCTTCTACACCATAAAAATTAAAGAATGTCCTCATTATAACTTGTAAGGTAGACTAGGTAGTTCATAACACCCTCAAGTACTTACAAGTTGCGAAGAGTGGGATACTGCAGCGACAACTGTGTCATCAATTACTTCCTTGAATTCTGATGGAACCTGTACATGGACAGGTCAATTACCTCCTCAATAAAACAACAGAAGATTCAAGCCAATGATAGTAATAAGTAATACTGGCAGACAAAGACAACTAAGAATGTATAGAGAAAATAAGCATAAAAGCCATTTACAACGATGCATAATAGGACCTGGCTAGGCTTCTCAAATTAAATGAGAACTACAGATTGTCAGATAACCAGCGGAGATAAAAGCAACATAGTTGAGGAACATTTATGATATATATTTCAATCCAATCAAAAGATGCCAACTTTAAACAGCAGATGCAGCAAGGCAAAGTTGATATTTGAAAATATGTATGACAATTCAAGTTAAAGAAAATAAGAATAGGAAATAATAATAATTCAAGATAAAGAAATTGTATAAAAAGGGACAGGAAATTTTCTAAAAAATATATAACAATCCAGGATAAAGAAAATAGGCGCCAACAAGTTAAAGGAAGAAAAATAAAAACAGAAAGAAAGGAAATTATACCAATTCAAGATAAGAAAATCTCCTAAACTAGGCAAGACAAGAAGAAAAGGCAACATAGAAACACGGATGAAGGAAAAAACGCACTAAAAGGTAGTGCCCTCTAGTCCTCCAGATAACATTAAAGTGACTCTCTGAAAGCCCCCCAAAGCATAACCTCATTAAGAGGCTAGAAAAACAACCTTGTTCAACCACAACAAATAAAAATTTTATTTTTGAATGCAAGCATTCTGTCAAACAACTCCTCCAATCATCACAACAAAAGTCCATTTCCAAAAAAAACTTAAGCATCACTTCTCACATTCAATGATCTCCATCTTACACCAGTAAAAGACTCAATCATAAATGGAAATACCCCACTCCCCTAAAAAACACCGTAAAAGGCATTGACAATGGCCCAAGCTACTTCATACTGTAAAAGCAAGCAAGGATGAGATTGCTCTACCTGCATCATGTCATGTTAGAATTAAGAGAAATATTTTATAAGGCTGAATTCACCATATTCAGAATTACACACCAAAAAAACCCTCACCTTGCACCTCACATTAACTTCATAAATTTTAAAAGACCACTAATGAAGTCAGGGATAAAGATATAATGATTTGCACGTAAAATTAAACTAATCATGCACCAATCCAGGGGAAAGTAGGTAGCCAACATCGTATCAGATCTGTACAACTAAAAGAATCTCTGAGACTTATGTTGAACTCAACTCAATGAGGCCCCAATCTCAGACTCCCTAATGCTCAACTGCATAGATTATTCTTCTTAAAATTTTAACCCATTCACTTTCAGCAAGCTGTTATCATGCTATACATTTTTACTGCTATAGTTCAACTTTTACTCCAATAACATCCTTTTGTACAGTTTCATCATGGTGTGCATAGGCATGTCCATGGTCAAACGATCTTTAGAAACACTACCTCATTTTCAACAATTCCTACAGATGAATGGTTTATTACTTGTTCTTTCCTCATCTCAATTCCACTGGACACATTGGCTTTCACAGCTGAAACTCACTTTCAAAAGTATAACTACACCAATCATTGTTCGAAAGAATTTCTCTTTTCATTTTTCTGGACATGAGGAAAAAGATTCAATGGCATAAACATTGCAGACTATATCTTCCCTTAAAAAAAATAAAAGAAAATTAAAAAATTAAAAGAAAAATTAAAAAAAAAATGCTTCATCCCAACATATCCACAACTCTAACTAAAAATAAAATGAAAAACTTTAATAATGCTCAATTATCACATTTCACATCAAAATACTCCTTTAAATACAACCGCCCAACCGATATATTAAAGATCAGAATGTTCTTGGTAGACAATTCATCGAAAACACATACAGAACATTGTCATTATCTCTGAACCCCTTTTCCTTTCATCAAAAAATAAAAAATTATTAATTTATTTCATAAAAAAAATGACATCTACACCCAAAATTTTTCATCAATACACCAGATAACTAATTCCAAACATAACAATAAGCAGTTTAATAGAAGAAAGTGCATCACAAAAAGTCATCCACATTTGTCTAGAATGTACATTTCTAGGGAATTTGCTAATTGGAGGCCAAGTATAACACTAAGTTTAGATTGGATTTTTATTCACCCAACTATAGTAATATAGTACCACTGACTTTAGATGGAATTCGAAATATTAATTGCTAAAAGAAAAGCAAACATGAGTTACTCAGTGACAAACACCTAGAATGGATTGTTGAAGAACTATAAGAAGTCCAAACTATCCTAGCAAAACTAAAATCAGACTAGAAAGAATCAAGGAGTATAAGTAACATGGTAAAATCTATCATCTTCCTATCATTAAGCTTTCCTGGAAAATATAACTTTTATAAAATAGAGTATTTATGGAGGTAAAGAAAACCTTGAATTGGTGGATCCTGAAAAGCACAGACTATAAATTTCCAAGAAACAAAAAATCATAGACTAAGGTTCTATTTTCTCATATCTCTCAAAAGCAATTGCACGACCATATACCAGATTCATGGTAGGTAGTGCTTCAAACATATGCCACATCAATCTACTCCCTGACAATCATGGTGCTTTGAACCTATGCAAAATAATCTCCTTACAATCTCATTTATACAATGAAACCTTAAGTGTCAAATAAATTCCTAATCCTATACATCAATGAGATAAGTGCCACCACAACTAGGGGTGTGCAAATGGTCGGTTCGGTTCGGTTTTGGACCGAACCGAACCGAACTTTCAAAAATTTAAGAACTGAACCGCAGACCGAAACTTTTAGGACCGAAACCGAATAGACCGAATTAATTTCGATCGGTTTGATTCGGTCCAATCGGTTTTTTTCAAGTAAGATGGGCCTAGGCTAGTTATTGGAAACGGGTCGGGTTAACCCACCCTTAACCCGACCCGACAACCCCTAAAAGCCATCTCTGTTTTCTTCCTCAATCTCATTTTGCTTTCTCTCTCTTTACCCATCAAACACATCCCCCCCCCTCTCTCTCTCTCTCTCTGTCCTTCCCTCTCCTCTGCTTCTCCGCCCATCCGCTGTCGGTCCACCTCCTCGACAGATCTGGTCCTCGTGCCCCCCCCCAGGCCTATCGCCCCTCTTCTCTCTCCCTCCCTCCCTCTCGACAGATCCGGTCCCCCTCGCCACTCCCCCACCGCCGGCGCTCGCCCCCTCATTGCCATAAGAAATCGGGCAACTGTATTGGTTTTTCTGTGTGTTGGTATATATATATATATATATATATATATATATATATATATATATATATATATATATATATATATACTGTGTTTCTTTGGTTGTTTTTGAGGATAAGAATTTCAATTTTATATATATATATATATACTGTGTTTTTTTGTTGTTTTTGAGGATAAGAATTTCAATTTGAAAGAAAAAGGAGATTACTGTGTTTTTTTGGTTGAAAAGAAAAGGGAGATCACTGTGTTTTTTTGGTTGTCTTCGATTGTTTTTGAGAATAAGAATTTCAATTTGAAAGAAAAGGGAGATTACTGTGATTTTTTGGTTGTCTTCGAAAGCAACACAGTGTGTGTGTGTGTGTATATATATATATATATATGAGCAAAACGGTGAGGATTGGGAGTTCGGTTGGTTCGGTTCCTTCGGTTTCACAATTTCAAGAACCGAACCGAACTATCCGAAATTTAATTTCGGTTTAGAACCGAAAACCGAAAAAACCGAACCAAATAGATCAAAATTCATTCGGTTCGATTTTCGGTTCCGATTCGGTTCTGCACAGCCCTAACCACAACAAACAAAATATCATGTCTGAGCAAGGTACTCAACACGAGCCACTAGTTAGTAAATGTACAGACCCACAACACAAGTCAACCATCATAACCTAAATAAGTACAACAAACATAAAAGAGACTAAACTTAATACAAACATAAATAAAGATCAGCTCGACGTGTCTAATGATAGTGTACTTTACAACTCCAATTAAGAATATTCTGGGGTAATACTCATGCTTTGCTTTTTCTTTGGTCTAAACAAATACGCAAATCACATCATAATTCACTTCAAAGTGGGACAATTCAGACTAAAATTCATTATTCTCATCCAATCATAATTTAACCAGCAAAAAGCTTCAAGAAATGAATAAAGATAAACTAAAAAAAGAAAATGGTTAGCAGCTCCTTCTAACTCTTGCAATTCCCACAGATTTTCTAATAACAGGAAGCAACACCAGAACTGCACTCAAATGATAATTTGATGCCGTTTCATTCTTTCGAGACCAACTCAAAAACTTCAACTGCGCCTCATTTTCTTGGCCATCAATTGCATGCTGATTTAACCACTAATTGCATATTTAGAAATCAAAAGATCATCAGGAAATCCAAATTTCATAACCAGAATTTATACCAATTTCACCACACACTCAAGAAGATTGGACACCGATTCAGTAGCTCAATGAATTAAATAAACAGCAGAAAATAAAGAAGCACAGAATCATCTTACTTGTCATAAGAAGCTAAGCTTAAGTAATATCTCACTTGTACAGATACTTGACATATGGATGATTAACAACATATCAAACTAACAATAAAAATATACATTACGTAAATCTATGCAGTGATGTTTGAGATACTATTATAAGAGTTACAAGGACCCTTCAGCATTAATAGACCTCCTAAAAGGCCATGCTAATCTTCACATATATCACAGTTCCCAATTTTGCATATGTTTCCACAAACCATATCATCTTGTAACAATGAAATGCTCACAAATAAGACAGATTAATTACTTGAATAATATAAAACCAAATCCACAACTAGCATTATGCAATGTAGTTCTAATGAAGAAAAAGTTTTCCCTAGTCTAAATCAAGTTAATTACAGTGCTAAGCTTGGTGTTATCTCACATAAAAGTATGCATTTCTGAGGACCAAAGAATTAGATAAAGGCCACTATGACTCACCTCTCCCAATGTTTTTAAGGTGTATGACAAAGTACGTAAAGCAGCGATTTTCATTGAAGGACTGGCATCAGCAGACTCAAGCTGCAATTTCCATATGATTAGCATCATGACAAAAATCAAATCATTTTGGTGTATCTCTCCAAATTATATTAATAGACCTGCTTTCCAAGGAAAACCAAAAAGCTCCTTTGGGTAGGTTCAGTCATCTGATCAGTTACACCAACTCGTAATATATAAAGAATGCATGCCTTCAGAAATCAAAAGAAGAATTAGTGAGAAACTTCAATTACAAACAATGCTTTTGACATACAGCAATTTGATTTCATATTTTAAACATTTCATATTATCACATGGGGAATGGGGTTTGTCAAACTACATTTTATAGTCTTTTCAGTGGGAAAGGAAAAAAAAAAGAAAGAGAAGATGAGCAGGTTTGGTGGCAGAAAAACATGCTAAAATTCTCAAAAATTGTTTGCATAAACAGTCTTATTGGATCATTCTGATGGGAAAGGTGTAATGAAACAGGAGCTGCAACAAACTGAGGACCAGTGGCAGCAACATTATACACTAATGGTCACAAGAGTCGACTATCTAAATTAGGATTCCTCTATTTTCTTAAATTTGTATTCTGTCATGTTCAAGTTCTGTTCTATAAAATGGAGTCAGTTATCCTAATTGTTCAGCAACTATTGCTTCAATTCTTTCACAGAATATTGCAGGTGGTACCAAGGAAATGCAACCAGTCTATTTCAGAAAAGAAGTTCTCTGACTGAAGGTGGTTCTCTAAAATGCCTTTGTCAATCTGTATCAATAGGTCATCAAGGGAGGAAAAGTAAGGGCCTATTTGGTATGATATCTGCTTTTGGTTCTCATTTCTGTTCTCATAATTTTGGAAATTTATTTAATTAAAATATATTTCTTTTCTGATGTAGCAGAAGCAATTAGGGCAATTAAATCTCCAACAATTAGGGCTAGAATAGGGTGCCTTTAGTTGGAACAATAAATATAATTCGGTTTAAAGAAAAGCTTTGAAATATAATTCTGAATTGGAAATAAAACAATGCATGAACTGAATAGAGCTGTCCTATTTATCCTAGTTAGGACAAATCCTAATTCTGGAAGGAAAATCAAATACTTAACTAAATAAAAATCTTAGAAGAAGTAAAACAGAAAAGTATCCAAGTTACGTTACTAAATAGGAATCCTAAATAAATAAGAAAAAATGAAAATTAAAGGAAAACTAAAGACTTGTACTAAAATCCTAAACTGAATTGGAATACATATATTTGTCCTTGTTTGAAAGATTCAGTTCTGTTTCCTTTCCATTTTAGAGAAACTTTCTCTCTCCTATTCTTTCTGAGATACCCTTTACTCATAAAGAGTTGCACTTTTATATATAGCTTTAGTCTCTTAGATTAGGCCCTGTTTGGCTGGCTTTTGGGAAGTCAAAAGCAGCTTTTAGACCATATAAGCCACTTTTGGAACTATTTGGCAAAATTGTTAAAATGATTTTAACTCCTGAAAAGCTCTTTTGGGAGAAGTCAAGATGGAATGACTTCTCTTAAAAGAGCTCCGGTTAAAAACAAGGAAAGCCATTTTTTCTTTTAACAAAATTTTTAAAATCCCTTTTTTATCCCCATATGTATATATAACAAATTATAAATTTCATTCATGTACATAAAATTTTTTTTTGTCCTACCTAACTATAATAAAATTGAAAGATTGTTTTATTTTTAAAAGTATAAATTATTTATTTTGTTTATTGGTTAACTAATAGTGTTAAAAAATTTTATGTTTATAGAGACAATTTTATTATATTTATTTAGATGTAATATTTTAATTTATATTAATAAAAAATTTAATATAATATTATCATGAAGCGATAAAAACCGTAAAATAGTCATTATCCATATTATAATTATAGTGGCTTTACACATATTCAATCCAAACACATACAAAAACGCTTCAGAAGTAAGAAGCTATTTTAGAAAATACTTTCCAAACACCTAATCAAAAACTCTGACTTTTACTTCTTCTCTTCTGCTACTCAAAAGTCAAGGTAAAAACCCTGCCAAACGGGCCCTAATGATGAGCTTTTTTATTTGTTCATGGTATCAAAACCGTGGGGCAGTTTCTTTCACTGCACTTGTAAATATGTTAGTTTTGAAGGATTATTTCTCTATTCTTTTTGATATATTTTCTCCTAGTTTTTAAGGGATATTATTAATTTGCACTTTTACTGTAGGTCTCCAGTCCATTACAATTAATGCAACTTATAGAAATCTTTTGTCCAAAATACAAATAAACAAATTTTCAAACAAGTAAAAAATTTTCCATCATTTTGTGTCCTCATTGATGAAGAATAAGGAACAAAAATAAAAATTTAGAAGAAAAACAAAAATAATCAAAAACAGAAAAATTTAGAAAAAAAAAAAAAAAGTCATCAAAAACATACCAGTGCATGGGCATCAACAACAGTATCTAGGCGAAGCATTTCCATAACCTGCAGAACGTAGTCTTGGAGCTCAATATCTGGACGTAGATACTTCAGACGAATTGCCTGAAAGGATTATCCAAAGGGGAAAAAAAAAAGAATTAGACCTTAAAAATAATACTCAAGTTAACTTAAAAACACACTTCAAACCAATCAATTCTAAAGGAATAAATTGAAAACAGATAATTTGGCGATGTCAATTCCCAAGCAGTGTTAATGACCAACAACAACAAATGGCAATGACCACTTTTAACAGTCTGCCACAACTAAAAAATTGACCCACATATTAAACAAAAGTTTCAAGGTAAGAATGCTTTGAATCTTTACTTTCTTTGGATTACACTATTTAGAAAAACATGACAAGTCGACAGCGAATGCAAGTACCAAAAGAAAAGAGAAGATGGAAAACAAACAGATCAAGAGGAGACGGTAAAAAGGGAGAAAGAGTGCAGGAGTTATCAGGAATTACCTGTAGAAAGGATACCCAAGATAAGGTTATGCCCATTCTTATGTCCTTAGATCGAACTCCAGTTGCTGCATTTGAACCAATTGCCAGAGGTGTAAGAACATTGATAACATACCTTACGAGATATTTTACGAACCATCATTCAGAAACCATCCAAGCCCACATAAAATAATAATTTAAAAAAAAAGACCAAAATGCAACCCATCATTTTTTCATTTTTTCAATCAATCCAAAAAGTTTTATCTTTGTCTCCACTCACCCACATAATTCAGTCATTTAATTATTTAAGTAGCCCATTATATCAGTGAAATACTTAAGTATAAACTAAAGAGTAAAAACATTCTTACAAAACAAATAGAAAATATGTGTATGAATAAGTTTGGTTGACCAGAACGAACAAAGGGTCAAAGTTCACAACACTATCTTGCATTTCAAACTCAAACCATTGCAGAATTTTTTTTTTTTTTTGGCCATGCTTTACTAGCATATCTAGAACATTTAATAAGAGCAAGAATCCCAGTTTCTTGGTTTTTTTTCTTTTTAGAGCGTAGCCTCTATCATCATGAGCTTCCTAATTTGCCCTTGTTTCAACACTGTAATATAGCATGACCCTCACCTTGAGGGTGGCAAAGAAAATTGGAAAGTGAACAGACAATTGAAAAATCGAAAAAAATCAGCTCAAGAGTAAAGTTAAATAAATCAAATTGGTTTCAATTTTTAATAATTGAAAAAGATGATTAAATGACCACCCATGCATATGTTTTTATGTAAGTAACAAATTTTTATCACAATTTTATTTAAAATACATATCATATCACTAATATATTTTATTTCCCAACGTCACCGTATTCATTAATCTAAAACTATTTCTTAAGAGAACTAGTCAATAATTTATGATCATTCTATCCAATTTTTAGTACATTATGGAAACTTTTAATCGTAAGTAAGATATTTTATTGTTCAATTATGATTATCTTAAACTATCATAAGCATCCATTTTTATCTGAGTAATAATACTAATTACAAGTATTGTCATTATTATTATATTTAATGGTAAATTTATATTTACAAAAAGATTTTCAAAATAATTTTAAGTTATAAAAATTTATTATTAGGGCAATGAATTGTAACATACAAGATTTATACAGCAAAGAATGTCTCCCCAATTTTGCTATTTTGTAGGAATGTATCAGCCTAATGACCACGGCTACTAAGTTGCCAACTGATGCTAAAAAATTGACCATGGCACTAACCTTTGACTCAAAAATTGTTTTGTGTTTTGGGAAGCAAATTAGTGATTGGTCGTTGACAGATATGTAGAGATTTGATGTTATTGCCTTTCTTGCATCTTTCCTAGTTAGATTTCAATTCTTTTGTACAAACTATCTACATAAATTGCTTAAGGAAAAACTAACAGATGGTGTCATAAGTAAGCAGCTAGTTGATGTGTTTACAAAAAGACTCAGCAATCAGATCTTTCATACTTTGGTTTGAAAGTTGTGTATGTGTGATATCTTTGCACCAATGTGAGGGGGAGTGTTGACAGATATGTTTAGTTCCTAATTTGAAGAGATTTGATGCTATTGCCTTTCTTATATCTTTCGTAGTTATGCTTCGATTCTTTTGTATAAATATTATGTAAATTATTTGTTGATATATACAAGAAGAGAATCAATAAACTCTCTAAGACAAAATTCTTCACTCTCTAAACTTATTTTCAAGAAAAAAGAATGGATAGAGTCAGTCAAGCCATTAAGATTTTCACCTTTAACTTTTGTCAAGGCTGCTGAGAATGTGAAAGAATTTAGTTGACGAAATTAGCAAAGACATCTATGGACTTTTAGGCAACCTAACATATCATTATTTGAACATTTTGTGTTCACTTTTGGTAATAATGTCCTTAGTTTTTCGATTTGTCTAGTAATAAATCTTCAGATTCAAGAGCCTCAAAATGCATTCAATCTACAAAAATCACTGCAAAACAACGGCATCAAAATAATGCATAAATGCACAACGCAGTAAAGTGTGTGTTCATGGGTGTGAGTGGTGGCTCAATCGAGCATGCCATTTGAATAAAATTCAATCATAAAGAATATCAGTCTAATTATATGCCAATACATCATGTTGTTGATGCCTTTGTGGGTCAAACCTACTCTAGGCAAGGCCATTGATTTCAGCATTTTGTGATGGCTTAGGTTTCCTTTTTTAATTGTTTGAATTGTTATTTATTTCAGATTGGTTATTTCCTTTCTAGAATAAGTTATTTCAGTTTATAAGCAGCCTAATTTATAGGTTTTTTATTATTGTAACAAGACTAGTCCTATTCAAAGGACAAATGAATAATAAAAGCATAAGCCATATTTCAAAAAGTTGCGGAGGTCTAGAGCTCTCCCTTAACTAGGTCCACATGTGTCAAACTCCCTTTGAGGAGTTTGAGTTATTATACAAAATAGGGAGCTCAAGGAAACAAAAAAAAAAGGAAAGGGAAAATCAATTCATTTAGACTTCCCCGTTCGTTGTCCTATGACATGATCCTATTCACACATTCCTTTACCATATAGAAGCCTGAAGGTTATGACAGCATATGCAAGCTATGGGCCCTTAATGTGTTAGATTTGTTGACGCCCATCCTCTCTCAAATTCAAAATTAATATAAAGAGAGAGAAATTGGATTCCCGTCATAGACATTAATAACACAATAGAGTATTAATGTGCAACAGTTTGCTTATTTATTTAAATAATTAAATCCATGTAACTTGCACTCTTCATTAATAAAAATTCATCACACTAAAGACGGATTATTCATACAAATGGCAATGCTACTATTCAAAAACAGCAACCCACATAAGTTATACCAAATGAGCCAGTAAATACCTCTTGTGAACGGTGCTGTTAGATGCCTCTGCAAACCACCATCTAGTTTCTTTGTTGGAGTAATGAGGCCTTTTCCCTTCTGTTGAACCTAGCAAAGGATGAAAATGGGGAAGGCTGTAGAAAGTGTTTAGAGAAACAAAAAGGAAAAGCAAAAAAAAAGGGCAGAAAAGACGAGAAGGAAAAATAATAATAATAATAAAATAGGTCATCTAACAAACATTTACCTGTGCCTCTGGATTCATTCCAAGAGCAAGCAATGAACCCAATGCCTCGGAAAAAGCATCTCGAACGGATGATACAGGATCCTCAAGGGCCTAGTCAGAGCAATAGTGATATGATAGTGATACAGACATGAATACTCACACATACATATAAGGAGAGGGATATCATATCTTCTCAAATGTTAAAAGGCCAATGAATAAAATTCAATGTGGAAACAATTATCAAAACAAACACCTACCTTGACACACTGAGATGCAGAACTCTCAAGGTCAGCAACTCCTAAGCCAGGTCCCCCAATGCTGGCAAATGCCTTCAAACAATGAGCAGCAGCTATCCTAACGACAAATGATTTATCTCCAATAGCAATACGTGTGATGAGACGGAATGCTTCAGTATATGCTGAGGAAACAGCACTACCACCACAGCCTTCTAAAGCTTTTTGAAGCATGAGCAAGGCTTCTTGTCTCACAAACTCCTGACATTTATTATATGCAAATGGATAATTAAACTACTGAAACTTACCTCACATGAAGAGCAAGGGAGCAAAAAAAATAAAAAAGAGAGAGAGAGATTACATGCTAATGCCAAAAGTTCTGTAAGACACAAATAGAAGTGGTAATGCATTTAATGGAAGCACGTGAATTTGGTCTTATTGGCAAGATTGGAATTTTTCCTCTTTTTTTCAATGAGGGATAGATGGCAACTTGTTAAGGGCCAGCTTATCATGGCCATACCACCCAACCAAACCAAACTACAAATAAGATAAAATTCATTTTATTCTGACTCAGGCAGCTAACATCTATTGTTTGATGTGCTATCAACAATGTTTTTTGTTTTCTAATTTGTTGAATGGAGACACCATTGATGTATCAATTGAATGCTAACAACTTTCACATTCTCAACAGTTTAGCCGATTGGCTTATCAATTCAATGTGTATTTAAGTTTACACTAACTAAAGACATACAGGACTAACCACAATCAAGAATAGACAAAGCATGATAAAATAGATAACAATACCATGTTATTCAAGGAATTGAACCTATTATCCATCAAACTCACTAAAAATGATCACCTAGAGAACATCAGTTGATTTGAAATTAAACAAGTCCTATTGTACAACCTACGTTTGTTATTATTAGAATTATGATACAATGTCTTTTCGCCAATCAAAGAAACTTGATAAATCAAATATCATCATTAATGAATTTCAATTTTCACATAGATTTAGTCAATATGGCAAATCAGATAAACCAACAAATTAGTTTTAAATTTGATTCAGGATAGCTAGCAAATTAGCTAATACGTTTTAACAGTTGTATGGCAGGGTGATTTTAGAGATTTAGTAGTTTCATATTATGTTATTATTAGTTCCTAATTTATATCATACTTTACAACTTTTATTCATTTTTTAGTTGTCTTCCTATCTAGAAATCTCGCATATATGACAAGGGATGTAATGTGCAAAAAAATTAAGTGTGCTCATCCTCTTCATACTCTCTAAATTTTCAACATACACCAATCTCGATATGTGGGGCCACCACAAATGTCTAGTGTTGCTAATTGCATCCTCCAAATGTCCAGCCCCAGGTGTGAAGGACAGTTATATGGAAAAATGTACTCCTTAAAATGATCTAAACAATCCTCCTCCTCTGGTGAGCTAGCTTTGGGGTCGATTAGGTCCTTATAGTGGCAGCATATTGCCTTTAAGATTTTATTTGTGGCCCCTTTTTCAACATAAAAAGGAGAATTAAATTTTCTTCAATTAGTCAAGTATCACAAAAGGGAAAAGTAATTGTGTCAGTTAGATTGTTGGGCAAAAATCCCCAGCTACAAATCATACCAATAAAGCTCGATAAACTAATTTTCTTCCCAATGAAGGTCATGAATATTTTTCATCCAAGCTTAAGGTTTGTAAGATTATGTAACAAGAGATGAGTCAATTATGACACGCCCAAAGCTTAATCAATAGGAATTTGAAAACTCTATCATGATGTCCTGACTTATAAACTAAATGCAACCACAAATTGCTTGAGGTTTTGCTACCTAAAACTACCATTAAAAAAAGCATTTGGAATGCATTATCATAAATACATTTTAAAGTGGGAAATAATGATGCTTGGATCTATGAGATGTGGAATAAGTTCCTTGAGAACAAATAAGGAGAGGTGACCATAAAGCAATACTTATAAGGTGTTGGAAGAGGACATCACTCTTCGAGTGTCTTTCATCCAAATTGGTAAGGACCTATGTCTTTATTGGACTAAAAAGTGAAAGGGCAAGGCATGGGGAATTTGTAATTCTCACCCTTTGGTTAGACATAAGAGGCAGGAAAAACAATTTCAGCATGGAACAAGTAATCCAATTAGATGTTATATACATCATATATAATTAAGAACTAATCTTATATATGTCATTTGCATTATTTTTAAATATTGAATGTACTAGTGAATATTTAAGAAGAAAAAGAATAACATCAACTCACAAGGTATATTTTCAAATACATACAAGCTCATCCATATTCACAAAGTCGAGGCAAAATCAAGCCAAAGCAAGTTAATGCAGCTTAAAGACATTCCTACCCACAACCATTGGCAAGGCATATACAACATATTCCTCATTTGGTTTGGCATGATACATTGGTTTCTCAATCAAGATGGGACAAAGTTAAAGTTATCGTATTTTGACCAATCGAAAAACCCTTCCAACCTTTTTGCTTAATATTCTCACATCTCACACTTTCTTTGAAAAAAAAATTATATACATACACGTGCGTGTGTGTGAATTGTGGTACATTTTCATATCAAAAAGTGTGCAGACATGGCATATTGAATTTGACTACCTCATTAAACTTCATAAGTTTGGTGGCAATACTCGTGGTTTCAAGCAAACCCGAAGTAATTCTTCTCCCAAAATGTTGATATAATTCTCCCAAGCATTGTGCAGCACCTACATTATCCCAGTCATGGTAGCAAAGAGAAAAAAACAAGCAGAGAGAGAGAGAGAGAGAAACTAGCTAAATGTTTAACACAAAAAAGAAAAAAAGGTTACAGCAAGCAAAGGACCCCAATGAAATGATAACATTCATTATATAGCCACATTCTAGTGCATTGTATAAGAATAATTAATTAGCATAAATCTATTGATAACAATTCACCACTTCACTATTAGAATGAGCATGCATGCATGTTTGTGTCTATTAGAGTGAAAATGTACTCATCTCCATGGATGTATGTCATACCTAAAACCCACCATTAAAAGTGCACAAGCACCAACATGGGAAGGAAAAAAGAAAAACGAAAACTTCAATTCAGTGACTACATTCTTCACATATGCCCAGTTGCCTCCAAAGGTAGCAAACAGTTGGCGATGGAGCTATTATGGACAAATATAACCACAATTCCCACCTTGTGGCTAAGCGTCAAGACCTTTTTGAACCAGTAAGCAAAGGGCCCCAACTACTATTTGATTAAAAATGTAGCTCCATGTACGAGATTCTTCAGTCATCTAAAGTTGAAAACACAAATAATAAAGCATGTGAAGGAAAATATGTTGCGAAAGCATTTGATGGATCCTACAAGTATATGTTTATCTTTTGATATTTCATCTACATATCGTGATTTTATACTCATGCATTCACAAAAATGAATTTAGAGGAAAAAATAGGTTCAAGCTATTGAAATGTGAAACAAAATTCCTAGTAAAGTGAGCATAATCATTACTTTAACTTCCTTTCATGGGCATACTAATAGGAAATCCTTTTCCTACTTTAGGTTATAAGGCTTGGGAATGTGGCATTGTTAAATCATTTGGAGAAAAACTAAATAAAAAAATGATAGTACAAATCAATAGAACAACCCCTCAAGGAAGGACAATGGGGCCGATGAATTACTTGACAGGTATATTTAACAACAATTTGGTACCCGAGTTGTTTAGATTTTTATCTTCAAGACAAATAAGCAGCTGCAGACTTTCATGAGTAAAGTATTATATAGCATAAAATGGCATTAAAATACACCACATGGAATAACTAAAACACTGATGGTTTTCAGCATTCTTGGCCTTGCTGAAAAGAAAGAGCAACTTTTAGGAAATTCAGTCACATTCCGAGGTTATATTGAAGTCAATATAGTTGAGAGATCTTCAACTTTGTAGATTTTTATGATTGCCTAGTAAAGTTATGGTTATTAAAATCAACAAATGGATAGCCTGCATAAACCATCAAACACAGCATGCATTTAATCTTCGTTTGGTTGAATAAAATCCTTCTTCTTGGAATATATGATTGATATCTTTAGGCTTCATTAAGTGATTTTAGGAAAAATGGCTTTGTTGAGACATTCTCAGCTTCTTCCTCTATCAACTCTCAAAGAGTTAATCATAAATATGAAGACTTTAAATCATCTGTTGCGACAACAACATCCTGACACAATGGCCATCTGTCATCCCATGCAGGAAGGGCTTGCTTTAAACCAACAAAAGAAGAAAAAGTTCCAACATAGCCATCTATAACTAACATCTACAAACTCAAAATTTGCTCCGACCGACCAAAAACATCAATATAAATATCATCTGAGGGACATAACGTTCATAAATTAAATGGGAATTTTAACCAGGAACCAGGAATCCATCAAATGCATTTCAGTTTACTATTGTTATATAGGTTATCAAAGTACAGCAAGAACTCATGTAGAGACACATACATATATAGTTAATATATGCGCCAGTAACTAACACACGGCATGTTATCTTTTTTAACTTTTCACTAACCAGCTACATTCTGCGGTTCGCTCTTCTTGCCATCGGAAAGAAACCCTTGGAGAGTGCTGGCCCTCGAGTATATAGAAATGGCATCGCCTTTAAATATAATCTGCGCCATAGCTACTGAAGCCAAATGTCGCACCGGCCGTCGCGCACCAAGAATAAGCAATGAATACAATGCATCCTCGCATTTTCTTTGCCACAACAAAATAGAGTCCTGAAACCAAAAAATTCAATATCATCCTAAAAAATTTACCGGCTCCAGAAGAAAAACACATCGTAAACACGTTGCGTAAGGGCAATTAAGATTGAGAAAGACGTATAGCAGTAAACCTTCGGCTCTTCGTCGATGGCGGAGATGAGATCGGAGAGGAGATCGAAACAAAGGATAGGATCGGGAGGTTGTTGAGAAGAGGAAGCGACTATGGACTCAAGCTGAGCCACCAGCACGCCGAATCGCGAGAGCGGGACGTTCTCCCGCACGTAATTCTTTCGCATTGAAGAAGTCGGAGTCCAGAATCCGATGAAAGAAAACAAGAGAGAGCGCTTCAGATAGCAGAAACCAAGTCCACACCAGTGATGTGGAGACTGAAGAGCCGTTACACCGAGGAGGGGATTTGTTTCCTTTGATTTGATTTTTGCTCGGGTCGGATTTTGGATCTATGTATCTTTTTTTCCCGATTTTTCTCTTTTCGCTTCCTCGTATTTATTTTTGGTTTTAATTAACGCATTTATCGGCACCGACTTAATTTCATATTTCTTTTAGCACTTTAAATTTTAATACTTATATATTTATTATTTATATTTGTTAATTTTATAAATAATAAATATTATTTTATATTATGTGTAAAAAAAAGTGCATGACACTCAATTATATTAATATGGCATTACATATTATTAAATTTAATAAAAAATATGTATATTTTTAATTATTGTCAATTTTAATGTTCACGTGCAACATGTATTTTTATTATAATGGTTTAAATATTATATCAATGTAATTAAATATTGCATATATTTATTATTTATAAAATTAATGAGTACATGTTATCATTATATTATTACTAAAATTTAGATTTAAAATAAAATTCAAGTCTTGCTACATGCATTAAACCTTCATTTTTTTGATAGAGATTATATGGATATTTTTTCCCTTTAACTATAGAGATAAGATTGTCCTTTGCCTTCTTTTTGGTACCAAAACATGATTTGACATATCAAATGGCATCCAATATATTGAATGCCATTAAATCGTATTATTATTTTATAATTATATTTGAAAATTATAATTATCTAATTATAATTGTAAATTTAGGTTACTAATAATAATTTAATTATTGATACATAGTCTTTTATTAGAATTAAACTTTTTATCTAATTAGAAAAAGACAGTATTGAAAAATTACCTTCAAATTATCACTTATTTATCAAAGTACTAGTTACTTATAAAAAATTTATAATCATCTTTAATTAATTATGAAAAAAATGAAATATTCGTAAAAAAATAAAAATAATTTCCTCAAATAAAAAATCAGTCTTGTAAAACCTCTCTAAAAGTTTCTAATACATGGAAAAGTTCTTATATTATTTTTATTTGTGGAATATATATATATATATATATATATATTATAGACCGGCGCATTCAAAAGTATATACAGTGATTCACATATAATGGGCTCACGCCACGGCGTGAAGTGAAACTATGTAGTCTACATCTCTAAGAAAGATGCCATAATTAATAATAATATCAATAATTTTCCTAATGTGGTGGTCCCTTAAGGCATCATTACTTTTTGCTGCTATATATACAGCTCATTGACTAATTTTATCCTCATATATTGCGATCCTTCATAAATATTCCATGTGTACTTATAAACCAGGAAAAAAAAATAAAAATAAAAAAAAGGAATATGGTCCATAGCTTTGGCCTGTCGCACTCATATATAATAGGTATACTATACGGTCAAAAGCAAAAGGAAGGCTGATATAGTCTGAATTACACAGGAAAAATATATATAATTAAGATACATCAATCAATTAAAGTGTATAATTGAGGACTTGTACATGAATAAACATAATGAAATATAGTTTCTTAAATATATATATATATAGAAAAAAGAGAAAAAGAAAATTATTGATTGATGAAAGCCCTGAGATGAGACATCATTTCTTGAATCCGTACTTGAGAGAAATGAGAGTTATGAAGAATTTGAAATGCATGGCCAACTCCTTTATAAATGGCCTTTTCCACTCTTATACCAGCAGAAGCTAAGGCAGTGCAAAATTCCAAGTTCCTGTCTTTAAGTATATCCATTTCTGATATGCAAACCATTACAGATATTGGATGCTGCAATTTATCCACACCATTAGCGAGAGGGTTCGAGTACCGATGGTCTCGGTTACTCCCTACAGGCAATGATAGTCTCCAATAAGTGTCGGAAGCTGAAAGAGTTAGCGCGGAATTGGATGATTGGCTCGTGTTTATTTCGGAGAAGGTTCGAGCCTCTCCTCCAAAAAATGGTTGGATTAGGACAATACCCTTTAGACGCAATGGTTTTATCATATTGGAGTCTAGCCTTGTAGCCACATTATAAGCTATGTTGGCGCCTGCGCTATCACCTGATAAAAAAAAGCTCGACAGATTGCACTTGCTTAACCAGCCATGCGAACCAAGAAGAGCTTGGTGTTTCACCCACATGATAGTGTTGACACCATCATCATAAGCAGCAGGGAGGCGATTTTCGGGGGCTAAACGGTAGTTTACAGACATGATTATGCAAGCTGATTTAGCAGCAAGAGTAGCCAAGAAGTGATGGTAACAGCTCCAAGCTGCTGAGCCAACACAAAATCCACCTCCATGGAAGTAAACAATCAACGGCAGCTTAGCAGAAGGATTGGTCGGAGCATAAATTCGAGCCCATAAGTTAGTAAATTTATCAATAACAATGTCTGTTGCTGTGATGCCATTTTCTGATGCCACTGAAGAGGGAACATTAGGCACAAATGGAGGTCTTTCTATGCAGCCGTCTTTGTAAAGTTTGATAAGGCCTTCAATTTCTTCGACTATGACTCCATGGTTGGTCTTGCCTACTTGAACATGATGCCTTGGATCATAGGATATTGCAGCCATTATGTTGTTTTCTTTTTTCTTTTTTTTGGGGGGGAGGGGAGAGGGGAGGGGCGGTGTGTGCTTTGTTATGAGTTTGAGCTCCCTTTATATAGAAAAGGAAGAGAAAGGTTAATGGGAAGGGTAATTAAGCATATCCATTTCCAATAGACAAATAGCGAAGTCGAATTCACCATATGTCATCACATGTAGTTTCTTATAAAACGGTGGGAATTTCCCTCACTTTTCTTCTTTTTCTTTCTTTTTTCTTAATATATATATATATATATATATATATTTTGAACTTCATATATACTTAAATACGATTAATGGTATTTGAAAGTCTATAGGTTTCTACTAATTCAATTCGAGGCTAATCGGCTCACACAGTATGAGGTAAAATCTCTATATTTTTAAGCACTCATTATTAATTATTAATGTGATTTTGATATGGTTAGAAAGCATTAATTATCCTCTTTTTGAAAAGTACATATGTGTTTGAATCATTTTTTTGAGAAATACAAATATATGCATATAAATATGCTATTTTTAATTTTTTTTTCAATATTTTGTAAGTTTGTGAATTTAAATTCGTAATTTCAAAACTCATTAATTTTTATTTTTTTCAATTTATTTGTATAGAGTTACATACAACTATTTTCAAATTATTGTCTAGCTACCGTCCAAAACTAAATTTCAGATTGAAATTTGATGCTCTAGTTAACAAATTTGAAAATACATTGATTTTCTACAGGTACATATATCTAAGAAAAATCTTATTCCTATCCATTACTATTTTCTTAATATTCCGTTACAAGATGAGTATATTCTATGTGGCACCAACTTGCTTAATATATTTGCTTTTTTGTGATTGGATAGTGTGTGATATTACTTCAAAATAAGATATATATTATCAAAGAAAATCATATAAGTATTTTGTTCGCTTTGACATAAAACATTGCAACTCAGAAAAGAAAAGTCCCTGAGAAGATCATCATCAATTCATCTTCCAAAGTCAAATGCAAGTTGGCTAGCCACACATATTGAACAAAATGATAGTAATTACGTGCACTGAACAGAACTAAGTTTAAGTTGTCAAATTTAAAGAAAATTATTCTTTTAAAGCTTGGCGACCTAAAGTAGGATGATACATATTTACATTATCATTAATGACTTAAAAGACACATAGATATTAAAAAAGAATAAATCATGTACATAATTTGTTTTTTTTTCTTTTCATTGATCAGTGCATGCAGGTAAATGGATTTCTTTTTTGCCTGCATCGGTATATATACACTAAGCCAATGAAAAATTACAAAACTAGTTACATCTATATTACTCTATTAAATCATTTTCAAATAAGTGAAATTGCATTTATGAACTGCATAAAGGCTCTAATTTTCAATTTTATATATATATATATATATATATATATATATACTACTTTTATGAAAATTATGTAAAGTCTTTAAAGGAAAAAAAAAAACGTGTAAAGAAATAGGAAGCAAAAGTCAAAAGAGAAAAGTTAAAAACAAATGCACACCGCCTAACATAGGTGAATCTTGGTAAGAAAAGAATCATTTTCTTGTTTATCTCTTGACATTCTATCCTTCTCATTCTTCATTCAAAGGAACCTTCACCGTATTCGTAATCTTCAGATGGAATATTGATTTTATGCGAGGGCTTTTTTTGAAAGTGGTGTGGAAAGGTTTATTATTTAGCAAAATGGTGCAACAGGAAACTTATTTGGGATTTTGGGGTGACGGAAACCGGCTGGGTCAAATGCCGGTTTCCATTTGCCAGAAACCGGCGCATGTACGCGCCGGTGTCAGACAAAGTGCCAGAAACCGGCTGAATAGTAAGCCGGTTTCTGGCAGCCTGAAACCGGCGCAGGTACGCGCCGGTGTCAGACAAAGTGCCAGAAACCGGCTGCATAGTAAGCCGGTTTCTGGCAGCCTGAAACCGGCTCCACAGTGAGCCGGTTTCTGGCACTTTCAGGCCCTAAGGCTTCCCTTCGCTGTGCGCTCGGAATTATTGTTGCCATTCTCTCTGCTTTTTTATCTATTTCTTTAGATCGAACTCTCATCCTTCAATCAATTTATTTTTAAGCGATTGTTCACTCTTACTCTTGATTAAAAGTAAGTTTATGATAGTTTAATTTTGTCAATTTGTTTATATAAGAGGTTTATTTTGTCATTAACATGATATTATTGTTTAATTTATAGGTACTTAAAATTTTGAAGTCCAAATACCTTCAAACTTTGAGGTAAGACAATTTAATTTTATTTTGTTATTGAATAATTTGTATCTATTTTGGGGCTTAATTTTAAAGTGGGGTGGAAATCAAAAATATTTAGCAAATTGGTGGTAATCCTGTCTTCTTCTCCTTCAAACACGCCATTTAAAACAGAATTAAAAACTCATTACAAGATATTGCAAATCAAATTTTAACACGCGTTGCATTAAAGGTAATGTATGTTTAATTTATCATTCCGTGAAGAAAAATCGTTAGTTATATTATATAAATGTTAATGTGTGAGTAATTGTGAAAATGAGTAATTGTGAAAAGTTATATAATTTGTAATTTAAGTGTAATTGTATGTTATAAGTGTTCGTTAATTTAAATAAAAAATGTATTTAAGTATTTTTAAGATTAGATAATAAATATGGCAATAAAAATTCATGATATGTGTATGCATATGATGCAGGAAAAATGTCAATTCCAACAACTTTTATAATTCATACCGGAGGGCAATCGACGTTTAGCGCATCTGGGTTTAATTATGATGCTTCGAGCCCTTCA
The DNA here is from genome assembly GCA_947683425.1 of Excoecaria cochinchinensis. Taxonomy (NCBI): domain Eukaryota; kingdom Viridiplantae; phylum Streptophyta; class Magnoliopsida; order Malpighiales; family Euphorbiaceae; genus Excoecaria; species Excoecaria cochinchinensis. The sequence goes on from CANTUQ010000187.1 coordinate 2,899,691, forward strand.
GCTAGATCGAGAAGAATGAAATTAAGGTATAAACCGACATTTGCAGAACTTCTTCACAAATTGTCAGTTAAATTGGAATTGGCTGCAGAAGTGAGAATCTGTAGGGTGATATATAAGTGTCCAGTTTACAGTCAGGGAGCGATTTCCTGGGCTACAATGGATATATTGGATGATGATGATATTGAGCAAATTTATGAAAATTTTAATAATTTTCCTGGATACAGTATTGTGGAGCTAATAGTCATGACGGAAGAAATAGCAATTGGCGATCCCGAAAATGAATTGAATAATTATAATCAAATGGGAACTGGAGGGGAAATAGGGGATGGACCATCTATGGACGAAGTAAACGAGTTGGGTGGTAATACACAGTATCCAACTGTTAGTCAGTCCGAGTTCTGTACACAGTTTGAGGTGCCAACAAAATTTGAAAATAATGATGAAACTGGGACAATAGATGCAAGTCCGATCAGAGAGTTAAGGGTTCCAAATGAAGTAAATTTTGGGCAGTTTGATTGTGTTGCTCGTGCAGAAACAGCAGGTCAAAATACAGATGGACATGTCGCCGAAAGGACCACTAACGGTTATTTATCTCCAAGTTGCGATCCTGAAGATGATGATGAAGAAATAGATTTAAATGAAGTTGATCAAGGCAATGGGGACGAAGGAGATGACGACATTATTCCAAGCAGTTCAATACATGTGACGGAACGCATACAGAATCTGCAATTAAATGAACAAGGTGGGCGGGTAAGTGGGCAGTCAAACCTTGCACAGTTTCAGTTTTCATCAGTTCACCACACGTCCGTTAATTTTGATGAAGCGGAGATTAACATGTATGGCGATTTTCCAATGATAAGATGGGATGGTGTTTCAGAGTTATGCGAAGGATTGGCCTTCACGTCGAAAGACGAAGTGAAGGCATGTGTGAAAAAGTTCTCAATTCTTAATAATGTGTCGTACAAAGTGGTAGAGTCGAAGCCAACGTACTGGGCGGTATGTTGTACACGCGCTGAAGTAGGTTGTCCGTGGAGATTGCGAGCAATTAAAAAAAGGACCTGTCCCTATTGGAGCATTAGTGTTTATAAGGGACCTCATAACTGTAATGCTTCAGCGGTGTCACAACACCATAGACAGCTTGATTCGCAAATTATTTGTGATTGTATACTTGAAATGGTTAGTGCTGCACCTGATCTTAGAGTCAGCGTAATAATTGCTGATATGAGAAATCGGTTCAATTATGATATCTCTTACAGTAAAGCCTGGTATGCAAAAACTAAGGCTTTGGAGGAGATTTTCGGTAATTATGAGGGTTCTTATGGTAAGTTGCCGGGATACATGAAAGCAATGGAGACATACAATCCTGGAACTGCATATGACTTTGTTGTTGACGAAAGTATGAGGCCCAATTGCAAACAATTCAAAAGGCTCTTCTGGGTGTTCAAGCCATGCATTGAGGGACTACCTCACTGTAAGCCAGTGTTACTAATTGATGGAACCTTTTTGACAGGAAAGTTTCATCAAACTTTGTTGATTGCAACTTCCGTAGATGGCAATAATTTCTTATACCCAGTAGCGTTTGCTATTGTCGAGAGCGAGAATAAGTCGAGCTGGTCTTGGTTCATGACGTGCATTAGGCGATACGTGACAAGGCAGTCAGGGGTAACTGTTATATCCGACCGGCATGCAGGGATAATGGCCTTATTTCGCGACGATAATAGCGGTTGGAAGGAGCCATTAGCTTTTCACAGATTTTGTATCCGTCATTTCGTAAGCAATTACAACACTGCTCACCGGAATTCAGCGATTAAGGACATGTTATATAAGGCCGGTATGTATAAGATATCTTTATTAATTATTACATAATTATGAAATGCTAAGTTAATTGTTAAATTAATTAATATATAATTATTAAATGGATAGTGAATATATGAACAAAAATTTAAATTTAAATCTATATATATACATATATAAATATATGTATATATATTTATATATATATATATATATATATATATATATATATATATATATATATATATATAAGTTGTGGAGGAACACCCAGCGTCAGGTGTTCCTCCACAATTCTATATATATATATATATATATAGAATTGTGGAGGAACACCTGACGCTGGGTGTTCCTCCACAACTTATATATATATATATATATATATATATATATATATATATATATATATATATATATATATATATATATATATATATATATATATATATATATATATATATATATATATATATATATATATATATATATATATATATATATATATATATATATATATATATATATATATATATATATATATATATATATATATATATATATAAGTTGTGGAGGAACACCCAGCGTCAGGTGTTCCTCCACAATTCTATATATATTTATATATATATATATATATATAAATAATTTTTTTTCCTAACAAATAATTTATTATTAATTTGTAAATTAATAATAACATGTTATGTAATATCATTTTCTTACATATTTATATATACTTATGTATTTATATATTGTAATGTTCAAGTATAACGTTGGGCTGGTCACTAATATTTGTCATCCGCAATGTAGGCAATAATTTTCAACCAAGAAAATTTACAAAAAGGATGGATGAGATAAAGGCGCTTGACATCGACTCTTACAACTGGGCAATGCAAAACTCATTAGACAAGTGGACTCTATCCCATGATAATGGACACAGGTATGGCCACGCCACGACGAACATTGCAGAGAGTGTAAATAGCGCGTTAAAGGGTGTAAGGATGATGCCCGTTTCTTGTATTGTTGAGCACGTATTTGCCAGACTTGTCAAGTTTTTTGATGACAGAAGGTGCATGTATCGCGCTCAAATTGCAGCCGGCAATACGTACACCCAGAATTGTTTGGAGGAGATGGAAAAACGCGCTAACAAAGCAAGTGGCCACAGAGTTCAGAGTTTTGATAGGCGAATGGGGATTTTCACAATTAGGACAAAAAATCAGAAAAGTAAAAGGAAAGGCAATAACACGCAATCTGTTAATTTGGATTGTCGTCATTGTGAATGTGGTAAATTTCAAGGGACCAAAATGCCGTGTTCACATGCTATAGCAGCTTGTATGCATGTACGTGTCGACATGTGGTCATATGTCGACAAATGTTATAAACTAACAGAAGCATTGAGCTGTTACAGCGCACACTTTCAACCGCTTGCACACCGTGATTACTGGCCATTATATGTTGGTCCAACTCTTGTGCCTGATCCAGAGCTGATACGGAAAAAAGGGAGACCAAGAACTTCGCGCTATCGGAATGAAATGGATAGGAGAGATCGATCCAGGCCTAACCGATGTACTTTATGCAGAAATGAGGGACATAACAGGAAAACTTGCCCGAACGCAGCTGGACCATCGAATTACACAGACTGACATGGAAATCTTGTAGTACAACAATCGTAATCATGTGAAATATTTGCAGTCATTTGAAATATGTATGATGTATATATATATTTGCATATGTATTGTGATACTACTTCCAACTATGAATAGCTTAATTTTTGTACCCAATTATTAATTATAAATTTTGTAAATATAGAATATTGTATATATATATTAAGCTAATTTATATATATATATATATATATATATATATATATATATATATAAACAAATGGAGGGAGACCTGACGCAGGTCTCCCTCCATTTACACATATATACATATATATGTGTAAATGGAGGGAGACCTGCGTCAGGTCTCCCTCCATATTTATACATATATATGTATAAATGGAGGAGCACCTGCGTCAGGTGCTCCTCCATTTATATATATATATATATATATATATATAAATATATATATATATTTATTTATTTATTAATATATGTTAATATTTTTTAATTGATTTGTAATAAATAATAACATGTAAAGTAATATTAATTTATATTTATTACATGTATTAATATTTATATTGTAATGGACAAGTTGAATATTAGAGCTGTCTCCTACAATACCAAATTAACCAACTGCACTAATAAAAAAAAATGTAATTAGTGAATCTAACGAGCAAGACAATAAAACACATAGTGTTATATTTAACCTAGATGATTTTCCTTCCTAAATTTATTGAATCTAACGTAGTAAACAATATAATTCAGATGCTACTAATGATCAAAATTCCCATACAATGACGGATATAGGTTCTCAATCTAGCAATGGATTATTCAACTCAACAAATTATATGCGCACTTAGCCATTCAATCAAATAATCAAAAAATTAAAATTGAATAAAAATCAATACTTGAATAAAGCAAATTGGAATTGAATAAGCCAATGTCTCACAAATCAACAATCACGTATACCAAATTCAAGCCCGATTATGACCTTGATGCAGTCAGTATCTCGCAAAACTCAAAGCATAAAAGTTGTAGATCTGTTTCTCCTCGTTCCATAGCATTTTGAATCGCCATGTTTGCAGTCCGTATGAGAGAGTTATGGCCAAATTACTCTGCTGTGTCCATAATGCCAATTAAGTGCTCAATTATCTTTATTTTGCTATTTATATTTCCAATCAGTTCCTAAATCAAAATAACACATTAATGAGTATATTTATTCATTAAATCACCACAAAATACTGATTATTGAGGGTATAATGATAACATTTTGCATTCATATCACATGTATTAATATTTATATTGTAATGGACAAGTTGAATATTATATAAATTATATTCTTATATTTCCAACCAGTATAACATATATATACTAACACTTTAACTATATATGTACATATATGTTTCAAAAACAATTATACAGTTCTGCACGTCTAATTAATGAAATGTGACCCTGTACCACATCTCGTAGGCCTTCTATTTCGGCCGGGATAACGCCGTTGCCCTTCCCCTTGCTGTACATCACCCTCTTCTGCATTACTTGGCCCAACATCACCCCCCATCATATCATTATGGACATTACCGAATAAAGGTCCCTCGGAACTTGATTGAGGATTGACCTGTTCTGGTGTTCCAAATAATTGCTGGAAGAATTCATTTCCATAGACATCTTGAGTTGGGGTGGACTGCGTATTAAATGCAGGAAGTGTGAATGCATGCGGTGTTTGCTCCATCGGAACGGACATTGGTATCCCATGGTATGAGCTACTGGGACCAGCGGTATCTCCAGGTGTGTAACTGGTTCCACCCATTTCAAAATGATGAGCAACTCCTGAGTCCTGATAAGGCCACGCCATGGGTGGTGGAATTTGCGTTACCTGTGGATCATAATAAGTTTGCTCAACATTTCTTCTCCTGTCAATCATTCCGGTCCGATGTCGTCGGGTACGGAAATCTTGGAATTGTTGTTCCATAGGGGCAACAGGCACAGGTTGTGGACACGGTTGTCGCTGATATTCATTCGAGACCCTATCCTCATAACCAACTGCACCCAGGATGCTTTCAAATATCCTATTGTTATCCACATATCCGGGGTGTTCGTGGTAGACTCTTTCAAGACCATCAGCCTACATAGTGTAAATATTTTTGTCAATATATTTCTACAACATTTACCCAATTATTAATTAAAAATATTGTAAAAATAGACGATTATATATATATATATATATATGACCTGATAATTTACACATATATAATATTAAGAAAATATATATATATATATATATATATATATATATATATATATATATATATATATATATATATATATATATATATATATAAATGGAGGAGCACCTGACGCAGGTGCTCCTCCATTTATACATATATATGTATAAATATGGAGTCCCTCCATATTTATACATATATATGTATAAATGGAGGAGCACCTGCGTCAGGTGCTCCTCCATTTATACATATATATGTATAAATATGGAGTCCCTCCATATTTATACATATATATGTATAAATGGAGGAGCACCTGCGTCAGGTGCTCCTCCATTTATATATATATATATATATATATATATATATATATATATATATATATATATATATATATATTTTTTTTTCTTAATATTATATATGTGTAAATATATTTTATATATGTTAATATATATATATATTATTATATATATTAATATTTGTTAATATTTATTTAATAACTTGTAATACACAGTTATAGATAACGCCGTTGCACATCAAAAATCGGTACCATACATATATAATAATTGTGTAATATAAAATAAAGAAGAAAACTTACTGTAGCTCCTCGTCTCGCACCAACTGGGGTTATCCACCGTCTAGTTCTTTGAACGTACCATTGCATGTATTCAGATCGAAAATGCAATGGCCGTCTTCGAAGTTGGCCAACAACAACACGACCATGCCGGTTATTCCATTCATTTATAAAGGCTGCAAACTCTATCGCCCAATTCACCTGAATTTGTCCACGCATATCAATTGTATGCAGATTGTCTTGTATAAGTGGGGGCGATGGGATTTGCTGGTCGAAACCGAATTGACGCATGACCCTGTCAGGATGGTGCCATTCTATGATATAGAAACATATCAACGGAACCACAGCCATCCAACTTTGTTGCCCACTCCTACATACATCGGGAAGCAGTTGAATTACATTATGGTACGGCTCCCATTCAAACTGCATAGCAAATCATCACAGGTCATCTTAAATATTCATTAAAATTAATTTTTAAGCATAATTTAATATACCAACATATGAAATTCACTGACTACCTCTTCAACTCCTTGCGTATCTAATATTTCCCGATACGTCCATATATCTCTTCTGGACATTATATTCCTGTCCAATACAACACTCCACCTACGCAAAGAAAATGTTCAAATATCAGATCTCGATGTTTCAATTAATATCACATCAAAATTTAATTCAAATACATATTCATAAATTATATTTTACCTGATCCCATATGGCAAGTCCCTATTTAATGGATGTGCCTCGACATGTTCAGGCCTAAACATGGGTAGTCTCTCCCACGCCCACAGTTGTAAGAGTTGCATATATCCAGCAACTCCCTTAGCATTTGGACGTGTCGCCCTACATAGTTCTCTATACAACCATGCTAGGCATGCTGACCCCCAGCTATATTGTCCAACAGAATTCAAATCCTCCAACATCGGTAAAAACATCAGATGCACCGTGCTGGATGATTGTGACGAAAATAACATTCCACCAAAGCATCGTAATATCCAAGCACGGGCATATTGTTGCAATATTAAGGGTGTCGCATCATCGGGAATATCACCGAATACCCTATCCAACCAAGTCATTTTTATTTGTCCCCCCCTCATGTCCGCTGCGGAGGGAACCACTCCGAGCAAATTGTTACACACATCCTCCCAATCATAATTGGTTCTTCCTGTCACAGGCCGACCCTCAATCGGTAACCCCGTTAAAATCCCTACGTCCTCAAGTGTTATTGTTGCTTCACCGCACGTGAGGTGGAATGAATGTGTTTCTGGTCTCCATCTTTCAATCAGTGATGTGATTAGAGTCCAGTCGACACTTATAACCCCAATTCGGGCAATACCTAATAACCCTGCCGATCTTATATATGGCATTATTCTCTCATCAATATGTCTGTAGTGCCCTTCCAAACTGCCTCTCCTAGTTCTCAGCACATCTCTTTCAACCTACGCATAATTTTATCAAATATACAAGTGAATAAATACATAATTTCATCCATAATCTACAACACACATATATATATTAAAAAAAAATTATAAATTATAATTTACGAAATATTTTCATAATATATATACTTGAAAAATATATATACACACAAAATATATATACACAAACATATATAATTTCATCAAAAAATTATATATACACAAAATTTAAATAAACTACAAAATATAATTTCCAAAAACATTTAATATAATAAAAAAATATTGCATATATTTAATTCCATCTAAACTTTATACATGCCCAAAAATATATAGATAGAAAATACACATAATCTACGAAATTTAATCTAAAAAAAATAATCTACAAAGAATAAGTAATAAATAGTTTATATTTACAAAATATATATATACTAATCTACATAATATATATAATAAAAAAATTACCGAATTATGCCATATCGCATCAGATCGATGTTTTCCTTGCATCGTCAGCAACTCTCCATTCATCGGACCCGGATTAATTCTTTCAGCTCCTAAATGGTATGGATCCATTTCCAGACTTGCAATTCCAAACACAAAAAATTTTAATATTAACAACTATTCATGCAAATTAGAATTATTTAACTAATTTAAATGTCCACATCTTATACATATCATTTACTTTCAAAAACTTTTAAAATTTGTCCCCATCATATCATCTGGCTGTATACAATACTTATAGAAGCATCATTTTTTACAACATGACATGTCTCCTTACTAATAATGCCATTTTTTTTTTCATGTTCAGGTATTCAGGCATATATTTGCTACAACTAGTCAAAATAAACACAAATTATTCAATAACAAAAAAAATAAATAATCTTACCTCTAATTTTGAAAGTAACTGGGCTTCAAAACTTTAACTACCTACAAATTAAACATTAATATCATGTTAATAACAACATAAGTCTCATATATAAACAAAAAGACAAAATAAAACAATTAACATTTGATTAATAACAAAATAAAACATTAACATAAGATTAATAACAAAATAAATTTTATACAATAAAAATAAATAATTGAACCTTCAAATTCTTACCTTTAATCAAGAAGAGAAGGCAAAGAAATATAAACAAATAATGTAATGAAAGATTAATTAGGTAGAATGAAAGGGAATTTAGAAAGCAAAATAGAGAGGAGGAGAGGTAGAATGAAAGGGAATTTTGAAATGAAAGAACACACAGCAAGAGGAGGAGGAAGAGTCCGAGTAAAATTTTGAAATGAAAGAACACACAGTACAATCAATTATTTTGGTGTAGCTTCACGTGAAGCTGCACCAAATACTGTTCGGGTGCAGCTTCACGTGAAGCTGCACCAAAGCTGCAGCACTGCTGGTAGCAGTGCTGCAGTAAAATAAAGTGCCAGAAACCGGCTCACTGTGGAGCCGGTTTCAGGCTGCCAGAAACCGGCTTACTATTCAGCCGGTTTCTGGCACTTTATCTGACACCGGCGCGTACTTGCGCCGGTTTCTGGCAAACGGAAACCGGCCTCTGACCCAGCCGGTTTCCGTCACCCCAAACTCCCAAATAACTTTCCTGTTGCACCATTTTGCTAAATAATTAACCATTTCACACCAATTTCAAAAAAAGCCCTTTATGCGAAGCTATTTTACAGGTGCAAGATAATGGAAAATATTTGCTTAAATCTGTTTATGAGTTTTTTTATAAACCAAACTGATAATAGAATGCTATCTATATGTATGCTAACAATCAACTACCTCATTGTTCGGAGGAACAACACTACCATAATTTGTTTTCAATGTTTATTTGATGGGATAATACATAATTTTTTTCATAAAATATCATTGTTTCATTTTAAACAAATCGAGTGTCAGGTTATCCCATTAAATATATTAAAAATGTCATATTACCTCTCTATAGAGATACCTGGCACTTCATGAAAAGTGCATGAAAATCACTCGTCTTTGGCGCATGAACTATATGCATGGCAGTAATCTAAAATTTTTTAACAAGTTCATGGTGTAATTATATGATATTTTTAATAGTATAGAGGTATTACATACATTTTAAACAAGTTTGGGGGCTAATTTGATATTTAATTAGTTCAAATGAGTAATATGTTAATAGGTGATAATTTGGGAAGGAAATTATATATTTACCCTTATTTAAATCTATGCTAAATATCATTTGCTAAACTCAAATTTAATGGTTCAATTAGACCTTTATTAATAACTAATCTAAAATGCAAGTATATGCATATATCTTGTTCCTGTTTTTATTTGTGGGCTTAATTAGCAATAATACCAACTTGTCATGTAAAAAAAATATAATTTTTACTTTTACTCTAACGGTTGTACATTATTGGCTCGGAAGCATGAATCGTGTTTAATTAATAAATTTCATTTATTTATCACATTTAATTTGCTGAGAATTTGAATTTGTGATTTGTTTTAATTAAATACCGTTTTGGATGCAAAAGCATTATACAGAAATTCGATTTTGGAGAAAAAAGTAAGAGAAGTACTGAACATGTGGCAAAGAAGCAAAATCAAAAAGATTTTATTCTTTGTACTTGTATCTACAGATATCTTTTGCCATCCCAAAGTTTGTTTTCATTTTCTTCCATGTTATTCTATATCTATCATGACATGACATAGATTTTAGTCTATACTATAACTTTTGAAACGGTCCAGTTGATTTTAAATTAAGACTAGAATAATTTTGAATTACTTTTAAAACTTAGAAATATTTCAATGAAAATGAGTCGTAACTAATCAAAACATTGAAAAAATCATTCATGTTGAATTTCTGATAAAATCTTATTAAAATGACTTTTCATGCAAAAATTACACAATTTATGTATTTTCTTATTACATAAATTTCTTTTATCACTTTCTAATCATTAAAAGATAAGTGACTTCAAATGCAATTAATTTCAAAATTCCTTTGCAAAGGATTGTGTTCATGCACAAATTGATAATTCTTTATACTATTATATCTTTCAAAGTTACATATTGATAAATTTATTATATCCATGATTCCTGAAAAATCTCACTTTAGATTCATAAATCATAATCATACAAAATAACTTACATTTTTTTTATATCAAAGATTAATGCCTTTGTTAATTTTTTTTTTACACTTTAGTCAACAATGCCACCATTCTCTTAATAACTTCATTTTAAAAAGGTAAAATGCATGAATGAGTCTTTAACCTTTTATTTTTTTATATTAAATCTTTAAACTATTACTATGTATTTATATATCACAAGTAGCTAGACTAACAGCATATATAATTAGTTTTGAACTTCTAGTGAGCTTGTATGTTTTTTCATTGTATTAATTAGGTTTCTAAATTCGATAAAAAAAATTAGATTTCTAAATTCTTATTTTAATACACGGAAAATGTATCGCATCACCTAGTATTAAGTTTTATTTGCTCCTTATAAGAAGCTGGCAATCCTCCCTCCTAGAGCTAGCAATATGGAGCTGGAGTTAGGGCCTCTTATATATCAATACATATAGAGTGCAAATGAGAGTTTTTTTAGAAACTTAATATATATTAAAATAATAATATTATTTTATTTAAATTTGACAAAATTAGATATAATGCATACTAAAATAAAAAAGCAGGCTTCTATAAAATGTAATAAAAGTTGAAAGACTTCACAAAAAAGAATTTGTAAGTTTAGGTACTTAAAAAAATACATTTGCTTTTTAAAAATCAAAATGTCTTAAGCCGAGTTTGATTTGGTGGACATTATTCAATAAAAAGTGTACTAACGTACTAAATTGAAATGAGTAATTAAAATCTCAAGCATATGTATAGTAGCCAAAATCTATCACATGAATAAAGTAGTAATTATTTTATAATATGACAATTTGTGATTGATTTATAATTAATTAAAAAAATAATAAAATTTAACTGCATATAATTAACAACACCATGCATTCCATCTAAAAGATTGATGTAACGAGGAGCCCCATTTGACGAGCTATCCCCTTAACAAGAGAGAGTATATTTCTGCCAAAATAAAGAGAGAAACAAAAAGATGACAGTATTCTTTTTTGGACCATAGATAAAATTGGCCACCAAGATGCAATATATTCAGTAGGTCCCATTAAAAGATTATATGCCATAAAAATCTAAGATGGTAAAAAGTGCTTACCTCTAATTAAAGTATTTAAAGCTTAACATCTTTTCTTCACAATCACAAAACCTGCATGGCAGATAAAAATAAAAATAAAAAGAAAATGAAGTTTCACGAATAGGCAAATGGGTTGCCACCCTTAACTTTATTCTCTCAACTTTCTTCTTCTTCTTCTCTTTTTTTGGTTTTCTTTCTTTTTTTGACCAATCCACATGCTATGCATGCAAGAAAGGTTATGAATATCTTTATGGATCAAATGGTAGCCAAAGTTAGTCTTTTTTTCACCTAATGGGTCAGAACCCAACTAACATTTTATTCCTTAATGTCACCATATACCTCAATGCTAGGCTCAGCAAGGATCCTATGGCATCTAGAAGTTTGTAGAAATCTATTTTACAATCTAATATTTAATTTACTTGGAAAATTTTTAATTGCGTTTATGGAATGTGCAATTAATGGAATATTTACATTTGTAATTAAATATTATGCCTCCTTTTTTAAAACAAAAAGAATATGATTTTAGAGCAAATTAATAATGCTCATGGAAAATATTGTATTAACGTTAACGGTGATTTACAGCTATACCTATATGGAATATAAAGAGAAGAATCCTAGGAAAGTTACATACAACAGGAAACTACAAGGAAAGAACAGAGAGTATATTTAAATTAATACTCAATAAAATATAACACTCCCTCACCCTCAATCAGAAGATGGTAAGGAAACAAATTGAAGCTTGGTTCGATAAATATCAAATAATCGTTGACCAGAGGCTTAGTGAAAATGATGTGAATTCTTCCAAGAGACAATTGCTTACAAACAGAAGGATAATCGAGCTCAATGTGCTTAATGCAAGCATGGAAAACATGATTATCACAAAGTTGAATTGCACTCATGTTGTCACACCAAACAGTAACTGCCAAAGAAGGTGGATAACCCAACTCAGAAAATAGAGAAAATAACCACATGATTTCGGCAGTTGCATTTGCAAGACTTATGCTCACTCTAATTTGATGACCAGGCTAAGGTTGTTTCTTAGATTGCCAATAGATAAGGTCGGTGCCAAAGTGACCGGCATAACCATTCGTGGAACGCCTCGTCAGGACTGCCAACCCATTCACTATCATAAAAGACTTAAAAAGTGGTATCGTTGGCTTTGCTAAATAATAACCCGAAATGCACAGTACCGAGCAAATACCTAAGAAGGCGCTCAAGTTATTTTCTATATGTTCATAAGTAGGAGAGTGCTTGAATTGAGATAATTTGTTCATAGGAATAGCAATGTCAAGCCGAGATAGAGTAACATACCGTAAAGTACCAACTAATTGGTGATATTGAAGAGGATCATCCAACGGTTGGCCAAAAGATTTAGATAATTTCGGACTAATGGCTACTGGAGTGGAAGTCGGTTTGGAGCTGTATACAGATTGAATTGAGCCAATAAATCATGAATGTACTTCTGTTGTGATGAAAATGGAGACCATCATGTGGTGCGTACCTAGACTGATGAGTGTATTGGAGCAATGAATTAACACTCAAAAAAAATATTATGAATATGAATACTAATAAAAATTATTATTATTATTTTATATTATTATATTTAGATAAATGAAGCAAAATTGAAAAAAGTAACCTATCGAATTGTTAATAATAAGAGAAATTCATTATTAGTTTTTAACTATAAGAAATTTTAATAAAAAATAAAAAATCGATATTCTCGTTAGTTTTAGCGGAATATTAATGAAAGGGTATCATTGAAATTCCTTTAAAATGTTAGGAGTATAATTATGCTTTAGTCAATAGAATTTTAATTGTAAACTGATTCAAATGTTGAGAATTTTTTTAATTAATTTTGTTTTTAAAAAGTAAGTTATTATTATTATTATTAATTTTTCCAACGCAAATAGCTAACGGAATGGTCTTTGTCTTTGAACTTTGAAGAGTCAATTTGACCTTTGGTCCAAATCCTTAGAAACTGATCCGCAACAAATGACGCTGTTGGGTTTCAGCCCAAGAAACAAAACGATACGTTTCAGTGAGAATCTGGAGCACACGGCGTCGTTCCCTAACTGAGCACAAAGACAAAACGATGCGTTTAAATGAGAATGAGAAGGGATTTCTATTCGTAAATCAAAAAAAAAACAAATAAAAAAATATGAAAAGAAGCTCCAGGAAGCCCTAAAACCCTCCTCCTCCTCCTCCTCCTTCCTTCATCTTCTGAAGTTCAAAACAAACTCAAGTCTTGCATTTACATTTCTCCAGTATAAAACCTTTTCTCAAAGATATCAAAGAGAAGGAGGGGAAGAAGATGTCTCTGCGAGTATTGAACCCTAATGCCGAGGTTTTAAACAAATCGGCGGCGCTTCATATGAACATTAATGCTGCCAAGGGATTGCAAGATGTTCTCAAGACTAATCTCGGTCCCAAAGGCACAATCAAGATGTAATCTCTTACTCTTTACATCTCTTTCGCTAATTTTTGCTTTCTCTGGTTCTGATTTGTTTAATTTATACCCATCCGTTTTAGGCTTGTTGGTGGAGCTGGAGATATTAAGCTTACCAAGGATGGCAACACTCTTTTGAAAGAAATGGTTCTCTTTTTTTCTCTCGATCTTTCTATCTGCATTGTGTATTCTATTACTAATGCACTTTCAACTTTGATGGAAATAGTGAAGTCAATCTTAGGTTTCAATTGTTAATATTTTGCAATTTAAAACATTATTGTCACTGGAAATGTTTATGGTTTGATTTCATTTGAAATACCTAGCCAGAGACACATACTACTGAATTGATGTATAAACGAATTTTTGGTAGGTGTCGCTTCTCATGATCATTGAGATGTTACTGTTCACGGAATATGTTTATGAATACTTCTATGTTTCTTTACCTGGCTGCAGCAAATTCAAAATCCAACAGCAATAATGATTGCACGGACTGCAGTTGCTCAAGATGATATTAGTGGAGATGGCACTACGTCTACTGTGGTATTTATTGGAGAGCTTATGAAACAGTCTGAGCGTTACATTGATGAAGGTTAGTTTAATTTCTTTTGTAGCTTTTAGTTATTTGATTAATCTTGTTCTATCTCGTTTATTCATGTTGTTCTTGGCAATTACGTATTATTCTTAACCAACTTCTTTTTCTTTTTCTAGAATTTTTTTTTTCTTTTTTCGAATTCTAGATGAAGGATGATATGGGACAAAACCACAGTAGTTGATGATCTAATCAAAATTAAGCTGGAGTTTTCAAGCATTGCATGTGTGCACATATATATACTTGAACTTTAAGGTGTAGGACTTTTTGGTGAATGAATGAGTAATTATTGGCCAAAAACAGAATAATAGACGTTCTTGAGTTTAATTACTGAAGTTAATATTAAGTTGGTATTCTTGAGAGCTGCATGTGTGCAATAGTTTGTGATGACTGACTGAGCTGGTGATCGAAGTGATGATTGATTGCCTCCTCATGGACTGACTTCATGACTATATAATGCTAGATTGAACTGATCTAGATGGAATTTCTCTGGGTGTGCCTTCTCATTGGAATATATAATGAACTGTCATGAAATTTAATGTGAAAGTAGGTTTTGGATTGTCTTGATATCATGGATTGGGTGTGTTAGTGATAGATCGCGGTTTTTTTTCCTTGTCTTAAGGTATGCATCCACGTGTTTTGGTTGATGGTTTGGAGATTGCCAAAAGAGCTACTCTCCAGTTTCTTGAAAAATTTAAGACTCCTGTGGTCATTGGTGATGAACCTGACAAAGAAATTTTAAAAATGGTGGCGAGAACAACCCTAAGAACAAAGGTAATTTGATGGCATGGTCTTGTAGATCTTGCATGCCTACTGTTATTCTTATTCCAAGTTGACGTCTTGTTCCTTGTACAGTTGTATGAAGCTTTGGCAGATCAATTAACTGATATAGTTGTTAATTCGGTAAGTTTGTGTTGCAATATTGATATTTCCAAGGTTGCAAGCAAATGCTTTGATGAAGTTCTGGAAGCTTTTGTCCTGTGGCTCAGTACATATGATTGTAATTTGTTTTGAACTTATGGCAGGTGCTATGTATTAGAAAGCCTGAGGAAGCCATTGATCTGTTCATGGTGGAGATTATGCACATGCGTCATAAATTCGATGTCGACACACGGCTGGTAAGTCCATTGTATGATTTTCATTTTTCTCTTGCTTTTAGTTGCAATGTTATAACATAGATTAGTTTTATGATTCTCTTTTTATTTTGAAGAAGTTTATGTTTCCAGATTAACAAACTTTATGTTAATTGTTTTAAGTTCATTGAATTTGAAATGATTTAGAGGGTTTGTTGTCTTTTGTTATGAAAAATATCAAATTTTGATTTGAGGCAAGGGGGCTCCTTGAAACTTGTAGTATTTTTTTGGATGAAAACTTTTGACATTATCTAATATTTGCTTTTAAATGATGGAACAAATTCACTGTAGGTTTCTGTTTATAAGTTAAAGTGTTAGATGATGCAAATGCCCTAATATCTCTTAACCCTCGTGAGGGTTCAAGCAATATCATGACACTATATGAACTACCACTACTCTTGAAATAAAATAATTAACATACAAATTGATAACTACTGTATATTTTTTTTACACCGTTTGCTGAACCTCCAATTCCTTGTTCTTCTGGTAATTTTGTTATTTTTTTAATTTCCCACTGTTAGTATTGTGATTGAACTCAGCCTCTTGTTTTTGGTTGTTTTCCAGGTTGAAGGCCTTGTTCTTGATCATGGTTCTAGACATCCTGACATGAAGCGACGAGCAGAGAACTGCTATATCTTGACTTGCAATGTGTCTTTGGAATATGAGAAAAGGTACTTGATTCAGGTTAAAGTTGATGTTAAGCTTGAAATTTAATAAGCGATTAAGATAACAGTTGTGCTTGATGTTCAGTTAATTTGGTTTTGTTCCTTCATATAACGAAACTAAAATTTACTTCTTATTCTTTCTCAAGTGAAATAAATGCAGGATTTTTCTACTCAAATGCAGAGCAGAGGGAGGCAATGGTTGCTGCTGAAAGGCGTCAGGTTGATGAAAGAGTGAAGAGAATCATTGAACTTAAAAACAAGGTTATGAAACTGAAGTAACAAATCTAATATCTGTGAAATGATGCACGTGATATTATTTTGTCTAAAATATGCAGTCGCTGTTGAGAAAATGCTAACATGTATGCTCACATGCAGGTTTGTTCTGGTAATGACAACAATTTTGTTGTTATTAATCAAAAGGGTATTGATCCCCCATCGCTTGACCTTCTTGCCCGTGCAGGGGTAAGTCATGAAGTGTCCATTTGCATTATTTATTAAGTGCATTCAAGTAATGATACAAACAAGTATGTTCTCATATGTTTGATTTAGTTTGTGATGGTTATAGATATCAACTTCTTTTGCTTGAAAGGAAAGATAATATCTTGGTTAACCTTAAAGAGGAAATTTAATTAGCAAACACAGTGTCAAAACATGGGTCTCAGGATCAACTCTTCTCCGATAATCAATTCATGAGATGCAGCTCTCTTTATGAAATTGTTTGTGGGTAATCTTGTGATGACTGCTGCTTAGTGCTCTAGGCAAAATTTTGTTTGGCTTACCTGCTGTTGTGTCAGTCACTGTCTTGCTTTCTGTTTGGCAAAAAATTTTGTAGTTAAAAATTGTTGGTGTCCTTTCACATTATTATGTGATTGTTCGGTATATTTAGTAATTTTATTGGAACTTTGATTCTGGATTATTTTATTTCTGAAAGCAATGAGAAATTTTCATGCACTGGAATGATAGGAAAAGCAGAAGAACTGCCAGGAAGTTGCTGATGCATGTTGCTCTTCAAGGAATTGCTTTTTTCAATTTTAAATTATTTTTGTTAAATTGTGCATTTGTTGGTTGTTGAATTGATTTGGCTACTTTGCTATTGTATATTTATCAATATGTAGTTTATTTCAGTCAAAATTTGTTTTCATTAGGAGCCACCTGTTCTATGTTAGACTTTTGTTGCTACTTTGTATTTCAGTGCTTATTATCTGTCATTTTTAGCCTTGTTGCAGCAACCATGTGTTAACATTGACATTTTCTAGATAATTGCCCTTCGAAGAGCTAAGAGAAGAAATATGGAACGCCTGGTTTTAGCTTGTGGAGGAGAAGCTGTGAATTCTGTGGATGATTTAACCCCTGATTGTCTTGGTTGGGCTGGACTGGTTTATGAGCACATCCTTGGTGAAGAGAAATATACATTTGTTGAAAATGTCAAAAATCCCTATTCTTGTACAATCTTGATAAAAGGTATTAAAACTTGCGTATATCACCAAACTTATACAAATTATTTGAAGTTTTAACTTTTTCTCATCCTCCCTCTGTTCTTCAACTGCTGTTGGACATTTTTCCTATTCTTGCCACTGTACTTGTATTTGGCATTACTTGCTATTTGCTTAATGAGAAGGATCACTTATTTTTGGTTTTTTAATGTTGCAGGACCTAATGACCATACTATTGCCCAAATAAAGGATGCTGTTCGTGATGGACTGAGAGCTGTCAAAAATACCATTGAAGATGAAGCTGTTGTTCTTGTAAGTTCTGCTTGTATAAAATGATTTTTCTTCGACCTTTTCTCTTATATATGGCCTATTTTTGGTATAAACCATCTGATATTTGAAGCCCACCGGTCCGGCTAATCTGGATCTGCGTTGGGCAGGCCCAAAGAGGGGCAAAGCACTTCCTTCTTAGTATTTAAAGGTGCTCCATATTCTGGACTCGAAACCTTTGAATGAAAGAGAAGGGATCCGTACAATTTCATTTCAATTTGGGGGGGTATATACAACCTATTTTTAATATTGCAATATGTGATTGCTATTTTTTTAATTTTTTATTTTTAATAAAAGTATTTGGTCCAGCAAATCTAAAGTTGACAATGATGTATGATAAATGAATTAAATAAATAAAATTTATGCATGCTTATACAAAACAAGTATTCATATGTTTGCTAAGCATTAGTTTTGGCATATGCCGATTATACTTTGTTATGGGAGCATGCATGACACAGCAATTGATATTTGACATCTTAGAAAATGAGGCTTGTTGTCTGGCTTTTCTTATGGTGGGAGTTATAGTGGAATATCAAGGTCTTGTTTTGCTTTTAATACATGATTTTATAGATAAAACAAAGTAATGACCATTTATTTCTTGAAAGAGCAAGATATTTAAGTCTCACATTTTTATGGGAACTGAGAATTATGAGGGATGGAAGACAAGGCAGAATTTGGGTGCTGAAAATGCAGTTGTATGTTGATTCTTAGGTCATATTTGGTTGAATGTGAGGGAAGATATGGAATTAAATAAATACACATTCGGTATACCATCACTGGCCAATCAGCTAAACATGCTTTCTTGGTTTTGATGGTTATTCATATGTTATTATTTGAATCTGTAATTTGTTGATTCACAGCAAAGGATTAAGATTTGATTCTTGTATGTTCACTGTTGTCTTACAAAATGGGCGGAATTTCTTGCTTGAGATTCAATATCTTGTCTGTGATTCAGGGAGCAGGAGCTTTTGAATTTGCAGCTAGAAAATACCTAATTAATGAAGTAAAGAAAACGGTCAAAGGGGTACAAATCTCTTCATACTTACCTTTTTTCGGTTATTATTTTTATACGCCTCAGTTAATTTTGACCTTTTATGGTGCTTATAAAATTGAGCAGCGTGCTCAACTTGGTGTTGAAGCTTTTGCTGATGCCCTTCTTGTGGTTCCCAAAACACTGGCTGAGAATTCTGGGCTTGACACTCAAGATGAGATTGTTGCACTCACGGTGATTATTTCTATCCTGGTTTTCACTGTTTTTTTTTCGTCCAAAAATTTTATGAAATGGAAAGCAGACTTATTGGAGCCTCGTTGCTATTTTTATTCAGGGAGAACATGAGAGGGATAATATTGTGGGAATAAACCTACAAACAGGAGGGCCTCTTGATCCTCAGATGGAGGGAATCTTTGACAACTACAGTGTTAAACGCCAAATCCTAAATTCAGGGTACATGAATTAAAAACTCTGATATTTTACTTGAATTTTGCCCACTTTCATCCATCCCTACTCAATTAGTATAATTTTTCCTGATAGCCATCATCTGAATGCTTTCTTGGTTCCACTTCTTCTGGAATTGCTTATATGTACTGACTAATTAAGAACGAACAACTAAAGTGATTGGCGATTTCCACTTTTGTCAATTTATTATTATTATTATTATTTTGCTTAGCAATAATGAGTGCCGGTATGTTTTGCAGACCTGTAATTGCATCACAATTGCTTTTGGTGGATGAAGTGATTCGAGCTGGACGTAATATGAGGAAACCAAATTAACCTTAGGTTGCTCCCGCATGTACTTTTTGCCTAACGGAGATTTCTTTTGCTCTCTGGCTATGTAATGAAGTCTGAGTGATCTCATGTAATGGAGGATGCCTGTGATTTCCTGATTATATTAAGGGAAATCTCCATTTGTTTTGTCTTGTGGAATTTTGGTTAAGAATGAACTTCACCATATTTCGTGTCACTTTTCTTTTTTCCTTTTCTCCTTGTCCTCCGATTATGGATTTAAAAAATTAAACTGTTGCGTGGCTATTTTTTTTTTAATTTGAATTTGCCTCTGGGCTAAAGTTGCATTTGGAGTAAATAACTTACATGCCTCTTTTAAGTCGTTGAAGTGTTTTAATTCTACGATGGTTTTATTCGTTTCATCAACGAAAGAACTCATTAATCTTTTCTCTGTAAAGAAAAGGAAATGTAATCTCAAAAAGAAAATATTCCATTGTTAACATGTCTCATTCAAGAAATTGGTGACGGTTTATTAATACTCAAGAATTCCCTGAAAATATATGGGCCTGTAAGTTGATTCTTTTCTCTTATTATAATTCGAATAATTTATCTTTATAATACAAAAGGAAAAAAAAAAGAAAAGATTGGAATTGGAATATCTATGATTTTAGCTAAAAGTGGAGAAATTGTGATGGGAGCAATGAGTACACGTATGCAATATGTTTTGTTGGTGAAATAGCAAATTAAGCAAATGAACGAGTAGGATCAAATAAATGGCATAATGTATTGGTTGTTATTTAACCGTAATTGTACAGATAATGTACCACAAAACAACTCTCAGTATTCTTCCTTTTTACTCGGTCTCTTCATATCCATCAAATCCGTTAAAATCAAACCTGTTCAGCTTAAAAAATGGTTTACTAATTTCAGTTTCAACTATTCCAACACTTTTACCATTTTCTTCATGTTTATTTTATCACCATAATCAACGTTTTGCTTCCTCACTTCTTCTTATACGAACAACAAAACCCAAAACATTTGCTTATTTTTCTCCTATTTCCCAGATTTTGATGGTAAATATGACCCTTAAGGGTGGTACCGGCCAAGCCTGCGCTGCCTGCAAATACCAAAGAAAAAAGTGTTCCTCTGAGTGTCCATTAGCACCTTTTTTTCCTGCTGATCAACCCAAAATGTTCCAAAATGCACATAAATTATTTGGTGTAAAGAAAATTACTAAAATACTGGAAAGTCTTGATGTTCCTCAGAAGCAAGAAGCAGTACGTTCAATTATTTATCAGGCTAATATCAGGGACAGATACCCTGTTCATGGCTGTTGGGGCATTATTTGCAATTTACATTACCAGATTAGTCAGGTTCAAGAAGAGCTACAGGCTGCTCATGCTCAGCTAGAGATGTGCAGGCAGCAGAATAACCCTGATTCACAATTAGTATTAGGCATGGCTCCTCCCACTAACCAACTTTCCCTTTTTGCTCCTAATCCTATTAATCCATTGCCCCTTTCGCAGCAGCAGCAACAGCCTTACTGTAATAGCAATAATGCTGCTTATTTAGATTCCAAGGATTGTTTCTGGCCTAATTGTAACAATAATGATAATGTTAATGCTACCAATTCAATTCAATCTTCACAATCACAGCCATTCCCAATCCAACATCAAGTTGTTCAAGATTATGATGAGCTTCATCCATTTTTTGATACTATTGATGATAGACAATCCTACATTGAATCCGAAGAGCCTTATGAATCCAGGTTCTTTTTTTTTTTTTTTTTTTAACTTATTTGTGAAATTAAGTTGTGAATTTGAATTAACTATTATGTGATGATTTGTGTTTCAGCTCGGAAGAATCATTGAAGGACACAACAAAATCCATTGAGCATGTAGCCGATAACGAATTGAAGACTGCTGCTGCCTGCTTCAGCCTTACTAGTGTTCATTGATCAAACATGTCAATTTTTTTGTTTTAAATTTTTGTCCTTCATTTGCATGATAGCGGTTTTGTAGAGAAAATTCTAGTTGCAGTTTTTATTGTAAGTTTTAGGCCAAACTTTGAAAATCCTCATTCATTTTAATCAACAATTATTACTCACTGATCCAGTCCTTATGGATAATTTCTTCTTCAATATGCAAAATTAATCTAACAATCTTTGCTATAGATTTATTTTGTATTTCTATTATTACTTGTTCGCGCCAGAAACAATGCAGTTAAGAGACAGTTACTTTTCAAAGAGAGAAAAAAAAATCATGATAAATCAAACCCTAAATTTATTTGTGGATTTTATATGCAGTTTGGCAAATAGTTATTCAGAATGCTGATTATATACTTTGTCATCTTCCCTATACTCACTGCATCCGTTTACACAGATTCGCAGAATTATCCTGGTTAGACTTGTTTCTCTCTGTCATGCATTTAGAAAAAGAATGGTTTCTTTTTCTCACAAATTATTTTGTGTGGCTTTAGGTAAAGATACTTCAACAAAAACCAGTTCTAGACTTTCAAGACCTCTCGTTGGAGATGATGGCCGAGTTTATATTTGTTCTGATAAGAATTTATTTGCTTTTGAAAGCAATGGATCCATTGCCTGGGCTTTGCATTTGCCTTTTACTTGTAATGTTACAATGCCTCCTGTTCTCGCCGGTCGCGGAAAGGTATAATTTAGGGTTTCAATTTTATGCAAAATTCCCTAATCTTAATCAGTGAATCAAAATTTTGCAGATATATTTAATTGCAGAGAACAGAGTTTTGGATGTAAGTTTTCCTGATTTTGGACCTTCTCCACCTGCAGTAGAGGTGTTTTTTGGCCCAGAGAAAGGGCAAAAAGGAGCAGGTGAACTTATAGGGATTGCAGTTAGCACATTGAGTTCATCTTTGTTTATCAGCATTAAGAACAGAGGATTGTTTGCTTATTTGATGCGTGGAGAACTGCAATGGAGTGTTGGACCTGTTCTTTCACAGTTTGGTTACAGTGTTGGTTGCAGGAAAGGCGTTGCTGATTGCTATTTTGCTTCTGTTCCTGTGATTGACAAATGCGAGAATAGTATATATGTAAGATTTTTGTCATAATTCTTAAGTTTGTTTAACGTTTTTGAAAGGGAGATTTTTGAATTTATGGAAAGGGCTTGCAGATTTCAAATACCGCAGGAGAAGTTTATTCGCTGTCTCTTGCTAGCCCTCACTTTAATTGGGTTCAAGATTTAAGCTCATTTGGCAAAGAATTTAGCATCACACCAGCCAATAATGGCCTTTTATATGTTACTGTACCCCTCAAGGCCATTATCTTGGCATTACATGTTTCTGTGGGCAACGTTCTGTGGCAGACAAGTATTGGACCGTTAAGTACAACTGAATACCAACCAGTGGTTGATTCTAATGGTAAATGCATAATCCATTGATGATTGAGTTTAGTTAACTGTTTGTATAGATGATGAAAAAATTAGTTCAACGAAACAGTTATTCTGCTACTTCAAGTTTTTGTGATTAAAAGCTGGTCAGATCTTACATACTCTAACTTAGAAATAATTGGAGCATCTTGGGATCTTGAAATTATTCTGAATTCGTATGGTAGGTTGGATGTCTATAGGTTCATTGGATGGATATTTGTACTCAATTTCACCAACGGGAGAAGTGAAGAAATTTGCGAAAGCATCTGAATCGAATCATGTTATCCAAGTTAGTCCATTTCTTGATTGTTCTGGCTATGCAATTTATATATCTCAGGCAGAAATGGAAGGAAAAGTTAGCCACAAAATAGGCGAGTATAATTATGTCTCAGCAATGAGGCCTAAAGGCGTGGTCTTCACCTTGTTGGTTCCAGCAACCGGAGCTATCTACTGGTCTGAAAGCTATCCAGGTAACTCAAGCCTTAATTTTTTTTCTCAAAGTTTGCATTTATTCTTCTTTCTTTAGATATCATATTCCTTTTCCTTTTGGTGTGGTAGGTCAATTTTTATCCTTCTTGTCTCAAAGTGATCTGAAAAATTTTGCATTGGATGAGGGCATCGTTCTTGCTTTCGTCGCGGCTACAGGTCAGGTTCTATGCATACATCATATTAATCTCTTATGTGTAATTGTGTTCATATCTTGATCGTTCTGAATGGTGCAGGGGCAGGCAACCCACTACCATGCCGAAGCAATTGTAGTAGTTCTTTAACCTCCCCTTTCACATTTTCATCATTTAAAACTTAAGTGTTCTGTTTATTTATTTGTTTAATATTTTCAAACAGATGAGAAGCTTGTCTCAACATGCTCACAAGCAAGGCCTAAGCATCTCAAGATTTACACAGGCAAACTACAATTCTGAAATAGAGAAAAGCAATAGCACTGCTAGCTTCAAAATGTTTATGATAAGCTGCTTGCTTCAAAATGTTTATGATAAGCTTTCGTACTCTCTTTTTCAGGTAATCAGAAGGTGATAGTGTTGTTCCTGTTATTTGAGTCCATAGTGTTGATAGTTTTAGCTGGTCTCGTGCGATTCTGCTGCATATTTTGGAGCAAGAAGAAGCTTCAAAATCAAGATTTAGGAATTTTTCTTGAAAAAAGAGTAAGATCCATTCAATAAATCAGTTTTTTTTTTTAATCAAAGAGTCCATGTTCTCACCCTTTAAAGAATTTCAGAGGTCTCTCCAACAGAAAAAGAAAGAACTTGATCGGACGATAACGGAACTGGAAAAAAGGGCTGCGGAGGAAGCTCTAGCAAATGAAATTACTGAAGAATTGGGAAATTTGGTTCTTGAAAAACAAGGCATTGAAAGAAAACTATCGACATCTTACAGTTTAGGGAGGGATCAAACTAGCCTGAAATCAAAATCTATTCTCCCAGTTTATGATGGGAAATCAAGAAGCTATTCTTTTCAAAGTGGAAAGAAAGAAAGTTTCAGTCTTTTTCATACATCGAGTGATACACCATCTTCTACAGAAAACATCAGTGAAGGAGATTCTAGCAGCTGGGAACTTGAAGAAGAACCAGAAATACCAATAAAAGAATCAGATTTTTCAAGTGATGATGATGGGGATTATATTACACCAGTTAAAGCAAGTTCATCAGATCCAGCATCATCAAGCTTACAACTAAATCCAATGTTTGCGGAATCGACACCTAGAACTAGAAGTAGAACAAGCATATGGTTGAAAAGGAGGACCTTGTCTTCAACTAATTAGAGTTTAATTACATAATGATAAATATAGTTTACATAACTTGTTGGTCCTCATAAATTATATAAAAAATCCTTTGAAATCTTTTTAAATTTATATTTTGGCTTTCCAAATTTTTGGTGCTATGTATATTATATTTCGGCCTGCTTTTCTCTCCATCCTGCATCCGTTCTTATCTAATTGTCATGAACTAAAGTGATATGGAGTTTCTTGCTTAAACAATATTCATAAATAAATGAATCAAAGTCTTGCTTAAACAATATTCATAAATAAATAAATCAAAGCTAAATTTTCATGTATTTTCAAACCATAAATATAACATGTTAACAATTTTATATGATAGATTTCTTTTTTCCAAGCATTATTCTAATTTGTTCTATGTCCAAGGTTTTCTTGCGCTTCATCACTTCTGTCAAGAATTCATCCAAACCAAATGGATCCTTTTCATACTCAACTGGTCTGTTCCGCGGAGAAGAAAATAAGCCGTTGCCATACACATTAAACCCGTCAATGCCAAATCCAAAATCCATTTAATTTAGTGATTTTTTTTTTTATCAGAATTGTTAAATTTCAAATTCTTTATAATAAAAAAGTAAAGACAATCCTAAAAATTAGAGAGACATTATAAGCTATAAAAATGTAAAAACCTCCTAAATTTTCATTTAAACTAGAAAATATTTCGATTTATTTTGTTCTACTCATTTTCTTTGTTAAGTAATCTGATTTTTATTAGAACACTTTTGTAACTAAACAAAGCATAAACTTATATAAATATATATATATATATATATATATTTTTTTTTTTAATTTATGACTTCTCGATATTCGATTCAATTTTTTTAAGTCGACCAAATCGATTAATCTAATTTTTTAACTCGACTAAATGGATTAATCCAAAATTGATATCATCATATTTATAATTGAAAGTTACTCTTTCAGTACAGGAGGTATCATTATTTTCTTTGACCAAGAAAATCTGATTTTTATTTTTCACAAGGGGTTAAAATAATGTTAGAATAATTAATTAATCACAATCCGGCCAATCATCAAAGGGAGTGGAAGATGCGAGATGAACATCTGACGCTCCATTTTCGACATAGGCAATATGCTGGCGTATCCTGCGAATACCATGATCATCATCTCTACGTGTGATAAGTAATTGAATAAATAGATAATAAAAAAATAGTCCTCCAGCTAGGGGAAATTAACAGATCCAGAGCTCGATCCAGCTTCTGTTTGTGGTTCGCTTTGGACGGAGGGAATTTTTCTCTTCTGAGGTATGAGCTTCACTTCACAAACCCTAGTTTTTCATGTCTCAGGTTCCTCCCTCTGTCTTTTACCTGTTTGGTTGACGGGAAAGCTGGGGAAAAGAAAAAGGATATATTTGAATCATGAGTTTCTGTTTTCTTTTATTTTTTAATTTTTTTATTCGCGTTCTATTTCGGAAGCAAAAGTTGCAAGGATTAGCTCCGTTCGCGTTCCATTACTCTAGGAGCAACGAGCTTTCCATGAAGTGGTTCAGCTTTGACATTTCCTTTTTGCATTGGTTTTGAAGATATATAGTTGCAAATAAGTTTCTGTGAGCAGTGAAATAGAAAAGAAACTCGAATTTTAGCTTATTTTTAGAGGCAACTAGTTGAAAATATTTATATTTTTATCAAAATTCTGTTTTTTGTTTAGTGCTAGACCTCTAAGGTTAATTATTTTGATATGTGAAGTACTTTTGGAAAAGATTGCACTACTTAATTTTGCTTCTTCTAATTGAGAAGGCCAAGGGAGTTGTTGAAGGAAAATCCTTTGTGGAACTCAGGAAAATTAGGAATTCATTTTCTCTATAGTGGTTTAGTTTAATGTTCTCGTGGATCTAGTTTGCTACATGCCCTTGAACATATGGAGATTTAGAAGACAAAGATAAAAGTAGCAGCACAGTTTTTTATTGGTTTCTAGATGTTGTGGTCGAGATGAACTATCATTATTTCTCTTTCGTTTCTGTTCTTTACATCTTTTTCTGTTTTGATCATGATTTTGTATTCTTTTTGCAATGGTTTAATTCCTTATTATTGGTTGCTTAAAAACATGATATAGAGTCTTTACTAGCTTTTGTTAAGTTCAATGGTAATAATTTCTTGTACTCTACTGCTTAATCTGAAAGGATAACTCGGAGTTTCAATAATTGTTGGGTTTGTGAGGGGGTCAAGGATTTAAACCCTTTACCCTTACCCAGTAATGCATATAGTTGTAGTGTTTGTATTCAAATTTTCATGGCCAATATTGCATTTTTACATGTTTGATGCGCTGTCATTTATGATTAAAGATGTAGAGAGATGATTTTACTCTTCCAGATTACAAGACATGATTAATAGCAAAGCTAAGTTAACTGTGGATGTTCTAAATTTAATGGAGGGTGATATGGTGATCTTTATCTGATCACATAATTTTGATTTTGTCTCTGAAGGTTAGTTGCAGCACTTAATATACTGCATTCATTTACAAGAGAAGCTAAGGATGGAAAGTGAGGATATGATCAGCCTGCCTGCAACTAGCAATTCTGAAGATTGCAATGAGAACAATGAACTGCATAAGTCAGAACTTGGACCAGGTGAAGCTGATCCTGAACATACTAATTCTGAGGAGGAAAGCACTAGAAATGTGAACAGTTTTCAGTTGAATGGAGGTGATATTGGAACTGAAGGAGGCCTGAATGATCTAGAGAATTCGGGGTTCAATGATAATGATATGGGACCAGAAGAACATGCAACAAGATCTGAAGTTTTTGAAGAACGTGAAGTTGTTATTACAAGTGAGCAAAGTAACATGGGTTTACAGATCATGGGACATTACAAAAGTGATAATCAAATTGAAGGCGCATCAATCCAACGTAATTTGGGAGATAAGGGCATTGGCGCTGAAGCTGAACCCACAGAAGACCAAGATGCTTTGGTACTCAATCAAGGTGATGTTAGAAATGAAGATAGCCAATTTCCAATGGAGACAGAGGTTGACATGGATTTGGTTGATTCACCTGTTAGGCAGGTGAATATTGAGGTGGCTGACACTGTTTTAGTTTCTGACGACCTGAGTAGCTTTGGCTTTCGAGTGAGTACTCAGAATGACTACCTTGAGAGTGAAAAGGAGAGTCTTATCCACAACCATGTGATGAATGGTGGTCGTATCCTGCTTTAACATCTAATAAGTTTTTCCATAAGAAGCATGATCCTTGCATGTTCTCCAACTCAACTATATTGATTTATTAGTTATAGGATTTCTAATAAAAATGACCTTTGTGTCTAGATTTGCAAGTTGCTCTGCAACTTTGATGAGCGATTGCCTAATTATAATTCATACCCATCTTTTGTATGCATATATTTTCTGAATTAGTTTTGTGCTTTCCATAATTCAATACAAAAGCCGTATCAGGTGTTAAGAGAGCAAGGATTGCATGTGATGAGAAGCAACCTTCAGTGCATGTTGTATATAACTCGTTAACAAGGTCAGGGTGGAAGTACTCATTCAAAGAATTTAGAGCTGTATGTTTTGGTTTCTCCTCCAGCTGTTTACAGCTTTTCTTGTTCTTGACTGAATGGAGACAATGTGCACTATTTAAAATAGCTTGGTTTTATATTGGCTTAACATTTTGAGGTTGTTATATTAATCCAGAGCTAGCAAAAGGAAGTTGGAGGAGTTATTACAACAATGGTCAGAGTGGCATGCACAAAATGATTCATCATCTCAAGTAAGTCTGTTGAAAATTCTCAATAAGCTTTCCTTACTGCTATAGGTACCATCAATAGTCTAAATCTTGTGTTTAGAGTGAGGCAGATTGAAATGAACCATTTTCAAGATTTTCTTTCTTCCACAGTGTAGAATGTTTTTCCCTATTGTTTTTGTAGGTTTTAGCTTAACTTTTCAGTCAACGTTCATAACCTTAATTATTGATGCGGGAGAGATGCTTAATTGAATATTCAAAAATGGTTGAAAGCAAACTAACAGTAGGAAAATTGCAAGAGAGAGATAGAAGGTTTTTAAGTTCTCCATGAAATGGGTGGTGATGAGTGAGATGTTAGCAGCTTATTAAATGTGGTGAGGTTTAAAAAAAAATGGTTGTGAGAATCTTTGTGCATCTTAACACACAATGGCTCCTCTTTCTTCTGAGCTGGCATGTGAGTTTGCTAGCACTTATCTACAGTTTATGGCATCAACTCAACCTCTCTTTTACAAAGAAAAACAATAAATCAAACAGATAGTACTGATGAACAATTATCGCTGATCCTTGCTTTTGTTTAAACTGCGTATTAGCTAATTGCTTGTTCATGGAAGTGCTAAGTGCCCTTTGGTTTTGTCTCTATTGGTGGTTCGCGTGTGCATTTGTAAGTTATTGAGATGTTTGCAGTATTGTGTCAATGTTGTATGCGGTGCAGGTACTCCGTTGCTATTTACCTGGTATTCTGAATTTGTAGGTTTCGACAGATTGGTCTAAACCATTTATTTTAACTTTTCAGGACTCAAATGAAATGCTGGAATCTGGCGAAGAAACTTACTTTCCTGCATTATGGGTTGGCATGGAGAAATCCTCTGCAGTGGTAAGGTTGCTTATGTTTCTAGTCTTGCCTGCCTTGAGTTTGTAGCAAGATATTTTTGTGAGATCTTTGCAATATATCGAGTTGTTATTCCTTTTTTCTTTCTTCCTCTGCAATTTTTTAGATTTTCTGATAATGTCCAATTGTTGTTCATCAATTGTTTTCTCAACTTGGAGAGGTTTTTATAGGTCTGATAATGTCCAATTTTTTATATAACTGTAGACTTGTTATTCTTACAATATTCTCAACTCCGGACTACCTATCAGATCTGTAGATCATATGTTTCTCTGTCCTTTAGCAACTGAAAGATGTTTAATTATGTAATTTTCTGTTAATTTTATATTCTCTTGGTGGTTTGTTTGAAATGATTTACCCTCTAGACATTTTGTTAACATGTCTAATTCTAAATGTCATAGTCTTTCATTATAACATGTACTAGATGATTATATCCTGACATTTTAGGTACTCCATCAAAAATACCTAATACTATGTCACTTGTCCTTGATTTCAACATAAACTCGTGAACTTTGGAATTTTCTTTTATAATGTGCAATTAATATAATTCTGCACTATTATTTTGAATATGTCTAATACTAAAAGTTAAGAATGCTTCCTTTAAGATCATTACTTGCTTAAAATAGTACCATGAAAAATTATTTTAATATGTCTAGTCCAACCATGCTGTGATTGTAGCGTCATTGGCAATTTGCAGCCCTTGTAGATTTTTCTTGTCTAGTTTGGATTTGTTCCTGTTCTTGTTCCGACTTTTATTTGATTTGTTATTGTAGGATTCCTTCCTCATTTACTCCTTGGGGGTGAGATCTTGGTTTACCCTAATCAAGCACCTCCCATTTGGAAGAGTGGGGTGGACCTTAACCTCTTCATCTCTTCAACAAGGAGATGCCTTGGCATAGCCTTTGCTCTATGATAGCTATGATATTATGTTAGTTAATGCACCTATTGAAAACTTTTTCCTCATTGCTTATTAATTCACTGTTATACTATACCTATTTCTTCCTTAAAAGTGTTATTTTATATGCAGTCTTTCTGGATAGAAAATGAAACAAAGAAACAGCAAACTAGTGTCGTTGTTCCTCCAGATAGTGTCTCTGTGCCTCTTTATGATCGTGGATTTTCTTTAGGTTTGACTTCGACAGATGCTTCAAGTAATGTTGAAGGGTAAGTGCTTTTATTTTTATTTTTATAGCTTTGGTATCTTTCACCAATATAATATTTCAGTATCAAGCTTCTTGGATTTTACTATCTTGGTCAATTTCTTGGAAGTTGGAAATACAGTAGTATAAATGGGGTCAATTCCCTCTTTCCTTCTTTTTTTTTTTCTTTTTTTTTTTTGTTTTGGAATTCATAAACACATAAGTGCTAGCTTAATTTTTGTGTATCAATTTGCATTTTTTACTTTAAGAGTGAGGACTTTTGAAATCCAAGGGACGATGACATGTATATGTGCTTTTGAAATGATGGCTGTGATTGATCATAGCAAAACTTGGATAGTGTAAATTCTTGAATGGTCAGACTCAAGAATGATAGGGTAACAAATAGGGGTCAGGAGAAGGATCATTGGAGACTGTTGTCTGTCTATTAAGCCCTATTCTGTATTGACATCCATAGATCATGCACATTACTTAATATGATGGTCTATTGATATATTATTTACATATATAATGAACCTATTGCGATGGTAAAAAATCATTTGCCTTGTGATCCATGAATTATTATCATTATTCATTGGTTTCTGATCTAGCAGTATCTCAAATGTAGTTGGCTGGTTACTTACTCTGGCTTTTAGAACTCATTTCTTTTCATACTCTACTTCCTATATGCATTTGAAATGTTGGAGGACTTTAGATCTCTTACATCTTGCTCCTGCTCGTCTGTAGAGGCCTGCAAATAGTAGATGAGGCTAGTCGCTGTTTCAACTGCGGTTCTTACAGCCATTCTTTGAAGGAGTGCTCTAAGCCTCGTGACAATGTAGCTGTTAATCATGCTAGAAAACAGCACAAAGCCAGACGGAATCAGAGTGGTGGCTCTCGTAATGCAACTCGATATTATCAGAACTCATCTGGTGGTAAATATGATGGCTTAAAGCCAGGTGCTCTTGATGCTGAAACAAGGCAAGCTTTGGGTCTTGGGGTAAGATCTTTATCGTTAACCAAAAAAATGTTTAATTCCCTGCTATAGAGACTTAAGATTTAGTACACCAAATGCTTCTGTTGGAATCAAACTTACAAATGAACTCAGCCCTGATTCAAAGTCATAGCATTGCTGTATAAGTAGATAAATAATAAAGCGGAAATTTGGGCTACAATATTTAATGGCAAATTTGGATAAGTTTAATATCATAAACTTGTATATATATTATCTTCTCAGCAGGAGTATTGCATCAGGGAGCCTCTTTTTGTGCTGTGTTAGTGGGCCATGGGTTGCCTTTCATTTTAACTTGTGATTCTTTGCTAGAAAGTAGCATAACTCAATCTATCCCAAGCTCAGGCAAATATGCAACCAAGTATAGACCTCATAAGAGAAAATCATTTTTGCTGGACCAACAGTGTAACCTATTCCAGAAAGGAAGGAGAGAGAAGAGGAGAGGAGGGGGTGGGGGTTGGAAGTGAAGGTAGGAGGGCAGACAAGAAAATAATTTCTCTCAGCTTGATTTCATAATTTTTTTTTTCTTCTGCTTGAACAATGCTTTAGGCTTCTGTTATACTTGATCCGTTCTTGTTTGTGGTGTCAAGTTGACGTCACTGTGCTTTTGATGCAACTTTGTGAGCTTCACTGCCGTCGCTGATCTTAAAATATTAAAACGACTTAGGATGATTTCATTTTGTTCTGAGGACATGGACATTTATGTTGAACTCGGTTTTCTTTTACAGGAGCTTGATCCACCTCCTTGGCTTAACAGAATGCGAGAACTGGGATATCCACCAGGATATCTAGGTAATCTATTTGTTTTTGTAATTTCCTAGTCTCATTTGCTCTGATTTAGTTCTTCTTAAAAGCTACTATCAGGAAACTCAATTGTAGATAACTGTAGTTCCTTATTGAATTTTATTATTTTCAACTCATACTTTCTGGGCGTATTGTGATGTTCACCAGTCCATTTTGTTAGTACTCTCCTATTCCAAGTGGGCCCTTTTAGGGTGTTGAAGAAATTAGCTACCTGAGACATTGGAGGGGTCTAGAATTGACAAATTCATGAATTAAGATTTTTCTTTGCTGACTACAATCACAAGGTCCATGATATTTATAATCAAGGAACCTTACAGCTTCTATTCAAATCTAGAGCGTGCATATTAGTTGGGAGGATGCCTGGAGAAATTATTTTGCCAATTATAATTGACACTTTATGCTGTGCCCTAAGTTTCCTCAGTAGCTAGGTTCCAGTGCTGTTTCCTTATCATGCTTTTGAGTCCACTTTGTAAGTGACCCTTGATGCTGTGCACTAAATATTAACGTTAGGTGTTTCTTGATCCTGTTTCCTTGTAATTCTATCTCCAGTCTTTGCTGTCATGACATGCAGCAAAATAGAGGATGATTCCTGTCTACATTCTCTCTAATGGTAGAAAGGTGCTATGAAGGGTAGCCTGTTGTGATTACTGATGTGATTTATGGTTTTCCTATTTTATTCCACACAAAGATGATGGAGAAGCAGGAGGAAATGAGCCTCAGCTAACATTATGTGGAAATCAGGAAAGGTTCTTATAGGGAGTTCATACATTGCAAGAGATTAGTATAATGGTTTCACTAGAGTTTACACTCATAGTTTCCCTCATGTTATGAGCTTTAGGTTGCAAGTGTGTTTTGTTTATGCCATGATAACACATGTTTTGTTTATGCCATGATAACACCTTTTACCCTTCATATGTCAGATCCAGATGTCGAAGATCAACCATCAGGGATCACAATATTTGCTGATGAGGATGTAGAAGGCAAGGAAGAACATGAGGACGGAGAAATCCTTGAAACAGAATATCCTGAACCACCAAGAAAAATGGTTGTTGAGTTTCCAGGAATAAACGCACCAATCCCTGAAAATGCCGATGAAAGAGTTTGGGCAGCTGATCCTTATAGAAACCGATCATACCGTAGATCACACCATACTTCAGAACCTATCAACAGACGGCATCGCTATGAACAGAGAGGGTCTAGGGATTCCATTGATGAAGGGCCTCCAGGTGTAGACTCATTTCCATCAAGCTATCCTCCAAGATATGGTACTTCTGGTTCAAGTTATAACTTTGACAGCCCTAGAGGTTCAACACCTTCCCATGCAAGGTCCCGTTCTGACAGAGTAAGGAGCCCTTTGGTGTATGAAGATTTTGCCACTCGTAGTTCATCACTGTACTCATCGCAATTCTCTGCAAGGTTGGAAAATGAGATTGATGACAGATGGAGTGAGTATGGGAAGGATTATTCATATCGAAGTAACGATGAGTATGACCGTTACGAGTATGACAGTCACCGCCGATAAATGGCACTTATAATTGTAACAGTATGTCAGATGTGATTTTTAACTTGTAAAAGAATCTGTAACAAGGGGATGGGGGGAAATCTTTCCTTCTCGTGACGGCAGATGCACATCCCTCATTCTCTCTCCCATCAATTGGTAAGGAAATGAGAAATGCTATTATACAAAGAAATAGATTTGTTAGTTTAGATACGCGTTTCCCAGGGGCAGTCACGTTTTGTTGTATATTTTTTTGATAGAGTTAGGTCTTTGCTACTTTTGTAACTCTAGATTGTAAATTTTTAGAAACTATGCAGATTCTGATGAAGGAACTTGAGATGTCTGGAAATCTCTTTCTTCCTGATATCAAAGCTTAACATATTCTATATCCGATTTGGCTCTGAGCCTGTGATTCAGAGAAATCTGTCCTGTGATTCAGAGAAATCTGTGGTTTTGGATGGTTTTCTTATTTTCAGCGTTTCAATGTGTTATCTTATTCGGGGAATGAGCGATTTATTCAGATTCATGCTCAAAAAGTTTTTGATAAAATTAAATCCTATAAAAGCGAAGTTATGACTAAAAACAGCCGTTTAATCTTTTTACCAATAGTTGTTGGTTGGTAGGGGGTTTGTACCGATATTTTCGGCCGATTTGGTTCGGTTAACAAATAAAATCGAAATTTTAAAATTATAATTAAAAAATTTATCTAAAATTTATATAAAATTACAAATCATAAAATTAAAATAAAAAAATTCAAATTAAAAATATAAATATATTTAATTTGAGTTAAAACCCTTTATATTAAATTAAAAAATACAAAAATAAAGTTTATTTTTGTAAAAAATAAAAAAAAAACATATATTAATACAAGTTCGGTCGTTCGGTTTTTGCCTTTGAAAATTGAACTGAACCAAAATAACCGAAATTATTTTATATTTAAAACCAAAACCGAAAAACCAAACCAAAATTAAAAAATTCGTTCGGTTTAAACCGAAATTTGCTCACGCCTACATCCGATTTTGTATTAATCAATTTTTTAAATTTAAAGAACCCGAGCTCGAGTTATGGAGGAAAAAAAAAACAAAATTGTATGGCAGAAGAGTATAATTATATCATATATAAATCTCATGGAAATTGATCTGATCAATTTCCTAATTATACTTCAATTTAAACAATTTTAGAGAGAATTTGCGTGGATATGGTTCCCTCAATTCAACCTAATTCAATTGAATTTTTCTATGAAAATCAATTGTTTTTTAAAAAATTGAATCTCACATATTTTTTTCATGGGAAAAATCTGTTTTTTTTTTCAAAAAATACGCATAAAAAAATTCACCATATTCTAGACACTATTAAAGAATTATATAATTCTTATTTACCAAAAAAAATATATATTTTTCTTAATTTACAGGACTTATTTTCTAAATCAGAACATGTCCACTATATATATATATAATTTAAAAATTGGTAAGTGTTTATCTGCTAAAGGTTGAGAGAATACAGTTTCTCAATTTTGGCCTTCAAATAAACTTAAAAAGAGGCAACATGGCATCCACGTGTCAACAATGTCACTGTGGATTCCATATTTTATACCTACTATATAAGGACACATCCTGTCTGATTTAGTTACACTTTTTTAATGAAAAATAATAATAAAAAAAAAATCCAATCTGGCCCGCACCGTCAGATACAAAACACGACAATCTATAAATATGTAAAGTTAAACCCTTCCAAAATTCTTATATCTTGTTCCATAATTTCTCCACAGGTAGATTTCTTATTCTCAACTCTTAAATCTTTTTTTTTAATTGAATCTTGATTTCGTTGGTGTTCAATTCACGATTCAGCTTCTGTACCAATCGCATTGTAGTTTCAGGATTCTATGAGTTTGAATTTGATGTTATTCTGTGATTTTATGAGTTTGCTTTCGCTGTTCAACACCTTGTGTTTCTCTTATCCTTCTCCTCGTGGGTGATTTGAGTTTTATCTTTAAAACGTCGTCGTTTGTTATCTTTTAGTTCGAAGTTCTTCTTTTGTATTTGTATATAGGATATATATTAAAGAAATAGACCGGTACTTTTTTCTTTTTGGGTTATTGGAGCTATATGCGGACGCGTAGGGTCCGAGATAAGGTAGGTTTTGGCGGGTCGATAATGATGACCGTTCAAGTTGGGGGATTCTTGTGAATTCTATTTCGATTGCTGCAATTATAAACAAAATGTAAGGATTCTTTCATTCAATTATGTCCTAGCGATGATGATGGAACAACATTTGTGGTAGCCTGTAAAAGAGAGGTTCTTAAAAATTTCAGTATAGTTGTTTTTGTGCTATCTACTCCCTATCGGCTCTTAATTTCTTCTCTTTTTGTCAATATGTCCGTTAGCGGCCTGAGCAAGAGGCTGTGGTTGAATACGAGTTGGTACTTAGATCTTATTTATTTATTTGATAAAAGCATGTAAGTTTTAGCATGTACATGTTTTTTTTTCTAATTTATTTGATAACGCCATTGTGCTCAAAATGAGGTGTTTTATGTTATTTTATATTGAATTCATGCCTTTTCAATATGTTAAAATGTGTCTTTTTTTTTTCTGTTTTGAATCTAACAATGACTCGTAGCTATCTGTTACCGTGCTGCCATCTTTTTGATGGATGTGCTATTTGTGAAAATTCGTGCTGCTTACAGTCATCTTTTAAAACAGAAATTGACTATGTATTGCTCGTCAGTTGTACTGTTTTGTAACTTTGACCTTTTTTGCATCAAGATTCATTGCAAATGTAAGGGAAAAATATTTTACTTTTTCTTCAATTGAAGGTTCTTACAAGCACATCTCAAGTTTGTATTTTTTCTTAATCTTTTCTAGGGGCAAAAGAACCAGGATGTACTGAGCAGTTGCAGAATTTTATCAAAAGCAAGATGGTCGACATTAACTGCAATCAACGAATACCCAGTTATACTGGATCCACCTGCAAAATGATGCCAACCTTGAGTTTGACTCGAGGTTATAATTCAGATGTGACATACCCTTCTAATCACTACAATAATGATACCACTAAGTATAATCTTATGATGGGTGACAACAGTGATCAATTTAGCTTCTTAAAAGGTGAGCCATCAAACAGTTTTAGCAGGATGCTGTATGATACTTTCTACTTTAACTTCTTGTTACATTTTCCTATTTATATCTTGCTTGTCTATAGGATTACTTGATAATTGGAATAAGCCAGGAGTTGCAAGTATGTATGCTGATTTGCACACAAGGCAGATTTCTTATGACATGCTTGATTCTCCTGAAATTGCTTCTGCTGTTACTGCATTTTCTGAAAGGGGTTCTACCGTAACTACAAGCTCTAATGGAGATGGATTTTCTGAGTTTGGAGCTTTTGATAACAAACCGGTCTTTTCCCACAGAGACTATCAATGTGGTTTTGGGTCTTCATCAAAAGATAGTTTTCAACATCAGTTTGCTCAGGGTATATGATCTATATTGACTAGATTTTCCTAATTTTATTTTATTTTTATCTGTTATCTTACTCATTGCAGTTCAATATTGGTTAATCTGTTATTAAATTGCAAAATTTGCATAGCTTCCAATTGATAGAAAGTTTTAATTGTGGTCAATGAATGTTCGTCTTTGATATGTTTGTTTTCCTGTGTACTTTCTTTATGATATTTCTTTAGGTTGCTTATTTTTTCCCTATCCCTTGTTTTGCTTGGCCAAAACCCATGCATAATCTTGGTAGTTACCAAGCACCAAATTAGCTTCTGATTAGTGAGTAATTACTGAATAATTATGCTATAATCTTTACTACGTTTCTTCATTCCTTTAGTTATGATCTTATGGTTGATTGTGCACTATATCACTTTTGCATTGCTCCTTCACATTTGTTATGAACTCTCACAGCTGTGCTGTTATCCTTACTTGTCTAGTGGGAAGGGACTCTTTTTGTCTATGATACATTAAAAAAATTTAGTTCAACTAAACTTGGCTGTTCATGCTCAAAATCTTTTATTACCTTTGTGACATATAATTGGAATGCATGCTTGTTTCTTTGTTTCCTATCACAATACATTTGTTAGTGTTGATGTTGGTTGTAACTAATACAAGCAGAGTTTTTCACCTGTAATAATTATGACATAAAGTTTCTTGTCATATCTTCGACTATCTCTATACTTTTGTCCCATTATATTTTTCCTCATCTTGTTGCTTTATTTGGAGTTTGTCTGTTTGAGTTCCTATGTTGTCAGGAAATTTCAATCTTGGTGTGCTTTACAGGTGTTGCAAATACTCAGAACCTTCCTGCAATGGCTCTTTCATCTACATTGACAGAAACCTCAGAGTTCACCAACTCAACTTTGCAGTTCTCGGAGTATTCTCCCCAAGTGAAATGGCGAGACTCTAATTTTCTTGGCAAGGACTGGATACCTAAATCACATGTTTGTCAACCGAAGCAGCAACAGCATTATTTGTCATATGAACAATTTAATAAGCCATTGGAGGTTGAGGGACCATCCTTATTTGCTGAATTGAGTGAATGCTGCAGTTCAGCTGCTGGACAAATAGATCATGTGCATTCTCAGCTCCCTTCAGAACAATTAAATGGAGCTTATGTTGCATCAGAAAGTTCTTCACCTCTTTCAAACTTGAATGTAATTCCTGGACCAGCAAATTCAAGTAAACATTTGCAGTTTTCTGTTGAGCAGAAGATTTTGATTGCTTATAACGGCCACAAGAGTTCAGCAATTTCCTCAGGGAACTACCTAGTATCCTTCGTTAAGCATTTGCATTTAACAGTGTGCAATGACCAAATGTGTATGTGCGAACGTTTCTGCTCTCTTCTCTCACATTTTGATAACTGTTGCCGTGCTGATTGTAATACCTGTGCTCCTGTCCGAGATCAATCTAATACCAATAAGTGTTGCAAAGATTTTGAGACATTTTACAATGATGTCATGTGGGATTCCACCAGTTCTGTTACTGGCCAGCCTTGCTCTTGCTCTTCAGAAAACATGCTGCCACCTGCAAAACGGTTAAAGCTCAGCTCTCACTGTTTGGAAAATTTGCTGCCTCCTTCAGAGCATCCAAAGGTGGAGAAGTCCTGTAGTATATTTCCATCTGAAAACATCATTTCTTCTGTTTTGGCTTCATTAGTGGTTCAACCTTCTAATTCTGAAGGACTTCCATCCTTGTTGCAATTGCCTGAATCTCCAGTATCTATTAATTCTGAGGTTCTGGGGGGGAAATTTGATTTTCTAACAACATCCGTGCAAAATCCTGTGAGTTTCAATCAGTTAATGAATAAAGCTGGGAATAATTTGTCCAGATTGCATTCTGAGAGCTTTTGTCCTTCTAAAGAACTAATCATTGGATCTGTGTCAGAGGAGATTGACTCTAAGAGTTTTGGTGAGCTTGCAGACTCTGTAAAAGATATGTCTAATGACATAGGGCTTAATGCTGTAGACAAGCTTCCTGAAGAGCTCAGTACTACTTTCAAAGAGGAGGTGATAGTTAGGTCTAACTTCGATCCTGCCAGGCCAGATATAGAGGCTAAAAAGGAAAAAGGAAAGAAGCAAGAGAGTTCGGAACTAAGAGGTGTCTCCTTGATTGATTTTTTCTCAGCAGATGAAATAGAAAACCATATATTTAGTCTTCAGCAGTGCATTGGTCAGGTCAGTATATCATTGTTACTGCTATTAATATGTGATTGGAGCCTATGGTTATCAGCGAAACCTTGTAATTTCCACTATTTTTCCTTTTACCTTTTCTGCTGAAACTTATCACGTCATGCTTTACTATACTGGAACATAGGCTGCAGCAACATATGGGTTTTCAATTTCACCTATTAGAACATAAATATTATGTTTGGTGGATCTAAACTTGGTGAATTTGCTTATAAAATTGTCAATATCTGGTGTATGAATTTGTGTGCCCATTTCTGTTCTTGTGCAATACATGTGCAGTTTTCCCTTAATCACACTGCAGTTTATCTTTTGTGCTTCTTTCTATGACAGTGTGTTAACAATATTCTATTACCCGTGAATGATGCACGATTCACCTCACATATTACTTTACCAATTACTGCTCTAACATTTTCTCCTAATTGACTTCTGGTTATTCTTTGGCATCATCTTTTAGAGAAAATCAAAGCAAGAAGAGGAAAAACAAATAGCACTTTGTGCCAGTGAGAATACATGCCAGTTGTGCACAGCAGATAAGCTGTTACTAGCACCAGTTCCAATATATTGCTCATCTTGTGGTTCTCGCATCAAGCGCAGTGTGATTTATTACAGCACCTCAGAGGAAAATGGCATGCGGCATTGTTTTTGTAGTTCATGTTATAAAGCTCGAGGCGGGACTATCACATTCTACGGGATTACGATTCCCAAAATAAAGCTGGATAAGAAGAAGAACGATGAGGAAATTGAAGAACCTGTAAGCTAAGCGACAACTTCTTTGCTTTTGTCTGTCTTAGGATATTATAAAATATTAACTCTATTGCTTTTTGTGTTCATTTAGTGGGTCCAGTGTGACAAATGTAAACATTGGCAACACCAGATATGTGCTCTATTTAATGATAAAAGAGATATGGAAGGGAAATCTGATTACTTTTGTCCCAAATGTTGCTTAGAAGATGCCAGAGGCAGGGAACAGATGCCATTATTACCAAAAGCATCTGCTTTCTTAGCAGAAGATTTGCCAAGGACCTTGCTCAGTGACTACATAGAGCAAAGACTCTTTAGGCGTCTTCAGCGAGAGAGAAAAGAGAGAGCAAATTCTATTGGAAAGAAGCTTAATGAGGTCAGATGCTGACTCTTGATAAAAGTGCTGTAATTTTAGCTATATTGCATGCCTGCATAAACATATCTAGTTTTTTGGGAGCTTAAGAAGAACAGATAAAATAGAAAATCAAAATAAATATATTACAAATTCATCTTTATATGGTTCATTTATATGATGCCATGGGAGAGTAAACCTGTGAATATTTGTTTATAAAACTTGAAGGACAAACCTTATCTGATTTTTCTGTGGTTTCTTCAATTTTCTCATCTTTTACTTGTGTCCTGGACATGCTTCTTATCTATCATCTAAAACACCTCATCTGATTTTGCAATGTGGCTTCTTTCTTTTGTTCATTTTTAATTGTATCATGGACATGCTGGTTTTTAATGATTGAATTCTGGAACTTGGTGATCAGTACTACTCTCTTGATGCCAGGTTCCTGGAGCTGAAGATCTTGTTGTCAGAGTGGTGTCATCTGTTAACAAACAGTTGAAAGTGAAAGAGGAGTTTTTGGGGATCTTTCACAATGGCGATTATCCTGATGAATTTCCATATAGATCAAAGGTGTGAGTTTTTGCATTTAAGATCGTGAGATAATTTTACTTATTTATCTGTTTAATTCTTTCTGGACATCATGAAAATTCTCTAGAGCATGGAAAATAGAGGATGGTATTGTCCTGGCTTGAGCATGTTAAAGTCATTTTGGTATGGTTCCTGACATTCTCCTTATTCTAAAACCTGGCCAATGGGTTTCATATTTCAGGTGATTCTATTGTTCCAGAAGATTGAAGGGGTAGATGTGTGCCTTTTTGGCATGTATGTACAGGAATTTGGGTCAGACTGCAGTCAACCAAATCACCGGTGTGTTTATATATCATATTTGGATTCTGTTAAACACTTTAGGCCTGAAAGAGAAACTGCAACTGGAGAAGCTCTTCGTACGTTTGTCTACCATGAAATATTGGTATAGCATTGTTGTATTCATGTCTCTGGTTTTTGGTAACACCTTCACTCATTGTTTCTTTCTTATAGTCTTTTTCCTTTGTCAGATTGGATACCTAGAATACTGTAAGAAACGGGGCTTTGTGGCATGCTATTTATGGGCCTGCCCTCCTTTAAAAGGTGAAGATTATATTCTATATTGCCACCCAGAAGTTCAGAAGACGCCAAAATCTGACAAGTTAAGGCAATGGTTAGTCTTTTTCCTTCACTCTCTCTGATAAGCTCTATGGTCTGTTTGTTTGAGTGTAAATTAATTGTTGGCTTGTCTTGTGAGTATGTCTTGACTAGTAACTGGTCCACGTGCAGGTATCATTCAATGCTAAGAAAAGCAGCCAATGAAAATATTGTGGTCAATTTCACTAATTTATATGAACATTTCTTTGTTTCTACTGGGAAATTTTACTCCAAGGTAACTGCTGCTCGCTTGCCATATTTTGATGGTGACTATTGGTCTAGTGCTGCTGAGACTGCCATCAGGAATATTGAGAAGCAAAACGGAGAATGTTCAGGTAGGAAGGTGAAGAAAGTAATGACAAAGCGGACTCTCAAAGCCATGGGTCACACAAATTCTTCTGATGGTGCCGCCAAAGATATTCTACTGATGCAAAAAGTATTAACTCTCTATATCTCTCAATCTCAGTGAGCTTGTACGCATGTGCTTTCTTATTTCTCTGTCTTCCTTTTCTTTTCTTTTTTTTTTTAAATAAAAATAAAAATAACGGTGGGGTTAAGCCTCCACTTTTTCTGGATATTTATTATATACCTATTCGAGATAAATCTGAAGGCTTCTCCTTGAAGTCAGCTAGAAATGCCAGCACACATAATAGTTTAGGAGTTGCATAAAAGAATCTGATGAAAAGGATAATTCATAAATTCAAACCAATTAGTAGAATGCTGGATCTGATCAAATAGCAGCTAGATAGCTGTATGCACTGGGACTGGATTTCCTGTTTTAAAATCATAATAGGAACCATGTGGGCATTGGGATCACCCTTGAAAGGTGAATAGACAAGAAACATAGTGATATGGATTCTTAGAATATATTATATCATGAACATTTATCAGGCCATTGTTGCTTCTGCATTTATATATGTTTGCAAGGTTTCCACATTTCCTGATCTGACCCTTTTATAGCTTCTATGTTTTCCATCAAGATCCTAAGCCGTGCTGTTCTAGATGGTGGAAATTTGTATATGTTTATTTCGACTAAAATGACAAATTCTTGAGATAGCTGATGTAAAGATAAATTACATATTCAATGGGAGAGATGGGTGAATTAACCATGTGATGCTGTTATATCCTATTATCTTCCAGGAGACTGGACGTACTGTAGATGAACTTGTTATATTGAAGAGAATCATTTTTTTCAATTCTGTTTGATTTGACTACTCTACAAGTCTCTGTTATTCTAATGTAACAATTTAATCTTTTATCAGCTGGGGAAAACTATTTTATCTGTTAAGGAGGACTTCATTGTTGTCCATTTGCAATTTGTCTGCTCGTACTGCCGTGAAGTCATACTGTCTGGATGGCGATGGTTTTGCAGTTACTGCAAAAATTTTCAGTTATGTCAAAGGTAACTTGCAGGCTAATGTTGTTCTCATGGCTTTCCCTTTTTTTCCTCCCAGAAAAAGAAAATACTTTACTTGCTGCTTTATGCTATTTGGTGCAAATGGCTCCAATGACTGAAAGCCTGCTCATAAGTGCAATTATTTTGGTTTCATTATTTATTCTAAAATCGGTATGCAGATGCCATGATGCAGAGCAAGATTCCAATGAAGAGGATACACACACTGTTAGTAGCAAAGAAAAGCATTTACTGTCTAAGGTGTAAGCCAACCTCAAATTTGAATCATTTGTTTTTAATATTCAAAATTGGCATATTTGACATCTCTTTCTTTCTTTGTTTTTCAGGTTTTGGTGGATGTTCAATCTGATACCAATGATGAGGATGATGTTTTGGATAATTGGTTATTTGAAAATAGGCATATTTTCTTGGGTTTCTGTCAGAGGAATCATTATCAGTTTGACACCCTTCGACGAGCCAAGCATTCTTCAATGATGATACTGCATCATCTTCACAGTCCAATACCACCTGCTGCTGGGAATACCTGCAACGCTTGTCATCAGGATTGCAATACCAAGGATAGGAATGTTTGTGCCACATGCTATAGTAAAGGACTTGGATCTTCGCGCATTCATGAGTTGGCATATCATTCTTCTGTAGCTAATTTAGAAACTGAGAGCAGATATGCCCAGGACAAAAGGTTTAAGGTGTGATTAACTTCCCTTGATATTTCCTCCTCCAAACATTTTTAGATGATAAAAGTTGGAGTCACTTTTGTTTCTCTCGTTGTTCCACTAGGAAATCAGGATCCATAGCATGTGCAATTGATAAATTTAATGCAAAATGCATTATGTACTTTGCTTAAATAACTGATAATGTCCCATAGGAATCACTGTTAGTCAATTGAGTGGAGCATTTTAAATTTACTTACTGTGTGGTTCCATGGTGCAGCAACTGGAACTGCTAAATGTTCTACTACATGCCTCACAATGTGGAGCAACCTCTAGTGAACCCTGCTCTTACCCAAATTGCCTTAAAATCAAGAAGTTGTTCCAC
The DNA here is from genome assembly GCA_947683425.1 of Excoecaria cochinchinensis. Lineage (NCBI taxonomy): Eukaryota > Viridiplantae > Streptophyta > Magnoliopsida > Malpighiales > Euphorbiaceae > Excoecaria > Excoecaria cochinchinensis. Next base: position 2,944,390 of record CANTUQ010000187.1, read on the forward strand.
CATACCTCAAAATGCACCATTCGGTTACGGGGAGGCTGTGTTCACTGTCAAAAGGTGTGGTACATACTGATTTTACATTGGCGAAATTGTGGGCAAATAGATTGCTGCATCCCACGCTGCAGGTTAGTCAATACTAGCTACTTCCAAAATTTCTATCTGAACTCAAAGTCCTTGTCCTTGAAGTGATTGACATTCAGAATCATTCTAGAATTGTTCGAGCCTGTATTTATTTATTTATTTATTTTGCAAAATTTTTAGGGACCTGAAGAGCCACAGCCAAATACTTGCTTTTCAATCTGAGACCTAGCAAGAACCAGCATTTTGAAGCCCCCAAGTGTATAGTTGAGCAGGATAACCGGCATTGATAATCAAGTGTACAGTTTGTCGGAACCCAATTGTACAGTTAGGTGAGTTTATGAAATAGAGGATGAAACCAAGTTTTGATACCAACAATACATATAAATTAGCGATTGTCTTATCTAGGAAGATAGATCTAGGTTGAGGAAATAGGTTAAGAGTTAGGGACCTAGTTTTAACTAGTGTTGTGCTATGCTGATTCAAGTTTTGAACCTCAGAAATTAGAATTTGTCTGTCCTGTTTGTTGTATGTTGCCGGACTCATCTCAGTTATTTAGTCCGCATGTAATTGAGTTACTGGTGCCTGTATTATGTTGGAAAATGAAATTGCATGATTCAGCTGAATCATTCTCAAAATGAAATACAAAAGAGAGCTATATATATATATATATATATATATATATATCTGTGTGTGTGTGTGTGTAAATGCAATCTAATCGAGTTATTTTCATATCATATCATTTTTGTACAATCCATCAGAAAAATAAATAAGAGCAACCTGAACAGCAGACAAGCTTCTTATTTCAATGAACATTTTCAAAGTGTCGTTATTAGCGCTTGAATTCAAAGGTAGAGCAAGCACCATGATTCAAATTGTTTTGATCATTATGCATTAGTAAAGTGAAGGACTTTCAATCCAACCTGTCCCAGCTGTTGAACTATTATACAAACATTATCACTACAATCCCAGGAGAAAAACTGACTGACTGTAAACGTAGGCTAGTGCTGCAAAATGAGAAGGGTTTTTCAAACTGTCATTCTCGCAAAAGGTGAACATACAAACAATTTAGATAATGTGGACGATGTCCAGTGTTTAATATCCACTGGTCATTGCTCCATCAAATCATATACCCATACATCATGCTAAACATTGTTGAAAAAGAAGGGGGAAAAAAAAAGAAAGAAAGCCCGCCAAAATCCTAGTCCTAATCAAAGAAAAGGAGGAGAAATAAAACAAGATACCTCTCCACTTTGATTAACATTCGAGTCATCATAACTACACTTGATCTGTCATTACACACTACTGATATCTCCTAATAAGAGTCCTAAAAAAAATTTGAACCAATCAAGAATCCGTGAAAGCAGCCTGAGTAAAATTGAGCATCATTACGTTGTGAAGAAGGTCCAAAGCTTCTTTCCAACTGAAACTTCGCCAGGATGTTCAGACTCATTCTCATCATCCTCTTCTTCATCGTCGTCATCATCACCATCTTCTCTTTGGGATTCACTCCTATATTCATCTGTAATGCCATAATGCCCAGCCCCTTCCGGAGTGCCATTTACCTCCTCACTAAGTGCAGTATTCTCCATCAGGTTTCTCGCCGTACCCGCATCACCATTCTGACTACCTGACATCTCCTGCCAACAAATAAAACATATTCTGTGAACAAGCTACACATGTATTCATGTACACAATCAGACCTGACCAAGAATACAAACATTTTCCACAAGCTCAATGAAAGTTCAGAACAAGTCAGATGATGGTTCTACAGAACTCACCTGTACAAAATGTGCACTCCCACCATTCTCACTAGCCATTGCTATGGAAGTCGGCTCCCGAACACCATCTCCTTCCTTATTTTCATGATCCACGTTTTTAGCGATTGTAACACCACTGTTAAGTTTGATTCAAATTCATGTGTTAGCTGTCAGTATAACTGGATAAATTAAACTGATAAAGAATTTACTGCAGTGCAGACATGGCAATTAAGTTGGTACAAATTATTTCCATTTCAAGGATCCATATAATCAAATAACAGCAGCAACCCTTGGACTGCTTCTGTATGAAAAATCATTTAGACAAAACAAATTCATTTGGGCAAATCCCATGTGAAGACTTCATGGTGTACATGGACACCATGGCTATGAAACAATGCTTGAGATGTGTGAATAGAGATCTTACACTCTAGGTCGTCGAAGATTATATCGCTTTTCACCTGCAGGTTGCACAGCAGCGGCTTTTGGCTGCCTCTTCCTGCGCTTCCCAGCTGTGATACTATCAGAATGTCCCTGGCTGTCATGACCATCATGTTCGGTTGTATTTTGAGATGTACGAGTACGGTTCCGCTTTCGGGCATTTCTTTGAATTCCTTTATCAGCAAGATTAGATTCATCTCGGCTATCTGCCTTCGGGTGCTCTTCATTCTCATTTAGCTCCACAGAATCCCCAAGTATACGCTTGGCATCTTGTACAACTGCCTTCATTGTGCTCATTCTACTGACCCTGGGCTTGCCTCTCCTGTGAGCCTGGTGACCACGCTTTGAATCAGAAGGCTGAATCTCTCCCTGAACATCTGCTGCCTCACTGTTGATATTGCTCTGATTGTCAACAGAGACATCCTGCCCAGCTTCAGATTCTCTAATGCTTGAATCAGACTGTATCCTCTGAGAGTCAGCCGTATCACTTCCCATTCCAAAAGATAATTCCGGTTCATGCACAGAGAAATCTAATCTTTTTGATGGGTCTTCCATGTTTTCAATAGAGCCAGCTGCTGCCTTAGTCAAATTCTCGACAGCAACAGCCTCTATCCTTTTACCCGGGGAAAAGCTAAATATCTTTGATGTGCACTTCCGCAGCCATGAAACAGGAGATACTGACTGAATGGCAGAGGGGGATGCATCAGTCTCTTGCTTTGCCCCAGCAACCAGATTTTGATTACGTTGCTTGTCAAGGACCTCTGCATTCTCAATTTCCTGGGATGATATCAAGTCAGAGAGCACAAATTCTGAGGTTAATTCACCGCAACTCTTGCAATTCTTGAGCTGTTGGACAAATGAGACAAATCGCTCTTTCTCTTTAATAAATTGCTCCCTGTGGTCCTTCAATTTCCTGCTAAGATCACCAAGCTTATCAATATCTTCTCGCATTTCAAGCTGCTGCTCTTGAAGATGCTTTTTATTTTCTTCAACTTCCTGTCTTTCTTTTTCTATCCTAAGTCTTTCCAATTTCATCTCCTCCATTTCTCTTCTAGCTAGATCTCTTAAGAAGTTAATATTGTTTAATTCTCTTTCCTTCTCTTCTTCGAACAATTTCTCCTTCTCTTGCAAAACCTTTTCCACATCCTCCTTTCTTTTCTGCAACTCATTCTCAAGTTCACCTTTCTGCAGCTCAAATTCATGCAGCATTTGCTGCCTCTCACTTCGAGCTTTCTCAGCCAGCACAGATCGCTCATGCTCCATGTTAGCCTCAAAAGATTCTTTCGCCACTTCAAGAGCTTCCATCTCTCGCTTTAAACGATCTTCCAGCGCCTGTTTATCAGTTTTTATCCTTTCCTCTTCTGAGGCTTTTTGCTTTTCAAATTTCTCTTTCCGTTTACTGATGCTCTTCAATTCCTTCTCAATCTCACCTCTTTTATCATCCAGATCTTCCCACTCTCTCTCAAAATTCTCCTTTTGCTGCTTTAAATCTTCAACCTCTTTCAACAGCTGCTCTTCCTGAAGCCTGCACTTTTCTATTTCCTCTTTTAGTTCAGCCTGCAAGCGGACATACTCAGCTCTCTCTTCTGCATTTACTTTGAGCTGATCCTTCTCTTCACGGATCTTTAGCAGCTGCTCTTCATTGGCAGCTCTTATCTTCTCAAGTTCAGCCTTGAGATTCAGAAAATCCTCTTTATCAGAAGCCAGATGTCGTTTCTCGATCTCCAAGTTCTTTCCCTCCAATTTGATGGCTTTCTCCTTTTCTTTTAGAGCTTTTGATTTTGACTCGAACTCTTTCTCTTTCTCCTTAACCTTATCCAATCTTTTATCCAATGCATGCTCTCGTTTTTCAATTTTCTCCTCCATATGCCTGATTTCAGCTTCATTCTTCTCCACTTCAATCACTTTGCTTTTCAGTTCCTCATCCAGAGATTTCCTCTTTTGGTCAGCTTCTAGCTCGAATTCTCGCTTTTTTTCATACAATAAGGCATTATGCTCATCAACAAGCTTCTGAATCTCAGCCTGTACATTACAAGTGAATTATAAGTGTAAATATCCAAAATTAAGTAACAAATTCCAGCCTGCAATGATTACCACATAGCATATTTATATATTGGAAAAAGTTTGTGAATAAATCAACAAACAAACCAATATTAGTGATTACACAGCAGAGTTGTAAGTTATAAAATTGTTGTGAATGAGTATGGGTCTTCATTTAAATAAGGAGGATGAACATAGAAATAAAAGAGCTTGCAAAAATGAAAGGGAAAATATCAAGCCCCATAGGGAAAAGGAGACTCTCTCAATATCTTTCTCATCAGAACTCTCCAAAATACACAAATGCATCAAGCATGCAGAATTGTATGACCATAGAAGGACATTCTTATTTTCTTATATCCCAGGAAATATCTCTATCACAGAAAGAATTGCAGGAACTCACTTTTTCTCGGTCATTCAACTTTTCTTCTAGTGCACGCAACTCCCTCTCTTTCATCTCCAGTCTCTTTCTTGTGGCATCAAATTCCTACAGATCAAGGAGACGTGTCAAACAGATTAATTAAAGAATAAAAATAACAAAACAAGAAGAAAACATGCCAACGTACCTTTTCTTTTAGAGCTAGGTTAGCCAGCCTGCTGCTCATTTCATCTTCTGTCCTTTTCAATATTGAGTTTGCTTCATCAATCTTCCTTTGCGACTCTTCAAGGTCCTTCTCTTTTTGCTTAAAAATCCTATCATTCTCATTTGCCCTTTCTTCTCTTTGATTAATAATTCTCTGTCCTTTGGATAGCCTCTCTTCTCCCTCTTGTAATTTTCGTTCCCATTCTCTCAAATCCTCCCTTTGCCTAGACAAAGTGGACTCGTGTGCTTCCCTCCTGAGAAAATTAGCCACATAAAATTGTCAAACAGTTGGAACTTCAGTAGTAGCAAAGAAATCCCTATTAAGCCTATAGAATAAAAACAAAAGCATTAGTTGCGAAGATAATGGACAATACTCTGCAATGAAGGACACACGCTCCCTTCGAAGAGCACTCTCACGGGATTCCACCTCCAGTGACTTCCTATCTATCTCTGAACTCTTCCTACTCACTTCAGCAAGCTTGGCATCAGCAGCACGCAATTTTGCCTCCACTTCTAGCGACTTCTCTTCAACACTAGTTATCAAAGCATTTGCTTCAGCCAACTTTGAATCAGCAGAAAACTTAATTTCCGCATTTTCTGCACGCATCTCACGCACTGCCTTCTCCAACTGCAGCAACACATGTTTCTCCATTGATTATTTAGAGAATCAAATAGTTTGAAATTTCATAGTAACAAAATATTGAAAGACTTGCCATTAACAGATGTCTACTACTGGCCAAAGGGAAAATAATACAAGTAGATTATTCAATGGCAACGATGGTTTATTTCCACAGAAGAAAATGAAAACCAAAAAATGAATAACATAAGCAAATACTGTAATTAAAAAGAAAATACAAGTCTTACATCAAGCACACATTGTTTCTCAACACCTAAGGCCTTTCGCAAATTCTCCTCTCGCCTCTCAGCATCAGAGATTGCTATCAAATGCGCTGCTTGTTCTCGTTTTAATGCATCCGTAGTTTCGGTAATAGCTTGCTTGAGTTCATCATACTTAGAATCCCACTCTTTCTTCTCAATCAAGAGAAGCCCCATATTGTACTGATAGTCAAATAGCTGGGACAAAGATGACAGGTTATATTAGCACCCAACAGAATAAATAAATACAAACCTTGAATATCTGGGACAAAATAAATAAATACAAACCTTGAATATCTGGGACAAAATAAATATGGGACAAAATAAATACAAAAAGCTAGCACCCAACAGAAATAAGGATCACAAACCTTGAATATATCCATTCTAAGTCTATAATACATGCATACACCAAGTCAAAAGTGAAAACATCATACCTGCATATTTAGCACAACAACAACTGCAAATTCATGTTTCTCAAATAAAAATAAAAGCTTATCCAGTTGTTGTTTAACTCAGAATCACCTTTACAATTTAAGATGAAGTTATTTTCCTTGAGAATAACTGTTTTTGAGCTCACACTTCCGACTCCGAACATTAAATTTGCATCAGTTCAGACAAAAATCAACTTTTGCAAAAGGCTTCTATTTGAATTTCGCTCATATAAGAAGGGTGTGAACTTTAACTTTCTGCAAATCCTCCGCAAAGATTGCATTACTTTGTAATTTAATCAAGGGAGGGTTCCAAAAGGTTTAAGTCTCTTGAAATTGCACTCCGCAAGTTCAAGCCAATCTTCCTTGATTAGGGGTATCAATTCTTATAGGACAAGGAAAAATATCAAGAGTCTCACTAAAGTAAATCATTGACCGGCACTTTGATTGCACTCTACATAGTATGATCTCTCTTCCTGTTATCCTCTCTGCCTACCTTATTGCAGAATGGCATGGTCTCTCTTCTCCTTCTTATCCTCTTTTCCTACCTTATTGTGTACTGATCTTTCATTTGTTCCTTCTTTCTTATTTTTTATACAATTAACTTATTCCCTGTCATGGCAAAGTCAATATTCCAGTCAAAAAGTTAAACTTTTCATCTGCGATCAAATTTCTCTTTCTCCAAGCTTACTGGAAGCCTAAGCTATCTATGCAGTCAGCATTGGGTTAAACATGTCATTAATAAATTCCTAGCCGAAAAATAACTCATCTAGAATTCGTTCTTTGAATAAATCAGGCTTGTGTATCATACTCTGCATTGCCTTCCTCAGAAAAGGCATAGTAATAAATACTAAGCATAGAAATTGTACACCAAATGGCAGCCAAAGACATCAATAAAATTAAAGCAACTTACAATTTTCACTATCCCTGAAAAAAGCGTTACAGCAAAATACAAAACAACCTACAGCTCTAAATTTTCACACACCCCAACTCTTGCAATTTATTTTATGTTTTCATGGACTGACCAAAAATCAATACATAAAAGATCTCCAACAGAATATTTAGGAGATGAAAGCTTTTGGAAACTTCAAGAAGTCATGTCAAATGGCATGCTCTTAAATCTTAAAGTCATTGAGATGTTACCATGCCAATCTAAGGCTGTAGAGAAACGAATGTTGTATATAGACATTATACAGAAAAAAAGGTTTACTTTCAAATCTTTGGCATGCCCCCAAAACATCCACATCAAGTAAGCAATCTGGGCCAACCATATGAAACTCAAGACACTTCCATCCACCAAGAAAATTCAGCAGAGAAATGGTAAACAGACACCGCTAAGCCTATTGCTCAGAACATAACTAACAATTTGTGCCCGCATACAGTTCAAGTAGCACCTCCAGCAGTCAAAAAGGCTGAATGACATTGACGATGGTCCCAATTTAGTAAGTTATTGGTGCACCAATCAATATCATGATTGACCAGTATGGTAGTACCACCATGAGACTCATAATTCTCGTACTAAAGTTACTAACTCCGTCTATGCCAGCGTCGCAGCTAGCCTCCAATCTGGCAAAACAAATCTAAGTAGCAATATTTCCACTATGTACCAAAACTAGTACAGCAAACATCTTGAACATTCCAAATCATCACTTAAGCCTAAACATACAAGCAACTGAGAAATATCTAAAACCAATAAAAAAAAATAAAAGAAATGGTAAACAGCATTAAGAACACATTTAAAATAAAAGGGCAAAAAAAAAAATATACCACCCACAAGTACAAAATCCAGACTTTCCATTCAATAAATTATCAGCAACAGGGAAAAATAACCAACCTCGTTTTCAAGCTTCGACATCTTCTCCACCCATCCCCCACCATCCAAGGCAGGTCCCACGCCATTAGGAGTCACAGGCTCAGCAAAAGCCACACTCTTGCCCCTCAAAACGCTTCCCTCTCCCGAATTCGGGTTATTTGGAGCATTCGTATCCGACCCAACTCCGGTCTTTTGGGCTCCGCTCCTTGGCGACAGCGACCAGCCCGAGAACACCTTCCTTTGCGGCGTAAACATCACGAGACTCTCCACAATTGCTCCTCAACAATCTTCAAATCTACAGATCCCAAATTTAACCTCATAAGCACCAGTAAACACAGTAGAAAGAATTGAAAAGCCCCACAACTACCAGAGTCTCCCAAAATAGATATTACAGAGAAACCCTAGACAGAAATTGATAGTTAACCAACTCCAAAGAATCAGCCAATTTCAAATCCGTTAACACTTCTTCAGTCTCTCACCAAAGAATTTGAAAACCCTACACCGGACACGAACCCGGTTCCCAAAATCGGGCGGAATGTGGATTTGGAGTCCGATAACGTCCCCAAACGAACTTTTCTCTCTCTTCAGCCCACACTTTTTTGTGTGCTTTGTGTGTGTGCGCGCGGATCACTTACGTTACCTCTTTCTTTTCACTATTTTTATTTTAATTTGCGCCCCACAAACACGAATTCCTGCTATGAAAGTACCATTCTGTTATACTTTTTGTTAAATTTTATGCATTATTATAAGGGTATTTTAGGAATTTAAGAAGGTGGCTTTCTGAAATTGGAACGTGGGAAATTATTCCAGTGACGGAATTGCCCCCGGGGTTGGTGCATAGAAGGGTGGGAAAGAGAAGGGCAATATGGAGAATGTGAAAGGAATACGCATCCGGCATATGCTGGCACTGAAATGCCACGGTGTTAAGGAGCTGTTAAGTTGGAAATGAAGGGATTGGGAATTTAGACGATAAGCATCTTTTGTCCTATGTGGCTTTAATTAATGCCGTATATGCACTTGGCTAGAATTTTTTTAATCGTGGAAAATTAAAAAAAAATGGATAAAAAATTAAATAAAATAAAAAGTTAACAATTAGGCTTTAAGGAGTTAATAGGACATACCGCATACTTTCCTTTTTTATTTATTTTATTTATTATTTTTAATAATATTTAAATTTTTATTTATCTAACACTTTTAAATTTTTAATTATACTTTTTTATTTTTAATCGAATTTAATTTTTTTAATAAAAATTAATTAATTAAATTTAAATTTATTTATTAAATTATTTAATTTTATTTTAAATTTAAATCTAATTAATACTTTTTATGAAATAAAATAGATATAATAATTTAAAATAGTGCGAGGCATGTAATGGATGTGGGGCCGCCAATAAAGGAGGATGAACTTTCAAGGAAACTATGCCGAGTAAAAGAGAGAGTTAATCATTTTTCTCTTTTTAAATACAATTTTTTCATCAGCATCTTTTAATCCAATGCTGTATATTACAATTATTGATAATGTTATAGTGAGTTCTTTTTACATTTATAGATGCATGCTATTATCTAAATATCATATTCGATTGGAGTGGAGCTAAATAATTTATTCAATTTTTATTGTATTGTATTTTATTGAATTATTAAACCATTATATTGTTTTCATTAAGTTCAAAGTTGATTAAATAATAAAAAAATCAATTATTTGCTAAATAAAATTTATTAGATTATTTATTTTTTATTTTTATGAAAAGAGCACTTATTTTTATTAATTATTTTAAATTAAAAGCATTTTTTCAAAAAAAATAAAAATAAAAACATATAATAAAATATAACCCGGTTTTTCCGGTTCAATCCGAGTTTTTTCAGACCGATTTTATACAATTGAACCAACTGGTTTGATGATCAGTTCGCTATTGAACCGGTCAGTTCGGTCCGATTTTAATAACTATGATTTTAAGGGCTTTTTTGATAAAATTTATGAAAATAGTTTTTTCAATTTAAAAAAGTTGTATTTCAAAAAACTATAACTATTTGGTAAATAAAATTTAAAATGACTTATAAAATCAAAAATATTTATTAACTGTTTGGTAAATAATACAATAAAAAATATTTTTTTTAAATAAAAAGTCAAAAAGAACATATATAAATTTTAATATATTATATTCAAAATCTTATTAAAAATAATAATAATAATAATTCTCATTTATTTGTAATTTTTTATTTCACTAAATTATTAAAATTATATATTTTTATATATAATTAAATAAAAATAAAAATAAATATAACATACAAAAATTTTAGATATATATGTTATTTTCATAATTCATCATATATATTATTTTGGATGATAAGAAAAAAGAAGAGAAAAAAAAACGGAATCGTTTTGAACGTTATATGATTTTGGGAGGTAAAGTAAAAGAGTTTTTTTTTATTAGATATAATTATTATTATGAAATAAAATCAAATATATTTTTATTTAAAAAAATATTAAACCTAAAAATCAGTTTTTCCGAAAAATTTCAATTTCTAACTTTTTTAATATAAATTTTTTTCACTTTTCACAAAATTGATTTTTTTAAAATAAACATTTATCAAACACCTATTTTTATCTTATAATCAGTTTTTTATCAAATAAACAACTTTTTTGCCTTTCAAAAATAATTCCAAACACAGCCTAAATGTAACACCCTTATACTATACGTACACTACAGTTCCAATGTTACTGTATGATTACTGGATTGTCTTTAAACTACTCTTAAGATTATTGCAAAAATCTGGGTAATTTTTTTTTTTTCATTCTTTCACTACACCTATCTACCCTATAGCTATTTTATTTTCACTAATCATTCATTCAGATACAGATATAATACATAATTTTACCGAAATTTCAGCAGAATTTCCTCTATAATATTGCCTACCCCCTTGTAAACAAAGTCTTTACACTTCTAATAATCATATATACATTCACCCTACTCCAATTCAAACTCCAACACAAGTTTGTCCATCCTCCAATTTAGGTTCATTCACACACTCATATAATAATTCACCAATATCATCCACTCAATACTTGCATCAATTGTACAAAATACAAAAACATAACATTAATACATCGAAGCTATCAACTATAAATAATTGTTCAATACAAACTCTCGATACAATAGTATCCTAATTATCTCTGTAGTGTACATGCCAACAAGAAACAAGATCCAAATTATCAATTCCCAGAAATTTCATTCTTATCACCTACTTGTCGTACTTTCCATCCAGCATTACTCCTTTGGAACAGTGCTGATACTCACTCGATATCTATCTTACACCTGCGCGAGAGTAAACTACACGCTAAACTTTACGCTTAGTGGTGACTACCAAATTTACTTATCCAAGGCATAAAATATTAAGTATACACATACAACTTAAACATACATACATTATAATATTTTTGCATTGAGGTCGCTGTGACGCGCGCCGGGTCCCCGCGGCCGCCCGTTCTGACCGCCCGCTTGAGGGCGATCGGGGCATTTATGGGTCCGTCAACAGCTTGCGATAAATCGCAAGTGCGTCTATGTTGGGCAACAAAGAGGTTTCATGGAGTCGCCACCCAATAGAACATTGGGAAAGTTTCTCTCGCCTCGGAGAGCCTAAGACAGCGCTTTGTATCCATTTTGGGCCATGAGACCTAGGATTAACGTCTAAATCTCGTGACACAAGAGGTGTCTTGGAGGATAACCTCTAGCCTCTTGAGCCCAAAGACCAGAGCAGGGTTCGGGACTTCTCATTTATTCGTACCTTGATTAATATCATAATTAAGTTTTGAATTCATTGTTTCATCAACTTTCCACACAATGCAATTTAAATTAAAGGCGCAATCATTCATATCAAAAGCGGTAAATGTAAGCAAAATCCAAAATAAAGCATTCAAAAACGAATTACAATAACACTAGGAGCGGAATACAACTCTCATTTATAAAAGTGAAATACATGCATAAAACGGGTTATTCATTGATAATGAGAACATTGGTCCTCGCATGCATATTTATTATGAAACAATTTTGATGTGATGATTTATTTGGGTATGAAAAACTAGGACATTGGTCCCCTTTTATTTAAAAAAAATGTCAAGTTAATTAATAGAAACGTTTTTGTGATTTTCTTTTTAGCGTGCCTAAATAAAGAATTTTACAAGAAAATTATATGGCAAAATTAAATAAAATATTACAAATAAAGAAAATAAATAAGCCAAACGAGCCTTTTTGGACCTCCCGATGTGCTCGCAAAAACGCCCAAGCGAAAAAATGAGTTTAGACATAAAAACAAAATACAAATAAAATAATGTTAGTGATTAAATCAATTAAATCAATTAAACATACAAAATAATGAGTGAAAATTAAAATAAAATAAGATGGTATGAAAAGAATGATAATGGAATAAAAAATATTAACAAACCAAAATAAGATGAGAAACATGGATTATATGTGATAAATGATTAAATAATGTGATGAAAATAAAATAAAACATGTTAATTAAATAATACATGTAAAAATATGAACATGATAACAATGATGATGAAGATAAAGGAATCAAAGAATATATAAAATGATAAAGAAAAAAATAATAGATTAAAACAATTAAAGAATGATGAAAACAATTAAATGAACAATATGATTAATTAAATATGTTCACAAATGATATAAACCATTTTCATGGCAAAAAGATCAATTAAAATGAATTTATTAATTACATGTTAAAAATAATGATGAATTAAAGTGAAATAAATTAATTACATGTTAAAAATTAATAAACAATCAATATTTATGTGAATAAAAATCATATCATGTATAAACAATTAAATAGAACGAATATAAAATCAATACAACAAATTGAATAGATTAAAACAATAAATAGATCAATAAAAACAATAAAATATACATGAATGAATTAAATAAAATAGAAATTGAAATGGAGCCAAGAATATTTACCCTCATAATATTGGATTTGATGAAGGAAAAGTGATGATTGATTTCTTTGTTTGATGATTCACAATATTAGAATGAAATATTATGAAAATGTTGGAATTTTATTCCAAGAAACATGAAAATAAAAATGATCAAAAATTCTTTAAGAACAAATAATTGATACCTTTGCCTAAAGAAATGATTTTGATCAAAAAAAAAGTTTTATTGATTAAAATAAAGAAAAATTGATTGAAGTTTTATCAAATAAAAATTAGATTTTGATGACAAACAATTATTTTATTTGTCTCAAAATCAATTTTTTATCAAAAAGAGATTCAAAACAAAATCAATGAAAAAAAGTTTTATTGAACCCAAAATAAAAGAAGAAAAACAATTTTGAGAACAAATAATTATTCTATTTGTCTCAAAATTGAATCCAACAACATAATTTCCTCTAAAAAAATGTTTAGAAGAAATTATGTTGGAAAAAGAATGAACATTTGATTTTTCATTTTGATTTTTGGTTGGGGAATAAATCTGAAATTTTTGTGGAGAAAATAGAAGAAGAAGAAGATGAAGAGAAAAATTTGGTCTAAAAAAAAATGTGTGGAGAGGAGGAGGCTCCTTTGATTTCATCATAAAATATTTATAGGATAAAATAGGTTGCCCTAATTTAATTAAGGAAAAAAACCTATTTTAACCCAAAATTATTTTATTCTTAATGATAAAATCAAGTTTTATTATTTAATTACCTAAAAAAATATTTTAGAATTTAATTTGAGGTCAAAAACCCCAAAAAAATGGGATAAAAAACGGATTTTTGGGTCAAAAAATCGGAAAAAGGCTGAAAAGAGGGAAAATAGGGTAACAGACCCTATACCGACGGCCAGGGAGCCGTCGCTAGAGGGACGCCGCCCGTCGCTATAGAGCGACGGGGACTCACGCGGCGACCAGGCGGGCTTCCGCGCGGAGCTCAGGCGGGAATCGCGCGCGGTGCGGCGCGCAGCGCGCAATGCTGCGCGTCGCTCTTTAGCGACACCCGGCATTGGCGACGCTGCGCGTCGCCAAATCGCGCCCAGCGCGCTGGGCGCCTGGGCGTCTGCGTGCTGGGCGCCTGGCGCCCGCAGGCTGGGCGCCAGCGCGCTGCCGCGCCCGACACTCGCGGTCCGAAAATTTTTTTATTTTTTTTATTTTTTTTAAATTATAAATTGACTAAAAACACTATAATTTTAAGCCCCCATTTTTCAAAATTATTATTTTTTAAATCTTTTTTATTATTTTTTAATTTTTCACTCTAAAATGCAAATTTGACGGGAAAACCATCACTTTTAACCTTTTAAGCCTGTGAAGGCAATTATCATCATTGGGTAACTTCGATCTACGCTTACTCAGGATCCGGTGTCTACAGTCGCAAAATTACTTTCTCCTCTCATATATAACATAACAATTCACAGTTAATGTACCAATTATCATTTAACCATAACTTATTTATTTAGCTCTAAATTAAATATGAATGCTTTGTGAGGTAAAACAATATTTATGCAATACATTCAATATTCTTTTAAATAGCTGAAATTTCTTAAAAATTTATATTCAAGTTCCCAAATCAATAACTAAGATTTCCTAGCATTTTTATACTGTGCAAAACATGCTTATCATGCATCACTAATCTAATTCCATGGATTGTTAAACAGTCAACATGCCCATAACATAGCAACTAATATTTCATTCCTACATTAACAATTATTCTAGTTTTCATCTAATACAATAATACCAACTAATATATACAAAGTATAAATACATAAAGCTACTTCAGCATATCAATAATTTCATAATATTATTTACCAATACCATTTATTTAATTAAAATTTTATCATAAAACTACCATCTTATTTCATAATTTGAGATATTAATTTACATTTATTAACTTTTCAGCTAAATATATATACACATTTTAAACTTTAAACTTTCCACTCTTATTTATTAACATCTCATTCTTAGTTTTACTATTGTATCACTCAACTTTACTTCTATCATCAAGTCATTTAATAGTTTCTTAATCCATATTTACTTTCTTACTTATCATCTAACTCCGTAGATTATACATTTAATATGGATTGCCAAATTTATTATTTAATTCCATTAATTTACCCCATTTTATTTATTCATCATTTAGTTCTTTGATTCACACAATTATTTTATATTCACCAATTCACCTTTTAATTTACCTTTTAATAAACAATCAATATTTATGTGAATAAAAATCATATCATGTATAAACAATTAAATAGAACGAATATAAAATCAATACAACAAATTGAATAGATTAAAACAATAAATAGATCAATAAAAACAATAAAATATACATGAATGAATTAAATAAAATAGAAATTGAAATGGAGCCAAGAATATTTACCCTCATAATATTGGATTTGATGAAGGAAAAGTGATGATTGATTTCTTTGTTTGATGATTCACAATATTAGAATGAAATATTATGAAAATGTTGGAATTTTATTCCAAGAAACATGAAAATAAAAATGATCAAAAATTCTTTAAGAACAAATAATTGATACCTTTGCCTAAAGAAATGATTTTGATCAAAAAAAAAGTTTTATTGATTAAAATAAAGAAAAATTGATTGAAGTTTTATCAAATAAAAATTAGATTTTGATGACAAACAATTATTTTATTTGTCTCAAAATCAATTTTTTATCAAAAAGAGATTCAAAACAAAATCAATGAAAAAAAGTTTTATTGAACCCAAAATAAAAGAAGAAAAACAATTTTGAGAACAAATAATTATTCTATTTGTCTCAAAATTGAATCCAACAACATAACTTCCTCTAAAAAAATGTTTAGAAGAAATTATGTTGGAAAAAGAATGAACATTTGATTTTTCATTTTGATTTTTGGTTGGGGAATAAATCTGAAATTTTTGTGGAGAAAATAGAAGAAGAAGAAGATGAAGAGAAAAATTTGGTCTAAAAAAAAATGTGTGGAGAGGAGGAGGCTCCTTTGATTTCATCATAAAATATTTATAGGATAAAATAGGTTGCCCTAATTTAATTAAGGAAAAAAACCTATTTTAACCCAAAATTATTTTATTCTTAATGATAAAATCAAGTTTTATTATTTAATTACCTAAAAAAATATTTTAGAATTTAATTTGAGGTCAAAAACACCAAAAAAATGGGATAAAAAACGGATTTTTGGGTCAAAAAATCGGAAAAAGGCTGAAAAGAGGGAAAATAGGGTAACAGACCCTATACCGACGGCCAGGGAGCCGTCGCTAGAGGGACGCCGCCCGTCGCTATAGAGCGACGGGGACTCACGCGGCGACCAGGCGGGCTTCCGCGCGGAGCTCAGGCGGGAATCGCGCGCGGTGCGGCGCGCAGCGCGCAATGCTGCGCGTCGCTCTTTAGCGACACCCGGCATTGGCGACGCTGCGCGTCGCCAAATCGCGCCCAGCGCGCTGGGCGCCTGGGCGTCTGCGTGCTGGGCGCCTGGCGCCCGCAGGCTGGGCGCCAGCGCGCTGCCGCGCCCGACACTCGCGGTCCGAAATTTTTTTTATTTTTTTTATTTTTTTTAAATTATAAATTGACTAAAAACACTATAATTTTAAGCCCCCATTTTTCAAAATTATTATTTTTTAAATCTTTTTTATTATTTTTTAATTTTTCACTCTAAAATGCAAATTTGACGGGAAAACCATCACTTTTAACCTTTTAAGCCTGTGAAGGCAATTATCATCATTGGGTAACTTCGATCTACGCTTACTCAGGATCCGGTGTCTACAGTCGCAAAATTACTTTCTCCTCTCATATATAACATAACAATTCACAGTTAATGTACCAATTATCATTTAACCATAACTTATTTATTTAGCTCTAAATTAAATATGAATGCTTTGTGAGGTAAAACAATATTTATGCAATACATTCAATATTCTTTTAAATAGCTGAAATTTCTTAAAAATTTATATTCAAGTTCCCAAATCAATAACTAAGATTTCCTAGCATTTTTATACTGTGCAAAACATGCTTATCATGCATCACTAATCTAATTCCATGGATTGTTAAACAGTCAACATGCCCATAACATAGCAACTAATATTTCATTCCTACATTAACAATTATTCTAGTTTTCATCTAATACAATAATACCAACTAATATATACAAAGTATAAATACATAAAGCTACTTCAGCATATCAATAATTTCATAATATTATTTACCAATACCATTTATTTAATTAAAATTTTATCATAAAACTACCATCTTATTTCATAATTTGAGATATTAATTTACATTTATTAACTTTTCAGCTAAATATATATACACATTTTAAACTTTAAACTTTCCACTCTTATTTATTAACATCTCATTCTTAGTTTTACTATTGTATCACTCAACTTTACTTCTATCATCAAGTCATTTAATAGTTTCTTAATCCATATTTACTTTCTTACTTATCATCTAACTCCGTAGATTATACATTTAATATGGATTGCCAAATTTATTATTTAATTCCATTAATTTACCCCATTTTATTTATTCATCATTTAGTTCTTTGATTCACACAATTATTTTATATTCACCAATTCACCTTTTAATTTACTATTTGGCCCCTATTATTAATCTGGTAGAAATCTCCGAACTAGATACACGGGACGTGGACCCCACAGATCCACTATATACATTTTGGAGTGATTCCGAGGAATCACTCATACATTCCATTTCACATCACATTCCATTTCATTTTGCATTTCAACATTTGAACATTCCAATAATTAGTAGACTGTCATTGGTCTACCTAAACGAGTCGCCATGACTTGTACCGCGATGTAAAATCTCTATAACTAGCCAACTATATCCTGAACTAGATAACTACCAGACCATCACTAAAGGCAATTAAATCATTTATTCAATCTTATTTCCATTATAACAATAGCTTAAAATAAGCTTCACTATTAATTAACATAACATTCCATCTCATCCACATTTTTCATTAATACATAATTCATTCTTTTTCAACTAATGCTATTTTACTCCATCATTCAATTAATTCTAATGTAAGTCACGCCATAATTTCATCATTTACCATTCATACTATTATTTCCATCATACATATAATATATCATTTTATTCTAGAATATTCAATTATTTCAAAATGTATTATAATATAATTAATTCCTAAATATTCATTCTATGCCATATGCCTGTTCAAATTATCCTTTTTGTGTCCTTTATTTAACTGTAATACGATTAATTTATATTTTATTCTCTATAATTCTTACTAAATTACAATTTTACCTTCTATTAGTTCTTACTATTAAATTTTTATACTAAATTACACTTTTAATCATTAAATTATTTATTTTCTTCTATTATTCCTTTAACTTGTTATTCCCCATACTTTTATAAATACCATAGACTCCTACGCTTTGGTCCCCTTTCACTTTATTATTTTTTTCTTATCAACTCTTATTCACTTATTGTGATTCATTTTCTCCATGTTAAATTCCATCCTAGTTTTATAGATTTATACTTAATTTCATTTATTAAAATGACACATATTATAAGTCCTCAACTCTACCATATTACTCGTAACATTTAACAAAATTCTACTTATTAATTTGCACAACTCAACACACATATAGAGATTAAAATTAGTTACAATATCAATTCATCACAATATATATATTACCCATCCTTAGTTTATAAATTCAAAAGCACAATTCAAGTAAAATTTCATGATGTACCCGAAAACAAAACTCCACAAATTACCATTCCCTACTTGCTTCTATTTAAGTAATTTAGCTCAATTCATCAATTCAACTTAGTTGCTCAATTTATTAAAACCTTAACTCACAGCTCAAAATAAGTAATTAAACTAAATCAAATTCACCAAACAGTCTGAAACTTATTACAAAACTTACTAATGCGTTTATGTTATTTCACACTTATATATGTGTGTAAGTACACATGTACCTCTAATTTAATCCTAACAGTAATTTGACTACATGAATAATGGCTTCAAACATTCACCTAATATTTAAAACATGCACTAACCAGATTTTAATATAATCACTTCACATACCTTCAACCCAATTTAATGAGCTATCCTTACTTCAAACTTTCATTAAGCATATTTGGATTTCCCACTTAACATTTAAATTTTCCACCAATTCTTCAAGTATTACCAATTACACTACCATTACCTAGATATGCATATTATGATACCCATTTATATATTAAGATTTAATTATCGTTAAGTTATTTATAAATTTGATTACTAACCTGATTTATATGTCATAATTTAACTATTACAAAAATTATATACAATTTAAATCCTAACTTACAAATTAATCGATATTTCTTCAATTTTACAAATACAATTCTACTTTCCTGAATACGGACAATTTTCTAATTCCTTTCATTCAACCCGCAATTCTGTAAGTCTTAATTTAATTTCTAATTAGCTATGCCAAAGCTCATGACAATACAGCCAGCAAATCAATGGAATCCAACAAACATATTGTTCATATAATGCATTTAGTAAAATCACACTCTTAACAAATTTTAACTTATGAAAAATCTCTTAGAGAAGTAGATTTGGTAGTCACATACCAGTTGGGATCGAAATTCCCAGAAAATTTCATTATTCTTCCGTCTGTCCCCTTCACCGGAGCCTTGTCAGAGCTCCGTCGGAGATGCATCACTGCCATTGGAGGACAGCTCAAGGTGCTAGGGCCCCATTGCCGGTGGTCACGCGACCATCCGTGGCGCCGTTTTGCTGGCATCGCTGTCAGAAGCTCCAGTTCAACCCAACTCCGATCTCTCCATCGCTGGCGAGTGAGGAGGATTCACAACCATCAGGAGGTTCATCCGCCCGTCAGAAGTCCCGTCGTGTTGTTCGTGTCGTCTCTCGCCGTCGGAGCTGGCCAGAAAATGCAGGAGAAGCTTCGGGCTTTCTCTTGCTCTCCTGGAATCGGCGATGTCGCGACGAGGAGAAAAGACGCCAAGATCGGAGACGACGAGAAGCCTGGTTGCTCTCCTTCCACCGTCGCCACCCACCTCTCCTCCTCCGCCGTCACCCTCACCTGCTCTCACTCTTTCTCTTCCTCGGTGTCCTTCCCCGATCTCCCCTGTTCCGTGTCTTTCCCCCTTTTTTTTTTTCTACTTCTCATAATTCCCACTAAATCTAGCTTAATCTCACTTATCTAGATAATTCTAGACCCATAAAAATTATCACATATTATAATTATTTTATTTGCCTAATTACTTATTATTCTTGTGATATATTCTCTTATCTATTTACATGTAAGCACATATATATATATTTGTCTTAAATTATTTGAATAATTAAATTATGTAGCTTTAAGGAAAAATTCCACTCTTATGCGTAAAAAATTAACTTCCGATAAATTTTTCAGCATGCCAAGTTACTAATAAAAACATTAAAAAATTTTGGGCGTTACACTAAAACTCGTAATAAAATGATTGAAATTGAAAAAGAACCTATGACATTAATCCACTATGTATTTAGGCAACACATACTTTCAAAAGAGTAATCTCCTTTCAAGACTGGTTATCCATGCTAGCATTACCAACTGTTGGAGTTGATGCACCCATGACTTCAAATATGGATCCGAATTCATATACGTTCGGAAATTCCATAAATATGGAAAAAGTTCCATATCTGGTCTTAATTAAGGGATTATGTCCCTTAATATTGTAACTTCCCTCTTAATGCAAAAAGGGAAGTTACATCTTCCCCTTAATTGGCATTAAAAGGGATATTTCCCCTAATGGGAGTTAATATTCCCATTTATGGAGCATTCATCTCCTTTGGGAGATGAATCTTTATAAATAGGATAGTTTTCTTATGAGAAAACAATAGAGAGAAGTTACAGATACCGAAATTCTGTCGGTTTTACCTCTCGCTATTTTCACTTAAAGTGATTTTTAGATTGTGATCAAGCTACTGTCATCCCGTTTGTGGATATCAGGCAGACCAGTGATGCCTGAAGGGATCTTTATTGAAGCTTCCGCTATTTATCTGCGTTACAAGGGGTAGGTAGCATATAATTCGATTATGTTACCTCCGTATGTGCATATAGCGTATTTTTTTCCTTCACCAACAATAGGCTTTTCTACATCATCAAACAAGCAATCTTTGTCTTGTTCCAATGCTTCGTTAGAGGTAAAAGTGGGCCCTTTTTCGAAATTTACCTTTCAGTTTTCTCTTCAAGCTAAATTGAGTTTAATACCCTTTCTACCAATCAGAAGAATCCATTCGAAGATCATGGTGAGTAGGCGATGTAACTAGCAATGTTTTAAAAATCGGATCGGGCCGGCTGGTTGAACCGGTTTAACCGGGAACCAACTGATGATCCGGTTTTAAAAACATATAACATCGAATTGATAAAAAATTGGATTTAACCGGTTTGAACCGAAAAAACCAGCTAACCAAATGAACCGAAAAAAATCGATTTTTTGCCAAAATATCAAAACACTGTCGTTTTGATGGAAAGAAAAGAAAAAAAAAAACAAATATCAACAATAAAACAAAAGGCTCATGAAAGCTGGGTGATAATGATGGGCTCAAAAGAAATGAGTGGACCCATATCTAGAAAGTTTTGGGGATCAAATATATTTAAATTAAAATAATTTTAAACTTATATTTTTTTGTTATTTATTTTAACACCTTTTTTTTCTAGTATTTGTGGTTTGGCTTTTGCTTCTTGCCTTTTCTTTTCCATATATTTAATGTTTGAATAAATTATTATTATTATTATTATTATTATTATTAGTGTTAGTTTTTCTTTACCACAATTTACAATTTTCTAATGCCATGTATTATAAAATATATATTTTATTCACTTGCATATTATCATAAGAAAATTAAAAAAATAATAAAAAATATCATAATAAAAAATATTATTTTTATATTGATTTTTGATAATTAATAGATTTTTTGAATTTATTTTTTTATATACATATTTTTAATTTTTTATAAATAATTATATTTAAAAAAAAGATAAAAAATTTTAGTAAACCCGATCCAATCAGTTGATTCCTAACTCAGTTGGCAGTCTGAGTCAATGTTCGGTCCGATTCTGAAAACATTCGTAACTAGGCTGAGTTATGTAGCTAACCCAATATTAGTTCACAATTGTAATAATTTATAGCTATTCAATCTTTTTTTTTTATCCATTTTCAGCATTATTAATACCAAATGGTAGTATAACTTATTTATTTGTTTTTTACATGGGCGCCATGCATAAAGTCTAACATCTCAAACAACAACCAATCATTTTCATTAAGTTCCAATACATCGATGTTAGATACATTATCATTTTTTTTTCCACTTTAATTAGTAACGCATCCAAAATAAATGAAGACATTTTAGTACAACATTTTAGAACATTTTCTCTTTACCCTATATTTGAATGAGTGTAAGAGATGGTACTTTGATGTATCATACCACCAAAAATCATGTTTATATTCAATATAATTCTAATTTCATAATTATTGGTGGATTTTGATTGCGTTGATTGTCTGAAGATTTGTTCCTCTCGGCATTTCCTTCAACTTTTTTTTTTAATAAGTAATTAAATATATCTTTTTTTATATCATTTTCAACTTTAACAATGTTATAATACTTTTCATGAATATTTTATTAATTTTAATTTATTATTTTCATTGTAAATTATTAATTTATTTATTTTATTCATATCAAATATTTAATTATGGAAAAAATTATAATGCATAATTATAATTAATAAAAAAAACAGACTGTATAATATTTAAATTATTGATATTATTATTATTTTCTTAAATTATTATATATAAAAAGACAATTTAATCATTATACAATACAATTAAATACATTATAAAATCATATAATCATCTTAAACATAATACCAATAGTACATTAAAAAATTATACAACTTCCTTAGATATATTACTATATCATATATTATAAAAATATCAATTGCTTATTTCCAAACAGTAGGGGTGAGCAAAAAAACCGATGGACTCGGTTAACCGAAAAAATTCGAAACCGAACCGATAGACTGGTTAACCGATTGTAATGGACTGGTTAATGATTAGTGTTTTGAAAAAACCGATATTAATGGACTGGTTAATGGTTTTTGACTCATGTGACTGGTTAACCGAATCCAAACTGAATTTTTAGTTAATTTATTAATTTATTAATAATTTATAACAATTTATCCTAATTAAAGGTGATCATATACTTTTTTTTCATTATACTAATTATTTTAAAGTTTTTAAGTTTTTTAATTGGCTATTAGTAAGTATAACAATCTATCTAATTAAAAATGATTATGGACCGGTTAATATATTTACTTATTAAATATTAATTTTTAAAAACAAATTTGCTTATATCCACCAAATATTTTTATTTTAACAACAATAATGTTATATTATAGTGAAAAAAATTTAAATTTTAAGTATCTTTAATATTTTAATTTTATTTATGAATATATTTATAATTATAGTGGTTAACCGAAAAATATTGGGTAACCGATCCGAAAATCCGAAACCAATAGACTGATTAACCGATGATAATGGACTGAAATTTCAAAAAATCAATATTAATGGACTGATTAATAAACTGAAACTCATGTACCGATTAACCGATCATACTCACTCATACCAAACAGAGTTTTAATTTATTATGAGATACTTTTGTAATTAATGGAAAGTCAAAACGCAGCGAAGCGAACGTGGATCGGACAGGTCCCAGTTGGATCGATAACTGGCGTCACTGAATTGAAAATTCTGAAGAATGGGTTCCAAGCCGCCTTCTCCGATCTACTAACCGGGGAAGAAAAGTACAGATCCATGCCCAAAATCCATTTCAATTACCAAAGAACAAATTCAAAACCCTAATTGAAAACAACTCTACACAATATTCTCCTCTTGCCTCCATTTTTCTCTATTTCTCTCTCTTCGTTTTTCTTTCTCCAATAAGAATTTTGTCTGTTAAGAAGAAAAATGGGAGTTCCGGTTATCAAATTCCCAATTTTTGCAGTAATTAGGTTAATGGGGGTGATCGTCACGGCTCTGGTGCTGACATGGACTTCGCATTACAGAGGGGGACTGGCTCTCCTCTCCGATAATAAAGATCTCATCTTTAATGTAATGTAAAAGTTCCGATTTTCTCTCTTCTCGATCTTTGTTTCTTTTTTTATTTTTATTTTTATTTGATAGGACTTTTAATCTCTCTTAAAATTACAAATGTTCGAGTTTTAAACTTTAAATAAGTTTACTTGATGCGGCTTCTCTAGGTACACCCTGTTTTAATGGTGATTGGGCTTATACTCTTGAATGGAGAAGGTAAATTCTAAATACCCTTTTCTGTTTATAGATATGAGCATACATTTGTTGGTTGAGTGGAAGTGATTAATTTGACTAATCTTAAATTTGCCTTTACATTCTTTTTATTGCTTGTACTAACAAGCATGATTGTGCAAGCATATTTTTGCCTCTCTCTCATAGAAATGACTCAAGTATCTTTTCAGTATTTTCTTTTAGCTATAAATTTGAAATTCCTTATGAATAATTAGTCTGTTTTTTTAATTTTTAAAGGCATCAATATGATAAGTTCCATGCTTAATCTTTAAACTTGCAGGAGTCTTATGGGTGATTAGCCTGATAGTCTTTTTGTTAATGTTTATTTCAGCGTGGGAAAGTAAAATAACTTAATAGTCTTTTTGTTAATGTTTATTTCAGCAAGGGAAAGTGAAATAACTTATGTTATAAGGTGTACTGATCTTCACATTGATGCTTGGATGTTCAATTCTTTCTTGCTTCTCCAGCTTGATGCTTGAACTTTTTCCTTAATCTTTTAATGGGACAGGGAATTGCTAATATTCTTGTTGCTAGAATTGAAATCTATCAATAATTTTTCTAAATAATGAAGACACTTCGCATTGTAAGGAGGGTAGAGCATTGAGATATAATCGTCTTCTGTACTTGTGTCTATATCGTGTTTTGCGGTCCAATTAGTTTAAGGGAAACAAAACAATATCAATATAATTTGCTGCTGTCTGTAGAATTATTTGCCAATATGAATTCTATGCGTTCTTGGAAATGAGTGAGTTGCAGGCTGTTTTGTAAACTATAATAGTTAAGGTAAATATTTTAGAATTAGAGTTTTTCCCGTTGCAGATATGTTATGATCTAGAGACCTGTTATATTAAATCTATGTACTATGTTTAACCAGGTCATCATGATGCAATGGTGCCATTTCTAAATGTCCTTGTAAATGCTTAATGTTGCAGCTATGCTAGCCTACAGGACGATTACAGGGACAAAAAGCTTGAAAAAATTAGTTCATCTTGCACTACAGTTCCTTGCTTTTTGTTTAAGCTTGATTGGTGTATGGGCAGCTCTGAAATTCCACAATGATAAGGGGATTGACAATTTTTACAGCTTGCATTCTTGGTTGGGTTTAGCTTGCCTTTTTCTCTTTGGCATCCAGGTTTTTTCTTTTTTTTTTTTTTTTTTTATCTTCTTTCCGATGACATTATGTTTCTTCTTTATCCTCGAGGCTGACTGAATTCTCAAAATCATCTCTATTTCACAGTGGGCTGCCGGATTTGTGACGTTCTGGTACCCAGGTGGCTCAAGAAATAGCAGAGCCACCTTGCTGTCCTGGCATGTGTTCTTTGGGGTTTACATATATGCACTTGCTGTGGCTACTAGTGCAACTGGTTTCTTAGAGAAAGTCACATTTCTCCAAACCAACAAGGTAATTTCACGCTATTCGACCGAAGCTTTGCTAGTGAACTCGTTGGGTATCTTGATCGTTGTTCTAGGCGGTTTCGTGGTTCTTGCAACAATTACTCCCCTGCATTCCAAAGGAGATGTCACCAGAAATGCAACTGAATAGAAACAATATGTATGCATATCTCATCAAAATCATCACTGACCTAGAGGTGTATTCTTATTGCTATAGTTTTTAAGTCACCCGGATCGTTCTTGTTATAAGATATGATTTCCCACAAGGAACTGCTATTCATAATTCTGGGTGAACAATGGGAAAATGTAATTGGGGCTAGTGGGAATTACCTGTAATTTAAAGTATGGAGAGCCTGATTGTTTTTCTAATAAAGCTATCATCAGACCCTACTTCAATCCCGACCCAACGGCTTCATCTCCTTTATAAATTCAAACGTGACATCGATTCATCCATTTATCCTATCATCATCCATCATAGAAATCAGAAACAAACCTAAACCCAAGTTTCATCAAAAGAAATTATCCACAGTAAATGCTGCATTTCAATCACAAAATACAAAATTCAAAACTTGATAAGATAATTTATAAATTTTTTTAATGTAGCATTCATTTAGCTAAGATAATTTATAATCGGTTTGATTCATAATTTTTTTTTAATAGTAAGTATAGACATAAGAGCATGTATATACACACTGTTAGATCAAATGCTTTTTATCCAATTCGACAATGTCTAAACATACACTGCACACGCAATGTAGTAAGAGCGTGTTTGGCATTGCTTTTGTAAGGAAAAAAAAGCTACTTATTTGATAAAAAAAACTGATTATGGGATAAAAATAATTGTTTGATAAATAATGATTTAAAAAAAATTAATTTTGTGAAAATTGAAAAAAAATCTTTTATTAAAAAAAGGTAGAAATTGAAATTTTTCACAAAAACTGGTTTTAAGATGTTAAGAGCAGCAGATTTAATATTTTTTTTAGACAAAAATATCCCTTATTTTATTTTATAATGACAATTATATCTATTATAATTTTTTTTTTACTTTTTTCTTTTATCCTACCATTCAAAATTATCTAACGTTAAAAATAATTATATTCTTTTTTTTTTCTCTTTTTTTATCATTCAAAATAATATGTATAATTAATTACGAAAATAATATATATATTTTTAATTTTTTTTATGTTATATTTATTTTTATGTAATTATATATGAAAATATATAGTCTTAATAATTTAGTAAAATAAAAAAAAACTCAAATAAGTGGAAATTATTATTATTTTTTAGTGAAATTTTGAATATAATATATTAAAATTTATATATATAATTTTTTATTCTAAAAAGTCATTTTTAAATTATATCATTTAGCAAACAGTTGATAACTGTTTTTTATTTTATAAGTTATTTAAATTTTATTTACCAAATATTTATCTATTTTTTGAAATATAACTTTTTAAAATATAACTTTTTTCAATTGGAAAAACTGTTTTTATAACTTTTGTCAAACTGAGCCTAACAATCTAGGCGTTTTTGAGTGAAAAATCTAGCATAATTTGAAGTAAAAACATTGGAATGGCTTTCAAGAAAACTATGATGCGTTTACTTACAGAAAACAGTTTTCTGTGTTCTATTTTCTTAGAAAATTTGAGTATTTATTTTCTGTAAAAAATTTAGAACATGCGTTTATTTATCAAGAAATGAAAAATTAGAATATTTATTTTCTATTTATATGTGTATGTATGTATATATATATACATATATATATGCATATACGTATGCATATCAATAAATGAAAAATTAGAGTAATTATTTTCTATATATATGTATATGTATGTATGGATTAGGGGTGTGCAGAACCGAACCGAACCGAATTGATTTTGGTCTATTTGGTTCGGTTTTTTGTTTTCGATTTTTTCTGTCCAAAACCGAAATATTATTTCGGTTGGTTCGGTTCGGTTCCTAAAATTGAAAAACCAAAGGAACCGAACCGACCGAACTATATTAAACTCATCGTTTTATATTTATATACATGTACATGTAAAACAAATTCAACTAACCATCCATCTGTCTATATAGATCAAATTCATCCAATTCAACCAACAATCCACAGATCTAAAACGTTCCAACAATCTGAAACCTTCCAACAAATTCCAACAAATATATATATATATATATATATATATATATATATAACAAATTCAACAAATTTTTCAACAAAAATCACATAACTCTATATAAAACAAAACCAAAAAATATATATAAAACAGAGGGCAAGCGCCGGCGGGGACCAGATCTGCCGAGAGAGAGAGAGAAGGGAAGGGAGGGGGGGAGAGAGAGAAGGGGATGGTGGCGGCCGGTGGAGGGGACATGGCGAGCTCCGATCGCCGTGTAAGAAGTCGACCAGACGAAGAAATAGGAAACGAACGAAGAAGCAGGGAGGGGGGGGGGGGAGAGAGAGAGAGAGAGAGAGAGGGGGGGGAGGGAGAGAAGGGACGGCGGCGGCCGGCGGAGGCGACTCGGCGAGCTCTGATCGGCGACGAAGAAGCAAAGAGAGAAAGAGAGAGAGAGAGAGAGAAAGAAAGAGAGAGAGAGAGTGTGTGTGTGAAGAGTGATTGAATTTGAGTGATATATACAGTAAACCGATCGGACCGACCGAAATAATTTCGGTATATTCGGTTTCGATCTTAATAATTTCGGTTTGCGGTTCGATTCTAAAAATTATTGAAATTCGATTTTCGATCTGTTCGGTTCGGTCCAAAACCGAACCAAACCGACCATTTGCACACCCCTAGTATGGACATGCATACATACATACATACATGTGTATGCATACATATATATACACATATATATATATATGCACATGCATGTACATACATACATGTATATGTATGTGTGTGTGAATATATACACACACATGTATATATGTATTAAAATGATTTAGAAAATTTAGAAAATATTTTTTATTAGTTCTCCAATCTTTTATTTATTTTAGAAAATTGAAAAATCTATTTTCTATTTTTTATTTTAGAAAATTGACTAAAATAAATATTATCTCTATTTTCTGTGAAAATTTTTTCTGGAAAATTAGATCAGTTTTATGTAAGTGAACATGCCCCTAGTATTTTGGACTTGGCCAGGCCACCTCTATTCGGCCCAATTGTCAGTAATAACGGCGTCGTTTCCCTTTTGAACTTTCGCACTCGGTTTTGGCTTGTCCACAAAGTCACTCACTGATCAGAGAAAATAAAGAGAAAGAAGAAGAGAACACCGACGGGAACAGAAGACGAAGGAAAATAGCAGAGAACAATGGAAGCTCCTCAAAAGACAATTGCTCATGAAATTGGTGGCATCCAAAACGACGCCCTTCGCTTCGGCCTTCACGGCGTCAAAAGCGATCTCGTCGGAGCTCACCCTCTCGAATCTACCTACCAATCTGTAACTCTCTCTCGCTCTCTCTCTTGTTAAGTTAAATCATTCTTAGGGAAAATCAGTTAGATGAAGGTTACTCGGTTGATGGAGAAGCAGATTTGAGTTATTTATTCTTTGAGGGAGAGGGTTTAGGTTTGGTCGGTAAAAGTGTATTGTAGATTATCTTTTCTATTTTTACTCTGGTTTGTGGTTGAAACTGAAATGAATGTTTATTGTGCTTTAGACGATGAAGACTCAGGAGGGGATGAAGAACAAAATCCTTGCTAATACATATGGCTCGGCATTGCCTTTGAAAATGGATCTTGACAAGCAAATTCTTTCACGGTATGAGTTTTCTTTCACTGTTGGATTTTATGAGGAAGTGACTGATTGTTCTTTAGCATTTAGTATGATTTTTTTTCAGTGATGGAAAGGTATTTTTTTTTTAATTAGGTTATTTATATTTTGTTTGCGTAGAAGTTTTGATGTTTAGTTAGTGGCTCGTAACTAATGGTCTTGTACCTGGCTGAGATGGTTCCTAAAAGTCTCATGTGGTGTTCGGGTGGTGGATGAATTTATAAAAGGAATAACTGCTTTAAGTGAGTTAGAGTTCCATTGTCTCTGAAATTGATCACACATCAAGGTAATATAGGATCTTATACAGTGTTTGAGGCACTTCATACTCTTGCTTTCATCATACTTAATATATGGGTATATGCAAATTATCATGGAATTTGGAGGTTAGCCTACAGTCCCATATAGGCACTATTCTCATCGTGCTTTTTCCTCTTGTAGTTAATTAGTCTCATATTCTTGTTGAAGTTGCTTTACTTTTTCCTTTTCCGGAAATCTATTAGAATCATAGTTATCAAATTGAGATACATATTGCGTGTCATTTTGTGAATCATATCAAGATACAGAACACATAAAATGAAAAAGTTTGAAATATAATTTATAAGACATTCATACGAATAACAATAACAAAATACTCAAATAAATAACAAAATGACATAATATAATTTGTATTATAAGAGTATTTTAAAAAAATACCGCCCTAAAAAAGTGCTGGTCACTTAATGAAGAAGTTGGAACTTAGAAGAACTAAGAGAGGAGAAAAGAAATTGGAAAAAATTGTCTCATCATTTAGAGGAGAATATTTTCTTGAAAAAAAAAATGCTGGTCACTTGGTGAAGAAGTAGAACTTACAAGAATTAATTGCTTCCTTAGAATGTGTAGAATTTATATTTGTTTGAGAGATGAGCTATTGGAAATTGAAAAGACTTTTATAAAGAGGTTGAGATTGAAAAATCTTTTATAAAGGGTTGGAAACTAAAACTTTGTTAATAGAAAGTTGAGACTAAGATGTCTCTTAGTATTATGAAGTACAAATGACACTTTAAAATGCCCGTTAATAGGTGAAAATATCAATGAAAAATAAAATTATCCAAGTCTTGAACAATGATAAGATTCAAATCGCACCACTGAATTAATAAGATTCGAATGAGATTCAAAACGTTCTAGGATTTGCACGAAGATTTGTATCTTTCAGCTGCTGAATCTTATCGAATCATAAGATTTTGATAACTATGTTTAGATTGCTTTTCATTTATATTGGTCTTGTTAACTTAATGTTGGATATAAAAAAGAGTGCTTGATGCTTTGAACTGGAAAATGTGGGAATCTCACTGTGGCAATGTGAGACTGTATTTTGTAATCTATGCATGCATAACTCGCTTGCCTAAGTCGTTTTAAATGTTTTTAGGCATATATATTCAAAAGGGATACCATATACTTTAAATGAAAATCTTAGTGAAGTTGTTTGGTTTGATGACTGATTTCTTTAGCTTCCTTTAGCTTATGGAGTTCTTCTTTTTCACAATTTTTAATGTATGTATAATGTATTTCATAAATGACTAAATGTACTATATGAGCCAAAGTTTTTGCTTTTGTTTTCTTTTCTCTTTTTTCAGCCGTGGTGTATAATTTATCATTATTAATATTGCACTTATCAGAATGTTCTGATGTGTTTCTATCACCTACTTTTGTTTGAGAATTCTGCAGATTTCAGAGGCCACCAGGACCAATCCCATCATCAATGCTTGGACTTGAAGCTCTAACAGGCAGCGTGGATGATTTTGGTTTTGAGGATTATCTAAATGGTAAGTGGTTCTTCTTGAGCACCATGTAAAAGCCGTTGTTTTAATGTGGACAGATTGTTATTCTGCTTAAGTTGATTGTCTAATGTTCAGTTAGTTTCAGATTATTTGAAATGGCCTTCCTTCTAATAATTGAGGAACTCTCTGGAGTTTTGGCCTTCCTTCTAATAATAGAGGAAGTCTCTGGATTTTTTTATATTTTTAATTTTTTTGATCCTTCTCATTCACACTCAATGTACATTAGGCCAGTTTAATATTATTATCTGTAGTCCGTAATAGTTTATAGGTGGCTTGCTCACCTGTCTGAGAGACTTTGGGTTTTATTGGGGGTGGGGAAGAGGGTGGAAGATTTACCATCTTCAAGAAACTTGATAATCTTTCATGTCATGAAAGATGCTTCCTAGTGTATGATTTGATAGAATTCTTCAAATGATTGAATTTTAGTGTCGATGGAAGTCATTAAGAACTTTAATCCTTCCAATTACTATGATAAGATGCCTGAATCAGATTAATTACCATATGATTTAAAACTTATAAAGTTCTCATCAATTGTGTCAAATATCTTACAAATTTTTGTATATGGTTTAATAGATGTGATTATGCGGATCTTTTAGCGTGTTCGTTGTTAATTTTTTTAATTTTAGTAGTTAATAGATGTGATTTTTTTTTTTTTAATTTTAGAATATGCTTTTATTGACAGACTCCTTAAAAAATTGAGCTAAATGAGGATGAAACTTTAAATTTTTAGCTTTATGTTACATTTTTCATGGAAGCTGATAATGTAATTTTAAACAAAGGTTAAATTTCTTTTTTGATTGAACTTTCCTGGACTTAGTCCTATATTTGCTATGTTAAATCAAGAGCCATATTATCAAATTAACTGCTTGGTTGATAGTTTTTAGTGTCTCTGATTTATGCTGATTTCAGTTGTCTGTGGCTGCTTGCAGATCCTCGTGAATCTGAAATTTTCAGGGCACCAGACATGCATCACGGAATGGAAGTACGCCTTGGACTTTCCAAAGGACCAGTCTTCCCAAGTTTCATGTAATTTGATCGTTTTAGTGATATCATAAAACAATTGTTCGCTTCATGTCAATTGGTGACGGACCTTTTGGGTCAATGATGTTGTAAGTGTCATGGAGATATCAGCTTTTACAGTATCTTATGATATCAAACAATTTCCCTGTTCGGTTGCAAGTTGTGTTCTTTTGGTGTTTTTCCAATCTATTATTATCACTTTTGCAAAATCAAATATAGCTACCACATTAAGGATAGTGCCCACTTGACATGTTGCCCCCTTTCTTTTTCTTTGAAAGTTGCAGAATCCTCTTTATTAGATGAGTCGTTTTACGTGAGAAATCTTGAAATGCCTGTTGATGGCTTTCATTGTAACAGAGGACATATTGGTTCAAATGGTGGGAAATGCTTCAATTTTACAAAACGCAGGAGGGGCTGCATTTTAAATGCTGGTCTGTCCATGAGGTTCCCCTGTAAAGTATATGAGACTAACAATTTCCTGTTAGATATTGTTGATCCCTTAGGGTAAAACTAAGGATGCATCTCATTTACTTGCATCAATGGAAATTGAGAAACAGGTTATTTTCTCTACTTCATCACTGGAAGGTGCAGTATTCTTAAGCTGGGAAACAGGTTATTTTCCTGAACTGAATATGAAATTCCAAGCAAACCTTAGTTGCCTAGGTAAGTCCAAATAAGTTTATGTTGGTTGATGATAGTTAAGTTCACCGTTATTGATTGATAAGGGTAGAGATCGATCTTCCATTTAGGCCAAGGGATGGCGTTATGCCACTTTGGCAATGTTTTAGTGCTGATGAGATGTTAACCCTAGTGACTAA
Organism: Excoecaria cochinchinensis; assembly: GCA_947683425.1. Classification (NCBI taxonomy): domain Eukaryota; kingdom Viridiplantae; phylum Streptophyta; class Magnoliopsida; order Malpighiales; family Euphorbiaceae; genus Excoecaria; species Excoecaria cochinchinensis. The sequence continues at coordinate 2,977,551 of CANTUQ010000187.1, forward strand.
AATTTAGCCAAAGCATGCCTTGACCTCGAGGACTCGTGCCAGAGCCATACAAGCTATGCATGTCTATGGCCCACTCCAGTCTGAGCATGGCATGAAAATGCCATCCTCTGGTCAGAGCCACAAAATACTTCAATCGAGTATGCCCATCATCTTAAATAATGTGAAGTTATGCGTTATCTTAAAAATTGTGTGTGTGTACATATAAAATATAATTATCGAATAATACAAATAGTGTGATATATACGTATAATTAAAAAATATAATATAGTTTTTAAATATATAAAATTGTTTTTAAAAAGAGATAATTGAAAATAGTTTTTATTTTTTAAAAAATTAAAAATATAAAATCTTACTACCTTAATCTTTGACTTTTAATTTTCTAATGTTGAGATAATATTTATACTTAAAAAATATTAACAAAATTTAGCTATTTTTTTTTAATTTTATTTTTTAGGTTAAAACTTGAAAAACTCTCACATTGTAATATGCTCAACATAGAAGGACTGTAGTAGCAGACACCTAAGACACTTATTCATACGTAGAGGCGGGTCCAAAGAAAAGAAAATGCAGTAAGAGTATTGAGTGTCACTACCCACTGAACTCTATTTGAGCAAAATAAAACCCTACCTGATTGGGCTAAACCCAAAGAATATCTAATTAATCCAATTCAACCAACAAAACTTAAAAAAAAAAAAAAAAGTCGTCTTTTTGATTGATAGCCCCCTTTTCATGAACCAGTAACTGCCCTCTCTGCTCACCTCTTCATGGAACATCGGCGAGCCGCACGCACCGTTAGCGACCCTAAGGTCCGCCATGTCGGGTTCTTTACCCCCGGAGCTTCCTCGCCCGACCGTACTCAATCGGTTCCACCCGAACCGATCTCCTCTTCCCCTCCTGCTATCACCGATTCTCCAACCGGCGGTAACTCCCTTTCTCCGGTCATGATCCCTCCGCCGCGTCACACGTCTGCTCCCTTGTCTCCTCTACGTCGAGACGCCGTCCCCGTCGGCAGCTATAACGCTTCTGAGTTCTTGCTGTCCACGTCTCCTACTGCTTCGGCTTCGTTTTCCGATGATGTTGCTTGGTCTGGGAGGGACGGAAGGCCGGATTTGGTCTCGTCGAGTAGTTTCCCCGGCGGTGGATTTGATATTCCTACGGCGAGTAGCGTTCCAGCGAGTGGATTGACTACTGTGTCCGTGGTCAATTTGCCTCCTGGCTTATCTGGTATGCTTGTTAAGTCTTTTATGTAATTTGGTGATCGAATGTGTTTAATTTATGGTTTTTGGGTGAAAAATGAATTTAGGGCTTATGGATCTGCGTATAATTCCTTTTAGAAAAGATAGAATGAATTTGGTAGAGAATGTGGCTTTTTTTTTTCTTTCTTGAGAACAATATTATAATATTGTTAAAATCATCTTCTTGGGGCATGAGGATGGCTCTTTTTGTCATTATGTTTTAGAGGATTAAGTGCATAATTTATAGACAATTTGAAGTTTGATATGTTTTCAGTTATTGTTTCTAAATCAACTTGGTATTTTGCATTGATTTTTTGTGTAGAGGATCACGCTCAATGGTTGTCCTCACTCAACCTCTTAACTGATTAGATAAATTCAAGGCCAATGTTTCATGTTGCTATGCTGTTATGCTCCTAGGCTACTGGAAGTTCTGTTGAAACAGTTCCTACTAACTAACTGCTTAAAAATGGTACCTTTGAGAATTACTTCAAAGAGGATCAATAAGATGAATAAGAAAGGTCTGTAATTGGATTCTTTTAAGCCATAGCATAGGAAAAATCTTGCTTTTCTTTTTTTGGATACAAGTGTCTATGCAGGATAATTGCATTGATCTTTGGAATTGCTTAATGTTTATATCTCAGTCTTGGTGTTTATGTATTGGAATTACACGTTAGATGACCACAAAATATACTTGCAGAAAAGTCTGGAGTGTCAACTGAGGTTCAAAATGACCGACATACAAACTCAAAGTCATTGAAAGAGAAAACCACTAAAGCTGAAAGGCGTGCTCTTCAAGAAGCTCAACGAGCAGCAAAAGCTGCTGCAAAAGGTGCATGCAGTTTCTTTATTCTGTTTTTGGAGCAATGAGAAATCTAAAAGCTAATTGTGCTGAAGTTTGTTTGATTGTGTATGACATGACTTATCTTTAACTGCTTTTCTTATGCTTGGAATTGTCTCGAAACTGCACTTCTTTTCTTTGCAAGAATGGAATTTGCTCTTGATTGAACTCTTTTTATTTTTATTTTTTTGTGTGTCAAATCACTTATGGTACTCCATAATCAATAAGTTACTTCTGTTGGTTTGTGATTATTACTTAGAACTCATGGGTAGTATATGGCTGTTATTTTTAAATTCTTCCTCTATATCTCTTATGCTCAAGCATGATGTATTTTTTATGCCCTTCAACTATGTTATGTTAATATGTTGTCAGCTGAAGGTGGAAAGACAGCTCCTGCACCTGGGGCTGCGTCTTCTGCAAATGCAAAGCCAGCTAAACCGGCTAAAGCTCAATCACAAAAGAATGACAATGCTGCAGTTGCTGCTACTGAGAAGAAGGGGGGTGATCGTCCGCAGGAAAAAGATAGAAAGAAAGATGTTCCTCAACCTCGCATGCAATATGATGACAAGAGTCGAGTTGACAAGGCAAAAAAGCGTGCAGTGGTGAAACAAACTGAAGCTAGAAACAGAGTTGAGTTGTTTAGGCACCTACCGCAGTATGAACGTGGAACTCAGCTTCCTGACCTTGAGTCAAAGTTCTTCCAACTCGAACCAATGCATCCAGCTGTCTACAAGGTATATAACTGAAGTTGTTTGTTTTATAATTTTGGTTGATATATGTTCTACTTGTCTGACAAGGAATAGATTTTGAATTCACCTAGTCTGAGGTACACTGTTAAAGCCAGCAATGTCCTGTCCTTTTCATACATGATATGTGAAATGTGATTCAAGATAAGAGCCTAGATCTTGGTTTGAAGGGTTTACTAGGTGATCCCCTGTTCTGAACTTTTAGCTAGATGCCCAGAAATGATGTGTTTTTAGGGCCTTTGTTCAATGTCATTGCTCAAGATCAAGAATTCTCCTGCTTCTGTCAAATTATGGAAATTTTCTGTTGTTTCCAGGTTGGATTGCAGTATTTGTCAGGAGATATAGGTGGCGGCAATGCTCGCTGCATTGCAATGCTGCAAGCATTCCAAGAGGTCATTAAGGATTACTCAACACCACCTGAGAAAACTCTTGTTAGGGACTTGACAGCAAAAATAGGAAGTTATGTTTCTTTTCTCATTGAGTGTCGGCCCCTTTCAATCAGCATGGGGAATGCAATTAGGTTTCTAAAGAGCAGGATTGCCAAATTGCCTTTGACGCTAACTGAATTTGAAGCGAAAGCAACTCTTCAGGCAGATATTGATCGTTTCATATATGAAAAGATCATACTAGCGGACAAGGTAATAGTCAGGCATGCAGTAACAAAGATCAGGGATGGTGATGTTCTTCTCACGTTTGGGTCATCCTCTGCAGTTGAAATGATACTGCTGCATGCCCATGAACTTGGCAAACAGTTTCGAGTTGTGATAGTGGACTCACGTCCAAAGCTTGAAGGGCAACTTTTACTTCATAGGTTGGTGAGAAAGGGCATTAGCTGTACGTACACCCATATAAATGCTGTTTCTTATATCATGCATGAAGTTACCCGAGTGTTTTTGGGTGCATCATCAGTGCTGTCCAATGGAACAGTTTACTCAAGAGTTGGGACTGCATGTGTTGCTATGGTGGCTCATGCATTCCGTGTGCCAGTCTTAGTTTGCTGTGAAGCATACAAGTTTCATGAGAGGGTACAGCTGGATTCTATATGTTCGAATGAGTTGGGTAAGCGTTTCTGGCGCAAGTAGGCACTTAAGAAATTAACTGGCTGGTTGTTCTGCTCATGTACTCTGTGTCTTGCAGGTGATCCAGATGCCATTTCAAAAGTTCACGGCAGAGAGGAAATCAACTTCTTGGATGGCTGTGCCAGTAAGGAAAATCTGCAGCTTTTGAATCTGATGTAAGTATTTATCTGCATGACACTCATAGAGACTTTTATCAATTTGCCCTGACTGCATGTCTTGTGTTGGATATTTATTGGCAGTTATGATGCGACGCCTTCGGACTATGTTTCTATGATAATAACAGATTATGGCATGGTAAGTCCCCGCATAATCTATAGTTAATATTTGCATTTTGTTAGGAGTTATTGTTCAATGTATTTTAATTTTTCATCACCTTATTGTTAATATTTGCTATTGCGTGCTTTTTTCAGGTTCCACCCACAAGTGTGCCGGTCATTGTGAGAGAATATAGGAGGGAGCATTTGTGGATATAGATCATTGGGTTGCTGGTGGATAATAGAGGTTCCCCAGACATTGGAAGTTGGAGAAACAATGTTAGAAGAATTTTTGTTCATTTTTTGTCTTTGTTATTTTTGAGTCCTTGTTGTGGAATAATTTGGAGTTCCCAAGATTTTGATTTCTTAATTCCTGACTCAGTGAAGAGTGCGTTTTTTCGCCTCTCCGGGCAGACCGAACATGCATACTCTTCTAATTGTATCAATTTTCCCCATCCTGAGCATTACGTGTAATGTGTTTTATAGTAAAAATGACAGAATTGGTTCCAAGGTCTTTTGCTTCAGCTCAGCTGTATGTAAATTTCTGGCTCTTGAATCCTTCTTTTTTTTTGCTATGTACCATATGTGGCAATTGCTCTGGCAGCTTCTATGTGCATTGACGAACAACAAGACTTGATTATTATTTTTTATATAGTGCTGTCTTACAATAGGTTAAGAAAAAGTATTTCTTTATTGAGTGTTGATGAGGATGGAAAATTTGTCTTGTATGAGTATTTCTTTTCCAGTTTAATATATAAAAAAACACTTTAATAAATTCTAAATATTAAAATCGAAATTTTATTAATGTTATCCCTTTTTTATATTACGTCTTCACAGTTGTAATGATCTTTATTTATCAAATTAAATTGTGTCATTTTGCATACTTAAAGTGAATGTGAATAAATTATCATTGATTTACAATATAAATTCAATAATAAATTTAAAATGGCAAAGGAGGTAATTCAGTCCGTATGTGGTAAAATCTAATTAGAAAAATGATATTTTAATTTGGCTTAACGTTATTCAATGCCGTATGTCAGTTGAAAAAGAATATAAAAATAAAGAAAAGGAGAGACAGTCTGCAGAAGGACGAGGAAAAGTTGTATTGATGGTCAAAAGCTGAACAAGATTTTGGAATTCATATCATATCAATCACCCATATAATCTAATCTCATCCTATATTTTTATTTTATGCAATTCTGTTAAGGTTTTTTTTAATAATTATGTTCGGTTTTAAAAATAATAAGTATTTTTATTTATTTATATTCAATATTCATTACCAACATTCATTAATTATTACTAAAACACTACAAAAATATCATGTTAAAAAATATTTATAAAAAATTTACTTTCTTTTTCATGATTTTTTCTTGAAAGATATATATTCGCTATATTTAATTAAAATTAGCAAATCTAAGGAAAATGTTTCAATTTAATTATTAATTTTTAATTATATTAATAACTCTATAAAAATTCAAAAAAATTAATTTGTTTTACATAATTATTATTAACATTCAATAATTATAACAATAAGAAAATTAATATTAATATTAATTATTAAATAAAAAGTGAAAAAGATATAATTACAAATTTGAATCCTTTGTCCTTTTTCTAATGAACCAAACTATAATTGTCAGTCTTAAATAAAATAAAAAGAGCCCCTAAAAGTATGGTATACCCTACATAGGCAGTGAGTTATGATGTATAAAAAAAGACCTAGAATATATATTGCCCACATATGTATATCTTCAAAGTCATAATTACTAACACTTTGGTATTCATGAAGATACACAATACCAAACAAACACTGTGCCCACTTTTCTGCTTCTGTTCCTCTTCTTCGCAGATTCATGCAATTATATGTATTAAGTAACCTCTCTCTCTCTTTCTGAATTTATTTGATTTTATTTCTGGTTTCCTCTTAACCGTCTCTCTTTCTGGTTTTCTTACTCGTTTATATTGAAAAGCAAATGTATTGATTGGATGCCCAGAAAAATGTCGAGAACTTACAAGTTTCTTCTTTCATCTTCGTCTGTGAAAGATCTTCAGTTTTCTTTCTTTTTCTAATGAAAATACTATTATCTATTAGATATTTCTTTACACATATTCATATTCATAGCATTAATTAATGGAATTTCTTATGTTTCTCAAAGATAATTTGAACAAAAGCACAAAGGTTGAAGATACAACTTCTGCATATCTCTTAGGTAAGCTCAATCAACTGAGTTACTGACCTACTTAAGGCCATTCTTTCTTTTCTTTACGTTTTGCTATATATTATGTATTTTCTTTATATATTTGTGTGAATCATCTGCTCCTTTGCATATTGGTTTTTGTGTATATTTATTTTTGGAATTTCTTTAAAAAAAATAAAATAAAGAGAGGGAGAGGAAGAGAGTTAAGGCCAAGAAGATTATGTCAGTCGTGAACCCCTAAAATCTTACCTGCCAACTGCAAACTTACACACTAACTGCCATTCCCTTGTTAACTAATTAATTAATTATTAGTGTGGAACTAGCTTGTCCTCTTTTATTAATTAAGAGCAATTTTGTTCTTCCTTACAGTTTTATACCAAAATTATTTATAATTTACTTAATTTTATTTCTCGAGGTTGATTTAGTAGCATCTACAAAGGGAAAGATTTTTGAAGAAATAAATACAAAAAATTATTTGGTCTGACGAAATGATTGAGTTGACTGTTTAAATCCTCAAATTGCAAGAGGACTACATATGATTTTTTCGAAAATCAAACCAATTTTTATGATTAACTTTATTTGAAGAATATTAAAAAAAAAAACAAAAATTACGAAAAATTGCCTAATGGTTAAATATATACTAATTTCTATAGTGAAATGGTAAAATTAGAATTTAATTAGAGCGGATGTTAATTTTCTGAATGCTAAATGCTAACTCATGTACAAGTGGTGATTTAGATTGAAGTTTTGAGTTGAAGGTTATATACTAAACTATACCAATTAATTAGAGTTGATATCTAAGAACAAGGTATTGAAGCATAGTTACTCATTTAAACAATAACAATGGCAAGTGTTTAAACTACATCAGATTGGATAATTAATAGTTCTTAATTATAAAATCATTTAATATATATATATATATATATATATATATATATATATATATATATTTGTCCTTGACCAATTAGGAATAGTCAGCAAACTTTTTTCTAAACCCATTTTGTCCTTAAACTCGTATAAAAGGTACAAATATGCCTTTTATTGGGACAAAAGAGAAGATGATCATCAGCAAAGTGAATGCATGCATGGAGGATGAGTTGGATGGGGTCAAGAGTAGGTGCATCTTATATGGTTGCTTTTGATTGGATGCCATTTGGTACATCTATTTCATATTTCTGAGAAAAAATTTCCATATATATAGTTTAAAACTGTTAAAATTCTTAATTTGATCAATCGCATAGATGAAGATTAAAAATAAACGAGAAAGTTTAATGATTTTCAACTGCAAACAATTAGTTTAATTAGTTTGACAAAACAGTTAATAGTTTTTAGGGAGTGCTAAACAACTACTACTAATTTGAAAGTTCCATATTTCTTGAACTTCTGTCATCAATTAATCAATCAGTAGTTACTCCATGCTAATTTCTTTAATTAGTATCAATACCATCCATTTATAATTATAAATCATAATAGATATTTTAATATTAAAATATCTTGAGTATTAATTAAACTAGCTATACATCAACAATAGTCTTTTTTATACTATCTATGCATATTTATATGTGGAGAGACATCATGGACATATATATGAATTATGAATAGAGAAATTTCAATCGTAGTATTATTTCATAATTATTTTTTATTAATAAAAAAATTAATTAATTGTCCAATTTGAGAAAAAAATATAAATTTCATTGTATATAAAGTTGATATTTTTGCATATATTATGCTTAGTAATTGGATTATTAGTTGAAAAGTTTATATAAGGATATGACATAGACAAGAAAATAAAATGATATTTATCCATCCACAAAGTCATAAAATTCTAGATGTTTAACAAGAGAATCTTGCAATAATCCAATTAGTTGTGCAAGTAAAAAACATAAACAATTCCATTTGCAATGAAATTAATATCCTATTTTATATATAAATCAATGCAAAAGAATTCAGAACATTGTTTTAGGTCAATCTCATATATCACTTGTAAGATTTGGATTATGTAGAAAATATTCTAAATAAGTCATAGGCATCTTGCTTTCTATGATTTTCTCTTTGCAGCATACAAAATTAACATTAGTGGTTAAGACAATGACTTTTCGCTTCTTTAAGGATCTTGATATTTATTGTCTTCTGCTACTATATGTCGTTCATGCCTTCCAAGTTTCATCATTTTTACCATTTTGATTGAACATCTATCTATCTAAACAGATCTCTTAGAAGGCGTTTTAATTTGTTTTTAAAAAACTGAGAAGATAATTTCATTCTAAACATGTAAGGCTTACCATTAAGTGTTCTTGTTTCTGTTGATCGTTATAAGGTTTGATAATTCAATAAACAATATATATTGATCGAAAGTGTATATTTTCCCTTTTACTTTGCCAAAGGCAAACAGTGTAATGTGTTGTAAAAATAAGGACCGGATTAGAGCAAAACCGCAGCTAAAATAGAGATAATAATGAACACACAGATTTACGTGGAAAACCTCCAAACAAATTAGGATAAAAATCACGGACAAAACTAGCAAAATTTTACTATAAAATAGGAGTTACAATCTCTCTATATTTTACACAAGAAAATATGAGAAACACTCTCTATTTATACTAGGAGATCTCAAAACTGGGATGGATTAAACCTAAAACTAATAGGCTATATTTATAACTATAAAAAATCCATTTCTAATCCTAAAATCCCGATGTGGGATTCATAAACTTCAATTACATTTTTTTTTCTTTCTTTTCTTTGTCTACAATTGTAGGCTGCCTACAATTGTTGACTTCAACAATCTCCAACTTGAAGATTTGATTGAGTATCAATCAGATCTTCACATCACTTTTTTCTACCTTGTCATTTTACCTCGCGCTTTGTAATCTTTGAAAAACTAGAAACACATCTAACTTCCTCTTGATCGAATACACTCAACATCTCCTGGAATAATTTTCTCCTAGGGATGAAACTGGTGTTTGCCATACATCAGAGTGAACCAATTCTAGAACATCATTACTTCTAGAATTTTATGTGTTTTAACTTCAAACAATGCTGCTTATTCATAACACATTTGCAGCTATCTTTTCTCCTTTTATAAGTACAAGCGCTCCTCCTTTTATCTTTATGATCTCATTCTCCTTTGCTGTTTTTTTTTCTTCTATGCTTGGCAACACTCTATCTGCTAATGTCAGATGAAGATTTGTCATAGCATCCCCATCTATCTCGTTCCACTTATTATCATCTGTGAAATCAGCCGGCATTTGACTTATAACCGCTAGGCAATTATCTTTTCTCAAAATAGCCTTCATCTTCAATTTCTACAGTGACAAATTACTCCCGTTGAATTTCTAGATCTCATATTTTGCCGCCATTGCTTTTATCACGAACTTTTCTGCTCAAAAATCAGCTCCCACTATTTCACGTGAATAGTAACCGTATAGATGAACAGTACCCGTATACGTAAATAGTATCGTATACGTGAACAATATCCAAGGAAGTATTTTCTGATGTGAAAGATCAGCATATGCTGCAACCACAGAGCATACTAAGACAGAATCTCGACTCTGATACAACTTATTGTGAAAAAATAAGGACCGGATTAGAGCAAAACCGTATAAACTATATTTATAACTACAAAAAATCCATTTCTAATCCTAAAATCCGATGTGGGATTCATAAAGTTCAATTACATTTTTTTTTTTCTTTCTTTTCTTTGTCTACAATTGTAGGCTGCCTACAATTGTAGGTTGCCTACAATTGTTGACTTCAACATAATGCTGCTTCAGTATTGTCAAGCCATAAAGTAATATTGTCCCTTAAGTTGTAAAATCATAGCAAATAAGCCAATCTTCAAACGGTCTATTAATTTTGATTATATTCCCTCCATTAATTGAGACACATATGGTAGCTTTTCATGTATAGTTAACACGCAATGTGTAAATTTACTCTTAAGTTTGCTTACAAGAGCAATTTTATCTCTTAAATTGCGAAATCAGGGCAAATTGTCCCCTTAATAAGGATTGAACCATGCAACTATACTAATGCATATATGAAAGATATGTGTTGTCATAAGTCAGGTGACTCTCATAAGACATGTATAAATGAGAAAAATCCTGAATTAATCCCTATTTCACATTTCTCTTAACCTTAAAATCAAACCCTAGCTAATATATAAGAAATTATACTTTCAACAATGTAGAAATTATGGTTCTCTCTACTTCATTTTCTACTCGGTCGTTCCAATGCCACTTTTTTGTCCCTTATTGTCCATAATGATGAAACGTGTAAGTTGAGTAGAATTCAGTCCCAATGCACATATTATTGGATAAATAATTATGAAACTTAATTGTCTGTGTTGAGTATTGGCTGATTTGCTTAGATGTTGCAGCTTAAGGGTATAATTAATTGCTCCAATTTTGAAATTTATAAGGGTTAAATTTCCTTTTTTGGATAAAATTGAGGGGTGAATTTGCACTTTTTATAGTTCTAGTATGGTGACACGTATAAAAAATATGTGAAAATGATATGAAATATAGTCAAATTTAACATATATATCGTTTGATCATATCCTTATTTACTTTGATTTTGCAGTTGAAGAGATAATATTGCTCTACTTTTAAGAGACAATATTGCTCTACATAAAAGTACTGAACCAACATTATGCTTTTGGATAAGGTAGAGAAATACAATGAATCTTCTTCTTATTGAAAATTTCTAAGTCCTTTTTCGTACGTAGCTGCTACCCTATTTTGTGATTTCTATATCACTTGAAAACAATTTTAATTTTTCTTTTTTTAAAGGAAAGAAATAATCTTTACTTTATCATAGTATGCTAAACATTTAAGCAAATATGAAGAAAATATTTCAAAAATTAATGCAACTTTATATCCCTTGGAGATTGGCAGTGGTCAAATTAGTCATAGATCCATAAAATTGGGGCTTAAATTGAGATAATCCTTTTGAGTTGCATTGCTAGTTACCCATCTCTGCTGTCAGACTAATTTTTATTTTTATTTGTCTCTATCAACCTTCTTCTTTAAGTAAAACTCTTTTTAACTTACATGGCCCAGATATTCAATGTATAAAACTACTAAACATAAAATCTCTGTGCCACAGTATTTATGTACTTGGCCTTACTGAAACAAGTAATTCCATTTGGATTTTTTGAGACTAAAAAAAGAATTTCTTTTTAGTTTCATTAAGACCTAAAGCATTCATTTTATTTATACCTCAAAGTTCACTATTTGTAACTGGTTTTTATGAGCACTAATTCAATATGCATGCATACTATGTAAGCACCACATCTAAAATTATTAGATCAAAAATAAATTTTAATTATTTAATAGTCAATATATACGCACTCAGCAGGACATGTATGTGTCAAACTCTAGTTTTAATTTAATGAATTTTTAATCTAATGGTCAACATATACGCTCTCAGTAGGGAGACGTATGTATCAAGCTCCGGTTTTAATTTGTCCATCATGCTCTAACATTTTTATTTTCTATAAAATTCCTACTTCAACCCAAAACTTACAAACTTGAAATATATATATATATATATATATATAATTGTTAGATATGACTTGTATTTTGCAATTCTGAAATTTGAACTGTGACTAGATTATGGCCTATTTGCCTAAAATTTTCGATTGCCTTAAAGTGTTTATATGTCATATATATATATCCATAGTCGTAGTCTGCTTAACATGCAAACCAACTAATGAAGTGTATGAACAGGCATCTCTCTGTTGTTCATGAATGACATTATATCTGCTGCTGCCAACAAAGGCTTACTTGTGTAATAAGAGATTTAAATTCCATCTCCAATAAGATGTGAGGTAAATCACAATAAACACTATCTGCTATTATTAGCTTAATCAAATTATCATTAATTCCACCACCATATATAGCCATTCGGTTGTCAATATATATAAGTTTTGATACATATTGTGTGTGTATTTGTATATTTTAGGGAACATGTAAGACCTTTTGCTTTGCTTCTCTATATATAAACCTTTAATAGATGAAGCCTATTTCAAATGTATGTGTCTCCAAATTAATTAGGCTAACGTAAACCACTTCAATTTTGTAGAAATGAACTCATCTAATGAATTCATGGACTTGGATTCTTCCATTTCAAAAACTTATGTAAATCAAAATAAAAAATAGAAACTTTAATTCTCTATATATGCAAATATTTACTATACAAAAAACATTTACAATTCTAGAGTCTATTAGTAAGTGTAGCTAAACTGAATTGAGCTTAATTGGGATTCGCTATATTCTATTATATATATATATATATGCAGGGAAAAGAGGAGTGGAGGCTCGAACTTAAGATCTCCTAATATATTAGAACCAGTATCGACTGTTGGAATATCCCATTGAAAATGGCTACATTTTATTTAGTTTAGGGTTAATTACTTCTTCTCCTTTCTCACTAAGTCTGCCCTTCACTTAATTTCTTAACATATTTGCACACAAACGTACTGCTCTTCAGCATTAATAAGACATTTAACAAGTTAAACATCCAAAGCACTATAACTCACACTATGCCTTTCGGCATCAAGACAGACAGAAAGAATTTCTAGTTCAATAGGTTGGATCACTGTAATTCATTCAAAAAACTTTATATTGAAGTGGGCTTAGGTTTTATAATTCAATGGACTGCTCATAATATTTAAGCAGATTGTTGTTGATTAATTAATTATAACCAAATTGGTTCTAATTGATAAAGATACACCAGAAATAGATATACAAAATGCTACAGATTTAATCTCAAACAGAATAAATATATATATGTATACATATTTTGATAAGCAAAGTCCAGTTTATCATTAATGGAAAGAAACAAGATACACATAGCACAATAAAATATTAATTAATATATAAAGAAAATCATAATATATTATAGTCTATTCCATAATCAATTCAGAGATATCAAAAGATACAACACCTTAAATCTTGAACTCCCAAAGATCAAATTAGTGCAGGCACTCACTGTTTTCAGCCTCCCAGAGCTTGCCATAGAGTTGCAATCCTACAAATTTTAGAAATAAATCAAACAATTTATTTTAAAGAAATAAATAAAAATTCAATTATCAATCTTTACCTGTAGATCTATTCATATTAGCAATAGCACACAAGCTAGAGCGTGCAAGTGCACTGTTGATATCCCAATTTGGAACCAAATTGGGAAAATTGTTGTTGTAGTTGTTGCAATTTGCATCTTTTAACATTAAAAGATTTGGTTGATAAGTACCCATCAACTTCCTTTTAATCACAATTGACTCCTCAATTATGTTGTGATGATTATTAGGTTGATCTTCAGCTTGATGATGAGCAGCAACAACACTGAAGCTGGAAGAGGGACTAGGTAGGATATGATTGGAAGAATAACAACCTGAAGAAGATGATCCGGATGATCTTAATTGGTTCAAAATCTGAAATGTAGGGTCAAGATTAATTTTGGAGTTGTTGAGAGTTGCAGTAGTACTGCCCAGGAGTTTAACTCTAGTTCTTTCTCTTGCTCTTGCCCTTGCCTTTTCCCTTAACTCTTTAGCAGCAACAGGATTGAGTGTCGATGATGATGATAAAGCTGCAGCTTTTTTCTTCAATTTTGTGGTAATTTTCTGATTCTTTGAAACTAAATTGCCTTCTTCAGGCTCTGATACGACTTCTTCACTTGAATTTGAACACAAACTTTTATTAATATTACCATTGTAATTGATTTTTGCTAGTTCTTTAATGGCTTTTTTGGACTTAGTAAGCAGCCAATCTAGGGTTTTACTGGCTTTGTCAAACCCTAACATATCTTGAAGATCAAAGAACTTGCGAGAAATTTCTATTGACAATCTTACTCTCCGATCTCTTAAGCCTTGAGCAGTGTAAATTTTGCTATGCCTATCTTTCTTTTTACGCCTTTTACCAGCAGAAGATGAAGCATACCCATAATGGTGATCTCCATTATAGCTCAGAGGATAAGAAATTGGGAGTTGGTGGTGATGATTGGGCTGATGATGATCATAAATGAAGGAAGGAGAAGATTCAATGTAAGGGTTGACAGTTGTAGTTGTTGAAGACAACATTTTTGTGGATCTCAATTATGGAAGAAAAGCAAAAACCCTAAATTCTTTCAAACCCAAAAGAAAATTTCAGTTTAATTTGTAGTTGCAGCCATTGAAAGACCACCGCTCGTTTTTTCTTTTTCTTTCATTTGAATTTAGAAAGACATTTATGTACTGTGTGAGAGAGAAGAGAAACGAGTTATTAAACCATGTTTGGCTGGAGAGAAAATAAATGCAAAAAAGAATGGCACGGAAAATTGATTTTTTTTTTTCTTTTCTTTTTCTATATATGCATTTGGAATATAGTAATTTAAATGGGATTTCAGACAACTTTTATTTAGATTTGGTACATTAAAAAGTTGATATATCACTTCTTGTTATATACCTACAGTAATTATATTTTTTTTATACATGATCATTTGTATTTGTGTTAATATTTCAAAGAAAATTTATGCACCATTAATTTTTAATCCAACTATGCACTTTTAATATTTTTTTTATTATGTATATATATATTCATTTGAAATTTATAACATTACTATAATATGTACAATATTAAATTAAAAATAAATTTATTTTTTATTTTTAATTTAACCGTGCTCATGTACAGCGTACCGTTATAATTTTATAAATAATTTTATTAGAATTGTATTGTTTTCAAAAGTATTTATTTATTTATTTTGAGAATGGATAGAGTACTAAAAAAAAAAAAGTTTGCTTGGTGAACTGTATTGGGAGCAGCAGTGCATGGTAGGGTCTCAGTACCTGATTGCAATCATTTTGAAACCCTTTTTAAAACCCTGTCCATCTGATGTGAATCTTTGTCTTCAAATTAATTTTTTTCTTTTGAATTTTGGCCAAATATATAAAAAGCCACTCCAACTTTCCATCGTTTTTCATTTAGACACCTAAACTAAGTATATGACCAAATAAACACCTTAACTATAAGATTGATATGTATTTAAATCATTATTGCTGAAATCATACGGAAAGAAGGGCATGTGTATTTCAAACGCACTGATGTGACTATAAATCTAATAAAATGTTGCCACATGTCAATCATACATTAACAAAATTTTGAAAATGACGGGATGAACTGATGATCCGTTTGGTGTGGGGTGAAGGCAATCCAACTATATGCAATTACCTAAAAGATGCTTCAAATCACCATTTGTTATGCATTTACACTATTTAATATTTAAAGACTCTAACTTTGACCGGCCTACAACTTACAAGAATGAGAAACGTAGTAAAGATTAGACATTATATATGCTTTTGGCAACCAAGTCATTCTCTCGTGAGTAAAAACCACGATTAAACAATATTGAAAACCAAATTACAGTTAATTAACATTGAAAAACAGCAAGTAACAATAATAAGAAACCCATGCAGTTATTAATCAAGTTGGAGCACCTTTAAAAATTAAAAATGCCTCTGAGATGAATTAGCCGACCATCAATACCTGGACATCTCTCTAATAGCTTGTGCTTGGGATATATATATATATAGGCCACTGACTATCATTAAATCAAAGAGTATTACAGGGGAGGCAAAAGCATGCCCAGGATACAAAGAAGAACTACGGCATGATAAGAGACCATGACACCAGACTAGTAAGAGAAATAACAAGGAAAAAAACCCACCCCTACAGTTAGTCACTCACTGCTGAAACAAAAGTAGCTCCATAAAAGCAAGTCTCAAGAGCATTCGGTAATTGTTTTCCCTCTAAATTTGATTGTTTTCTCTATTTTTTGACTAAAGAAAAAGAGATGAACACAAGAGACATAATTAACAACGAGACACCAACAGCAAAACCTAAAATGACAGAGCTTTTCTTGTGCTTCCCTGGTGATAGTAGAGACAAAACTACTCCATCTCATTCCGCCTCCGCATTGCGCAATGGGCGAGGTGCCATTCTTCGATAATAGTAAATTGATGAACGAAGAATGCACCCTAGAACACGCCTTGTTAATATTCTCGCCGCAGATATAAAGATTAAAAGAAAATGGAAGAAAAAGGAGAAATTAATCCAGGAAAGGGAATGGAGAAAGAGAAAGAATGAAAATGGAAGAAGAAGATGGAGAAATTAGTATAAAATTTTAGGAAGATAAAGTTGCTTTCATTTGCATTTTTTTCCTTTCACGGGCTATGTTGCGCGTGAATTACACACTTCTTATCATATCAGTAATAATGATTTAAATATATGTCAACTTTTAAGTTAAGACGTTTATTTGATCATTTATTTAGTTCGGGTATCTAAATGAAAAATGGTGTCAAATTGGAGTGTTTTTTTTTATATATTTGGCCTTGAATTTAATTATAAAAGAACATGTGGGTTTTTCTACAGAATTAAGGCTGCTTTTAGGGTGCTTTAAATAATTAATTAGAAATCCCATGAATCCAACAGAAATCCCTCAACTCAGAGAGGACAACCTAATAATTAGGACTTAACAGCTAATGCCAATGTGAAATCGGTTTAAAGAGAGGCTTGATGTTACGAGTGCGACCCGTGCAGTGAAAATAAACTTAGATAGTTGAATTAAATAATATATATATTTTTTTTACTTCAACGGTTTAAATGCAAGACATTCTCAATGCTTTTAAATTTTAAATATAATTTATTTTTTTCAATTTAATTTTTTTTTAATATATGTTGACCTGTTTATAACCAATTATATTTAAATTTATGTATTAAATAATTCAATTTTATCTGAAATTTAAGCATGATTTGATGCATAAATTTAAATCTAATTAATAATTTTTTAATTTTAATTTAAATAATAAAAGTGACAGATAAAATGAAATGAAAAGAGTAGTTAATATGATCGAATTAATGCATTTTTTAAATATTTTCTTACATTAATTAAAGGCATTTATTGTTGATTACCGCGGCACATTGAACTTATAGAAAATCTCTAAATTTGATCTATGTGAAAGAGACAATATAAATACAAATAGAAAAATTTGGATTTTCCGATAATTAAGTTAGACAAGATTTAGAGAGAGATAAGCATAATACAGATATAGGTATTATATAGGTGTAGAGAGTGAAAATGATGCATGGGGAGGGCAGGAGAGAAAGTGGCGGTGCATGTATAAGAAAAGATGTTAATTAAATATACCTTAATTGTGGACTTTAATTGAGGGAGTAGTTATAGTGTTGCTTTCTCTGTACCATAAAGTTTATGATAGACATTGCAGTATTAATATAAAAATAAAGTTATTTTTAATTCAACTGTGTATATTGTACAACACTATTTATCATTTCTCTTTCTTCAGTTGAAATAAAAATGCTACTCAGAGCAACAGGGTGTTGTCATAAATTTAGTTCAGTAATATTAAAAAAATAAAAATAAATTATTTAAATATTTTAGTAAGATTAATTTAAAAAAAATTAAAATTATGGTAATATTTTTAAATTTTTTTAATTTAATGAAATTAATTAAATAAAAAAATAAAATTAAATTTTTTTTTATTTTTTTATTAGTTGAGTGGAGTCAATTTACCCGACTCATCAAGAGCAGTACGCCCCTGCATAGCAACCTATGCCTATTCTACATTTCTTTCTTTCATGGAAAAAGAAAAACGTTTCTTAGTTTGTGAACTATGTTATTGAGTGTTATTTTGTTATATTGAATATACATCTAATCAGTTATTTCAATGCACATTAGATATGATGACTGGAGATTTAATTGAATAAGAAATTATAATTTTGTGAGGACTCAAAATGATTTGTACAAAAATTATTATATCATTTTTTCATCTAAATTTAACAATTTTAGACTCAATTCCTGCAAAAATACAAAGTTTACAAACTTAATAAAAGAACTTTATAATTTACAACCTCAAGGATTTTTAATTATACTCTTTTATTATTAATTATCATAATGCAAAATTCAAGTTATTTTTGCAGCATTGTGAGATTGTGACTCTGACTTTCATATCGTGAGAATATATATAAAAGATAAATAAATGATATATATGACATTTTTCAAATATTTGGGTTAATTTTCTCGAGTTAGACTTAGAGTAAAACTATCATAAATTCATAATTGTTACCAAAAAATATTGTATACCAGAAAAGTGCCTAAACTAAAATAATGTTGCAAAAAAATATCATTTTGCCTGAAAAAAATAGGATAAAAACAACCAAAAATTCATACGGCAAGATAACGTATCACGTTTAAAAAAACTTATAAGTAACTTGACTGGCCACAAAGCGGAGCCACTCAATGTTGAAGATGTGCACAGGTACACCCTCAATTTTAAATTTTTTTTGAATATATATATATATATATATATAAATTATAATACAAACCTCCAAATTTGTTTTAAGTGTTCACTTTTAAATTTTGAGTGTCCTAATATTTTTAAACATATAAATTATCTTTAAAACTTTTATGAAATAGAAATATGATGTAAAAAAATTAAAATTAAGGATTTAATTCGTTTTTTTTTTATAGTATAATTTATATGTATTTTTAATTTTTAATTTTTTATAATAAATATTTAATAAGTCAAAACTCTGCTGATCCTGGGTCCTGACTTCGCCACTGACTGACCGTGTATAATATTCAAGAAGAAAAATACTTATACATAAAAAAAGCTGACGTGTCATTTTCAAGTTGACTCGTTAGTAATGTGGCCAATTATGTGTAATATTTTTAAAAGGAAAATGCTTATGTGGCGTGCCAAGGTGAACATACAGTGGTCTTATTCCATTTTTCGGTCAAAATGACATTTCTTGCAACATTATTTTCGTTTCGTTCATATATTTTACTGGTACAATTTTTTTTTTCTATTACATTATAAAAGTTTTACCCTAAATTTAGAATGAAATTAGCCCCATATATATATTCCTCTTTTTTTAAAATAAAAAATAAAAAAAAAAAACTGTGCATAAGTTTTCATCTCTCATCTTCTTAATATTTATAATTTTATATTATGATTTTTTCTCTTTTGGCATCTTCTTTTTATTTTTATTTTTTTAATTTTTGCCTTCTTCCTTTTGAGTTGGAATTTGATAATTTCCATTTAAAAATTCATCTTCTTCTTTTTATTCTTTTGTTATTTCCTCCTTTTTGGGAAAGTGTAGGATATAACTTATTTTAGTTGTTTGTTTTTATTCTTAGAAAAACTGTTCCTCCATTCTCGTACAACTTAGAGACATTGTAATAAAATATATATATAGCCCTAATTCGAACAAATAAAATGCCATCTCGAATTTCCATCTAAATTCTAAATTAGCTAGTGTGCTATGCAGCCAAAATGTGTCATTAATCAACCCATCTCAATTTTTAATATTATAGTTGTATTTATGAAGACAATTATTTATATTATGTATGTATTTTTTAAATAATAAACAAGATAAGTAGTGCATGTAAATTTGGAATATTTTATTAAATATATATATATATATATATTTTTACTGAATTGAATTATCCAAATTATGAAATTATATTGAGATGTATGTAGATCAAACATAACCTTAACGTACAATTCTACTTTCGTATAGTGTTATCTAAGAAATCTGTTATTATTTTGAGATAGACTGATTAATTTAAACTAAAAACTAAAACCTAAAGCTAAACTAAGTTTATTAAAAATAATAAAAGAGTGATGTGAATGATGATTCAAGATAAATATTCAGAAGTTGTTAAAGTGTACAATCCTCCATTAGATATTCAGAGATGAACATTAACTACACAAAATCAGTTTGAGGTTGGTGAATTTAATTTAAAGCCAATGTAGGAATTGATTTTCAGATTAATCCCTAATTATATTCTAGAAAATTGAGGATTAATTAATATGCATAAGTATAAATTCAATAGAATCCCCTTTATGGGAATTATTCCAATCCCTAATTTAACTCAAGCAACCATTCCGGTAACACTTAAAACAAGATTAGCCAACATTTAACTAAAAATCATGGCAAACAATCAATTAATTTCTATATCCCTAACTTCTCATTTCCGATTAATTAGCACCAAGGCATAAGCATCAATCAAACCATTAAGCAAACAATTAGATATTGAAATCCAAAAACTGAAAATCTTGCAATTAATACATATCATCCATGAAAATCTAGGGATTCATGAGATCCTTCAAATCAAAATACCTAAAAGAAGGTTGAGCATGTTTACAACTTTCGATGAAGAAGAAAATCTGAAGAAAAGTTTACATCTTCAAGCTTCCCCAGCGAATTTTTTCAAAGAAATGAAAGAATAATTGAGTGAATCAATGGAGGAAATTGATGCAGAATGAGCAAAACTCTCTTCACAGCTTTACCCTAAGTTTTATAGGTTTGAATTATGTCTCCTTTTACCCCAAATATCAATGTTCTAATAAAAAATCGCGAAATCTGCAAATTTGTGTGCAATAGGGTTCATTGTCGTGTTGAGATCACACATGGTCGAGGTCCTTGATTACTAAAACTTAAAAGAATTACAATTTTGGAAACCCTCAGGGTTATGTCAGGTTAATTTCATCTATAATAATTGAATTTATACTTAAATAATACTAATATAATAAAAAAAATTATTTTTTTGAAAATCATGAAACTTGGAATATGTATATAAAAAATCATTTTGACATTTTTTGGGCTGAGTAATCACCGAAAAATTCAGCGGATTCGTACATTCAACACCTCCTACACACGTACCTTGACATGTAAAAAAAATGACAAGTGAGCATGTCACATGTCAAGCTGACTTGTTTTCTATGAGTGGTCAAAGTGATTTTTTTATATACATGTTTTAAGTTCAATAATTTTTAAGAAAATAAAAATTATTTAATTATATTAGTGTTATTTGAATATATATAACTTCAGTCATGTCATTTGAACATGATAACAGTGAATCATTCTTGATTTCTAGTTCTTTATTTCCCTTTGATTAACTCAACTTTCAAATACACTTACCTCCGTGACACTTATTCACACATCGGGGAGTCTTCTATAAGTTCAAACTTCATCCTTCCATCTAAAAATGATATGCAAAACTTCTCTTAAATCGAAATTTCAACAAAATTATTTAAAATCTTGAAAATTAATACAAATCAATATACTTGAACACAAATTAAACTAAAAATACATGCATAAACATCAACTAAACTTAACCCAAAAACAACACATAAATACAGTAAAAATAATACTTTAACTTTCAAAATAAAATTGAAGCTTTTTTTAAAAAAAAAAAAAACTCAAAATAGAGGGAGCAGTGTACGTAGAGGCCATAAAATTAGCAAAACATTTAGGGTTGCAGTCCTCTTGATTTGGGAAGAAGCTGTCAATTCAATTGAAAGGTCATTCATGTTCCTTTTCTCAACTTTAGGAGACAAAGGTCAAGTCGTTTTCGTTATCTTTCTTTCACATTTGTATTTTTTGTTGGATCCTTATGGACCTTATGCCTAAGCCTAACTATTATTTTTATTTATTTTTTTTTTTTTTGAAAGAATGCCTAACTATTATTAATTGAATGATTTGAGTGTTTTTGTTGTTTTGTTAGATATTTGATGACCATCAATCATCAGCACTTAATATTTAATATTCAACCAACTATTATCTTCACACCATGCAATTTCACGTCTTATTAACTTTGCAATTACATCGTCTGATCATTAGTTTTCTACCTCAAAATTCACAAAGAGATCAAATTGATATGTTAATGATAGATCAACCTTCCAATTTCCTACATTTTTTTTTTATTTCGAAATCTAAGAGAAACAAGAGATTGATATGAACTTAATTTAGGCTTGTCTCTAATAATAAGACATTTCAGTAATAAAATTAATTTTAAAATTTCCAATTTAAACTTGCACTCCCCAATTATTTATTTTTTTTTAAATAAAAAAAAAAGAAAACAATTTAAATTCAAAAAGAAAAAGCTTTGGGCTTTATTGTTTTTGGGTCTAGTGGGTTTAAGCCCAAAGCTTGGACATAAACAAGACATTCCCAAGAATGCATGTTCTTCCGATTTTCTTTTTTCTCTCTTTTTTTTTTTTTTTTCTTTTTAATGCTACTTCTTAACTCGAATAGTAATTTAATGTGCGTGCGCATATGGTGCAGATATATTTGAATTTTCGAATTATGTACAATTAGTTAATCAAACGATTCAGATATGTGCAATGTTATTTCGTATCTCATCCCTCTCAACTCAACCCATTATTGTTAGAATTTCTATAGTTTTATTTTGTGAACCAAAGGATTATACCATACTTGCATAGTGCACAAAAATGAAAATCAAATAAATTACAACCAATTCTATAAAAATCTTCCATTTAGACTTTTAATCTACGGAATAAATATTAAATTTGCTCTTAAAATATTGAAATTTGTGCAAATTTACTCTTAAATATTATTTTTTCTATTTTTATTTTTTATAAAATATTAAAAATGGTATAAATTTTCTCTTTTTCAATACTTTAAAGGTAAATATGACCATTTTTTTTTATATTTGCCGTCAATATTTACAATTAAAATATTAAAAATAGTACATATTTGTTCTTGTAATGATAAATCTGTATTATTTTCAGTATTTTAGAAGCATTTTTGAAAAAAAAATATAAACTATAAAAAAGAATTTGCATGATTTTCAATATTATACGGGCATATTGACCCTTATCCCTTCAATCTATCCATAACCATTCAAACATATTAAGTCTAACTAGTTATATATACTTGTATGCAGTGCAACCACCTGATTTATACATCAATCGAATAATCTTTGGGCAGATAATTAAAACTCGATCAAAGATGCGAAAACTCTTGGATTTGGGTTATCCGTTTTAGTAATTCTCCCCAGACATGGGCAATCAAGCCTTTTTGTAAGGCTTTGCTGTCCACGAGCTTAGTATAAGAAGATGGGCCTTTGAAATCGGATCCAAGCCCACAAGTAGTGGCCCCATAAGCAAGCAAATACAAATGTCTTACCATCACAAAGTTACAGTACAAACCACTTCCAGCAACTTAATTACAAAAATACATACAAGATCAACCCATCATTTTCGACCAAACATTCCAAGTTCAAGGCTGTTTAATGATATACTTCGATCTTGAGCTTTGAACAACTGCTCCATCGCCAATGACCTTGCATGCCTTCTCCATTCTTTTAAAAGCTAAGTCAAGCTTGGGAGTGAATACATTTGATTTTAACCATTAATAAAATATGTAGAATTCAATTTATAACTAAAAATTATAAATGAAATTTTTTAAAATGACACTATTTTTTCTAATAAAATTTTTCAAATTATAAATCAATTCAGTTTCGATTAGTTCGTTAATAAAAAAATTTAATTCGATTTTAAATTATATTTTTTTATCAAAATTTCATTTTCAGTTATTTAAGTTTTTTACAGTTATAATAAAAAAATGGAATCTCATGTACTCCAAACTATATATTTTTTTTTTATTTTTTTAGCTGTTAAACTGATATTAGGGTTAAAAAATTAAGTAGAAAGGGTTAAATCGATTTTCTTGGCCAACATGGTCTCACCTCACCAAGCAGAAGCAGAAAATGAGGGCTGGTGTCACCGAGATAGGGAAATATATAAGGGATACATGGGTGCGTGATTCGTGACCCATATACCCTCCTTAATATGTGGGTCCCATCTCCTTGATTAGAAAACGATCAGACAGACAGCTGTTGTTAAAAGTGGGTCCGACAGATTAGGAGGTGCACGTGGGCATGACAAAGCTGCCATTTGACCAATCAAACTTTCGTCCAGTCTTTTGATCGAAGAGTTGGCTATGGCAGAGGGGAAGAGGTTAAAAAGACACAGTTTTTTGTTTTATTTTAAACTCTCTTCGAATTTTATTATTATTATTATTATTTTTCTGGGGTACCAAAGCAAAGCAAAGCAAACAGTGGGGAACAGTGAGTTCGAATCTGAAGAAAGAAATGAAGCATAATGATCACACACGCATTGCTGATTGCACGAGCACGAAGAAGAAGAGATCATAAATTAGGTGGACACCCACTCTTTGAATTTTGTCATTTTTAATTTATTCCAATCTAAAACTCAACTATCCCTGCTTCTGCCGCATTTCATTTTCATTTTAATTATCTATCTATACATTATATAATTATTACTATAAATATTTACTATAAGCATTCACCTGAAAAGGTAAATTATTTAATGATATGTTGCTCAATTCCTAATATTATAACATCATCAGTTGATCACCCATGTAATAATAATAATAATATACTATTATCCACGTGCACATATATATATATATATATATATTACTTAATCTCAAACATAATCATGCTATTTTCGATTTCTATTTCTTTATATTTTCATCAAATATCTCATAAAAAAAACTTTTGCAAATACTTTTTATAAAGAAGATTGCCAGCTTGAAATTAAAATATCAATTCCAATTAATTAATGGCTTTATTAGGTTTTCTATTTATTTTTTTTTAAGAAAAATGCTATTGATTGGCAGTAGTCTAAAATGTTGCAGATGTAAAGATGTATAAAAGAGTAGTTGAAAAGCAAAGAGACACAGAAAGTGAGAGAATGCGGTTAGGGTTTTACATAGATTTTATAGTTATAACACATATAATGATAGCTAATATATGGATGCATATATAACCCCACATTTAATTATATTTATATGAATCTAAGATTAAGGATACAAATCTAATTAAACAGACATACACTTAACTCTGGAGTTATAATTTTTCTAATATCTTATTACTGTTGATTTGTTTTCAAAACGATCTTATAATCATATTAGTTGGAGTACATATATTCAACATTATATCAGAGTCACTAGTAAAATTTATTTAAATATATTATTATACTGAGTTTTGGTAATCTTTCTACATAAATTGATCATGCCATGGAGCATTTGGTTATCATATATATTCGAAGTAATTCAATAAACTAGAAGTTATTAGCTGTTTATTTTGAAATTTTAAGAAAAAATTCAGAGGCATTTTCTAACCATTTCGAAAAATTTGATAAACCCTAAAATATATTACCTCCTAATTGTTATTAATCCAGTATGACATTTGACACACATATATGTATTATTTACAGAAGGTATCTAGATTAGATTGTTCATATCTTGATATGTTAATTTATTGAAGATTTTATTGCACACAAGGACAAAACTAGAATTTCAAGAATATGTAGCAGTAAATTGAGAATTGATTATGCTTATAGACATGGATTTCACTGTGTTAAGAGAAACATTGAATGTTAAACAGTGAAGAAAGTCAAAAATATAAAGCTTATTCTACAGTAAATTAACGAATAGAGTAAAAAGATGGGGCAAAAAAAAGGACAAGCAAAATTTATTCTTCATGCCTTTTCTTTTAACCTTTGGCATAACATTCAAATTAGAGTAAAATTGTACTGTCATTTTTAGTACAGATCACATGTGAGCAGCACCAATGCTTTCAAATTCCATTTGAGTTGACAGCACAATACCAAATAGCTAGCTCAATTCCTTCACAAAAGACACCCATTCCTCTGCAATTTTCAATTTTCCTTCTTTAATTAATATATTTCTGTTTCTCTTTTCTTAAGTATATATGCTTGAGTGAAAATTAAAATTAATTGTATATATGCATTGGTGGATCCATTAATAGTTAGGTATGGATTTAAACATGCAATCATTAGATTAAAATTTTGATGATGGACTGCCTGTCATATAGCATATATAAAAGATTTGGAATTCAAATTTAAACAGCTTTTATTACATTTATATAGTTATCAATGCACTTATAAGATGGAGAACAATTACTTAAGAAATACAGTAAACCCTAGCTCTTCAATTTCTTTGCATAACATTGATTATATTCTAATAACAACTTCTAGTTTTTTATCGGCTTTAGTTCCTTTTTAGGGGCTTATAAAGAAATTATGTTAGTCAAATTAATTTGATTATTATATAGATATAATAGTACGAGGTTTTGATGATGATAACTACAAAAACTAAGTATATATGCAATTCACGTATGCTAATGATCAAGTAATAAGTTGATGATTATGATTAAAATTAGAAAAAAATGATGGGACTTATGTAGTTATCATCTCAAAATACAGTATTAACAACTAATTACTAAGTACTTGGAGTTGCTGTAGAAGCAACTAAAGCTGCTTTAACATCTAATAATGAAATTAATTTGATGAGAAAAAGTTGATAGAAACAGCAAAACAATTGATTTGCTTAACCATTATATGAACCATACAAATAATTAGGTAAGAGATACATGCCATTTCTATAAATAACTAATTAGCATATAATCTCCTTTCTATTTACACATGTCTAGAGAAAATCAGAATACAAAATCAAAAAGAAGTAGAAAAACTTGGGTTGGTATAGGGTTGTGAGAATGATTATTTATTTTTATTTTTATTTTTTCCATCAAAGAGTTTGATGACTAAAACTTGGATTGATTTAGTCATGCCAGCAAAGAAGCATAACTATGCACCTTCTGATAATGTAAAGCCTTGCTTTTTGATCTCTAAGATAACCACCAAGTCTTCTGCATGAAATCTTTTTCTTTGAGCATTCTTCCATTCTTGATGATCCTCTCCTCATCTTCATTATTATTTTCTTTTTCTTTCTTGAAATTTGTTTGAGAGAATTAGAAACTAAAAAGATGGGTTGAAGTGAGAAAACAAAGGAAACAATTATGCTTCTTATAAAGAGAGAGAGGATGGAGTTGTGGTCCAAGAAATGTCTCCACACACTATTTTTTTTTCAAAAAGAAAAATTTTTATTAATTTCTTTTATTTTTGTTTAAAAAAAATAAAAAATATTTATTTTATTTCTATTTGTTCCACGTCATATTCTGCAGCCAGCATTTATGATTTATGTGGGCACCAACATCCACCAAGAAAATTGGTGGCAATTCATGGTCCTTAATTTTTATTTTTTTTTTTACAGGATAAAAATGGAGTTTATTCATGCATGGATAAAATTTGACTACAATTATGGAGGAGAAGAAGCTGTGATGTTTCCCTATTAATTTGAGTGAATATTATATTATTACATGTTAGTATGTATGTATATGGTAATTAATTATTTATTTATCTCATCAGTACCTATATATACATTATGCAATTTCTGAGCAGCAGTTTTTTCTATCCTCATAGACCTTAGCCATCAAATATGACTTTTAGTGAAGAAAATAATTTATTTTGTTGTTTTATATGTGACTTGTATGGGATTATAATTATATGTTATTGTTTTGTTTTCAAATTGAGATTGGATTTTAAATTCACCATTGACTATTATGGATTTTAATTAATTTCCTTGCCCAATTTCAAAAGATATTTAATGATTGATCTCTACTGCCATTTACACAGATTCAGAGTTCAATTTCTATTATCACTTTCTTTTTTGTTCATATAATTTTGGACATACCAAAAGATTATTTAGCAGAATGCAAGAAATATACTCTTGATCATAATTGCTTCTATAATATTGCAACATTATTATTTTGTATCTATAAACTGTAAGAAAAATTCAAAACAGTTTATATTTTGATCAATATCACTTTTCTTACATCTAAAAATGTATTATCAAAAAAAATTGAAATATAATTAATAATCAATGACCAATTATGATAATTAATTTATTTTTTTATGAGCTTTGCTAATTAATAATAATCAACGGCAAGCTATGAAGACTTGCAATTTAATTTTTGTAAAAGGAAACATATTGATGCATGGTGATAGTCAATATTAATAAAGATTAAAGATGCTATTTGACAACATTATAAATTTAAGAAAAATAAACGTTATCCATCTTGAATTAAGGTTAAATGTCTGATTCCATGATTTAATAGAGTGGAAAATTAAGCCCAAAATTAGGGAGTTAATTGAAAAGTTCCAATTGTATTGGATGTTCCCAATGATAGTGGAGAAACGAGGGAACATTTTAAGATTCTCAAGTTGAATGCTCAAAGCTCAAAAATTGGCTAAAAATCAGGGTGATACCTTTGAACCCAACATAATCATAAACTCCTAATTATCTTAATCAACGAAAAACAAAGCATAATCCCACATGTTTTGTCTTGTGTTCCTCCCAATTCAGTTAGCCGAAAATGTTTAATTGAACCTGCTCCCTCTAATTACACTCTAAGAGAATCCCAATCTATATTCAATTTGCTAATTGCAGTCAGTGGTCAACTCTCAGCTTAAGTAATTTAGTAGCAAATCACAGCTAAGTTATATTTGGGATTTCTCGCTCAATCCTACTCAATTATTATGCATTAGATAATTGCCTTTTCTTTATGCCAGTAGCTTACACTCTTTCCTTAATCTCATTTAGATATGGGTCCAAAATGTTGTATTCTTAATCAGGTAATAAATGCAATTATATATATATATATATATATATAAATTTAAGTGTAAAAAGATGCTTTAAGCCATATAAAATAATGAGGCAACTGAATAAACCAAACGTAAATTAACTTAAAGCAATAGTAAGTCCATGATTACTAACCCTAATCTTCCAGAGGCAGCACAAGCTTTACACTTACAAAGTATTAATTATGATTGTTAAGACTCAACAGGATCCTTAATTTCTGATCATAGCCTATTAAACTCATTTAATTTCATGAAAGTTGATGCATTATATCACAAATGAATGTTGTATTTGAAGAAATGATAATTGCTGATGAGTGAATATATATGATAAGTCAATGAAGTCCTGAAAAACAAATGATGACTATCCACTCTTTCAGAGATGGCCAAAAACTACATTCTCTGATCAATTTGCATGCATTATAGATGTACAACCATAACCACTTATGTAGCAACTATTCTTGATTTTTCTTGGATCAATCAACTATTCTTGATAATTATATAACCTGAATGTGACTTTTTTTTTTAAATAAATAAAAAAAACCACATTTGTATAATTCATAGATGGCCTACAATTTTAGAAAAATTAAAAATATACATATCATAGCTTATCCAATGGTATGGCTTGGCCCATCAAGATTTGGAAATATGCATACTTTTATATATTATCCTATCAATTCATATTCGTACCGGACAGACTCATAAAGAGGATAAAATGCTCATTCACAAATATTTAAAGATATTTCATTTTCAGAATTCAAATTCGAGACATCTGGTTAAAAGAAAATAGATTCTGGCATCTCATCTCATCTGTTAAGAGTGAAATATGCATATTTTTTGAATTTTGAAAAAACCCCTTACTGAATGAAATTAGTCGTTATAAAATAGGCAGACACTGTTTGCTTACTGGATTAATCTCATTTTCTAACATGTCATTATCAAAAACAACGTATTGTAAGTGATACACCAACTTCTTGTCCCAAAATGCTGCTTGCTGGTTTTGTTCTTGTGTGTATTTATGTATAAATAAATCTTATAAAATTACATCCTTCGACTGTACATTAAAGACATGCACACATTGCACGTGATTATCACGTGATTGACGTGGTCACTGTCTTTTATATTGTAGACAACCTAGATTTTTGTTTAGCTGCAGCCTCAGCTTTCCAATTCTTGCATTAGGCAAAGCTTATACTTGTCTATTTCATGTTTATTCATTACTTTAATTTCCTTATTTTTATTTTTTCTGTACAATTAAATGAACACTCGAAATTCTAGTGTTTGTCTTTGTCTTGAATTGTTCAAAAATGATTATCCGTATCGCAATATCTATAAATTACTAGTACGGTTCATTGAATTAAGTTGCCTTAATTGCGTCGATTTAGATTAGAGAGGTTGTACTGCAACTTAGGGTTTAATGTAGTAGAATAAGTGGCCATATCTTTGTCTTGATTTTATGAAGATTATGCTTGTATGATGACATTAGCCAGTAATTGCCAAATTCATTGGATTAAGTCACCTTAATCACACATTTAATGAATGATTGACTTGGATTTGGGGCGTACGTAGGTAATGATGTTTCATTATTCAGACAACGTAAGTGCTACGGATAGTACTTCTCCATAGTTGTTGAAAGTTGACATGCAAAGTACCTAGTTATGTTCAAATTGAATAGTTTAATTTGGAATATGATTACCAAATTGAATAGTTTTTTCAACAGAGAATGCTTTCTTTGTATTACTATTAATGTATTACTATTTTAATTAAGAAAATAATTTTTTTTTTTTAAATCTCCCATGTCACCACTTAACCAAAAAAAAATAATACAAATTGATTAATCGATCAGACATTTTAGTTACAATAATTAAAATTAGATAATTTAGAGTTACGAATTAAAAACCATTGATTTAGTGTTACAAGCTATAAATTTGAAGGATTTATTGTACAAATTAACTGAAATGAAATAATATAAAGAAATTAACATGCAAAAACAAAAATGTTCAGTTTTTGGTTAGTATGATTTTTGAGAGAGTACAAACATTATTAAGTGGAATTCATGCACTTTCGCGAAGAAGATAATATAAATTCTTTAATATTTATATTTGAGTAAATTCATAAATAAATTGAAAAAAACACTATAAATCATATTGATGAATTTTATTAATATTTTAGATAGAATCATAGAATTATTATATTCTTGAATATTTTATTCCATATAAATTGCTTGCTTCACACACATTGATATTTAAGTATTTTCTGAAGATTGTTTTTGTAATTAATACTCTTATTTTATTGGTAATATCTTTCCACCCACCTCAGAGATGATGTCAAATGAAATATAACACAAGAGGATCTTTTATGCAATTTTTAATGGAAAAACAAAATATATATATATATATATATATATATATATATATATATATATATTAATTTCTTGGTAAGCATGACTTTATTGGCCCAGGCCTCATTGATCTCAATAATGAAATGTTTGATTGGGCCCTATAGCCCAAATTTCTCTTTGGGCTTAATTACAGAAAAAAGTCTAAGTATTTTTAGTTTTTTAAGCAATAAACTTGCAACAATAAAGACATTCATAGGCCCATCCCAATTGTTTACAAACTTTTGTCTTACTTATATCGCTATTACGGATTCATGTTGGACTTACTCATAAAATGAGTAAAATATTTTCTCTTCGAAATTTAAAGGGTTAATTATAAAATTAGACTTGAATTATATGATAATTTTCAATTTTAGATTCAATAAAAAAAATTTATCTTGAACTTTAAATATCCTTTCAATTTAAGAGTTCCGTTAGTTTTTCGTTAAAACTAATGAAAATTGAATTTCTTTCAACAAAAAAAATAATTTTTTCAATTTATCTTATAATTTATATTATTTAAAAAATAATAATGAATGCAATTTCTGGTTACTGATGATAATTATGTCGTTTTTCTTGATTCAAAACAACCAAAGCATAAAGCTTTGAGGACTGAGCTGTTTGAGAGTTTTATGCTTTGCCACATTAGCATTTATTTTTATTTATTTATTTATTTAATTTGACTAGGAAACATAATTGATAGGTGAATGAATACTGACGTATGGTCGCATTATTGATTGCCATTAATACCATTTGTCAACTATACTTTTTGTAATGAGAGTATTTTTTATCAATTTATATGAATTGAGGGTAAAAATCGATTAAAAAAAGTTTGAGAGTACTCTTATATTTGAGGCCAAAAAAAACCACTATACAGATTTGCAGCAATTTATTTTGTTGTAAAAGAGTTTTGATTTTGATTGATGGATGAACTGAAATATCAAATTAAAACTTAGGTTAGAAAATATTATTTTAAAGTATATTTTATAGATTATGGTGGTGGAATCAATTTTATAGATAGTGCAGTAGCACCCACTCCCCTGGAAATAATAAAACTTTTTGATGCACGAGCTGCACTTGTATTCATTAACTATGTTTAGTATTATTATTTATTTTATTATGACAGGTGGTGTGGCAATTAATTAGCTGTTATCAGATGACAAACCCAAACAACCTTTTTTAATATGTATATTGAGATTTGGAAGAAATATTATATGCTCCTTTTCTTCTTTTTTCTTTAGATTACAAATATTGCAATTAAATTTTATAATTATATAGTTTAATTTTCGCTTTTAACATATTTAAATTGACTCCTAAATTTATTCAATTACATCATTCATATCAACCTTTAATTTAACGTCAAACTTATTTTTAAAGGTTTAATTAGAG
Source organism: Excoecaria cochinchinensis (assembly GCA_947683425.1). NCBI lineage: Eukaryota > Viridiplantae > Streptophyta > Magnoliopsida > Malpighiales > Euphorbiaceae > Excoecaria > Excoecaria cochinchinensis. Next base: position 3,010,045 of record CANTUQ010000187.1, read on the forward strand.
ATCAATAATTATATTCCTTCAAATATAATTTTGTCCTATATACTTAATACAATTTAATTATTAAGATTTAGAATTGAGGACTTATTTAAATTTAAAACTAAGCTAATTAAAAGTTAAATTGTTTAATGCAAATTACTAGTTTTGAGGGTCTATTACACATGTAGTCAACAAGATTTGAAAGTATTTACTTCATTGCCATAAAAATATATATCTTATAATAGTCAATTATCTATTACTAGAAAACAAAATGTATATAAATATTATCTATTATCATAAATAGACAGAGACTTATTCCAAAAAAATAAATAAATAGACAGTGGCCTTGGCACAATCATAACCAACGTGGCATGAAGTTTAAGGATTTTGTCCTTTGCCAGCAAAATCTTCAATGTATAGAAGGAAAATCTCGCAAAACAATTGTCTTTTTGAAATTTGTCACAGAAATTCATTATATCTCAGAAAATTAAAGATCGTCTGCAAATAGAAATTTCAAACATTTTTATTTAATAATATCATAAAATTTGTAGTAAGTCTTTCCCTAACTTCATACCGAAAAAAATTTCAAACTCAAACTATAAATTTTAAGTAGTTAAGTACAGAAAGTAAAGAGAGCTCTTTACCGACTCACGTGCACCCTACACCTACTCCTATCTAATACTACACAATGCTTTTAATTCTTTATAATAACAACACTTTGAGTTTGAATCTTGTAATTAGGAAATTTTTTTATAATAAGCTAATTCAGTTTTAATTGAATTAATAAGATTTTATCTTCATAATAAGCTAATTGAGCTTGAACAGAATTAATTGGATTTTATAAAATAATTAACCCATTAATTCGAATACTCGCTAAAAGAAAATTCATTGACCAATTGAACAACCTAAGGTCAAAAATGGTTCCAACCACAACTAGATTGGAGCCGAAAATTCATCATTTTTCACATTCTTGATCATTGACGGTGGAAGACTCTACTGCCGGAAGGCTTATTTGTTTCGATGCCATAAACATTTTCTTGATTTTCCGACCAAGTATACACCAAATCACGTGTTCAAAAAACAATGTTTTTTCACATAAACTTGAACAACTTTAGTTTGACTATTCATAAATCTCCGCCCAAGGTTTCACCGTCCACCCGTACAACCCACCCACATGATCCTCTATATATACATACTTTTCCTCTCTCTATCCCATCACTACTCGCTCGCTTTCTCACTAGATTCCTTCACTTTCTTTCCTGCCAAACACCCTCTCTTCATCAAGATCAATGGCTTCTTCAATCTCTTCTTTGAAAACCATCTCCCCTGTGAGATTGGCCAACTCAGTAACAAGATCAAACACCACCAAATCACTCTTGCCTTTCAAGATTGCGAACCCATCTCTTGCCCAGAATTCAAGACTCCAACTTTCAAAGAAAGCTTCAAACTTTAACACCAGATCTTTTTCTTGCAAAAGCCAAGCTGGTTCTGCTGATGATCCAGTACCCAGTTAGTGATCTTTCTTTCTGCTATTGTTTTGAGCTGATTATTTATTTCTTTGATGATCTGATTCGATTGTTTGTTATTTTTTTTTTTGGTTTTGCAGGTAAAGTTCAAGAATTGTGTGTTTATGAGATCAATGAAAGAGATCGTGGGAGTCCAGCTTATCTCCGTTTGAGCCAGAAAAATGTCAACTCTCTTGGCGATCTTGTGCCATTTAGCAACAAGGTAAGCTTCGAGTGCATCTCTGTTTTGTTTGTTTCACGAGAAAATTCTAGTTTGTTTTTGTTTTCATAGTATATGTTCAACAGTCCAACTTTACTAGATCAATTTGAATGCAAAATTCCTCTAGTCAATGGTCCAATCTCGCAAAGCTTTTTTTCTCTGTATGGTGTCTGCTAGAAAACAAAGACACTACAGAAATTTCAATCGTTTATTGAGTTCCCAAACTCCCTTAGAAAAGCTTGTTACTTTATTATTAATAATATAATAATGATAATAAGCTGAGGTCATGATGATTGTAGCTTTACACCGGAGACCTGCAAAAGAGGATTGGAATAACAGCAGGAATATGCATTTTGATCCAAAACAAACCGGAATTGAAAGGTGACCGGTACGAAGCCATCTACAGCTTTTACTTCGGAGACTACGGTCACATAGCGGTGCAGGGGCCATACTTGACGTACCAGGACACGTATCTGGCAGTGACTGGCGGGTCAGGGATTTTCGAAGGAGTGTCGGGTCAAGTTAAGCTTCAGCAGCTTGTTTTCCCTTTCAAGCTATTTTACACTTTTTACTTGAAGGGTATTAAGGATTTGCCTGAGGATTTGCTTAGGAAGCCCGTGGAACCACCGCACCCTGGTGTTGAACCACATCCTGATGCTAAAGCTCTCCAACCACATGCCACTCTTCCTAATTACACTAATTAATTCACTAATTACCTTCAATTAATAATTAATAATCATGTGAATTTGTTTGTGATTATGAAGAGGAGTACTAGTAGCTTGGTTTACCATTTCAGTTTTTCATGCATGTGGATTGGGTTCTAGGGAATTTAACTCTTTTCTTAATCTATAAAAGAAAATTTGATTAATGTCGGTTTTGTGGAATGGTTGGTGGATTTGATTATTTGGTTGTTTATTTAGGCAAAGTTATTTAGTTTGTTGGGTATCTGTCGCGCCAAATCTAATTTGGTAGTCAAACCCTTCCTGCTTAATTATTAAATCATTCCTTACAACTTAAAACTAATAAATGAGTATCCTGATTTGTTAATTTTGTTATTAGGCTAAACTTGGAAAATTAATTATTTGTACACAATTAATGCATATAATTATGAACCAAATCATATAATGTGTAAGTGAAATAGTCAAGATAGAGTTCTTCTCGTTTGGGACTCCTTACACCTGTATTTCACTTAGTGTAGACTTCTACTCTGTTTATAATTTCTCTCTAGCACTGTTGTATAAATCTGTTATTCATCAATGAGAACTGTGTGGCATATTATTCTCATATATGAGAATAATATGCCACACAGTTCTCATTGATGAATAACAGATTTATACAACAGTGCTAGAGAGAAATTATAAACAGAGTAGAAGTCTACACTAAGTGAAATACAGGTGTAAGGAGTCCCAAACGAGAAGAACTCTATCTTGACTATTTCACTTATACTCCCCCGCAAGCTGAAGAGGGAGGGAACGGACTCGAAGCTTGTCCCGAAGAAGTTGAAACCGACCTTTAGACAAAGGTTTAGTGAAGATGTCAGCAGTTTGATCCACAGTGGATATGTAACGAACAACAAGAGCCTTAGACTTGACTTTATCACGAACAAAATAGAAGTCAATCTCCAAATGCTTACTTTGTCGATGGAAGATGGGATTGGCAGTAAGATAAACAGCACTGAGATTATCACACCAGAGCACAGGAGGCTTGGACAGGGGAAAGCCAATTTCACGAAGGAGCATAAGCAACCAGCTGAGTTCTGAAGTTGCAGAAGCTATAGAACGATATTCAGCCTCCGTAGATGACCGAGAGACTGTTCGCTGTTTCCTAGAGGACCAAGAGACCAGACACGGACCAATAAAGATAGCAAACCCGGTGGTGGACTTGCGGTCATCAAGGCACCCACCCCAATCCGCATCTGAGAAGCAATGCAAGTTACAGACATCAGTACGAGAGAAGAACAAACCATGATCAAGAGTCCCTTTCAAGTACCGCAAAATTCGCTTGACAGCAGTCCAATGATGGATAGTGGGAGCATGCATAAATTGAGAGACTTTGTTAACTGCAAAAGAGATGTCGGGGCGGGTAAAAGTGAGATATTGCAAGCTGCCAACGATACTGCGATAGTGGCCAGGATCTGAAAAAACATCACTATCAGCAAGGGCCAATCTATCTGTAGGATGAGCAGGAGAAGAAATGGACTTGCAAGCAAACATCTTGGATTTATCGAGAATAGCTCTGGTGTATTTAGATTGAGTCAGAAGTAAACCATTATCAGTCCAGGCAGCTTCAATACCCAAGAAGTAGGCGAGTTGGCCCAAGTTGCGGATGGCAAATTTACTTTCCAGAAAGGCAATTAATTTTTGAATGAGAGCAGAGTCATTCCCAGTGAGAAGAAGATCATCAACATAAATAAGACAATAGAGCTGCACATTTCCAGAAATAAAGTAATAAAGAGAGCAGTCCGTTTTGGAACCCACAAACCCAAAGGACAACAATGTGGTAGTGAGCTTTTCATGCCACATGCGTGGAGCCTGTTTGAGGCCATACAAGGACTTTTTTAACTTGCAAACCAATGGAAGTGAGGAAGGAACTTCAAAGCCTTAAGGCTGCTCCATGTACACATCCTCATGAAGAACACCGTGAAGAAAGGCATTGGAGACATCTAATTGCAAGACCCGTCAGCCAAGAGAGACCGCCAATGTAAGAATTAAGCGAATGGTTGTGGGCTTGACAACTGGACTGAAGGTTTCAGTGAAGTCGAGACCTGGTCGCTGATGAAAGTCTTTAGCGATAAGGCGGGCTTTATACCGGTCAATAGAACCATCAGGCAAAATTTTTGTCTTGAACACCCACTTACAGCCCACAATATTAGCATTAGGAGGAGGAGAAACCAAATCCCATGTATCATTAGAAAGCAAGGCATGATACTCATCTTCCATGGCCTTACGCCAGCATGCGTGCTTTGAGGCTTGTAAATAGGTAGTGGGTTCCGTCTCGAGAGAGTGAGAGAGGAGAGCCTTGGGTTTAAGGGAGCCTGTTCGAGAGCGAGTGATCATGCGAGAAGAAATAGGAGCAGCAGCTGGAAGTGGGACAGCAGAAGGAACCACATCAGAACCTGACACATTAAGAACGGGTTCAACAGGAGGAAGTGGACCATAAGGGCTTAAGTCAACAGCTAGGGAAGGTGGTGAACTGACAAGTGGCATGGACAGAACAGCAGTAGGAGCACCACCAGGGACGGGACAGGTTGAGGGGGGTGGAGAAACCCGGTCAATTGAAGTAGAAGGAGAACAATGGTGTTGGGTAAGTAGTGGAAATGTGACAGAGGGTGTAGGTAGAAGAGGTGGAGTAGAGTCATGGATACCATGTGCTTGTTTGTTGAGTACCTCAAAGGGAAAATCCTGTTCAGAAAAAAAAACATGGCGTGAGACATACAATTTGTGAGTAAGGGGATCATAGCATTTGTAGCCTTTATGCAATTTACTGTAACCCAAGAAAACACATTTAGTGGAACGAGGAGCTAACTTGTGAGAAGCATATGGACGAAGCCAAGGATAACAAAGACAACCAAATATACGCATTTGACTAAAATCAGGCATATGATCAAAGAGCTTACGAAATGGAACATCAAAGTCTAGAGTAACAGTTGGAGTTCTATTTATGACATAAACAGCAGTATCGAAAGCATATGACCAAAATTGAGCAGCCAACTTAGCATGATTTAACATAGCAAGTCCAGATTCAACAATATGACGGTGCTTGCGCTCTGCGCGGCCATTTTGTTCGAGCGTATAAGGACAAGAAGAACGTTGTGTTATCCCATGCTCAATTAAATAATTTGTGAGGCCACGAAATTCCCCACCCCAATCAGCTTGAAAGGATTTAATGGGAAGACCAAAATATTTTTCAACCATGGAGCGAAATTTAATGAAGGTGGAAAATACTTCGGATTTATGTTTAAGGAAATAGATCCAAGTATATTTACTATAATGATCAAAAAAGATAACATAATAAGAGAACCCATCTTGGGATTTTATTCTAGCAGGTCCCCATACATCTGAACAAAGCAGCTCAAGAGGCTGTGTAGCAGCAAAAATAGAACGAGTAAAAGGCAACTTATGAATTTTGCTCACAGAACAAGCATGACATAAAGAAGTATTTTTATTATTGTCAACAGATGCATCAATCAAACGGGAAGCTAACAATTTTTTAACAATGGGAACAGCAGCATAGCCAAGACGCGCATGCCAAGTGGACAAGGAAGCTAAGTGAGCTTGAACAGGCAGAGACCGGGAGACTGGAAGGTAGTACAATCCGTCCTTATTCTGGCCTCGTAGCAGGGTGGCTCTCGTTGCCAAATCCTTAATAAAAAAATAATCAGCAAAAAACTCAATGGAAATATTGTTAGAAGAAGTTAAAGCACGAATAGAAATCAAATTTTGAGTAGCTGAAGGAACAAACAAAACATCACGAAACTTAAGAGGAGTACCATGAATATGACAGTTGAATGAACCAGTGGAATGAATAGGAAGTTTAGACCCATTACCTATGGTGACTTCCTCAGGCCCTTGGTACTCAGAATGAATAGCCAGATTTTCCAGATTTGAGGTAAGATGATGAGTAGCACCAGTATCCATAACCCATGGTTGAAAGGAAGGGGAAGAGGCAGAGGCAAGATGAGAGGCAGGCTTTGGTTGGGTGCGGTTTTCTTTGGGAATTTTGGGAGAAGGACACACACGAGAGAAGTGTCCCTGACCTTTACAGTTGTGACAAATCACGGAGCTAGTGTCCAAAGGAGCCGGGGAAGAAAACTGAGGTGAGAAGGTACCAGAAGAGTGGGAAGAGCGACCACCCCTGTTGTGTCTCCCTCGCCCACGACCCCTATTAGAGTTGGAATTACGAGAGGCATAAAGAGCAGTAGGAGGAAAATCCTCACTAGGAATATCCCGTGCCAACTGAGCCTCTTCAATCAGCAATAACCCAAATAAATTGTCAAAACTAATGGATTCGAGACGTGCTTCTAAAGCACGGACAAAGGGACGGTAACTGGATCCCAGACCTGCCAAAATACAATCAATAAAATCATCGTTAGCCATAGGATGCTGTAAAGCAGCTAGTTGATCGAACAAACTCTTAGCCCGCTGCATATAAGCCGTGATACTATCATTCTCACGCTTAAGGGCCAACAGCTGCTGTCGAAAACTGCGAACTTGAGGACGAGAGCCAACAGAGTATGCAGCATGAAGCTTATCCCAAACTTGCTTCGCTGTTGTAGCTCCAATAATTTGGGGCAGCATATTTTCCGAAATGGAAGAGAAGATCCATGACAGAATCTGATGATCTTGCTGTTCCCATTGATAGAAGGCATCACTACCAGGAGAAGGAGCATCATTACTGTCAACATGAGAGAATAAACGACAGCCTTTAAGAACAAGGGTAAGCTGTGTTTTCCATAACAAAAAATTAGTTGAGTTTAACTTAATGGAGAGATGATGAAAAAGGTTTGAAGAAAAGGTGGGCACAGGCGTAGATGCCATTGAAGTTGAGGAGTTTACAGTTTCTGTAAACATTTTGAATTTGGTGTTTAAACTTATTGGGGCTCTGATACCATATGAGAATAATATGCCACGCAGTTCTCATTGATGAATAACAGATTTATATAACAGTGCTAGAGAGAAATTATAAACAGAGTAGAAGTCTACACTAAGTGAAATACAGGTGTAAGGAGTCCCAAACGAGAAGAACTCTATCTTGACTATTTCACTTACATAATGAAATAGTAGTAATAATAATAATAAATATGCAATAATTTTTCCTTGGTTTAAACTGTAATTTACCTTCTAAATGGGTGTGAAAGAAAGAATCTCGAATTCTCTTAGGTAATGTTCGGAATAAATGAATTTGATAAAATTTTATGAAATTTATTTATAATTCTTATTTTTCATGCTTAGAATGCAAAAATCAACATTAATCAAATTTTCTTTAATAAACATTAAGTAACTCCTTTCTTTCGCACAATTCATAAAAATAAAAAAAAAAATTAATATCATAAAAATTTGGTCAGTCTGTGATCTAATAACACAATTCATTTATAATTCGTTTGATAAACAACTGTTTGAATTATAACTCAAACAATTCATTAATTCTACTCCTCACTAATTCAAAGAGTCTACCACCTATACTCCTTATATTATTGGAAGTATAAAAAATAATATTTAAGCAAAGATGTTGATTTTATAGATTGTTTTTGTTTATATTGAAAAATTTATTTTAGATGTTGGGTTATTATTACTATTATGTTTTTAAGCTTTGGTGGATGACAAGGATGGAATGTACTTTTGGTTTTGTTGTTTTCATGTTTTGGTCATATTTATATGAATAAAAATATAAATAAAATGGCTGTATGCTTTTGTTCATATACATACATGTATTTGTACTTAGTGGTGGTGGACCAATTGCCAGTTTGTGGGCTCTATCTTACTCCATAAAGTTCTACTATCAATGTCACTTCAATAATTTCAATGGATTTATGACACTCTACATTTTTAGACTATACTATACGCACTATCTGATTTACGGCTGAGATTATATATCTATAGTTAAAATAGAATGATGCGTACAGTAATATATAAATGTACCAAATTAAGACCCAAAATCCAGTAGTGGCTGTGATGAAATACTGTCAAAATGCATTGTGCCTTTCATAATCATTTTGTTTTGATATTTATGTTTCCACTATACTTTTGAATAAAGTGAGATTTCTCTTTTATGCATGTGCTGAAATGGCTTCTCACTGTGTTTATGACCTGATCGGATGCTGACTTACTTGGGACAAATACCTCTAATTAGGTTTCTAATTACCACTTTGCCAAAATATATAAATATATAAAGAGTTACTTATTAGAAAATCAAACATGTTATTAGTAATATTTACCATGTTTTTGAATTTCAAAGTTGTAATAAAATAATGAGTAAAAACATATTATTTTTAATATATAAGTTTTTTTAAACCTGTAATTGTATTAATTTAATTAAAAAAGAAGTGGTGGCGCACTAAAAGTTATGTACGAATTTCTTCAGGTAAATAGTCTCCATCCATATATATATTATCCCTGCCTAAACTTGAAGCCCATCAATTGCCACCAAGCCCAAATGGGTAGCCTACATTCGAGCTTAAGAGGACAACTTGGCCGGACCTAATTCGGGCCCAAGGTGTTTTGGTCTCATTCCAATATCAACTTGCCCACATTCATTTTCAATTAAAATTTGATACTTCCAAATTTTCTCTTGTTCTTTATTGAAAATTGGAAAAAGGTACAAAAACACTCCAAATTTGATACTTCCAAATTTTCTCTTCTTCAATTAAAAAACGTCTTTTATTAATTTTCCAAACTCTTTTTTATTTTATAAAACTGAAAAATCTATTTTCTATTTTCTATTTTAGAAATTTTACTAAAATAAACATGATCTCTATTTTCTATTTTATGTGAAAAATTTTTCTGAAAAATTGGACCAGTTTTCTGTAAGTGAACAGACCCTTATATTTTCTTCATGATGCTAAAATAACTATATTAATTATTTTAAAATAAAAATGTCTATGATGACTGATACTATAACAAAAATCAATGCAAAAATACTTTTATAAAAATTTTTCATAAATTCTGAATTAGCATACTGAAATAGTGCGAAAATAACGCTAATACATGATAAAACATGACTTGTTTGTGTCAAAATCAATAATAAATTTTTAATAAGTAAAAATGACATAATATATAAAAAGTGAGATACTTTATTATGTCTCAGCGCTATGTTAATATTGTTAGTTCAAATTTGAATTATAAACTAATTCAAATTAAATAATTTTAAAATTATAAAAAGAATTTTCAACGATATATCGAGAAATATTGAATTTAATTTTTTTTTAAAAGCTATTATATAATTCTTAATTTTTTTTATTTACACAAATTTATAATCTTGAATTTGTAATATTAGACTAATACTCAGTCTAATTATGTATTATGGATTAATAATATTTATTTAATCATCACTAGATCTCCCATCAAACAAGCAACTATTAAAACTATAACCGGAAAAAACCAAACAACATATACCAGAATCACACGAAGAAAAGTAGAAAACTGTTCTTCGTCTTCTTCAATGTCCTGACAACAGAAACCTCAGCTTTTTTACCTCCCCTCTAATGGTAGTTCCTCAATCTTCCAAAATTTCCCTCCCTTCTTTTCCTTCTCTACACACTACCTCTGTTTTTCTTGAACCAAATTCTCTCTCTTTAGCCCTAATGCACTCTGATTCTTCCCTTTCTCTTTACCCTTCTCTTTCTTCTCTTCCTACCAAACCCCAAACCCTAATCCCTCCTCCTTCCTCATCTTCATCCTTTGTACTCCTTCAACAGGATTCTGATTCTAGAGTTCTTTTTCTTGTTGCTTGCCCCTATAGGGCTGGGTCCCAGATTCTTCTTAGAATGTATATTCTGCAAAAAGACAATCTCTTTACTAAAGCTCAAGTTGTTTGCAACCAGAAGGGACTAGGGTTTGATTCAAAGTTGGGAGTTTTAATGGATGTGAATCATGGGGTTTCGGTTAAAATTGCTGGGTCGATTAATTTTTTCGCTATGTATTCAGTGTCTAGCAGGAAAGTTTGGGTGTTTGCGCTAAAGCTCATTGGTGATGGCGATGCCATAAAATTGATGAGATGTGCTGTCATTGAGTGTTGTATGCCGGTTTGGTCTTTAAGTGTTTCTTTTGGGCTATTGATTTTGGGGGAGGATAATGGGGTTAGGGTTTTCAATTTGAGGCAGCTAGTGAAGGGCAATGCTAGGAAAGTTAAGAATTTGAATTCAAATGGGAAATTGGAGAGTAAAGGAATGAGGCTGCCAAATGGTGTCGTTGGGGGTGATCATCACAGTCTTTCCAGTGCTTGCAATGGTTTCTTAGGTGGGAAGATCGACAAGCATACTGTTTCAGGTAAGGACACTGTTATTATATGCTGCCTTTTGAATTCAGTTTATGTCAATTTGCTGCTGGATATGTTAATTCATATGCCAGTTGTATTACATTTTGAGTTCTGGTATTGTACTTTGTGCTGCTATTGGGTAGCAATGGTCTAAATTCCGAGGAATTAGGTTGCTTTGTTGATAAATTACTTTGATGATCATCATACGCTAGTTGATTGGATATCATGAGTGGGATAATAATTTGTTTGAGATGTTGAAATGGCTACAAAGTTGTAACATTCTTTTAGCTATTTTTGAATGATATTTATTTTCTCGAATTTGTCTGCTGAATTTTTTCTCAAATTTAATTAAGATCTCAAGTTTAAATTCCTGGAATTTTAAATTTTATTTTCAATTGCAATCACATAGGAATGCGTACAAATATTTGAGCAGAAGCATTTCTCCTTCGCTTTTGCCTCAAGTTTACATCCTAGAATTTTAAATTTTCTTTTCAATTGAAATCAGTGCCTGAAATGGAACATGTTGTTGTGTGCTAAAAGGAACAGTGTACTTGATTTGTATGACCTTGGTGCCTTCTAGTGAGTTTGCTTTGGAAAAACGTTTGGAGCAAAAAAAGAAAATAGGAAGCTCACCCATTTGCAAGAACATGCAACATGTCTTTTGTTTGCTGTGTTTATAAATGCATTACTGAAGCTAAATTAAATGCTGGATGGACAAATTGCATTATTAGGTCATGGAAATTCTTCTCTCTTCGGACCTGTTTCCTGTACATTACTGGAGCTTCGGTTTGTGTTGCTTCTCTTTATTAATACGTTGTATTGATTTCAAATTTGTGGTCATATTGAGTGTTATATGTGGCTGGGTTAAAGAGGGCATTGTCAACAAATTTTGACTCGTCTAAATTATGTGTGGTCAACTGTGGATTCTGAGGAAGCACCATATAAATTTCTCTTGTATATGAAGATGGAATGCCCTTTAGATACAACATTTTGAGAGAGCTGTTTGGTTTTGCATACTGAGTATTTCTGCTGACAGTGCTTTTACTAATTGATTAAAACTGAAGCTAGTGTTGGTTGATTGCTAGAGTTCCAATACCTTTTCATCTTCTAAAAAATGCAATGCAATTCCTATTTGCATGAGCTAGACCGAATAGTAGGAGAAAGTGGAGAAATTGATAGAGCTTAATATTATCTCCACTTTGGAATCGTTAGTCTCTTCATGTGCATGGACCTGTTGCTTTCTGCAGTCAATTGGACAAATATGGTTTCACCAGCCTATTTTGATTTGAGTTTGTTTCCAACACTTTGAAATCTTACTTTTGAACTTGTTTATGTTGAAGTGCATGGTGCCTGAGTTCATTTACAGATCAGTGCCTTCCTCTCTTGCTAATCTGGTTACTGCAATGAAGAAAACTTCATTAGTTTACTTATACTGAAATTACATGTTTGCAATTATCTCCTCATTGCAGTTTCACTCTTGACACATTGTGTTCAGGGATTTCTTTTGACCAGGAAATGGTGCTACTCATATTAAGCAGGGTGCGATCCTTTTATATATTCATATGGATGCCTCTAGATGTTAATTTACTGAGTATTAGAAATACATCCTGGATTAAGTGGTTACTTGTGTATCTGGTGTTGTCAATTAAATCTTTGTGCAGTCATTTGCTTACAAGATAGTTTTGTGGTACGCTAATTGAGTTAACTACTTCCTAAGTCAAGCAAAAGATGTTTCCATGTTCATTAAGTTCATAAAACTGTTTTAGGTGTCTTGCCTTGTGGAGCTGATTTTGCTTTTCTACTTGCAGTAAAGCAGGTGCATGTTAGATGTAGACAAGATTCTGATGAAGGGGATGGATGTTTTGTGGCATTTAATAGCAAAGATGTTGACAGCTCAAATTCAACTGTGAAGGCAGTTTCCATTCAGGCTTTATCCCCCAAAAAGTTTGTGATTTTGGACTCTATTGGAGATTTGCATGTCTTGTGCCTGTCTAGCGCAGTTGGTGGAGCAAACCTCAGGTCTCATATGATGCATTTGCCTCATAGTATGAAAGTGCAGAAGATAGCTGTTCTTCCCGATATCTCTTCACGTATGCAGTTCTTATTTCTTTTCTTATATAATTTGTTTCTCACATAGTAATAACAGTAATAAAATGGTTCAGTTAGCAAGTTTCATGGGATCTCACAAAAATCTGATCAAGGGCTGAATGGATGCATGTTTAGCCAAAATTTTAAAACTTGGAACATATGTATGTTGATGAATGATGGTTTGTGGAGGGGGGCGCAACCTGCATGTTAGGCTTTTGGTGATTCACTTTCAGAGAAAGAACATGGGAATGAGCTTCATGTCAATTTCAAAAAAATTGAAAGGTTCAGATAAGCAAAATGAAGCTTTCAAGTTGCCCAATTATGTTTTAGTTTTAATGCCATATAGGTTTCTGTGCCATGGAGAAGCAAATTTCTTTTTTATATTATGGTTATTCTTTACCGAGGCAGTTTGACGTCATTCTGCAGGAATCCATACTTTCTGGGTATCTGATGGATTGCATTCAGTGCACATGATGGCAGCGTCTGAAGTGGATGTTGCTGTTAATAAAAATGATGGAGATGATATTCAGGAGAAACTAATGCATATTTCAGGTTTCCTTATGCCTGGTTTTTTTATTTAATTTATGCTTTGCATTCTGTTGCTGTATTGACATTTCAACCATTTTAGGATATATTAATATGGGATTTTCATGCAGTGGAGGAATTATGTATCATGTTTCAAATGATATTGAGAATTTACATGCTTTTCTGCATTTTACCTGGAGTTTTTTTTATGTCTTTGCATTTCTTTTTGTTGTTTTGATCTATTCTAAAATTTGGGCACGAACTTTATTCCTTTCTTCTCTTCATCTTTTGGGCATATAATTTTTCTTTTTTATTTTCTCTTTTAGTTATTCAAGCAATTTTTGCTGGTGAAAAGATACAAGATCTTGTCTCTTTGGCTGGAAATGCTATTCTGATTCTTGGACAAGGTATAGCTTTTGTTCTTCATTTAACACGCAACTTAAATTTAAAGAGTTGTGAGAAAATAAGATGTTTTTCGAATTTAGAATTACAATTCAGGAACAAATGCTCTTGATCAAAAGGAATAGAAAGAAAAGTACTGTAGAATAGAATGTTCTTGAAGTGTGGCGTAATATTGATAACCGTACAGCAAGCCAACTGCTTAGGTCATCATTCTCTCTGTTTCTGAAGGCAAATTAAAGTCTTCAGATTGGAAGAATTGCACTGTTGCTTTCTTTTTTTTTTTTTTAATTTTTAAATTTTTTTCCCCTTCATAATCTTTTTATCTTGCATATAGAAATGGATTAGTTTTCCCAAATAATGAAATTCAGTGACAACTATAAAAGCCATTTCCAAAATTTAATTGAATATTACTTCTGTATTTTTGGACCCAATAATCCCATTGAAATTATAGTTTTAATTATTCTTTGCGCTGCTGAAAATCACTTAATGGCATCTTATACTTTGTTAACAATGTTTTTCTCTGTTAAGCAGCAAATATATATACATATGCAATTCCTTGAAGTGACTTGCAGCATCTCTTTTTTTAGCGGTGAGGATTTGTTACTGGATTTAGTCTACCAAGCAAAGGTTGCTTTTATGTTGCTGTGTTTTAATCATCATTTTTTGTAGGAAGACATTCTTCGGTCATTTACAATTATCACAAATTAAAAAGATTGCTGGATCAATGCACTCATGCAGTTAGTAATTTTGAACTATTTTGTGAAGTTTTGTTAATGCATATAGTCTACCACTTTTCATTGTGGGATCTGATGATTTATCCTGAATTGCAGTTAATCATGTTCTCCAATTACCATGGTTTTGGTTGTCCTTCTGTTACTAATTCATGAGCTGCAGTTATTTCATACTTTTATTGATGCATGAGACCTTGAGTATGCTGAGCTCTTGAAGGTATGCAACCATTATTTATTTATTTTCCTCTTTGCCCCCCAATTTCATTATTTGAATAGATTAAAAAAAAAGGCCGTTGGAGGAAATTTCCTACCGTCCTGTCTCAAGTGGGAAATTACTGTATTTTTATTTTTCTTAATGGCCTAAAACTCATTTTAAAAACTATTAGAGTTAATGCTGCATTCAGCAAAAATAAGTTTTGAGTAGCCATGTGTTCTATAATGTGAGTTTTGTCAATGTTTTCTTACCAAATGGTTTGGGACCAATGTTTATTTCTTTGTTCATTTGTTTTTCAGTTGGCTTACTAGGTTACTACAGCCAATGAAACTTATTGTTACAATCTGCATTAGTTACTATAGTGCCACATTACCTGAAGCTTGAGTTCTCAACCATTGATGGGTTTAAGGATCCATTGGATTAGGAAAGCATCCATAATTTCGTTAGTTTTAACACTGTCCAATGCTTCGAATTGAGAGTCCAACCTAAGTCCGGTTTGGGTATATTTGTTGCAAACAAAGAAAATGTTTTCAACAAGGAAATTGTGCAACAAGTTGGACCAATTGGTACATAAATTTAGTGATGTATTTCAAGAGCCAACATGGTTGTCACCTATTGAAAACTGTAACCACTAAGGCGATGCTGACATATAGCGAAATATGCCATTTCT
Organism: Excoecaria cochinchinensis; assembly: GCA_947683425.1. Taxonomy (NCBI): domain Eukaryota; kingdom Viridiplantae; phylum Streptophyta; class Magnoliopsida; order Malpighiales; family Euphorbiaceae; genus Excoecaria; species Excoecaria cochinchinensis. The sequence continues at coordinate 3,025,349 of CANTUQ010000187.1, forward strand.
TAAATATTTTTTTCAGTTTTACCTATTAAGAATTAATATATTGACTTGGCAAAATATAATACCGATATGGCATATTTTGCCATGTGTCAACACCACCTCAACAACATTAATTTAAAATTGACGAAAGTTACTTATACATATATTTTTGTACCAATTTCTGTTACGTAAGGGCATTTTTGTTCCAAAATAAATGATAGGGGCATTTTCGTATCCTAAAGAAAATGTGAGGCATTTTTGTACATTTTTCTAAAAATATATTTTAATGGGGCCTTTGTATTTACAAAAATGGGATGAGGATGGGCATTTGAGGATGAACTGCATGGGATTCTCTGCGATGATAGATGAAAGGTGTTCCTGAAGTGTCTCCGTCAATATTTGAAGATAAAATGATTTTGTTCTTGAAATTTCTCAATCAAATAATGGTTGAGAAATTTGGGCACCTGGTAGAGAGATTTGGCAACTTTTTAAGTTTTTCTTGGTACTGTTACAAATATGAAACAGTGCACTGGCATTTAAGGTGATAAGTTTTCTAGTGGTCCCTTTTTTTATAGCTGTGGTGATTAAAATTGAGAAACTTGATATACCTGATTCGGTTCCTAATTCTCCACTGACAAATTACAGCTTTCATGTGTTATTACTTTGAGACTTGCATGCAATAACAGCACCTTGTATATGTGGATTTCTTTTGATAAGGAGGCTTAGGAGGTAACCGGCTTTTAGTGGGTATGGCTATATAGCCATGCCATGACTAGTTCTGGCCACTGCTTTAGTCTTCCTTTCCAATCTCCATTTAGAATTGTTTGCATTGTCTTTTAAATCGACTATGTTTCTGTTCCAGCTGCTATATTTGGCAATAGGTGTCACATTTCATCTTAGCTACTGAATGCCTAATCTTAATGTTCTCACTGTAGCTGTTAAATAATTTTCATCTGACAAATGGCTTCATCCCATTTTGTTAATTTTATTGAATTTTCAAAGGTGAAATCAGAAGCAGGTGAGGGAAGCAAGGGTCACGAAAGTACCTCTGCTACATGGCCAGCTTCCACGAGTTGAGAAAAATTCACTGCAGACTGATGGTTTAGCTGTTCCACGTCTCCAGAGTTTGCATTACCTATTTTGGCAACCAGGTGAGGAAAGCAAGGGTTATGAAGATGCGAGACGAGTTGTGTTGCAAGATGTAGGATTCAGCTGTGTGACATGTTAACCTTGAAGGGGTAGATTGCCCACATAAACATGTACTTGTTGCTCAGCCTGTGCATACTTATGTTGAATTGTGAGAATATAGTGCCTTGCGAAGCTTCAAATATATATATTTTTAATTATAACTTTTTATCTGTCATTCCAAAAGTATGCGTGTTTGGCCGTGATTTTGTTCTTTAGTTTAGGCCCTAGAAAATATGAAAACCGATAAATGGTTCCCAGTAGAATCCTACAAATTATCACATGGTTCAAAAAGAATATAACATTTTTCAAAGAACCAACACTGAAACAAAATGACCTGACCCTAAAAGCATAAGAAATGTTGCTAGAAAGAAAATATAATTGTCACTAGAAAGAAAAGAAGCTGCATTGAAAAGCAAAAAATCTGTTGCTAAAAGGTCTGGAATTATTGCTAAAAGCTAAAACTCTAAAGAAACACAACGGTGAGAGACTTCTGTCGCTAAAAGTGTTGCAACAATAGCTAAATCAAAAGGACAGTCGCTAATAGAAAATCCGTGGCTAAAATGGCGAATCTGTCGCTTTAAATTAAATCTTCGCTGTAGTTTTCAAACAACTGTCGCTAAAAGGCTAAAAATTTGTCGCTAATAATTCTATCCGTCGCTAAAGGTTTGAATATTGTCAACAAGCAGAAAACAGTCGCTAAGAAGAAACAGTAACTGCCGCCAATAATTACAACAATCATTGTTAAAGGAGGAAAGTAGCGTCACTTATATGGGCAAATTCATCGCTGAATTTTGGGAAAACCGTCGCTAAAGGTTAAAAAAGCTTTAATAATTTAAATGCCGTCGCTAAAGTTGGAATTTGTAGCTAAAAGATCCAGACAATATCGCTAATAATTTCTGTACAGTCGCTATACATTTAATACTGTCGCTAATAGTGATCGAGTCAGTCGCTAAAGGTTCACATAACTGTTGCGAAAAATTTGAAAATTGTTGCTGGGGTTTAACTAAAGGTTAAAGTATCTGCCGCTAATTTATTTCGAAAGCGTCGCTAAATTTTTAAATATCTGCCATTAGTGTTATTATAACAGTCCTTGAAGATTTGACATATCGGTCAGCATTTGTTACTAAAAGTCCATATACCGTCGCTAAAGATTAGTGACTGATGAAAATAAAACTTTTGCTTAAAAGAAATATATGCTTCAACGAAATATTTGTTGCTAAAAGGAAATGCAACCGTTGTTAGACATTAAATATTCGTTGCTAAAGTAATATTTGCCGCTGAAAGTGAAATGATAAAAGCATGATAGGCTTCTATTTACGTTAAAAATTGTTGTAACAATTCTATTCCAATTCTCTTAAAAATAAACTTTTAGTATTTATTTATTCTTTTGTTTGAAGAATATTATAACAATTTTAATTGGAATGTGATACTGTGCAAAATACAAAACTCATCTCAAATTTAAAAAGAAATTTGATGTTTGATGCATACAGGAATGCTATTAACTTTTCTAAATTGTGGTAATTAATACCCATCAAAACCCATTGCTGTTGAGAATATAAATTATCTGATGATTATAATATAATTAATATTAGTTATAACATTTGATTTTGAAATAGCTTTAAATGGATGCAATTAATATAATTAATAAGCTAATACTCTGCATCAAAATCATCTATGCAATTGAGACTATAATGTAATTATCTATATAAGTGTATGTATGTATGTATGTATGTATGTATGTATGTATATTACTCTAGGACAAAAGGCATAAACTATTATTAATTTGGATGGCAACTTTAGAGAATAAATGAAGTAGAAAAGGCGGAGGAAGGGCCAAAGTGGACCAAAACTCAATCCCCATCACTGTCAATGAAACATACATTGCATAAACATGAGACAAAACTGACGGCCACGATAAGCCCTAGAATGGGACCCACCTGCTCCCATGATATGAGGAGTACCCGGTAACCCTATCTTTCACTCATTTTCATGAAGATGATGACAATCACATGCACATGCACAAGCACATCATCATGCTCCCCCCACTCACATTTTCCCCTTATGGACCTCTTTTCCTGTTTCATTTCTTGCCATCCAATATTCCAAAAATATCCACCATTTCAAAATCCCAATCCAACATTAATTCAATATCCATATACATCCAACATTAATACGAATTAATGTAAATAATAAATATAAAAATTATAATTTGTATTACTTAACCGTGTTGATGTGATATTCAAAGGAAGACATGTTTTACACATGTTCGTAAAACGGAACATGTTAATTTTCTTGTTGATTTTGATATTTTGTAATACCATTCAGTCATATGTTCTAATTTTTCAAAATCATTATAAATTTGTATTTATGTTTGCAAAATTAATAAATACAGATGATCAATAGGTCACTATTAAAATTTAAGTGTTCAAATAAATTATGGAACAAAATTCATATGCCTTTGTATATATTAAACCTTAAATTAATTTATGAGGAGTCTAAAGTTTAACATGGTAATCATGTCAGAACTTAACCCTTTGTCAAATCAAATCATTACAGCTTTAGTAGTGCTCCATAATATCAATTTAAATTCAGCAATTTGGATAGGGAAATAAAATTTAGACAATAATAACCAAAATTTACTGTATTTTGATGAGAATGCCATAAAGGCAAGTTGTTGGCAATAGGCTCCAATCTCCATTCACAGCCTTAGATATCATCTGATTTTTAGCGGTAAAATTGGTCCAATTTTTTATTATTTATTTATTTTTTTTTGAATAAATTATTGCAGAACATATTGTAGGCCAGAACTTAATTTAATTAGTGAAAATTTAGGGTTGAATTAATTGTATAATTTGAAATTGTTTTGAGCAATGCAACAAATGAAACTCACTATTAAAGTATTATTGCTAATTATTTCCATGAAATATAAACAGTTAAATACAATATTTCAAATGAAATTTAGAATTGAGATAGGTAAGCATGATGCCAGCTGACATATTATATATATGGATCGATGCTAACATGGCAGACAAGTAAAATAAAAAAATATTTTCCCACTTGTATAAAGCTAAAAACAGAAATACAACAATATCAGCAATGGCTTCCACAATGGAACAATCTCCGTGTGGTTCAAGAAGAAGAGAAGAACAAGAATTTAACCTTAGAGAATGGAGTTTGAGGGCTCAAATAAGCAGAGAGAACACAAAATCAAGAAGATTTTCGGGTTCACATATCAGAAGTTACAGAGAAGATATTGGAAGGTCCTTTAGATCAAGCATTGCCATTTCTAGCACTGCCTCTTCTCCTGGTTACCCTTTAAAAGGTAACCAAATTTATATTACGTAATCTTTCTTTTTTTTCATATTTTTCAAGAAGTACCAACTTCTATATATACATATATAATTTTTGCAGAAGAAATTGACCCATCTACTTACTCCTTCACCACTGCTCTCAAAGGTACAATCTTTACTGCTTCAAATGCTTAATCCTTCTGTTTACTTTAATGGGTTTCTTTAATTTTTTTTCTTATTTTTGTTTTTAAATGCAGCATTGCAAGCAAGGGCAGGGTATAATAGCTGGGAATGTTTATCACCAGAGGGGTTTGCTTTAAATTCAAAATGGAATGAAGCAGAGAAATATATATGTAATCCACTTTCCGGCGAAGTGCCAATGGAATGTTTATCAGCTAAAACACTTAGTGGAAGATCATTTCGTAACTCGATAAACACCAGAATTACAATGTCTGCTCCTCTTGTTTACTCTACTTCTCTCCATTCAAGGCAAATCTTTGCTAAAAAGCCATCTCCAATTGTTTCACCAGACCATGATCTTGCTCATTTTCCAATTCAAGGTTCTTTTATTTTTTATTCTTTCTTTAATATTTGATATGTTGGGTTTGTAAATGTGATTAATTGGGTATTAATTTAATATTGTTTTGTGCAGAGAAGAAAATGGAGAGTATGACTAGAGATATTGGGACTCAAAGCACACCACCTGAAGAGGTTAGTTCAAGTAGCCCTAGCCCTAGCCCAACTTCTACTCCTCCTATAATTGAGAGATCTTTGAAGAGATGTGATGAATCAGCAGAAGATGCTAATTCTCCTAATTGCAATCACAAGTCTCAACCACAAGGGAAGGTATGCATGTTTTTAATTTCATATATTTTCATTACTATGAGGATAATTAATTTTTACATTTGTCTAATAAATTGGGCTTTAGTCTATCTACCAATTTAATCAAATTAATTAATCTAAGTAGCCTTTTAATATATACGGTTGGCTGCAAAAACTGATGGACCAAAACGAGGTCAGGGCTTCCATGTGCAGATTGTCCATTTGTACTTGCACAAGCACAAGGAATTCAAGAACCAAAAACCAAAAAGTGGAGTTCAAAATATATGCCTATTTTCCTATTTCAATTTAAAAAGCTGTTCTATGATATTTCTTACACATATCTCTTGGTGACTGGTGGGTGTTAGAAGATTGGATAAATAGGATTTTCTGCACATAGTTAATCACACATTATCCTTTCAAGGTGGGGATGCTATATATATGTAACATTATATAGGTTGGTCCCTAGCACTGAAGGGTAAATACTTTTATCCTAAATGCATATATAGTCCAAAATAAACATAAGTTGTCTATATTAAATAATTATTAATTGTCCCCTGTCAATGTGGGGGACTAGTACATAATAATTATTGGTCCCTGTAACAAATTGGGTACTTATGCCCTTCTTCAATTCCTATTTTTAGGATTTCTTATTTCCCTTTAAAGTAAATGTTACATGTACAGTACACGCTGAATTCAACTGTTATAAATTTTAAAATTAGCATGTAATTTAGTGAAGAATCAAGTTAGGGAAGCCTAGCTCCTTCATAATACACATTCAAATTTGTGATTTTCATGGGCTGTCAGATTGTTGGGACGTGCACGGTCTGACGAACCAGATGAGTGCACACCACATGCATATATGGATAACTACTCAGCAATTCAGTAGCATGTATTTTTTGCACTGTTGCATATGTATCTTTTATTATAGAGATGATCATTCAATGACTGAAAATGTACAGTCATAGAATCTTTTCCAATCTAGTAGGTTCCAACCAATTATTCTTTTTCTTGCTTCATTCTCTCTTCTTTTCTTTGTTTTGTTGTGATGCCACACTAAATGATATGTCAATTCCTCACCTATACATGTTATTGTTGCTTTTTGTTTTGTTTGATTCTTTGGGGTTGTCAATGGACGCTGCAACTCACTGATTCTTTTCCGTTTCTTTCTTGTTTTTGGATAAAATAGCCATGTGTTTCAGGGTGGGTATCAACATTATGCATTATAACATTCAGAATTCTGTATCATTGCACTTGCAATTCACCAATTTAGTTGATAGGGCTGGGAACAAATAATTTTGCAAAATCTTGGAAATCTTGAACTACGTACATTGTGATTGGTAGTCCATTTCATCACAGCAGAGAGCATATATGAACTTACTAATATATTCTTCAGGTACATGAACATTAGACAAGTATAAATAACCTTAAGATTAAACATGCTATAAAAATTAAGTGAATGAAATGACTAAAAAGTACACGCATATGAATTAAAGTGAAAAGAATAATGAATTGGATGCAGGTTGAAGAGAAAGAAACAAAAGGAAAAGAAGAAAGTGAAAAGGAAAAAGAGGAAATGTGGAAGTGCAGAAGCAGAAGCAGAAACAGCAACAGCATGAAAGGTGGGTGCCTTTCGTGGATGAGAAAAAGGCAGAGAGAGAAAAAGAGGAATATATTTCTTCTTAATCTTGAAGGATGTTAAATTAACAACTAATAATAAGATTTAAGAGCTAGAATTGGTAAACAATGTTTATATGATTTTCAAGATTCGTTTTCTCTATGGTGAAAAGATTTTGGTATGATGCATGTGAATGTGATATTCATATTCAATTAATCATGGATTGCATTGCATGGCCACAGATATAAAGAAAGATATTATGTTTCTTTTTTTTACTTCGCTATGAGGCAAAATGGGCGACAGCTTTGGGGTTCACGGGCTTCCCCTTTTTGTTTGTGAACAATAAGCTCTCTCTCTCTCCATCAGACATTGAAAAATAAAAAAAAATCACAATTTAATTATTAAAAGAATATCACGAAAAATATATTTCAGAAGAATATCACGAAATAAAAACTAAAATTTTTCATTTGATCGTAACTAAAAAAAATATTTAACTTATAAATTTGTGAATTTGAGAAATATATTAAATTCCATATGTTTGCTTCATGGTTAGTTGCTTTGGTTCAATCTTAATCTCTTTTGCATGGTAAATTTGGACTTAATGCTGTCTATGTGGGTGGGTGCAGAGACATGGATGAAGTCAATAATGGAGAAAATGAGATACGAGTGAGGGAGAGAAAGAGAAGAGTGGGAGAGAAAAAGAAAGTATTTTTTTTTTAACCACGCGTATTTGTCACGCGCTTTGTCAAGCGACATGTTCAATACATGCGCGATATGTATTCTATTTCATCTACGTCAACGGTCAATTAACGGTTAAATTGTCAAATATAGCGAAAAGTAACGATAAGGGCAAAAATTTTCAATTTTACAAATATTAGGGGCAAAATTGTCCATTTGAAAAAAACGTTAGGAGCAAAAATGCACTTTTAGCTTTTTTTTACCTACACGTGATGTGTCTAATGTATGCGCGATATGTGTCCTACTTCATTCATATTGGCAGTCAACTAATAACTAAGTGGTCAAATATAATGAGAAGTAATTGCGAGGGTAAAAATCTATCATTTTATAAATTTTAGGGGTAAATTTGCTCCAAAACAAACGTTAGGAATAAAATTACCCATTTAAAAAAACGTTAATGGCAAAAATACAACTTTGGCCAAAAAAAAATATATAACTTTTAAATTTGTGACTTGGAGAAATATATTAAATATATATTTAAATAAGTATAGCAAATATAAAGAAAATATCCCAATTTAATTATTAAAATTAATAATTTAGTTATATTAATAACTAAATAAAAATTCAAAAAAATAACTTCTTTTAATAGAAAGTTTAAATTTTCATTTGTTTTAATGGAAAAGTTGATGAAATCGCTCAATTGACATAGCACCAACACGTGTCTAATTAGTCGGAATTTAAATACTGGGCGTTGAATTAAAATATAGGTAAAATGTTAATTAATTATTTTTTTTTTGTAATTAACCCTAGAAATTAAGTTATTTAAAAGAGAATACTAATAAAAATTCAAGTGAATATCTTTCTTATTATAAGACCTTTATTTTTTAACAAAAAAAAGAATAAATTAATTAAAGTTAGATATATTTATTAACTCATGCTTACGCATGGGCATTTTGCTAGCAAGAATATATTTCACAGTTTCCCCTCAATCGGAGTTTCTGAGAAAATTGAACCTGATTGTAAATGGAGTCAGTTAAATTTACTACTATTGCTTTTCAGTTACAATTCTGTATTGTTGGTGTTATCCCTGCATATCATTTCAATCACAGCTACATTTGTATGTATTTTTTCCCTCTAAAAGTTCTAAATGTTGCAGAAACAAATGACAAACTAAATCTAAAACATCAGATATAAATTTTTCACAGAAAAGACAGAAGTACATGATACCATCAGTCAGCTCATGAAGACGACTCGCTGGCATTCAAATTGGAAATAAGTCGGACCTCATATAGATTATTCTCACCCTTCGCTGCAAATCCAGATTAGATATGAATAAGTCAACAAATTTTGTTATCAAAACTGCCATATAGCGTCCAATGACAGTAGAAATTTATATAGATCGTGGAGAATTGGAAAGTAAAACCGACCAACTTCAGCTGTGACGTTAGGTCCGAAGAATGAAGCAAATTTGGCCTGAAAATGATTTTTCCAACTTAAGTATTGCATAAAATTTAGTCATATTAAGAAGTTTAAAGCACTTATAAAACAACTCAACCAAGAGCTTCTGACAAGATCTGCATTACAAACTAAAAATAAAATGCAATAAACACTTAATACTGCATTTATGCAAGCTCATACAAACGTTTACCTGTCTCTGTTCAAAATCTGACAACTGCAAAGCCTTGGCCTCAAAGATCAGGACTAGGCAGTATTTACCATCCTTGGTGACCTGAGATGTGACAATGATACGAACAGAAAAACTAAGTCACAGACATTAATTAAGACCTTCATGCAAAAAGGGATTTTAAAGAAGCATAGCCATAGAATCACTAAGCACTCTGCAGGCCAGGCTGCTACCCAACAAAGAGATGAGGCTTGCTAGAAATGTAAGCATGTTCAGCAAGAAAATAACCTATGCCAGGACCACAGCTGACAAAATGCCCAATGCCACTCAATTGGCGGAAGATGCTCATGCCACCATTATTAATTTTATGTTCTGGTAAGTTGATAACAAACTCATTGCAACAGAGAACAAGATGCCAAACCAGCCATCAGTTAGTCATTTGGATGCTTCTAGTAAGATGCTAAATTTGGACCCTTCTAGGAAGATGCTATATTCCATATGTGTTGGTTTCTGAATGCATATTAATAATTGAAACGTACCTCCTCACGAATCATTTGAAGAACAGGAGCACTTCTCCGTGGAATTCCTCCACCCTAAAATTCAAGCAGAAAAATATGACGTAAAGGTCAATCTCAAGTGTCAAATAAATTATCTACCCACTTAAAATGCATCAAATAAATAAAATGATATATTGATAATATAGAAATGTAAATAATTATCAAGAAAAAGATGTGGCTGCCACCACTTGGATCAATGGCCAATATTTAGAGATCATAGAACCTCCAATTCGAGTTTGCGGCTAACTTTACAAACTCTGGTAGATTTAGCTAGACCTGTGTTCAGCCGAATACTCAATTGAACAAGTGTAAATAATGGTATAAGTAATTGCCTGTACTAACACGAACTCCAAAAATCAGCCAAGTGACCTGAATGAAGAAACTTGACTATCCATTTAAAAATCTTATTCTTCCAAAAACCAAAATAACTATGTAATTAGAAAGAGACTATAATTCTATAGTGATATAAACAAAATGGGATAACAACCAAGTAAGAGCTAAAAGGGCCGAATACACATTGTCTAAGGATATATATACTCTGTGAAAGCAAGATTTGATAACAAATATGTATCCTCTTCAGCCAACACAAAAACAACAAGGTATAAAAGCCAATGCTGCTCCCAATAAGGATTAGACAATAGTTTTCAATTAATATGTTTATGTTTCATGAAACATTGTTAAAGGACCTAGTTCTCTTAATTTAAAGCACAAAGAAGGATGGTAATCTTTTTATAACAAAAGGGGGTCTCCACTGTGCAGATAAGAACTGCATAACATACTTGACCATGCACGAAAGTCATATAGAAAAATATAAAATAGTTCTGCAACATACCTGACCATACTGGAAAATTCGTTTCAATGCCTCATCCAAATGCTGCTCGTCTCCATACCGGTATCTTGTAACATCACTCCTAACCTAGTTAAATTGATAAAGAAGTCATTCCATATTAAATTATCCATATAAATCAATAAGACTACAGCATGCATTCTACCACATGCATATTCAATTTGTTTTTTTTTTCCTTTTCTGTTTTTGACACTCAGATGGCGTTTTTGCTGCAAATCAATAGATATCGAAGAAGGGATACATTCAGGAGGAGACTCCCAGAGAGTGAGGGTAGCTTGAGAGGTAGCAGCTATAGCAAGAGTATGAGCTACTGCGCTTGCTTGCCTCTGGACCCAAATAAGAGAAAGGTCCCTGTTGCTATTGAGGTTTCCCTACAATCATGAATAACAATCCAAACTTGGATAAATCCCCAGTACTCCTATCAACTGCCAATTGAGAATCCAATTCAAGTAATACCAGAACCTAGCATTATTACTGTTATTAACTCCACAACCAGTTAGAAGTGAATAAAGCAAACTGAAATTTGAAAAACCTGTTGCAAAAAACAGTTAACAGAACTGTTTCTTTTTAGTCACATATCAAAAACAACAGTTATTAGTAAATGTAGAGCAAGTATGGAAAGATGATAAAATTTTCTTTTTGTCCTTCTTTGGATTGAGGCTCCCCATGGGCAGGGGACTACATGATATGCAGCTTCAAGCCTTCACTCCCTCCTATCCTTCTAATCCTACCAATATCTGTTACATGGGGACTCACAAGCTCATAAATCACCACAAGTCCAATTTTCTACTTGAAAATGAGAGCGAAAATGAGAGCACAAATGAAAGAGGAAGTTGGCATTGTTATATATATATATATATATATATATATATATATATATATATATATATATATATATATTCTTTTTTTATTCGGAAAGCAAGTGGCTCCATGTTCTGCAAGTTTTCTCCATTTTATTCATTTTCTTTCTTCATTTGATACTTTAAAATTGCTTCAGCATTAATCTAAGTTCAGGAAATCATTCGAGGCAAGTTAGTCTGTAGGAAATTGAAATAATTCTCATTAAACAACTCTCTAACATCTTGTGGAATGATGAAAGTCCAGATGATAAATTTACCTGTTTAAGGATTGGAGTAGCACTTGTTTCCCTTAATACTTGGGCATCAGAATAAGTCAAGCATGGAACTGGTTTCAGTTCCGCATACTGCATCCGTAAAAGAACAAGCAGCATCAATTTGCAACTAGTAATGTAAATAACATTCTAAAAAGTAATACATGTTTAAAGCCAATAAGAAGTCTAGCAGAACTATATCAAACCGAATAAATAACAACGTTCTTCAATTTAAGGAAAAAGATTAATATGCATTCCATTCATACTTCAAGAAAATATGCATCTTGAATACACATTCAGTACATCATAGTATGTCGAGTGCCAATCATTCTATGACATTGGAGTACTTGGCCTTTTAATCTAAAATGAAGTTAGTGAAGATGAATACAAATACATTAAGAAAGGGTCTCACTGTTTGGTAAGTGGATCCTGTTGGATTTGGTTTCAAACTATAAAGAGAATAGCATTTAGAGAATACCACATGATACACTCTCAGGTAACAGTCATAAAATGGAGGAAGAAAAAGGTTACCTTGAGAGCCATACCGATAATTGCAAGAGGGAAACCATAGGTAAGCATGATTGCTGACCATTCAGACCCTGGAAGGATATTAAAGTATGCCCCAAAACCATAACTGCAGATTATGCACAATTAGCATCCACTTTTAAGAATACTAAATACCATTAAAGGGTAAAGAACTCACGACAGGAGTGAAATCCCAACACCCAGTCCAATGACACCAAATGAGACCTGAAAACATCAGACAGCCACGAATGTTGATTGAGATAGGAGAAACTTGAAAACAAAGAATTTGGATTTCTTAATTTAAATTTGCTTGAAACTGTTTAAAAGAATATGGTTAATTACAAATTTAACATCAATCATTTACTCACTTTTCAATTTAAGCTCCACCCTAAAAACCATTACAATTTAGGGATTAACCTTTGATTAATACTTATTCAAAAATCTGTCCATAATTCTTTGCAAATCCTTCAAATTTGAAAGTCGGATCCAAAGAATATTCGTTTAGCAATTTCCAAGTTATGAGTTAAATTGAAAAGTGGATAAGAGTTTCAGTAAATTCGTAATATAAATAAATAATTCGAGTCACGAACTCAAATTCAATCCTTACATTTCAAATTCCTCATCTACAATTACCTAATTCCATTGCTCCAACACACAGTTTCGTCATACTTTTTCATAGGTTTCAAGTACATTGTTCTTCAATTTTGAGAGAAATGATAAAGTATAGGCTTGCATATTAGTAAAGGACCAGAAAATTTTTCAAGTGGAACTGAAAACAAAAAAGAAAGGAAGTAACCTTAGCAAGAGTGAACTCGTCATCAGTAGTAACAACAGTTTTGGTAGCTGAAGTAGAAGCCTGAGTAGAATCTGCAGCTCTGGTGGCGAACACTAGCTTTAGATTCTTCTGCCGTTTAACGCCCAATCTACAATCAAGAAGGGGCGGCTGCGGGGCTGGTGAATGGGGATATATAGAGAGGAAGAAACGTTCGTTACGGAATTTAAACAATGTTGCTCTCGCCGGAGCCGCCGCTGAAGCTGGTGATGCGATCGCTTTCATTTTAGTGGTATCAAGCACTGGCTTCTGTTTGTTTGTGTTTCTGAGTTCATTTGATATCTTTGAGAGAGAGAAGAATGAGAGGTTACAGTTGGATGATGCAAAAGCAAGTTTCAACCGCCAAAACTATGATTACGTGGCATACTTCTCTTCTCTCTACATTGGGTCCTTCAATTTATTATTCTAATATCTAATTAAAAATAAAAATAAAAGTCCTAATTAACTAACAAGGTTTAGCTTATAAGAAATTGATTTTATTCTGAACACATCCAGTTTGAAAAGCTATTATGAAAAATCTTCCTAAACCTCAACTCATAGAATCTTGTTCTGTGGCATGTCCTGGTTCTACATTTAAGGAGAGGACAATGCTATGTGATATCAGTGGGAAGGAGGCAATGATATAACTGTTTTGGTATCGTCTTAATGGAGAAAAGGTAGACTGGCAATGTGCTGGTTGGCTCCCAGCTGCAGCCTGCTGGTAATCCGAGGCAATTGGATATCGAAGGACAGATTGACGAATTATATATTCAGTTGTAAAAAATATGCTTAATGATAAGGGCAATACAGCTGTTTATTTGCTATATGCACATTCGATCATCACGAATTCTGGTGAAGATGTGGAGCAGCTGAAGAAAACAGGTCAGTTGGAGTTGGGGCATCATTTACTACTGTTTGGACTGCACCCAATTCCTGCCAAATTTATTATGTGAATATCCTTATAACTTACCTGAATGTTTCTCCAAATTTTATTCCAATTACGAGGTCATTGGGTCACCCCAACGAAGCAAGCGGAGCCTTGCTGTGCAAAGCAACAGCCATGAGGAAATGCTTTTTGCTTCTAGGACTCGAACCTGTTTACAACATATGATTTTACTCTAATTTTTAAATTATGTTTAACATCACCAGAGTCGATCCAATTCCAATTTGAAACTATAGAATGGACTAGCAATTCCAATGTCAGAAATTTGACGTTCACGAGTTCTTTTCTGCAGTTTATTTGCTACTAGGAAAGATAACAAGAGTTGCATTTTTTTTCTTTTTTCTTTTTCTTAAAAATGTTCTGTAGTTAATTTAAAAATAAGATAGGGCATCATTCATGAAAGTATAGAAGAGGATGATGAAAGTGGGTTGACATAACTCCCTTTTAAAATGATACATTTCTTGCAGCAATTTTGCTACGATGTCTTACAATCAACATAGTTTTAAGCGAGGAAACTTTGGTGCCTACTGATTCCATAAAAAGTGTTGTGCATAATCACCTTTACAGGAAGGCAGACTCACATACAGCCACAAGTGTGAAGTCACCAACAGATGTGTTACAAAAAGGTTAAAACCATCGTCTTCTGAATCATACAACAAAAAATCTTATACATTGCAAATGCACTATGGAACCAAATCACTTGATGTAAGTTCTCCTATCTGTTTCCACATAAGAACAAACCATGAATATTCATAGAGTAGTGAATTCCACTAAATACCATCAGCTATAATATATAAATGTTGAAACATCACTACAGTAATCAAATAAGAACTATAAAGATCAAATTTGTTTGACTGACAAAAGTTGCAACTCCATACCTTAGTTGAACAATGGAAAATGGCTATTGTCAATAAACCCATGCTATGAGGTTGTTTCCTTATCTCCAAAGAAAGGGCTTTCACCAATTTTCTGGACCCTTAACCTTTTTGTCCTGAAAAGTGAAAACATAAGACAAATGATCATTCATATGAACAAGAAAAGCAAAACATCTAACCAGTTTAAAGTGGCATTCCTAGCAAACTCTTTATAACGTATACCAATAACTTTGTTAACCTGTACATATAATGCTTGTAAAAGTTCATGCATGACATCATAAAAGTGGCATTCCATAAGTTGCGGATGCAGCCCTACAGAATTACTGTGTATGTTTATTGTTTATGATACATGACCATGTCAGAGGAACAAGATCATGAGCTGCAAAATGTCAAGATAAAATTTATTGTGCATATAATTTCACTCTCTATTACCAGGTAAATTCCCAAGATTTCAGGCCTGAAGAAAAACTTTATATGTCATGCTATGGCATATTTCTATCAATTGCTCCACTACATATTTATTATGATCATGCTACATTTATTACACTGAACTAAAGCCAAAAATTCCGTGCATAGGCATCCTAAACTAAATTTAAATTTCCAATGCTGCATCTTCAGTGAAAATTGCCAATATATTTTCCTATCCATTATCAAAGGCACTCACCTTAAGGAGGAAATGTATTTCTCTATTCCATCTCTCTGTTCACCACCATAGACAAACCACTTCTCCTCTGGCGCAACTGAATCCCAGATCCCCATATCTTTACAAGAAAGAACAACCATTAGAACTAGCATGTTTGAACATGGACACATCAAAATAAGCCAAGCAACCCAACCTTGAAGCAAGATATCTGGTTCATCCTTATAGCCTTTTAATCTCCAAAAGACACGACCATTGAGATCCAAAAGGACAGGATCTGTTCTAACAGCATCAGATCTTTGTCTCCCTGACAAGAACATGCAGATGCTGATTAGATGCATATTTATACTCTAGAGAACACACATCCAAAATTCCTTGTCCCAAAGAAAACAAAGCATATATTGAATTGCAAAACAGACCCAAACAGCAAGTAGGAGGGTTTCTTACGGTAAGATAATGCAATTTGAATTCATTTATTCTGTTCAAATCTTCTCAAAATTTAGATAAAGACCAGTTCCTATTTACGAGTCAGATAGTTGTCATACATTAGTTTTCATCACTACTTTCCTACGCCAATCAAGTCATAAATACACATCAAGGCAAATAATTTGCCAAGTTTGTCAGTAAGCTTGATTTCTGCCTATGAAAAAACATTTCGAGCGGTTCAATGGTTATACAAACTATACAGGTAACGTCAAACATCTTAAAGAAATTAGCTAGAAAAATGTAATGCAAGTCTAATATATGCTCTCAAATAAGTTCAAAAATTGGAAAGCCCGTACTCTTGGGTACCATTCCCATAGCCTCCAGCATTTCAGCATGAGCTTGAGCAGCTTCTTTTTTTATTTGCAAAACTATTTCTTCATGCTCTGAGATAGAGAGAGAAGCACCATTTTTTGAAATAATAGCTTTAGCCACCTCATCCTGCACTTTTTGTTTCAAAAGTTTCTCCTGTAACAAACCAAAAGGAAGAAGGGAAGGGGTTGGAATTCCATTTCATGAGAACAATACCACCTAATAGCCAAAATTTGCATTTGGAATTACTTTTATACCTTATCTTTTGCTGCAAGAACCTTTTCTTTTGCTTCCTTCTCTCTTTCAAGAAATTTAGAATGTTGATCATCAATCCAACTCCTCAAATCTCTAGAAATGTATAAAAATGAACAAAAACAATGAAGCATTTTTTTCATTTTAAAATAAGGAGAAAAAAAGCATAGATTAAAAAAATTCTCACTCTTGCTTACTTTGTATTAAGTGCTTCATCACATAGAAAATTCAACAGTTTGAACTTTTGTGAGGCATCCAACATGTCATATCTTTCATTACCCCTATCAAAACAATCAGAGGGGAATCTGGCGGACAAGAAATTGCAGTTAGAGACACATTCCCCAAGAGATTTCAACCATGAAGTTTTGCCATTTGATGCACTTAGGGTCGAAGACCTGTACAAGAAACAAAGATTAGCACTATTCTACACCCATCAAGAAAACAAAATAAATAAATTTACAATGGAGCAATTTCATACTTTTCTCCCATGTTCTCAAGTATCAGGGACAACAATTTGATATGAAACTGCACTGACAATGAGCCTTGTGACCGGCGTCCTCCACGGCCAAATATGATTTCTCTGATCACAGCTTCAGGTTGCCCTTTCTTAAGATCAAGAACCTAATGTAATGAAAAAGCAAGCAAAAACATAAAAATAAATGATGAAAGGACAGAGAGTAACAAGGAGATGTCTGAAGGCTTGAGTGCCCAGCAATGGAAACAAACTATTATTTCTCTGATCTACATTTCATCTGTCATTCTGAGTCAATCATCAATGATTGAGAGCTAGTCTCCTAATTTAGGAGTTCACTTAAAAAGTGCCAAACCAATAATAATAGTAAAAGAAAAGGTAAGCACTGCAGTCAGTTGAGCATGTAACGTGTAAAGTTTGTGGAAGTTGACACAAGGCACATAAGCAAGCACTCTTAAACAAATGAAATCAAGAAAGGGAGAGATTTAGTCTTTATTTTGTGAAAAATTCAATTCCCGAACACCTAAAGGTTGAGTAATTGCTCACAATTCAAGTAGCTTAGTGATTAAATCCCACTCTCTGCTTAAACTGGGAAAGTTTAGAGAGAGAGAAGAAAATGAGTGTCAGGGCGATCTAGTTTGCAATGCACTACTAGTCAGTAAAATACATTAAGAATATGTATTCCAACTTGATAGGACTCCAATTATTCAAGAAAATCCAAGAAATTGCAAATGCACAAATCAAAATATGATTCAGCATTAATAAACTGAACTTGCTAGTACCTCACTGAAAGCAGCACAAAACTCAAAGAATTGCAATGCATCTCCAGCAACTTCATTAGGTAACTCAATCCCAGCTACAGTAGTTAAGCAATTGGCCAGAGGCAATGGTATGCCATTGTCAATTTGTTTCCTATGAAACTCTATGATGCACTTGTTGCTTTTGAATGACTTAAAAGCTTTCTCATTCTTCGTTTCAAGATGATTTTTAAGACCAGTTGAGGCTCCATTTTTCTGTTTTTCAGCACCTTTCTTGCTGGTTATAGATGGAACAACGCCCTGTGACATTTGTTTCTTAAGTTTCTCTTTCTCAGCATAATCACAGCATTCAGTTGTTGCATTCATCACTACTTCTCTTGTTGAAGCATCTTCAGACTCTATCATAGACTTCATTTCTTCCTTATTAACTTCATTCCTGTTGTTTTTCTTTAATTTTTCCTTCAACTTCACTTTAGATTTAGAAACTTCATCAGTAAACCTAGGTTTCTTTTGAGTACCCTTCCCTGAACTGCAATCATCGTCCGTGTGACCATTATTTAATTCCTGTAATCCTTCCCTTCTCTTCTTTTTAGATTTTTTCTCCACAGATATTGGTGTTAAATTGTGCGGACGTGAACTCACATCAATCTTTCCATCAAAAGAATTTTCCTTCCCCAATTTCCTTGGTGAAGCTGTCGTTGTCTCCTATCAAAAGCATCAATTATACATATCAATATACAGAATCAGCATCCATCAACCCAGCAGCGTAAATGAATAACATGACTACTGGAAGAAATATAAAATTATTGACACCTTCTCAGAATTAGGATGCTTCGATGAGACACCCCTGTCATAAGCAAAATTTTCAGGACCTTTAACCTGCAGCAGTTCAGAGACTGAGGAAAACCCATTTTCCTTGGCTGTGCGCACAAGTATACCGGTAGGTTTATGACCCCTTTTCTTCCTGTATCAAACTGTACAATCAGGTTTACCCATAGGAAATGAAAACTGGCAAATAAAGAACACTTGAATATCAAAACTTACATGCAGAAACTGCAGTTGCAAATGTCCCTACACCTGGGACATTTCCAGTCATCCAACACTGCTACATCTTCAGCTTTCTCTCCATACCTAATATAATATAATCAGAGCAACATACGTCATGCAAAAGCTTAGACACAACAAATCCAACAAACTTCCTTGCGGAATGCAACAAAATTTAACCTGTTCATCAAACATTTGTGGCAGTATTTAATAGGACAGGGCTTGTCTCCTTTTGGATTCTTGCACGAGGCTGCAAAGTCCCTTGTTTTTTGCCGGCACTTTGCCAATCAACATGAAAATAAGATATTAACCAATTAAACCAAAAATCACTACAAGAGAGATAGCTGAACAATTAATAAAAATTTGCAAACATTGCTAGCAGAGGAAGTAAAATTAGTACCAATAATAAGTGAAACAAATTAAATAGGAAAATAACATCACTTAGTCAAAGTAACCGCATCACACACCAGAAAACTGAGATTCAAAATAATTTAAGGATCTTTTCAAAGAAAAACAAATGCGCCAAATGGCTTGAGCAAAACCATAATTCATAAGCTAAAATATGAATCATAAAGAACCGAAATACGAAACTTCAATTTCTTGTAATCCAAAGAGAAAAGCAAGGATTGGGTACTGAAAATTCAAGGGAAAAAATGATAAAAAGAATTACTTGGTGACAAGTCTTGCCATTATCAGAATCATAAATTCTGCCACCAATAAGGCGAACGCCAGGGCACTTGGATCGACTCTTCTTCTGCTCTAGAGAAGCAACTTTGGTTTTGGAATCAGAAGCCGAAGAAGTAACAGCCATAACTGACGAGAACTGCAATTGGGAAAGTTTTCCACGGACCAAGGAAAGTTAGAGAAGAAAAAAGAAAATAGAAGAAATGTCTTGGCTTCCGTTGTAAGTGTTTAAAATTTTGGTTCCCTCTGAGTGTAGTGGCGGGAGAGATTTCATAAAAACTGAAAATTTTTGGGGGCAAGAATTGAAATTCTTGGATTTGTGATTTTGGAATTTTGGAGGGCAAATGAAGCGCCAACACAATTTTAGGGATTTTCATATTTAGGCGTTAGTCGTTACATTAGTTTGTATTCTCAAAATTTGGAGTCTGTGCAACGGCACCGTTTCACCAAAGAGTGAATATTTCAAAAAAGTTATTTTTTATTTAATGATGTGTATTGATGGGTAAGTATAGTACATTGACAGATTTTAATAGTTGAATTAAAAATATTTTTCATTTAATGGTGCATCCCATGTATCAAATCATCACTCGTGACCCTAATCATATATATTTTAGCTTATTTTTTTAATTTGAGATAAATATTTTATATTTGTTAATCCTTTATTGATTAATAAAGCATTTTCACCTCTCTTTATAAGGATAAAATCTCCATTATTTTTGTAAAATATTTAAGCTTTTTATTACTTAAAACTTGATAAGGGGAAAAAAAACCTTTATAGAAAAAACAATACTTCTCTTAAATTATTAAGATTTATTTAAATTAATTTTAACTTTTTAAACCGTTTCTTTGCAATTAAAAATTCAAACATCATTTTACTCTATAACTTGAGAATTGCTTAAAAAAAATTGAAGGTTCATTTTTGCCTTTAATGTTTTCCTAAATATGTAAATTTGTCTTTAACATTTGTAAAATAGGAGATTTTTGCCCCATTATAAATTACCGCTAATTTTGATCGTTAATTCGTTAGTTGACCACTGACGTGGATTAAGTGTAACACGCGTCATGCATCTATTAGACATATCAGCGACACGTGAATAAAACGTTTGGTACATTTTTGCTCCTAACATTTTCCTATAGGTGAAAATTTGCTACTAATGTATGTAAAATGAGAATTTTTTGCTCCTATCCTTAATTGCCGCTAACTTTAACCGTTAATATGTTAGTTGACCGCTGATGTGGATGGAGTGAAACACATATCGCACATCCATTTGACATGTTCAGCGACACGTATTCAGGGCGTAAATTACACATTCCTGCCTATGAGGACTTCCAATTCTCCTCCCTCTCCTAATCTTCCGGCGAAATCACTGGTTCCTACACCATACTAATGTCTTTTCCCAGCCCTATGAAGACTCTGCTGCCTTTGAGGACGCCAATGCCTGCTCCTGCTCCAAGAGTCAGACCGTCTGCCTTTGTCCCGACTTTAAGATTCAAACCTCTGGCTCCTTCTCCTTCATCATTCCCATCTTCTATTATATTTGACTTTCCATCTGATGCTCCGGTTTCATCTGAAAATGTTGTCGTATTGAATATATTTGATTTTGCTGGATCTCTTGCCATTAGTGTATTCACTGTCCTTTTTTTATTTACTTCTTTGTCGACTATCTATTTTTTTGATTGAAACTTTGAATAGATAACAAATCGATTGTTGACAGAAAAGGCAGGAACGTGTGATTCACGCTCTGCATATGTGTCGCTAACGTGTCAAATGGATGCGCGATACATGTTCTGCTTGATCCACATCAGCTATTAACTAACTTATTAATGGTTAAAGTTAGAGACAATTAACGACGAGGTAAAAAATCTCTCAATTTACAAATCCATATCAGCGGTCAACTAATATATTAACTATTAAAATTAACGGCAATTGACAGGTATGGCAAAAATATCACATTTTACAAATGTTAGAATTAATTTGTTTTGTATATTTGAAAAAAATGTTAGGAGAAAAAAAAATGCACCTTTAAAAAATATATATTATTATTAGATGAAAATTTATATTTTTCTTATATTATTATTGAATGTGAAAGTAAAATATAATTTCGAGAAAAGTACCATTGCATGAACAACGTCTCCATGGAGCCCGGTGGGGCTACAATCTTATGTTATGGCAAAGTTGACTGGCAAGTGACATAAGCGGTATGAGTAATTTCATGGGCCCATGCAAATCCCAAGTGAGGGCAAATTTTAATGCCAACATTGTGGTTGAGATTAGTGGCAAGATCTTGATGGGCTAACAAAGATAAGGCAAGCTCTCATCCTCATGCTGTTGCTCTCTGACGCCCCCTTCAAATTCATATCTTCTAATTTATCTCCCCCCATCCTAATTTCTCTGCAACCACCAAGAGTTTCCTTCTAAGTTTGGTATGTTTAATTTCTCACCTCTTTCTTCCCATTTCTTGAACTGACTTCTCTTTCTCAAGTCTGTCAACTTGTTCTCCCTCTCCCTCTCTCTCTCTCTCTCTCTCTCTATATATATATATGTGTGTGTGTGTGTTTTCTAGCATACAGTTTTGGAATATCTCCCCCCCCCCCCCCCCCCCCCCCCTCTCGCTCTCTCTCTATATATATATATAAGTGTTTTCTAGCATGCAGTTTTGGAATTGTGTGACTTTGAATCTTATACTTGTTTATGGGTGTGATTCAAAAACTAACAAGCCATAGATCATAAATTCTTATATTCAGGTTTACATGGCTGTAGTTCCAGTGTGCTACAAAATGCCCTGTAAAGATCATACGTTTTCTCCTCTGAGTTCTGTAAGACATCATGGGAGAGGTGTTGTGTCTGTTTATTCTGCTACTGATGTAAAGACAAGAGTAGGAGGAGGAGTTTTTGCCATTAAAGGATCACCTGTTGTTCTGCATCGAGTTTGGAACATAAAAGGAGAAGATTTAAACATGGAATTACATTCATCAAAGAAGCCTACTTCTATTAAAAAACAAATTAGATTGTTAGATTCTTATTTTGGACAACTCAATGATGATGATGCCTCAGATCAATCCTCTTCTTCTGATGAGACCATGGAATTACTCGAAAAGACGAAACATATCAACGCAGTGGAGGAACTGAAATCGCTAAATTCTTATCTTGGAAAGCTCAATAAAGGTTATTTCTTTAAGAAATTTTCATTTCAGCAGTAACTTTAGCTAGCTTGTAAATTCATTTGATTTGATTTTTTCTTGTGTTTTCAGATGCAAAATTGAAAAACTATGCATCATCTTCTTTTGATGGAGAAAATTCAGCTTTAGTGGATGACGAGCAGAGTCTGAATAGTTTCGTCAAGGCGAGAAAAAAGAATGCAGATGGTAGCATAAAGTCACAAACATTGCAGCAAAGTGATGAAACCTCTGATCTCTACTTAATGTGAGTCAATAATTAATGTCCTGTCTTAATGAATCTTTGCTTCATGACTAATTATCTGATACAAGGTGTGTGAATTTTGGTTGCAGAAGTGTTTTAATTTCCATAAACATCGCGGTTTTCTTGTTCGAAATAGCCAGTCCAGTGAAGAATTCTGAGTTTGAGCTGTTTACTCTGCCATTATTATATGGTGCGAAGATTAATGATTTAATCCTGGTTGGAGAATGGTGGAGGCTAGTGACACCAATGTTTCTGGTACAGCATTGAACAATTGGGTTCGTGTTCCCATTCTATTACTGTTTTTACATATTTTTGTTTAACACAGAGTAGCAATAATTAAACTTATTACGGTTATATTATATGCAGCATTCAGGAATATGTCATGTGGGTGTCGGTTGTTGGTCACTTGTTACATTTGGACCTCCAGTTTGCAGAGGTTATGGTTCTTTTACATTTTTCTTGATTTACATTCTTGGAGGAATTTCTGGCAACTTGACAAGCTTCCTTCACACTTCTGAACCAACTGTTGGTGGCACTGTAAGCACCCTTCAATTTTCACTTAATTTCTTTGTTCCCTTGAAAGCTCGAAAATTCGTAGCTCCATGTCGAATTCTAATACCACTAAATTAAAGCTTATTGGATTTGATATTCGTGTTAACATGATTTGAGCATTTAATTATGTTCTAAAGTTTAATTAATAAATGCACATTATGCAGGGGCCAATATTTGGCATAATTGGAGCTTGGCTTGTGTATCAATTGCAAAACAAAGGCGTAATTGCTAAGGATGTTGCAGACAACATGTTCCAGAAAGCAATTATCACAACTGGTCTCTGCTTCATTTTGAGCCACTTCGGTCCAATCGATGACTGGTAATTAATATATATAACTTGTAACCCGGATTTGAACACCCATAGCTACAATTTCTTTTCTAGAATGATAGTCTTAATTTATAAGAATTTGGTGGAATTTGTAGGACACATTTGGGAGCAGTGATAACAGGAATAGTGTACGGATATTTGACATGTCCAACAATGCAATTGGATAATGCATCTTCAACAAGTGGTCAAGACGAAGGCATTGCAGTGGTTAGGCAAAATGCAAATCCTTGTAAATCACTTGCTTTATTTGCAGCCTGCATTCTAATTTTGAGCTCTTTACTTTTGTTTGTGGAACCTCCTCTACAAACCCAATTGGCTGATGATGATTCTCTGTGGTTTCTGAAACAAGATGCAATACTTCAATGATGTTTTTAGACTCTTATAGGATTTGTGCGACGGTGTGCCGTTCAATCTTAATTATAGACATCTACATGTACATACATAAATTAATAATAATAATGTCTATATATAATGTTACCATTTTTAATTGGACCTGTTTTATGTATTAATTTTATGCTTGAGAATAATATATATACTCAATCCACAGTTCATTTTCCTTGTAATGTATTAAATTAATTACTAAGAGAATGTATTGAAAACGGCCATGATCCGGTACCGTTTAACGTGTTAAAAAAAAATAAAAAAATATATATTTTCATCCTCTCAAGCGTTCATGAAAATACTAGAAAAAGTTCAAAAATTCGGAACCGACATACGATCTTTGTCAGATTTTTCTCCTGTCCACCACGTTAGAGGTGCTACTCTCTTTAAGGAAAAGACATAACTTTTCGTTGCTCATCATGAACAATCCACACAGAACCAAAGTTCCTTTTTTCAAATCTATAACCGATTTCTACTCCATAAACCTCTATGATTCTCGGGTTTAAGCATTCATGCAAAAAAGCTTGAGGCTTGATATCAATGGCAGAGGGAAGAGCTCAAAGAGACTTAATAGGTCCTCTATTGGCTGTTAACTTCGTAGTTTATCTCATTGTGCTTGGGCTAGCTGGTTGGTCTCTTGACAAATACATCAATGGCGAACAGGACCATCCCCGTAAGGATTTTCTTACTTAATTTTAATGGGTTTTTAATGTATGCAAATGGGTTCTTTTTAATTTGTTGTAAATTTTGATAAATCCACAGATTTGGGTGGGAATCCATCAACAAGCTTCATGCTTGTATTTGCTTTGATAGGTGGTGTGATTGGTGCAAGCTCTGTGTTTGTTGGGTTTTTGCACTTTCGTTTATGGAGAAATGATACTTTGGCCTCTGCTTCTTCTATAGCTATTATTTCCTGGGCTATTACTGCTCTTGCTTTTGGGTATGCATTTATTTCATTGCCTCTGCCATTTTATTTTCTCAACTTAAATCTGAATTGTAATGAAGTTTTTGCAATCCACTTAATTTATATCAAGTTATACTGCAACATAATATAATAGATTGATGATATAGCTTAAATTTTTGCATGAAACTTAGACGAGTTAGCTAGTGATATTGTGTATCTCTTTGGGAGATTTGGGATGAATTGGAAACAAATATGGTTATAGAGCCTGAGCTTCTCTCATGGAACAGGAATCAAACTTGTTCTAAGTGAGAACTAATATGAGCATATAGTCCAATTATAAATGTCAAAAGGAGGAATCTAACTAGAAAACTTTCACACCTTTAATTAGTGCCAGCCACGAGACCAAATCCTGATGGTTACAAAAATACCACATAAATAAAGTAATTTGCATCGCATTCATGTATTTACTTGGTGTCCCCTAAATCAGATTTAGGCCAAAAACTATTGAATAATGAAGATTCTTTGAACTGCAGCATAAAAACTATGGTTTGTTTTTGCTGATTATCCAAAGAAAATTTGATAAAAAGACATTCTAAACTAATTGGTTGTTTCATTACAGGCTTGTGTGCAAACAGATCATATTAGGAGGGCACAGAGGAAAGCGGTTGGTAAGAAGTTTAAATTGGTCAGCAGTGTAATGTACTTTTGCCTAAACTAAAAAACTGAATTTGAAATTGTAATCTCGTGCTGGTGATTTGCAGAAAACATTGGAAGCACTGATCACAATATCAGTTCTTAGTCAGCTGATGTATTTGTTGCTCCTTCACTCGGGGATGTTGAATCACCAATACGGACCTGGTTTTCGCAGCCATCACAGTGACCACAGCATTGCCATGGCCAATGAACCCCAGAATCCTACCACTTCTCAGGTCATCTGATAATTAAAACTAAACTTCTTGCCAAATATATTTGTCTTCAGGTATATAAAACATGCACATCCTGCAACATTATTCTATCTGTACATATGTTTTTGTGTGTGCCATCTTTAATACAAGTTACCTTTGCAATTACAGAAGGAAATCAGTTCAAGTTATATCAATTTCATTCAGGGTCCAAAACTTTTTCATTGTAAATTAACTTGGTTCCAACCATGCATACAGTGATTAGTACAAGTGATTCGAGAAATTCATATAAAAACAAGCAGATATACAAACAAACACAGAGATAAACATACATATCTCAAGCGGGCAGACATCTCAATTCAAGAATTGTCGTTTTTTGCTCCAGTCTGAGTGCACTCCTGTTATTTCCCTCAAATGAAGACTTAATGTAATCGAGATTAAAAGTAAAATGATATAATGTAAAAAAATTTCAGCACAGGAATCTAATGTAAAAAAAGACGTGAAAACTTGGAGACTAAGAGATGTGATTTGCCTAAATATTTATAAACAATAACCTTTTTTATAGGAAATTTTGATTCACCGGTGCAATTAGATTTAAGCAAGGGGAAGTTGGTATGTACCAATTCGATTTCCTCTCTGAATTTTAGCAAACCAAATATTAGAAATGGAAATGATCCTATTGGAATAGCTAAGAAATATTATGTTTTGTTTTAGGGGAAGAAAATGGGCTTCTAAAGAAAGTTAATCCTAGTTTCTTAAATAGACCCCAAGAGAGCTTTGGAAGGGGGGGAATTAGCAATACATTATCGCTAATGCACAGCAAAAGCTTATTAAGATGGCGACAAAGTGCAATATGATGTTGAGTGTAGCTGAAGTAGTTGTCCAAGTAACTATAATTGGAATTGGAATTCATTCCATCTCAAATTGCCCATCTATAAATCTAACTGTTTTGTGGGTATTAGTGTTTTTATGAGTTCAAGTTGTGCATAATAAGAGAACATCATATCATAACTATTTTGATGCATCAGTCTGCCATTCTACTATCGCTTGAGTATGCCGTCCCCCACAAGCCACAAGTTTAGCAATCCAATGTCCCTCGGCTTCAGTGCCAGAAAGTTCTCTAGGCGGAGGGATGTTGATTGGCACTTCCATTGGTTGTCCTGTTGTCACCTTCCTTCCATATCCAAGTCTTCCGTGGTCACCTCGACCAAACTGCCACCAAAAACAGTTGGGATTTATAAATATTCATACCTTAATTTTAGAAACAAAAAGCAAATCATTTGGTGAGCAAAAGGTCACGAAAGCGGACTTTCATAGCTACATATGCACGATGTACATAGGGCAACAACGGCTTTAATAGGATCACAAATTGAGCGGTGTACATATGCACGATGTACAGAAGTCACCGTGCTTTTGCTAGCAGCGCGGTGTCTGTAGATGAGTGGTTACAAATTGAGCCACGGTTGCAATTGGGGTGGGTGTGGACGTATAGTTACAGACTGACCCATGGTTGCTTTTTGGGTGTGTTGATGGGTGGTTGCAAAACTTACAAGACAAACTAGAAAGGTTAACCATGTGTCCCCACATATTTGCAATAGGTGAAAGCTAATTGCATTCCGCTCAATGATTATGATGTTGGTATAAAAATGATAAATCTTGGTGTAAAAATGATAAATCTACTTACCGAAAAGATCCGTCCATCACGTGTCCGTGCAACCGAATGAGTCCCACCACAAGATACCTGGAATATCAATACGTCAAGGAATGCCCAAAGTAAGGGATAAGGACAATTGGTCATAGCTTGCCATCAAATGATATTTGATTCCTGTTAGGTTTGTCTTATAAAGGAATCATTCCATGTATCAGACTTGTTGCAAGGATAACAGATGCAGTCTGTTGGGAATCACCAAAAGTTAAAACGAGCAAGTACATAGCAGTGTTGATGGTTTTTTGGAGGGAGCAGCAATTTTGTTGATAAAAATGACTGCATTGGTAAATCCATGGTTCTAAAAAGCTGTGAAACCAATAATCATGCGAACATCTCCACCCGTGAAATGAAGTGCTAAACAAAGTGATAGTACAAGAGTAAGACCAAACAAACTAATAAACTCAAAGATAACGAAGCCAAAATCCTAACATACTATGTAAATAAGACAATGAAAACTCTTTGGTGATGGTGATACCTGAACAATGTCCTCCCCTGCCATGAGATTAACCCTTTGTGGCACCATTTTACTGCTCTTGTCATTATCTCCAAATCCAAGTCTCCCATGTTCCCCTCTACCCCAACCATACACCTGCAATAAATTAGAACATATTATATCGAATTTATTAATATAGCAAAGATTCATGAATGTCTGTCCTCAGGAAGTTCCGATTTCAGAAGGCAAAGAAAGCCAGATTCTGGCAATGTGCATAGAGTATTGTGACCAGAAGAAGTCACATAAGCAAACATTACAAGGAAAGGATGAAAAATGATCTGCACCAACAACATGGGCCATCTAATTTTAGCACAGTGCAGATTTTGAAAAGGAAACATTTCTTTAAAGCCTGAAAGCCAAGCTAACCCACCAAACCCGGATCAGTGCATTACCATTTGTAAAAGGCCAGCTGTCAGAACAACAACTAAATAGAATGTAACACCTCATTCATTTTCTAATACTGATTAATAACAAGGAGCTCTAGAATTTAGATAAAACATGTAAACTTCTCGACTGTCTAAAGTTGTGTGCAACAAGTCATATAAGAAGCACAAATTATTAAACCTAAATGCAGAACCTTTATCATATTAGAGCTCAGTGATACCTCTCCATCATCAGTTAATGCAGTAGAATGCCATCCACCAGCAGCGATATCAACCTAGATACACATAAAGATAAAGAGCATGTCAGAGAAGTACAACAACAAATGATCTCAAAAATGTCGAGCAAAACCACCACCATGTTCTTTCCAACCTTCTACATATTGAAACCGAAAAACCAAAAATCAAGTATCTACAGACAAGCAAGTAAGAACAGCTTCAAAGCATCAATGAACACACACTTTTAATTATCACATCAAATATTTCTCCAGAAAAGACCTGCACTCGTCTTGGGAAGAAGAATGAGACAAATTAGGGGAGAAACTTCGAAGTTGACTAAAATCCCACAAGCTAACAATACGAGATATTGAAATCAATGATGTCAACACATCATTAGCTTAAAATGATGCTTTTTTTTTTCCATATGTGCTCAATCTAATAATTTTATTTTGTTTGTGGCACTTCACTTCTTGTTTGCTTGATTAAACCTCTTCACTTACAGTTTTAAGCATGGCTAGCTGACTCCTAAAGGGACCAAAGTCTTATGACATGAAGGCAAAATTAAGTAAACGACGCTATGTCCCACAACATCTATCCAAATTGAAGTGTTAATTTCACTAAGGTATGCACAACGAATGGACCACCCTCAAACTTGATGCATGACCAAATTTTCATAAAGCAGTTCTGACAGCTCAAAACTAGAAACTAGGCATCTTTGTAAGGGTGATCATTTAAGACTAATCAGGACATAAGATTTTCCAGGAAAAAAAAAAGGCAAATAAACTGGAAAATCAAATTTTCTGAGAGCATTAAATTCAGTAGTTTGTAGACACAGAAGAAATTAAATAAACAGGCACTACGCTAGCTATTAACACTAGTTGAGTGAAGATAAAAACAGGTCAGGCAGCAAAGTAACAGGCAATGCAATACAAACCAAAGTGAGACCAGAGAGCCCTTGGACAGGAATAGGTTGTGATCTGGGCTGGGTATCACCAGTTCCAAGCTGTCCGTATTCATTATTACCCCATGCCCACAAAGTTCCCTCCTCTTGAAGAGCCAAATTATGAAATGCACCCACTGCAATGAGCTTCACCATTTCCAGGCCTTGTACCCGCACAGGAACAGATATCTGCTTTCTGCAATAATGGGAAAATGAGTAATAAATATGCAATTTTACCAAAAGTGTGAAGTATGCTCCAAAGGATGACATTGTGGTTGTAGGAGAGCTAGTGGATATATGTGAAACAGAGTGAGTACTTCCAGCAGCTATGTAAGTCATTAGCAATTACAACAGAATTAAAACCAATTTAGAGTTAAGGATATGCGATCTTGCATAAATATGAAATAGGAAGTGGTGTAGGGGAAACAGAGTTGCAGGATAAGTCAAGAAAACGAACATGTCTCCAGGAGGCCATGGTTGGCCCCATGTCCATACGTGCCCTTCACATGTAAGCACCACAGAGTGAGTACCCCCAGCAGCTACCTAATTCGTTAGCAATTGCAACAGAATTAAAACCAATTTAGAGTTAAGGATAGGTGATCTTGCATAAATATGAAATATGAAGTGATGTAAGGGAAAGGGTAATGTGCTTTTCTAAAAATACTATGAGCCACACTACAGCAAGACAGAAATTGATTGAAAGAAACATTGTCTCAAAACGTGTATAAGGCTTTGCTTTAAGAGACCTGCTGCAGCACATCTCTGAACAATAGTTTCTTCAGGGCTAATGCCCATGAGCAGCCACTCTCAAAAGTACATCAGATACTCAACTCCAGCACTCCCATTTCATTCATCAGCTACTTGTCCATTTCATGAGAGTACTTTATAAACAAGAAGAAACCAACCAGGTATCCTTCCATGTACTTGAATTCCTGTAAGTTCTTAGACATTGGTAGAAAAGTTTCTCACCTGACGAACAATGAGCTTTGGCGCACAGCGCTGAGGAATAACTATATCTCGTCTCAGTGGCTTTCCAGTGTCATCCTTTCTCTCAGGTTCTTCACCACACTGCCCATACTCATTCCCACCTACAGCATAATGTGCATCACATCTTCAGATTCATCAACAGTCAGTAACATTGCACAACACAAATAAACAAGCAAAAGCAACTTGAGCTACATTTAGAAGAAAAGAAATTGAGAAACATGAATATACAAATCACGCAGTCAGTAATCATCTGCAACCTTCATCTTTCAGTTAGAGAATTAACAAAACCAAAAATTAAAGTCTGTGTTATCTAATACACATATAATGTGGCGTACGTTTTTGCATAAGCAAGAAATAAAATTGATCAAATACATAGAGAAGAAAGAACTAATATGTACCCCAAGCGTATGCTCGGCCGTGATCATCAACAGCCAAGCAATGCCATCCACCAATACCAGCCTAAAAAATAAAAAAAACCCATAAATTTAAAGTTAAACCCCATTCATTAAATATCCAAATCAACCTCAAGAATAAGAACCCAGAAAAAAAAAAGTAAAAATAAAAATACCTGAACAATTTTAACACTGTTAAGAGCCTTAACCTGGCTAGGAACATTCTCAGTCTTGGTCTCAGGTGGATGCCCAAGTGTTCCTCTCTGATTCCATCCCCAAGTAAACAACTGAAAACCCAATACAAAGAGTGAAGAGCTATTATCAGATTTCAGCAATCAAGCATCAATAAAGTACCGAGTTAGCAAGAGAACGAACGAAACCTTGCCGTCATCACAAATAGCAAGAGAGTTGCGACTGCCGGCGACAACGGAGCGAACTTTGTAAGGCTCAAGAGCTTTAACAACGCAAACCCATTCTTTTTCCTCATTAGTACCAATTCCTAATTGCCCATCTTCACCAGAGCCCCTGAGATTTCATAGTAAAAGAAAAATACTCGGTACAAGTTTAGAAACGGATATACACATAAAGATGAAGACTTGACTTGAGGTACTAACCAGGCGATAATGGAAGTGTGAGAAGCCATTGGGGAGAGGAGAGGAGAAGTGGAGAGCAAAATAAGTAAAAATGGAGATTATGCGAAGTGGGTTTGCATAATTCATGTAATATACTAATTAATTAATATTAAAAATTTAGAAAAAGAGAAAAGAAGTGAAAAAGGAAGGTTTTTTGTGTTCTTTTTTTGGGCAAGTGGAGTTTTATGGGGTATAATTCAAGAATTGGATTCCAGAATTTGTACAGTTAATGCAATGGCAATACAATTGTGAATTTGATTAGCAAGAGTTTGCTAAAAGCGGAAGAAATGTTGAAGCTTGTACATGTATGTTGTTTAATTTCATATTTTATCAATTCTTTTGGCTCCAATAATATAAATTTGATTAATTCATACACGGTTCAATTTTAATGTGTTTTTCTTCTTTTTTAACTGGTTATATTTTAATGTTAACATAGTATTATGTGTGAACATTTAATAACATAGATAATCACATTATATGCTAATATTTCTATAGCATACTAATCAACGTATATTAACATCATATGTTTCGAAAGAGAGATCTCAATGGTAAGGACTAATCCCACTATACTAAAAAGTTTTAAATTCAAGCTCTATTTTCCCTTTTGAAAATTTATGGGTCAACCCAATAAGAGATTGATATATACTATATAGTTAAAAACAATTAAAAAAATCCAGTCGGCCCACTCAACTGACAAAGCCCAAGACCTAACAACAAAGAGTAGCAGACACGAGCTCTTAAGAAGTGCACACGCCCGATCGGATGATGTGACCGCCAGTTCGATCAGCCGCCTGACACAAGGCAGCGGCCATGCCTACCACTTGCTCTCTTTCATGTCGTCGAATACCTACTCTGACAGCCAGTAATCACTCCCCATGCATTCAAGTGCCCTTCAATCATTTCATATAAATAGCCCAACCAACGATGGCATCAGTTATTGAATCCTCAACATTCTATCTCTAAAAAGTACTTTCTTTTTCTAAGCTACTAACTTAAGTTTCGGAGTACTTACGCCTGATCCGACCGGACACTTCTTATTGCAGGATTTCTCATCCGATCGGCTCGCCCTCTCTTCTTCAGATAAAGATTTCTTAGGCTTTATCAGTTAGTAATACTATTCGTATACTATTAGATTGATTAATGAAATAATGGATCGAGTTTAGATAAAAATTTGGTTCTATTAAAAAAAAATCAGATTTGGTGATTCTTTTTCTGCCATTTCTTTTTAAGTTATGGATTTATAGCAACTAATCAAAGTTCAATAATAGATGAATCATTTCTTGGTGGTCTTTTATATTTTTATTTTTAATTTCAGATGAAGAACATGAATTCACCCACTTAAACAAACAGCAAGAATGAATTTGATGCAGAACATTAAGGTTATAATAAGGAACCTCAAACTCTAGCCAACAAAATTTTTTTCTACCAAATCTCTAACCAACAAGTGATTAAAGACATAGATCAAAGGAAGATAGCAAGGAATAAACACCACAGGAAAATTCTGATAAGTTTAATAGATTTTCGATGCAGTAAGAAAAATGAAATCTCATTACAATATGGCAAAACCAAAATAATCTTAATGAATTAAAGGATTTCAAGATGTCCCTATTACATTTTGCCGGTATCTATATATTGCTTCCTTGCTTGAAAAATAACCTAACCCTTATAACTATTTGGATTGGGCAAGGTCCAAACCTATGGTCTTAAAAATACCAGAAATACCAAATGAAAGGGCCTAAGTTTAAGGCCCAAACACGTAGACTAAATTAAGGAACATATAAAACATGTGATATAATTGATTTAAGCGTTATGTCACTCAAAATAAGCCTTAAACCTAAAAATCCAGAATAGCGAAATGATATGCTAGTCTAAAAATTGTCTATTTCAAATCATCATCTCACGTGGTGAAACATGTTCCTGAAAAATTGCGCTTAATTTTAGTTTTCCACATGCTTAAACCTGTTGAATCAGTCTTAAAATCTTAAAAGTCATTTTTAAAACCTCTTGCAAGGGTCCACAAGCGTATGCTTGTAAATCCGTACTTAGGGGTGGGCAAAATTCGGGTAAAACCGAACCGAACAGATCGATTTTTTAAATTCTGTTCGGTTTTTCAGTTTTCCGGTTCAGTTTCGGTTTTAAAATTCTATGTAAATCGGTTAATTCGGTTTGGTTTTAAAAATATGTTATTTTATCCAATTTTTACATAAAAAAATTATTTTTGTATTTTTTTTTATCAATTTAAGGGGTTTGAACTCAAATTATATATGTACATTTTTCAATTTGGATGTTTTTATTTTAATTCTATGATTTGTAATTTTGTATAATTTTGTTTTAATTATAATTTTGAATTTTCGGTTAACTGAACCAAACCGGCCAAAAATTTCAGTTCGGTTTATATAAATTCTAATATTTTAGTTTTCGATTTTTCGGTTCATTTATTGAACCGAACCGACCGCTGCTCACCCTTATCCGTAATCAGTAGCACAACTTTCATTGGCATGCAGGGTGTCATTCGGAGTTGAGTGCCATTGTCCATAATGATAACGGGAAACGGTAGATATCCATAGATACAGATCATATGATTACCTATAGGTAAACTGAACGGTAGGTACCGAAAATACAAAACGGTAGAAGACATATTGTCTCAAATAAGACACTATAAGTGTCAAACAGTAAGTAGCTGTATCGATAATTCCTGTACACATGCCTATCTATCCACACACCATCTTTCTTTCAATCTTTATTATATCAATATATTTTTTTTTATAAGAGATCATATTTTTCAAAACATATACTCGCATGTGTGCACATCATGTGCCTGAAGTTAAATGTCAAGTAAGCACATATATTTATTCAAAATCATCCATATGTCAATAATATATTGATAAACATATGTATATTCCTTACAATTCGTCAAGATGTATTCATATGTGCACCGACTCTTCTTTGACACTTATAACTCTTTTCAATTCAATCATGTATGCATCTATCACGTGTATCATTCAAGTGCACTTTCAAGCCATTTACGTATTTCTATGTCAAAGTTTCCACATGTAATTATTATTTAGTCATATAAATTTTATGATATGTTCAAACAATAAAGCGTACCTTTTAAAAGCCATGAGTGTTGGCCAAACCAGATACCTGACATATATACCTTGTCTTTATGAAATTAAA
This sequence comes from Excoecaria cochinchinensis, assembly GCA_947683425.1. Taxonomy (NCBI): domain Eukaryota; kingdom Viridiplantae; phylum Streptophyta; class Magnoliopsida; order Malpighiales; family Euphorbiaceae; genus Excoecaria; species Excoecaria cochinchinensis. Next base: position 3,060,272 of record CANTUQ010000187.1, read on the forward strand.
CATATGCATAATCATTTTATTTCCAAATTTATGAAAGTTAGTTAATTAACATGCATAACCATATTTCTTTACCCTTTTATGTCTTTAACATGTCTATATATAATTTCATTTTATTCAAGCTTTATTCATATCAATTATCTACTATTATCATTCTTTATTATCATATATTCCAATTTAAAGGTTTGTAAGCCAAAATATAGCCATTACAAGAAAATCGGTCCAAGTGATCCAATGACAGAATTTTATTAAAGTCACCTCTTATAACATATTTTTCAGGCAAAACAATACAAAACCAACACTTTAGGAATAATTTCACATTCAATATAACATATATTTCATTTCAATTCATGGCAAGCACATACTAATAAAATCAAAATAAAATAGCCAATTCTTCTCTTTAGCTTATTTCTTTCTTTTTCCACTTCCACTTGCTGGAATTTTCCTCTAAAACACACTATTAATTCATCTCATAACAATCTCAAATTCACAATTTTCAGCTCTTAATAAATACAGGATAAGAAGGAGAAGAAGAGATATTAGATCCTTATCCTATCTTGACTAATGTGCTCCAAACTTATGCTTCTGTTATGAAAATCCTTTAAGCATGCATTTGAGTGTGAAAATCAAGAGAATGTCAAATGAGAATCTATACTTTTTTCCCTTACCATGGCAGACTGATTCTCTTGCTCTCTCCCACTTTATACACATGTAAACTCATGCTTTACTCTAGGTTGTTCCCATGTCATCCTTTCTTAGTCTCCACCTTTATATTTCATTCATTTTTAGTTTGACCTATAAACTTTCATTAATTCCACTTCTTACATATAATTAAATCTCATTTTGCACATTGGCCTATAATTCAAATTTATATTTGCAAATTCATCACATTTCAACTTAATTATCAATTTTCCCATATCTTTTAAATTAATTCTCTTTACGTCCCTTTTTATATTTTAGTTCACTTAATTTTTATAATTCACTTTGTAATTTTCCTTAAACATGGTATACTACTATCGGGTATATATTGGGACATTACAATACTGTAAAAAATGGTTATCAGGTGCCTACTAGGTGGATTAGGGATTTCCATTTTCAACCTAGTACATTTGGAAAACTATTTGAAAGCTAAAGATCCCACCAAAGGTGCAGAATTTTTTTTGCTGAGGATATTTAGGGTTGTTTTGAGTTGAGTGCTGAAGATGTAGATTTGTCTTTAACTATTCTTTCTAATTTATTGCATTCCTTAGGCAAGGATAAATTTGAAGAAGTGTGCATGATTATCTGGCAATTGTGGAATGTTAGAAATAAACTGGTTTGGAGCAACGTTTTGGTGGCCCCTCATGTTGTTGTTAACTCTGCATTGTCTTTTCTCGGTGAATGGAGGGCTGCCAAGGAAGTTTTTAACAACTTTTTTGTGCTATGGACAGCAGTGCTATGACATCTTCTACCTCTAAGTGTGGGGGTGGTATGGAGATGCAAGGTTGATGTAGCTATTTTTTTCAGCACAGTAGAAGCGATTTTGGGGCTATTTTTCGGGATGATAATGGGTAGTTTCTTAATGCAATTTCAGGTCATTGGCCAGGGTTTTTCTCTTCTCGCATTGCAGAAACTTTGGCTCTTCGCACTGTTCTCTCATGGATAGAAAATCACCTTCCTACTAAAAGCATAATTTGTACCAATGTTCAGGAACTTTCTTATGCTTTACGCTATTTTTTAAATGATTTTTTCAGAATATGGTTTAGTTATTTCATATTGTAAGACTTTGTTTAATGGTAGACTAGACATTGGGACTTCTTGGCTTAAAATGACCAGCAATTCTGAGGCTCATAAGGTAGCTAAAGTTTCATTATTGTTTGATTTTCTTGTTTTTGATCTTTTCTTTTATAAAGGTATTTTTTCCATTAAAAAAACAAAGAAGCAAGTGGTAGATTCTTTTATTCTCTGTGTAAGAATAAAAGAGATGAAGTCAAGGAAGTTGATTATGTGAGAACTCCGACGGACAAATTGCACCATATAGACTCGAATTGTTGGTATGATTGTAGAATAGATTCCATGAAGGATAGAATTAAAAAAAAATGCCAAATAATAACTATTTACTTATTTAATGGTATTCTTAATTGTGTTTTAATGCCTCTAAATGCATTTAAAGAGTCATCATTCCCGGATTATATTCCATATTATTTATTGTCAAACCATTGTCTTTATTAAAGAACTTTCGGAAGAAGTGGACTGAGAATTTCTTTATTAAAGCTACCATTAATCACTTTTCAATTCATTTCTTTTTAAATGTTGACTAATGGACACCCGATGGATGCCAATGACATGGATTTGATCCCAATGGAGAAATTTGAATTTACTTCATAATTGATTTTAACATTTAAATTTAATAATATAATGAATTTAAATTTTAATAATGATGTATCATATACTTATATTTATCAATTTTAAATATAATAAACTTAAATTTATAATTTTTAAAAATTAGATTGCATTACATTTAACTATATTAATAATAAACTTAAATTTATAATTTTTAAAAATTAGATTGCATTACATTTAACTATATTGATGTGATTTTTAAATTAGTGTGAGAAAAATACGTGTCTTACCTATATAATTAATTTGACTGTAATTAAAAATAGAATGAATTGATTTTTTTAATTGTTTTCTAGTTTATTTTATTGATTTTGATGTTATGTAATAAAATATTAATACGTTTAAATGTCAAACACACTCTTATCTTTTAAAAAACGATGTAAATTTACATTTACTATTAATTCACATTCTTGCCACCCGCGACCTCCAAGACCTTAAAATCTGGTCCCACATTGACAAAACAAAATAATCTAAGGTTCGCATGAGGAATTCGCAAGAACCAGAATCCAAACCAAGAGACACAAGCAAAATTTATTGTACAAGGAGAAACAAGTACTTAGTACCACCAAATGTTCGTGTGCCCTAAAAAGAAATCAACGCTAACGAATAACAACAGCCAACGATTTCTTACACTCTTTAATATCATGTAATTTGGAAGCTGAGAAACGCCTAATTTCAACACTATCAAACGGTAAACAACAAGAATAGCAACTTGAACTCTAAATATCGATGGTGGACGCTTTGGTAATATTTCAGAACATTTCAATCCCGGTGCTGGAAGCACTCAGGATTTTACCAAATTCATAATGCAACCCAGTATGCCAACTATGCAAAGGTCACAAAATACAAGTACAACGTACACATTTCCCTATGTAAATCATCATTGCTGCGGCGGCGCCTGCTGTCCCTCGCCTGATTCACGTTTTGATGCTTCTTTGATCTCATCACCAGCCTCGTCCTAAACCAAAAGAAATAAATATTACAACCAGCATAACATAGTTGACAAAGTTATCTACAGTTGCCAACATATATAACCACATTAAACATCATTATTGCCCATACTGAAACCCAAAGCAAGACAAGATTTTGGCAAAGAATTTTGGCTTAGACCAAACTATGCATGCAGCACCAGTTAGGCACAGAGCATACAACGAATAAAGTTACACTTTGTCCAAACGAACAAAGTTAATGAATAACAGGAGAGATCACATAATTAAGAATAACATTTAACATGCAAGATACAGATTTGGTGACAATCGTAGGGAATCATGATTCATGTGTAACCAAGTACAAATCTTTTTATCCAACCTTACTCGCACAAAATAATACTAAAGAGAATTAATTTATCAGGTTTATTGTGACCACATACCGTGATATCAGAGGTCCAGAGTGTCAGATTGTCTCGGAGAAGTTGCATGATCAATGTACTGTCCTTGTAGGATTCTTCACCCAATGTATCCAGCTCAGAAATTGCCTCATCAAAAGCCTTTGCAGATAAATGCACCACAGAGATGATTAGAGATAGACAATAATCCAATAACTAATAATAGCAACAAACATCACCGTGCCAAGCCAATGATAAACAATGGAAAGATTTAGTGCAAAACAAAGCCAGCTCAAAAGTACTGTGGACTGTAAGAGAATGGTCAGTATAGTTTACTTGAACAAATTCATTGTGACACTTTTAACAGCGGGCAATCTCAGTAAAGGTAAAGGAGACCAACCATGTAACTCCCACAGGAACACTGAGCATTTCATTTTCATCATAATGATGAAAACAGAATAGGAGGTAAAGTTACAGGTTAACAGATATGGTATATGTTAAAAGTTCTTAATCAATCTTACCTGCTTTGCGAGATTGCACGCACGGTCAGGTGAGTTAAGGATCTCATAGTAGAAAACTGAGAAGTTAAGTGCAAGTCCGAGCCTTATTGGGTGGGTAGGAGCAAGATCCGCAAGAGCAATATCCTGCATAACCAAATACAAGGCAAATAAGAAACTATACTGCAATTGAATATAAAGGTTAGCAGCAAATAACTATAGAATGTTAAGGAGGGGGAACAAAACTAAGCAATAAGAGAATGGCAGCATTAGCTTGATTATCCACCTGAGCAGACTTGTAAGCCAGCAAAGTGCTCTCAGCAGCTTCCTTCCTTTCAGCGCCCGTCTTAAACTCAGCAAGATACCTGTGGTAGTCACCCTTCATCTTGAGATAAAATACCTTAGACTCGGCAGATGAGGCAGAGGGAATGAGATGTGACTCGAGCAGGCTCAAGATCCCATCACAAATCTTGCTCAGCTCTGATTCGATCTTACCCCTATAATCCTTAATGATTGTGACATGATCCTCATTTCCCCTGCTCTCTTCCTTTTGCTCAATGGAAGAAATAATCCTCCATGAAGCCCTCCGGGCCCCAATGACATTCTTGTAAGCGACAGAAAGAAGATTCCTCTCCTCTACAGTTAGCTCCTCAACATCAACTGTCTTCGCAACTTTTTCCATAAACTCCACCATTTCCTCGTATCTTTCAGCCTGTTCAGCCAACTTGGCCATATAGACATTTTCCTCACGAGATGATTCAGTGGGTGACATCCTTGCTATATAAAACTATAAAGTAACTCTGCAAGATAATTTTCAATACAAGCATCCTTAGCATCATTCAAAAGTTGGCAATTCCAACATTTTCCAACTCCAAGAAAAAATAAGGCCCTAATATTCATCGATTAACTCTAGAAGCAGGCCCAGAGCATTATACAGTTGAAACATTAATTTTTACCCTAAAACTAGTAAAGAACTATCTGAATCTTTTACTTTATCTCATATCTCTAAAAGACAAGATCCCAACTCCAAATAATGATTAGTACCGTCAAATAAGCTTCTTAAAGTACATTGTCATTGAACAGAGATCAAACGAATGTCTTAGTTGAAAGAATGATTTTGTCAATCAACCGATTAGTTCTTATCTGAAGCAAGCAATAATAAATTTTGAAATCAGTTTAACCGAATATATAACTTATGCCTGTTGGGAAGAGAGATCCTTATAATTTCAATAACTATAGCACCGCTTAATTTTCTCAGTAGGCCTTCATGAATAAAAGCAAACACCCGGCTCCAACTTTTTTCTTTAAATAGTTCCACTTTTCTTAGAGAAACAAAACAACTGACCTCGCTAAAATAGTAATAATAATAATATAATATTTCTAATGCCAGAAACTTCTTTCCCTTCCATTTTAAAAATTAATCCTCGCAACCAAACAAAGCACAAGCGGCCGGTCAAATCAACAAGCAGAGAAACAGCTAAAATCGCTGAAATCTTTATAAAAATCAAGACAATCACGCAATTCAAAGGAGTAAAAAGGTAATAAATCAAAGCATGAAAGTAGAAACTCCAGATCTCAAGCACACAGATCAAGAAAAAAAGAGAAAGAGAAGAATAGATTAAACTGCAGATCTGAAAAAGCAAGATCAAAAATTAAAAAGAAAAACGTATAAAATTACCTTAAGAAAGAAGAAGGAAGATGGAGGAGGAAGTGAGAGTGGAAATGAAAGAAAGACGGGAAGAGGAAGAGGAAAAAGAGGAGAAGAAGAAGGGTTTTAAAGAAGAGAAAAAAGAAGGGAGAGGCCCAATAGGAAAAAGACAAGTGGTGGGTGGCGGAGTTTCCGTAAAGTTATTATCATTATTTATTTATTGTTATTATCATTATTGTATAGCAGAAGACACGCTGCTGTGTTTGACCGTCAAAGCACCCTAATCACACAAGCTCACACGCGTATTTCAGGGGTCCCCTCACTCGTGTCTTTTTTTTTCGCTCGTGTCTTTGATATATCAAAATTTAATTACTTAATATAGTTTAAATTTTAAGAGTATTGACAATTTAAAAATTTAAGAACAAAATCAATTATTTCTATGTGAAATATATTGAAAAAATACACATAAATATTATGATTCAATGAAAATAGTACGTCGTGTATAAAGTAAATATTTTTTTCATGAATATTTTTGAATTTTTTTAAAATAAAATTTATTAAACTTAATGTTTAATAAAACCTAACTAAAACAAAATAAACATTACTTTTAACAATCATCAAAATTAAATAAAAAAAAAAGTTAACTTTCATCTAACAACCATGTTGGCAAGATGCAAATAAATTCCTCACAAATATGGCAAATTTTGATTCTACTTCAAAATTCGATTCAACCTATCTATAAAATGCAATTTAAATTATATTTCATCAATTAATAGTTTCTTTATAAACCGATTTTTTTATCAATAAAATAATTCAATTCAACTCACTCCATAATGTGATTTTATAATTCACTTGCAATCTCTTATAAATTATTTGTAATTTTATATTTTTTTTTATAAACGTAAAAATAACAAAGTTGTATCTAAAGGTTATATATGCATAAATTTTTATTTTTAAAGAAAACATTTAAAAAGATAAAATAATAATGCCATAAAATTTGACCATTTATGATCTATTTAACCACCATTTATTTGGATTATTTAATCTGATTCAACCAAACTTTATATTTATAATCTATAAAATTTTGATTAATTTTATAATCCAATTAATTTATAATTAAATTTATCATAACCGAGTCATTTGCCACATATACATTGCCTAAACTTTGAATCTATATCTCCATTTATAAATCGATTTAATTATACCCTTTTACAATATAAATAAATCATGTTAAATTCTTTTAGTCTATAATTGATAAAAAAGACATGAGCAAAGATTATATATATATATATATATGTATTTTCAGCTAAGAAAGGAATTCCGCTTTTAAAGCCAGAAAAATATTATATTTATTATGAAACATTTCTAAAAATATTAATTAATTTTTAAAAAGTAATAAAACACGGTTTCTCAAAAAAAAAAAAAAAAAAACACGGTTTCAAATTGTTTTTTCCTCTTTTCTATTTGTCTCCTTAATGTCGTAAAACTGAATTTCTACCTAAAAGCATTTTAGATATAAAAATAAAATAAAATATAAAAGTTGCTTTTATCTTTTACACATGATATATTTTAAAATATACGTGTCAAAAAATTTTATAATAAAAAATTAAAATACAATACTTGAGTTTAATTTAAATATAAAATTAAATAGTAAAATCATAAAAAAATATTCAGTAACTTTATATATTTTATGTATTTTTAATTTTTATAAGTTTATTTGTATTTTGCAGATATATTTTTTATTATATTAATGAAAGTTTAATTTGCATTAAAAAAAACAAATTCATTAAAATCCATCATGAATTAATATAGATTACCTTACTTACTTACACATCGATACAAATTAATCAATTTAATCATTAAGAGCAGAATAAAATAAAGCAATTAAAATCAAATTCAATTGATGGGCCTGCACTTACTTGGGCAGTAAGCCCGGATCCAAATTTCAAATGGATATCCGATTCTCCAATCGCTGACTTTGTAACTCGATATTGAAAATCCATGGTCGAATGCTAACAGCTTCTTCTTGAGCTTTGTCACCAAGAGAAAAGGGCAGAGTAAGACCAGGATTTGGAATGGGTTACCTACAGGAAGCACGTGAAAATCAAGTGAAGAAGAAGGTTGAAGAAGGTACAAATCACATCACCATCTCATTAAACCCTAATAAAAACCTCTTTAGGGCCTATAAATGATCAGTTTCTTCTTCTTTTTCTTTAAATTCAAGATGAATTTTAGAGTTTCAGATTGTTATTGCGTTATAATCTCCGTTGCATTTCGTAGCTTTAAGAAGCAAAATGAAGCAGAAGGCGCTAAAGGAATGTGACCAATTCACTTCAAAATACGCACAATGTGCCACTGGAAAAACCATTTCTGTTATTTGGCAGTGTCGCAAGCAAGCTAAAGAATTGAATGATTGCTTACATCAATTGTAGGTTTTTCTTTAAGCCTTTAACTCGAATCATGGGCATGCTTATTTGTTTCCTTTCTTTTTTATTTTCTTAATTTAAGTTTCTTATCGGCAATGTCTAGTGTATATTAATCTACTTTTTTTTTTTTTTTTCCATGTTAATGTTTCGTTGAAACATTGGCGCGAACTATGACTGGCTGTGTAATTTTTTCTTTTCAAATGCATGAGTTCTCTGTTATATGCTAATGCCGTAAATTCATATTCTGAAAGTCACTGTGTCCAGTGTATCTGTTTAATGATATCCTTGTTGTGCAAAGTTTCTTTTGGTCAAGTAATATGAACTCTAAGATGATCGAAGTGGTATTTTTTGGTGACCTTCAATGTAAAACATATGTGCTATTTGTTCGTATGATTACTGCTGAATTAGTGCATCAAATCCTAAGCAGTAAATTTTTTGAAAGGTCTTGCATTTTTTGGCCATTCAATTCAAATTTTTTTTAATCTTTCTAGTAAGCAAGTCTTAGTGCCATGAACATTTTGGAATTGGTATATACTTGTTGGTTCAGTTGTAGGGAGATCACTAATTGGAGACGTTGTTGTCAGTGTTCAAAAAGGTGCTATTGCGGTTGACTAGTTGTCTATAGTTATTGCAACTTCATGTCAATTTCTATCATGCTTTGTAAATTGCTATGGTGCCTGAGAAAGCTGAAATTCAGTTATTGCACCGGAAATAATGGGTCATGGTAGAAGTGAGCGAGCCTAAGCGGACTACATGGGGGGCCTGCCCTAAGGTATTTCCTTAGATGTGCCATCTGATGTACTTAGGGTTCGTCGTCTTGTTTAAGTCATGATTGCTGAAATGCATCGGATCAGATTGACAATTCTCTCTCTGATGTGCATTGGCATTTCAGGTAGTTTATTTTAATTGATTATTAGGGATCACAAATGAGCCATGGCTTTTGGTCCCATTCTGCTTGTGTAGTATTTAAGTACTGTTCAAAGTTGAGAATTTGCATTGTGGCATATCATATTCTAGAAGATTACCTGAAGCATGAGCATAGTAACCTATGTTCCAAAAGCCTAGTTCATGAATTTCTGAAAATTGACCTTATTGAGATGAATTTGTCATGGTATTGAATTGAATCAGCTGAAATACATTTATATGGTTCAGTTATTCGGTTTTATTTGAATTACACTTACCAATAGTGAGAGAGTACTACTGTAATATTTTAAAATGATTTGAATTCAAATTGCAACAGGCTTGGCCCAGGATTTTATTACATGAATTTAGAAGTGCATACTGGCATAAATGTTACACTTAACACCTTTAATTTCTATGATGAGAAATAAAGTTAATTGAAGCTTTTTCCTTTGTTTCATTTGCAAAACTGGTAAGCCAATGTTGTTTATGATCTAAGAACAAATAAAGAAAGAAGCATAAATTCTTGATTAAGCTAGTAAGCTACATTTATGATCATCCTAGTGTTTGAAGTTTGAACAATACTTGATTCACTCATTTTGCTGCGCTACAACCTTGTTCCTTTGGCATTTACATGAATGAAGACAGTTCCTGTGCTCTGTTTACATAAAATGGCAATACACTTCACTATTTCTTTTGCTCTATTTTAGTCCTCGGCCTTTAAGGTAATGTCCATGGATTTGAATTTGTTGATTTGCCAATATAAAATGGTCACATGCAGTCTTGTCACTGTATGAGTTTGTCAGCCTAAACCATGGTCAGTGATCAATGTAAACTTTTGTTGAATTACAATGTTGATGATTCACGCTCTGCTTTATTTCTTTCTTGCTCAATCTATATTCTTGAAAATAGTGCATTTGGCTGGAAAAGATATGGATGCGGTTTCATATTAATCAGGAAAGAGGTGCATTCATGTGCTACAGTACTAGGGAAGAAAAAAGCATTAGGATAAAGGGTCGCTTTGCATGCAATGTCAAAGGGCTTTCAGTTTTGATTGTTGGCTCAATTTTTACTTCATGTTTGTTCCAAATTGAAGTTCCTTTGGATAGAATCATTGCAGAATCAAAAGAAAAAGAAAATGTCTATTGCATTATTGAGGTCTGTCAAATAGTTTGTATATATTAAATCATGATGTCTTTTTTGCAGCACAAATGATGCCGTTTTGGAAGAGATGAAGAAAGATTACATGCTTCAACAAGATGGAAAGGGGTCTGTGAGAACCTAAACTTCTCTTAATTGATGGTCAAATTACCAAGAGAGAATTTTCAATACAATTTGGCCAACAGTCAATAATTTGGTGGATGCATTTGCAATGAAGATAGCTCCCAACATTTGCCACTATAAATTGGTTGGGCTTGGCTTCAGTTTTTTGTTATAGACGCTAAACTTAAATGGGACTTCAGTGATCTTTAATTAACTTGGAGCACATTTCAAATCTTTTTGGAATTTGAAATTCTGTGTTAGCTCATTACTGTATCACATTTGTAAGTTTGAGTGAATATAAAAAAATGTGTAGAAAAAATAAAAATTAATAAAGACATTAATTTATTGTTGGTATCAATAAGAGGGCAAAATTGAAATATATATAATAAATATTGTCTTGATTTTATAAAATGATATTTTAGTTTTTTCAAAAAAGTGACAACTCACTCTCAATAGATTGAATATCACTATTTTTCTCTTTTACAAGTATTAAGATAATAATTGATTTTTCTTGATCTTATAAATAGAATAAAATACCCTTTATTATTAACGTGTAAAAAAAAAAGATTAATAGAGATATTGATATAGTGTTATAAGAATAAAATTGAATTGACGGGATAATTTTTTCGTGAAAATGTGACAATTTACATGAAACAGAGGAGCAATTTAATTTTCTGATTCTCTATTATCTACATCATTAATGCATATCCTCGTTAAAAGCTTTTACTATCATTTCACGATATGGTTTGGTTCAAGATTGTAGTGAATTGTAGTGAATGCTATTAAGAATTTTGATGCTGGTGTAGGAGACAACATCTTTCTTAGATCCATTCAGCAGATTTTGTCCAGGTGAATATAATTAATACACAATCCTCTTAAACGATAGAAGCAAGTAACAATCCACGCCACATTTTTCATATATAAATCATAGTGTAACAATCAACGATCGTATATTCACTGGAAAAAAGCTTGTACACACACATGGACACGACAACTACTGCTTATAAAGAAGATACAAATCCTCAAAACAGTACTAGTGATTGAGAATTTCAATTATTTGTAGATTTCATTATGTATAACAAGGTGCGAAATTAAAAGATAATTTTATGTTGTTTTATACATAGAAACCTTTAAAATTAGTATAAGATTTTGAGTTCAAACTCTTATAAGCTGTCATATACACCTTTAAGGGGTGGTGGAGTGACAACGTGAGTATTTTTCACATGTACGTGGATTATTTGGATTATTTCCAGGCAATAAGTAATGATTGCCTCGTTTAGGAAGAGGATTGCCACTTATAGTCGTCGGACTGGTACCTGTACATATACAGCATTAATAATCGATTCAAACATGCATGTTAAATACTATATTATTAATATAATTGATATTTGATACATACAAAACTTTAGTTCTTGATTAACTAATCAAACACACATATTGGGGACAGTTGAATTTGTTTGCACCATAAAATTAATTCTACTTATGGAAATGCAAGTGCTATATAGATTTATTACCTGCTAAATGTCTAGCTGCAGTGAGAGAAGGAGAAAAGAGAAGGGTAGCTAAGAGAATGAGTATTATGAGAAAGGACTTCATGTTGATGATTTGTGTTTAGTGTTTGCAAATTCATTTCCCTCATTGCTCTTATTTATAGTCATTATCATAAGGGGATGTATTTTAATGTTTAAGTATATCTATTTAGTCGTAAATATGGAGCCAAAGACTTAGTGGTTGACTCAGCACAAATCAATCCAAGTAGCCAATGCTTTCGTATAAGATACTGTTGATTTTTCATAGATATGTGTATTATTCTCTTTTAAATCATGTTAAGTTTCATGATTGAACTGTAAATTTATGTGATTTTAATCAGTTTATTATGTATATTTTTATTTATTTATAGTCTCGTTATTTTTAATAATAAAATTGAGTTAATTAGGTAATAATGATGATAATTTTAACTTAAAATATGATTGTTTTTTAAATTTACTAAGTTTTCTAAGGGAAAAAAGAGGTGCTAATTGCGTGTGACTTGGTCAGCCATGGACAGTGTGTCGTAAATTGTAATCAATGGGAAGAACTTTTTGTTGAAGTTGACATTCTAACCTACGAATTACGATGTATTTCCAATAATCCACTCTCTCTGTTTTTTAAGTAGGATAAATTAATTGTGTGATTGTAATATTGATTATCAATTTTCAGCAATTTTATTTTTATTGCAATTAAATGATAATTGTTGATGTTCCGGTTATAAATTAATTATTTTTAATTAATGTATTGTTAAATTAAAAATTAAGTGATTATGAATGTAATTCATCTCTTGTTCTCGTATTTTTATGTTGCAAGATGATCTTCTCATGACGTTGTAATATTCAATTTCAATGCATATTGCATATTGGGGATAATTGAATTTGTTATAATAATTCAATAAAAATATACATTGAATAGTATAATTACCATGTCTTGTATGTAGTATGATATATAGAACAGGACTCGATCGAATTTTGAATTGTAGGAGCACAAATAATTAATTCCATCCACAAAGTCATGATGCTCATAAATGACACACATTGGACATGAGGGGGTTAATTTCACTTGTGACATGAGGGGGTTAATTTCACTTGTGGTTATCGAACTTATACCAAAATTACGTAAAAATAACTAAATAATTTTTTCTTTCAAAAAAGTTATTGAACTTAAAACTAATATACACAAAAGTCATTATGAACGGATTTCGGTCACCGGAAAATCTAGCTGTTTAAAATCATTTCACTGATGGTCATTGAACTTATACCGAAATTACACAAAAGTAACTACATAATTTTTTTCTTTCAAAAAAGTCATTAAACTTAAAATTATTATACACAAAAGTCATTATGAACAGATTTCGGCTAGATTTCGGTGACCGAAATCCTTTCATAATGACTTTTGTGTATAATGGTTTTAAGTTTAATGACTTTTTTAAAAAAAAAAATTATTTAGTTACTTTTGCATAATTTTAGTATAAGTTAGATAACCATCAGTGAAATCAACCCGACATGGGGCTACACTTAACTAATTGCTACTTTAATTCATAGTAGTGTTACCTCATCAAAGGATTTGCTCCTTCCTAACTTTAACAACAAATTCGCCAGGAATCAATATGTTGCTAATTAGCGAAGGACAGTCTCTCAAAAAACTATCAAACATATGCTAACTATCTGCTACTTAGTAGAACCTAATTCACCTCTCTCAAAGACCAAGTCAAGTCATTTTCAAGAGCTCATCATCTTTAACCATTTCGCGAATACTTAAATTATCAGTTAAAGCACGCACATATGTATCATCTAATTATTACCTGTATTTGATCGAACCTGTAATTTTTTTTTTCTAATGTAAGTCCAAACCAAATTTAACTGAGTGTTGTATTGAGCTTGATCAGGCTGTGACTAATATTAATATTTCTTGATATTTAAAAATTGTCAACTTAAATAACATAAAAAAAATCTTTAAAATTATTTCGTTATATAAGTAATTATTGTATTTTATATATATCTCTCTCCAACACATTAAATTCTTGAAAGCATCATTTTATTTTATTTTTTACGCAAGTTGAGAAGGTCATTTTCTATCGATCCTATAAATTAAAATTATATATGTGTACGACTGAACATAATTATTTTCACCATAAAAAAAATAAAAGGAGATTTTTTTTTTATTAATTAGATATATCCTGCAGATATTTTGGTTTTATTATTGGCTAATTGACTCTTAGAATTTTTGGCATTTTAATTTGTAGCTATCATTTATGAAAATATCTAATATTATGACTCCATGAAATTGCTTAGAAACATGAGGGGTGAGGGGTGAGCATGGTCGGTTAACCGGTCCATTAACCTCAGTCCATTAATCAGTTCATTAATATCGGTTTTTTGAAATTACAGTCTATTAACCAGTCCATTATCATCGGTTAACCAGTCCATCGGTTTCGGATTTTCGGTTCGGTTACCCAATATTTTTCGGTTAACCACTATAATTATAAATATATTCATAAATAAAATTAAAATATTCAAAATACTTAAAAATAAAAACTTTTTCACTATAATATAACATTATTATTGTTAAAATAAAAATATTTGGTGGATATAAGCAAATTTGTTTTTAAAAATTAATATTTAATACGTAAATATACTAACCGGTTCATAATCACTTTTAATTAGATAAATTATTATACTTACTAATAGCCAATTAAAAAAACTTAAAAACTTTAAAATAATTAGTATAATAAAAAAAAGTACATTATCACTTTTAATTAGGATAAATTGTTATAAATTATTAAAAAATTAATAAATTAACTAAAAATTCTGTTTCGGTTCGGTTAACCAGTCACATGAGTCAAAAATCATTAACCAGTCCATTAATATCGGTTTTTTCAAAACACTAACCATTAACCAGTCCATTACAATCGGTTAACCAGTCCATTAGTTCGGTTTCGAATTTTTTTTTCGGTTAACCGAGTCCATCGGTTTTTTTGCTCACCCCTAGGTGAGTCAACCACTGAAAGTCTTTGGCTTTATATGCTTTTATTCTAAGTGCTACTACTGCTAGTAATATTGTTAGTAGAAATAAATAGTGAAAAATGTTGGTTTTAGAATTGAAATTTAATAAAGATTGTGACTATAAATGATGTTGAGAAGGCAAACAATCAAAACACACAAAAACATAAACATGAAAAACAGGCCATTTCTTATCATATAATTGTTAAGTGTTTAATTTTGTATATTTAGACTTGAATTTTTTCTACTTTTATTTATTGATTTTTAGCCAATTTGTTTTTCATTCATTTTTGTGATTTTGACCATTACATGGTATAATTGATAAAAGGGAGCAATTTGTGGATAATTAGAATTAATTGGGAATAATTTTGGTGCAAAAAAGAGAAAAGCTAGAGAATTGTATCTTATAACTGCCTAAGGCCAAGAGAAAAATTGACAGTGCAGGGTATGCAAATCCGTCTCTTACCCTTATCTAAGGCTAGTCTCTTACCCTTATCCAAGACTAAGAGAAAGTCGAACAGTATAAAATTTCAGTAGCTTTTTCTAGTTGACTTTAATATGAGGAATATTAGCTTATATTTTAGTATTTGGAGAGTAGCAGCTTATAAAATGGCTTCTCTCTTCCACCTCACAAGGCTAAGGTACGTACATCTTTTTGAATTATAGACGGTTGGCTGTATAAATTTTAATCCATTTTTAAGAATTAAAAATTATAGTGCACATATAATAAATTTATGTGATTTTAATAAGTTCGTTATGTGTATTTTTAATATTTTAATTTATAGTGCATATGTACTAAATTTATGTGATTTTAATAGGTTCATTATGTATATTTTTATTTATTTATCTATAACTTCGTTATTTTTAATAATAAATTTAAATTAATTAGATAATTGATATTTATGGAGAAAATATAATAGAATAAGGACATTATGGCAGTTGAGATTTGGCCGATCGAGTCGGGATATAAAACAATCGGTTCCGTGAGGCTGGGTTCCTGCAAAAGAGTGCACCCAGTCATTCCGAACGTTAACACTTCGAAAGTTAAATCAGTAATTTATGCTTTCTATATGCCTATCTCCCCTTACAAAATTGATAAACATTATAAGCTATCAGAAAATTCGTAGTTCTTCGATGTAATTAATGTTTGTGCAGATAAATGAATTTGGCATAAATATTGTATACTTTTACCATAAAAATATACATTGAATAGTATAATTACCATGTCTTGTATGAAGTATGAAAAACATAGAGTATCAAACATATGCTGACTATTTGCCACTTAGTAGAACCTAATTCACATCCCTCGAAGACCAAGTCAAGTTATTTTCAAGAGGTCATCCATCTTGATACTTTTTCAATCCGAGTATTTTTAATTTTAAAAAAGGCTTAATACCTAAAAACCCCCTGTACTTGTATTTAATTTCATTTTTGATACTTATACTTTAATCATGTTTAATTCACCACGTGTACATCCAAAAACCATAACAAATTACCACCTAAAAATCAAAGCACATATCTGTTGGGAAAAATGACCCTTCTAATTAATGCGCAATAAATTAGGAGAAACTCACAAAACAAGAAATTATAGTGAAAAACTCCAAATCGGAGAAAAACCACTGCCGTTGTCAAAAGACAACCAAGAAAAATATTCAATATGTGGAAAATTGTTACAACCACATAATAACAAATACAATATTTTTCTTATACCCTCAACACAAGAAAACTACCCAGAGAGTATCCCAATAATTGTTGAACAAACCCTTAAACTCTTACTAATTTTCTTATGCTCACAAACAAACTCACCCTCCATGTTTGCTTGAATTTTGAGTATTACAATTGCAAAATAACAATGCGTATTTATAGGCATACTTCACCGCGTAAAGACAGCTAATTCATTAGCTGTCCACGCGGTCACTTTGCAATTTGCAATTGCAGCTGGCAACTTTGAAAAGTCAAAGTTGCCTCTTTTTTTTTTTAATTATTTTCTTACATTATCACCATTTGTGATTGTAACATGCGGGCAGCTGACGTGTTCCAGGGACCAGTTCATGGCTGACACGTGGCGTATTAAAAGGAAAAGGGTTGGAAAATTAACCTAAAGAGAAATTGAATTTTCCCTTTTGAGAATTACCCAATCTGAAAACGGCACCTCCAACCTCAAAATCGCAAACCTTTAATTGGAGATATCTCGTTCATCTTCTTATAATCTGTTCAATTCTTTATCATTGTTTGCAATGCGGATTGTGGCGAAGTGGCATTTTCATCACGGAGGGCGGTTGGTTGTTGATCATGAGCCAAGGTACGATGGGGGTTTATCGTAATGACATTAATTGTGTAACTGTAATTTATTTTGACAGAATTAGTAAGAAGTTAAGGTATGATAAGGTAGATGGGTATGCATGTGAAGTTAACAAAAATGGTTATTGGTATTTGATTAAAAATGATGAGGATTTAACAGAGTTATTTGGGAAGGTAAAAAATGGAGATGAGGTTAATGTTAATATTGTACACGTTAGTCCAGAAGCTAATTTCACTGACTGTGTAAATGACAGAGAAAGTGGTGGGGAGAATATGGTCCCCAATATGGGTAATGAGTTAAACTACGCTACTAGTGGGGTATGCGTGTCTGGAATAAAGTCGAAATCGAGAAAGGGTAAAGAAAAGGTATGTGATAGGGTTTTATTGGGCAAATCTGATAGAGGAAAGGAAGTAGGAAGAGGAAATGAGGGTGAGAGTGAGAGTGGAAGGGTACAACTACAGGGTATAGAGGGAGACGGTTCTGTAAGGAACTTAGATGCAAATTTAGGTTTAGAAGGTGTTGAAATTGTTTGGGAAAGCAGTGAGAGTGAAAAGAGTTTATATGATGAAGATAAAATATATTTGGACTCGATAGTGACATTAATGATGAGTTGAGAGAGGCTAAAGAAGAGTTGAGGTGTCAGAATTTTAATAAAAAAGAGAGAACTATTAGAAAATTTGATAATGTACCTTTAGGAGAAGCTGGAGCAAATCCTGGCTTTCATAATATTGGGGTAGACTAGGGAAATAAACATGCAGGTCAGCTGGATGGGGATGAAACATTCTTTGATAGTGATGAATTAGGTTCTGAGTGTAGTGAAGAGGAAAGGGAAGGTTCAGGTGAACCTATTTTGGCACTTAGGAAACAGAAAAGGAGGGTACATTATGACCCAAAATCTAAAGTTATTTTATTTGAAATTGATATGATTTTTGAGAATGTGTACCAATTTAGGAAGGCGGATGTAAAGTTTTATATCAATGATAAGACGAGAGTGAGAGTAGTTTGTATACAAGGTTGTGATGATATATTCATCTATAGAAAATAGGACCGGTGATTTCATCATTAAAATCTACTGGTCTTTTCACAAGTGCTATAGGTCGGATAGAAATAAATACTGTAACATAGCTTTCATTGTTAGAAAATATAAGGATATGATAGTTTCTCAGCCTACAATATATTTGTGACAAATGCAAGATTTCATATTAATCAGGAAAGAGGTGCATTCATGTGCTACAGTACTAGGGAAGAAAAAAGCATTAAGATAAAGGGTCGCTTTGCATGCAAAGGGCTTTCCGTTTTGATTGTTGGCTCAATTTTTACTTCATGTTTGTTCCAAATTGAAGTTCCTTTGGATAGAACCATTGCAGAATCAAAAGAAAAAGAAAATGTCTATTGCATTATTGAGGTCTGTCAAATAGTTTGTATATATTAAATCATGATGTTTTTTTTGCAGCACAAATGATGCCGTTTTGGAAGAGATAAAGAAAGATTACATGCTTCAACAAAATAAATAAAAAAAATGTGTAGAAAAAATAAAAATTAATAAAGACATTAATTTATTGTTGATATCAATAAGAGGGCAAAATTGAAAAATATATATTAAATATTGTCTTGATTTTATAAAATGATATTTTAGTTTTTTCAAAAAAGTGACAACTGACTCTCAATAGATTGGGTATTACTATTTTTCTCTTATTGAGATAATAATTGATTTTTCTTGATCTTATAAATAAAATAAAATACCCTTTCTCATTCACGTGTTAAAAAAAAAGATTAATAGAGTTATTGATATAGTGTTATAAGAATAAAATTGAACTAACGGGGATAAATTTTTCATAAAAATGTGACAATTTACATGAAACAGAGGAGCAATTTAATTTTCTGATTCTCTATTATCTACATCATTAATGCATATCCTCGTTAAAAGCTTTTACTATCATTTCACGATATAGTTTGGTTCAAGATTGGCAAACGGGTCTCGGCCGGATTATTTTTGAGCTCGACAGCCAAATTGTAGTGAATGCTATTAGGAATTGTGATGCTGGTGTAGGAGACAACATCTTTCTTAGCTCCATTCAGCAGATTTTGTCCACATGAATATAATTAATACACAATCCTCTTAAACGATAGAAGCAAGTAAATTTCAGTATTTATAATAAGTTCTTTATTCGTATACATATAAAGTTTTCATATATAAATCATAGTGTAACAATAACGACTGGAATTATGTATTAATTTCAGTCCTATATTATAACTGAGGCATTCAATTTTATTTAGAAAAAAGCTTGTACACACATAGACACGACAACTACTACTTATAAAAAAGATAAAAATCCTCAAAACAGTACTAGTGATCGAGAATTTCAATTATTTGTAGATTTCATTATGCGTAACAAGGTGCGAAATTAAAAGATAATTTTATGTTATTTTATACATAGAAACCTTTAAAATTAGTATAAGATTTTGAGTTCAAACTCTTATAAGCTGTCATATACACCTTTAAGGGGTGGTGGAGCGACAGCCACGTGAGTATGTTGGGCAATGCGTCTCTCCAGGAACATTGTAATGATTGCCTCGTTTAGGAAGAGTCTTCCTAGGATTGCCACTTATAGTCTTCGTCGGACTGGTACCTGTACATAGACAGCATTAATAATCGATTCAAACATGCATGTTAAATACTATATTATTAATATAATTGATATTTTATACATACAAAAAATTAATTACTTTTACGAGATAAATGATAAGTCTAGTGACCGTGAGTGAAATTAATTTAAATATAGCATTTGTTGAACTTATCAATCCGGCAAGAGTCGTCGTCGGATTCCGGTCAACATGACTTTTGTGCAATAATGTTAAAAGTTCAGTGACATTTAAGTAAGAAAAAAAAAGTCGGTTACTTTTGCACGAAAAGTGATAAGTTGAGTGACCATGGGTGAAATCAACCCATTGATATTTGATACATACAAAACTTTAGTTCTCGATTAACTAATCAAACACACATATTGGGGACAGTTGAATTTGTTTGCACCATAAAATTAATTCTAGTTATGGGAAATGCAAGTGCTATATAGATTTATTACCTGCTAAATGTCTAGCTGCAGTGAGAGATGGAGAGAAGAGAAGGGTAGCTAAGAGAATGAGTATTATGAGAAAGGACTTCATGTTGATGATTTGTGTTTAGTGTTTGCAAATTCATTTCCCTCATTGCTCTTATTTATAGTCATTATCATAAGGGTATGTATTTTAATGTTTAAGTATATCTATTTAGTCGTAAATATGGAGCCAAAGACTTAGTGGTTGACTCAGCACAAATCAATCCAAGTAGCCAATGCTTTCGTATAAGATATTGTTGATTTTTCATAGATATTCGTATTATTCTCTTCTAAATCATGTTAAGTTTTATGGCTGATCTACAAGTTTATATGATTTTAATCAATTTATCATGTATATTTTTATTTATTTATTTATAGTCTTGTTATTTTTTAAATTTACTAATTTTTCTAAGGGAAAAAAGAGATGCTAATTGCGTGTGACTTGGTCAGCCATGTACATTGTGTCGTAAATTGTAATCAATGGGAAGAATGGTTTGTTGAAGTTGACATTCTAACCCACGAATTACTATGTATTTCCAATAATCCCCACTGCGGCCCACTCTCTCTGTTTTTTTAGTAGAATAATTGTGTGATTGTATTGATTATCAATTTTCAGCAATTTTATTTTTATTGCAATTAAATGATAGTTGATGTTCTGGTTATAAATTAATTATTTTTAATTAATGTATTGTTAAATTAAAAATTAAGTGATTATGAATGTAATTAATCTCTTGTTCTCGTATTTTTATATTGCAAGATGATCTTCTCATGATGTTATAATAATATTCAATTTCAATGCATATTGCATATTGGGGATAATTGAATTTGTTATAATCATTCCATAAAATTATACATTGAATAGTATAATTACCATGTCTTGTATGCAGTATGATAGAACGAATCACAGCTTTGGGACAAGACTCGATCGAATTTGAATTGTAGGAGCACAAATAATTAATTCCATCCACAAAGTCATGATGCTCATAAATGACGGAAGACGATGTTTTAAGTAGACACATTGGACATGAGGCTACACTTAACTAATTGCTACTTTAATTCATAGTAGTGTTACCTCAGCAAAGGATTTGCTCCTTCCTAACTTTAACAACAAATTCGCCAGGAATCAATTTAATTGTTGCTAATTAAAGCATGCACATATGTATCATTTAGTCGTAGACTCTATTTGATCGAACCTATAAATTTTATTTTTCTAATGTAAGTCCAAGCCAAATTAAACTGAGTGTGTATTGAGCTTGGTTGTGACTAATATTAATATTTCTTGATATTTAAAAATGGTCAACTTAAATAAAATAAAAAAATCTTTAAAATCATTCCGTTATATATATAGGGATGATCACGGGGCGGGGATTCCCCGTTCCCCGCGGGGACCCGACCCGAACGGGGCGGGGAATCCCCGAATTTTTCCCCCGCGGGGGCGGGGGCGGGGAGAAAAAAATCCCCGCCCTTGAATTCGGGGCGGGGACGGGGAAAGGGGTCCCCGCCCCGCGGGGATCCCCGCCCCGAAAAAAAAAATATTTTATAATATATATATATATATATATATATATATATATATATATATATATATATATAATTCTTTTAAATTAATATTTATTAGTGTTTAAATTATTCAAGTAATATTATTAATATTTGAATTGTATGAAATATTTAAAAATATTTGTATTTTAATTATATGAAATATTTAAAAATATTTGTATTTAAATTGTATGAGATATTTTTAATTTTAAATCATCAATTATTAAATTTTACAAGATAAATACTGTAAAATATTTTTTATTCGGGTCGAAAATTTCTATCGATATTGAAATTTTTCATTAAAATTATGTAATTTTATTGGAGAATAGGGATCCCCGCGGGGGACGGGGATCCCCGCGGGGCGGGGACGGGGGACATTTTTTCCCCGCTTCCCTAACGGGGAATCCCCGTCCCCGTCCCCGCCCCTACGCGGGGCAGTGAGTGGGGAGCCACTCCCCGCCCCCGCCCCGCCCCGTGATCATCCCTATATATATATAAGTAATTATTATATTTTATATATATCTCTGTCCAACACATTAAATTCTTGAAAGCATCATTTTATTTTTTTTATGCAAGTTGAGAAGGACATTTTCTATATATCAATCTAACAAATTAAAATTATATATATGTACGACTGAACATAATTATTTTCACCATTAAAAAAAAATAAAAGGAGATTTTTTTTAATTAATTAGATATATCGTGTAGATATTTTGGTTTTATTATTGGCTAATTGACTCTAAGAATTTTTGGCATTTTAATTTGTAGCTGAAAATATCGAATATTATGACTCCATGAAATTGCTTAGAAACATGAGGGGTGAGTGAATGTCTTCGGCTTTATATGCTTTTATTCTACGTGCTACTACTGCTAGTAATATTATTAGTAGAAATAAATAGTGAAAAATGTTGGTTTTAGAATTGAAATTTAATAAAGATTGTGACTATAAATGATGTTGAGAAGGCAAAAAATCAAAACACACAAAAACATAAACATGAAAAACCGGCCATTTCTTATCATATAATTGTTAATTGTTTAATTTTGTATATTTAGACTTGAATTTTTTCTACTTTTATGTATTGATTTTTGGCCAATTTGTTTTTCACTCATTTTTGTGATTTTGACCATTACATTGTATAATTGATAAAAGGGAGCAATTTGTGGATAATTAGAATTAATTTGGAATAGCTAAGAAAATTTGGAATAATTTTGGTGCAAAAAAGAGAAAAGCTGGAGAATTGTGTCTTATATCTGCCCAAGGCTAAGAGGAAAGTTGACAGTGCAAGGTAAGCAGATCCGTCTCTTACCCTTGTCCAAGATTAAGTAGCTTTTTCTAGTTGACTTTAATATGAGGAATATTAGCTAATATTTAAGTATTTGGAGAGTAGTAGCTTATAAAATGGCTTCTCTCTTCCACCTCACAAGGCTAAGGTACGTACGTACATCTTTTTGAATTATAGACGGTTGGCTGTATAAATTTTAATCCATTTTTAAGAATTAAAAATTATAGTGCATATATATATAATAAATTTATGTGATTTTAATCAGTTCGTTATGTGTATTTTTAATATTTTAATTTATAGTGCATATGTACTAAATTTATGTGATTTTAATAGGTTCATTATGTATATTTTTATTTATTTATCTATAACTTCGTTATTTTTAATAATAAATTTAAATTAATTAGATAATTGATATTTATGGAGAAAATATAATAGAATAAGGACATTATGGCAGTTGAGATTTGGCCGATCGAGTCGGGATATAAAACAATCGGTTCCGTGAGGCAGGGTTCCTGCAAAAAAGTGCACCCAGTCATTCCGAACGTTAACACTTCGAAAGTTAAATCAGTAATTTATGCTTTCTATATGCCTATCTCCCCTTACAAAATTGATAAACATTATAAGCTCTCAGAAAATTCGTAGTTCTTCGATGTAATTAATGTTTGTGCAGATAAATGAATTTGGCATAAATATTGTATACTTTTACCATAAAAATATACATTGAATAGTATAATTACCATGTCTTGTATGCAGTATGAAAAACATAGAGTATCAAACATATGCTGACTATTTGCCACTTAGTAGAACCTAATTCACATCTCTCGAAGACCAAGTCAAGTTATTTTCAAGAGGTCATCCATCTTGATACTTTTTCAATCCGAGTATTTTTAATTTTAAAAAAGGCTTAATACCTAAAAATCCCCCTGTGCTTGTATTTAATTTCATTTTTGATACTTGTACTTTAATCATGTTTAATTCATCACCTGTACGTCCAAAAACCATAACAAATTACCACCTAAAAGTCAAAGCACATATCACCATTTGTGATTGTAACATACGGGCAGCTGACGTGTTTCAGGGACCAGTTCATGGCTGACACGTGGCTCATTAAAAGGAAAAGGTTGGAAAATTAACCTAAAGAGAAATTGAATTTTCCCTTTTGAGAATTAACCAATCTGAAAACGGTAACCTCCAACCTCAAAATCGCAAACCTTTAATTGGAGATATCTCGTTCATCTTCTTATAATCTGTTCAATTCTTTATCATTGTTTGCAATGCGGATTGTGGCGAAGTGGCATTTTCATCACGAGGTGCATTAATGTGCTACAGTACTAGGGAAGAAAAAAGCATTAGGATAAAGGGTCGCTTTGCATGCAATGTCAAAGGGCTTTCAGTTTTGATTGTTGGCTCAATTTTTACTTCATGTTTGTTCCAAATTGAAGTTCCTTTGGATAGAATCATTGCAGAATCAAAAGAAAAAGAAAATGTCTATTGCATTATTGAGGTCTGTCAAATAGTTTGTATATATTAAATCATGATGTCTTTTTTGCAGCACAAATGATGCCGTTTTGGAAGAGATGAAGAAAGATTACATGCTTGAACAAGATGGAAAGGGGTCTGTGAGAACCTAAACTTCTCTTAATTGATGGTCAAATTACCAAGAGAGAATTTTCAATACAATTTGGCCAACAGTCAATAATTTGGTGGATGCATTTGCAATGAAGATAGCTCCCAACATTTGCCACTATAAATTGGTTGGGCTTGGCTTCAGTTTTTTGTTATAGACGATAAACTTAAATGGGACTTCAGTGATCTTTAATTAACTTGGAGCACATTTCAAATCTTTTTGGAATTTGAAATGCTGTGTTAGCTCAGTACTGTACCACATTTGTAAGTTTGAATGAAAATAAAGAAAAAAAAAATGTGTAGAAAAAATAAAAATTAATAAAGACATTAATTTATTGTTGGTATTAATAAGAGGGCAAAATTGAAATATATATAATAAATATTGTCTTGATTTTATAATATGATATTTTAGTTTTTTCAAAAAAGTGACAGCGACCTCTGAATAGGTTGAGTATCACTATTTTTCTCTTTTTACAAGTATTAAGATAATAATTGATTTTTCTTGATCTTATAAATAGAATAAAATACCCTTTCTCAGTAAAGTGTTAAAAAAAAAGATTAATAGAGATATTGATATAGTGTTATAAGAATAAAATTGAATTAAAGGGGATAAATTTTTCATAAAAATGTGACAATTTACATGAAACAGAGGAGCAATTTAATTTTGTGATTCTCTATTATCTACATCATTAATGCATATCCTCGTTAAAAGCTTTTATCATTTCACGATATAAATTGGTTCAAGATTGGCAAACGGGTCTCGGCCGATTTATTCTTGAGCTCGACAGCCTAATTGTAGTGCATGCTATTAAGAATTTTGATGCTGGTGTAGGAGACAACATCCTTCTTAGCTCCATTCAGCAGATTTTGTCCACATGAAAATAATTAATACACAATCCTCTTAAACGATAGAAGCAAGTAACAATCCACACCACATTTTTCATATATAAATCATAGTGTAACAATCAACGATCGTATATTCACTGGAATTATATATTAATTTCAGTCCTATATTATAATTGAGGCATTCAATTTTATTTAGAAAAAAGCTTGTACACATATAGACACGACAAACTACACTTATAAAAAAGATACAAATCCTCAAAACAGTACTGGTGATTGAGAATTTCAATTATTTGTAGATTTCATTATGCACAACAAGGTGAGAAATTAAAAGATAACTTTATGTTATTTTATACATAGAAACCTTTAAAATAAGTATAAGATTTTGAGTTCAAACTCTTATAAGCTGTCATATACACCTTTAAGGGGTGGTGGAGCTAGTGACAACCATGTGTGTATGTTGAACATTTAGGTGCAGGTGGAGAACCCTTGTGTCCAGGAATGTAATAATGGTTTTGACGTTTAGGTAGAGTCTTGTTCCGATTGCCACTTATAGTCACCGGACTGGTACCTGTACATATACAGCATTAATAATCGATTCAAACATGCATGTTAAATACTATATTATTAATATATATAATTGATAATTTGTACATACAAAACATTGATTCTTGATTAACTAATGAAACACACATATTGGGGATAATTGAATTTGTTTACACCATAAAATTAATTCTACTTATGGAAATGCAAGTGCTATATAGATTTATTACCTGCTAAATGTCTAGCTGCAGTGAGAGATGGAGAGAAGAGAAGGGTAGCTAAGAGAATGAGTATTATGAGAAAGGACTTCATGTTGATGATTTGCGTTTAGTGTTTGCAAATTCATTTCCCTCATTGCTCTTATTTATAGTGATTATCATAAGGGTATGTATTTTAATGTTTAAGAGCAATAATTGTATATGTATGTAGCGGTAAATATGGAGCCAAAGACTTAGAGGTTGACTCAGCACAAATCAATCCAAGTAGCCAACGCTTTCAATCAAATCTAAAGATATGTAGTATAAGATATTGTTGATTTTGACAGATATTCGTATTATTCTCTTTTAAACCATGTTAAGTTTCATGCCTAATTTACAAGTTTATGTGATTGTAATCGATTTATTATGTGTATTTTTATTTATTTATAGTCTCGTTATTTTTAATAATAAAACTGAGTTAATTAGGTAATAATGATGATAATTTTAACTTAAAATATAATTATTTTTTAAATTTACAAAGTTTTCTGATGGCAAAAAGAGATGCTAATTGCGTGTGACTTGGTCAGCCATGTACACTGTGTCGTAAATTGTAATCAATGGGAAGAATTGTTTGT
Source organism: Excoecaria cochinchinensis (assembly GCA_947683425.1). Taxonomy (NCBI): domain Eukaryota; kingdom Viridiplantae; phylum Streptophyta; class Magnoliopsida; order Malpighiales; family Euphorbiaceae; genus Excoecaria; species Excoecaria cochinchinensis. Next base: position 3,087,298 of record CANTUQ010000187.1, read on the forward strand.
TGAAGTTGACATTCTAACCTACGAATTACGATGAAAATAACGAATATTATGACTCCATGAAATTGCTCAGAAACATGAGGAGTGACTCAACCACTGAAAGTCTTTGGCTTTATATGCTTTTATTCTACTCGGTACTACTGCTATTAATATTATTATTTGATATAAATAGTGAAAAATGTTGGTTTTAGAATTGAAATTTAATAAAGTTTATGACTATAAATGATGGTTGAGAAGGCAAACAATCATAACACACAAAAACATAAACATGAAGGACTGACCATTTCTTATTATATAATTGTTAAATGTTTAATTTTGCATATTTAGACTAGAAATTTTTTCGACTTTTATGTATTTATTTTTAGTTAATTTGGAAAATTTTCACTCGTTTTTGTGATTTTAACCATTAAATGGTATAATTGACAGAAATGGAGCAATTTGTGGACAATTAGAATTAATTTGGAATAGGTAAGGAAATTTGGAATAATTTTGGTGTAAAGAGAGAAAAGCTGGATAATTGTATCTTAACGTTGTTAAAGGGTAAGAGGGGAGTTGACAGTGCAGGGTATGCAGATTCGCCTCTTAACGTTGCCCAAGGCTAAGAGAAAGTCAGAACAACATGGAATTTCCAGCTTTATTTTGCACATGAGTTAACCTAGCCGTCATAAAAGTTCCGACTGACTTTAATTTGAGGGATATTAGCCTATATTTTAGGGACTGAAAAGTAATAGTTTTAGAAAGTTTAATTTGTATTAAATATTTTTATTTTATTTTTCTTATTTGGATAGAATTAAAACTATCTTCCTAAACTTTAGGATTTCCTTTTGTTGAGGGGGGAATAAAGTGATTTACGGATTGACTTCTGCATCTTCCTCTGTTCATCTAAGGCTGTAATAGGAGTTTTTCTTTTTAGCTTACAATTTTTACTTTTTTTTTTCTAGCCATGAGTGGCTAAACACTTTAATTAACGAGTTAATTAAATAACATAATTCAACCATTTACTATGAGATTGTTAATTTTATATATTATTCATGTTGTTTACTGTTATTTGGTTTGTGATTAATTAAGTGCCATTGTTAATTAAATTAAATAACATATAACTAATTAAAAATATCAAATTCATAATTGTTTGGTAGATTCAATAATAAGTGGTAATTAGTGTAACAATACTGAAAAAAGTGGTTATATTAACTGAATTCATGATTTGGTTTAAATCAATCTCTCTAGTAGGTTGGTTGGCTTAGGTTGAGTATTTCTATTTTCTAAAACTGTCAATTAAACTATTTTTTTTGCTTGTGAAGGGTTATTTGTTGGTCAAAGATTAATTATAGTTTTACTTAGTTAACTTATTAATACATAAACATTGATCGAGAGCGTATTTGCAATTTAGTAATTATTTTTGGTTAGAAAACTTTAGTAATTATTTTTGGTGGATACACACATCCGCAGCTTTCCCGACTCCTTCTTCACCAGAACCATATTGGCTAGCCATTTGGGATAGTCTACCTCTCGGATGGTTCCGATCTTAAGTAGTCTATTCACCTCTTCGGAAATGAACTTCCTCCGGTCGGGTGCATGCCTCCTAAGTTTTTGTCGGACCAGGGGATGATTTGGGTCCACATTTAACTTGTGGGTGATCACCTTGGGGTCTATGCCAGGATGTCCTCTGGTTTCCAGGCGAAAGTCGCTGGATTTATTGTCAAGACCTACATGATGGCTTCTTCTGTCTCCTTGTCCATGCTGGTCCCAACTTGAATGTTTTTTCCTTTGGCGAGCGCCCTTGTCTTTGTCTCCTCGGCAGGGTCCATCCTGGGCCTCTCTGCTTGTTCTGGCTGCTCCAGGCCGGGCTCTACAATCATTGCCTCTCGCTGTTGCTTTATTATGGTGATGTAGGCCTCTCAGGATGCCTTTTGGTCGCCTCTCAAGATGGCGAAACCCCCTCTGGTCGGGATCTTCATCACCATGTACCGGATGGAGGTAACGGCTCCGGTCTGCAAGAGCAGTGGCCTGCCAAAGATGGCATTATAGGCAAACGTCATGTCAATAACCATAAAAATTACCTTGCATGCATGAGCGATCGCCTCTTGGCCTAGTTCGACGAAGAGCTCTACCGATCCCACTACCGGGATAGTAGCGTTGCCAAGTCCAGTTAGCGGTGTAGCGTTCGGCTTTAACTCCCCGATCGGGAGTCCCATTGCTCGATTTTGACATTGAAATTATTGATCCGAGCTCTTACAACGAGAGCGTCCTCATGCGAAAACATGACGTCCCGGGCGTCTTCGCTGGATATGGTGACAGAGGCAGGCTGCTCGGCCTGGTGGGAGAGGTAGACACCTTTCCCCTTTCTCTTTCTAGAGAGATCCTCTCCGTAAGACGACCATCCGGTGATCACGTTTATCACCCCGGCATAAGGCATGCTCGGGTCTGCGTTTCTCGGGTTCCTGCGCTCATCATCATCTGAGTTAGGATCGTCTCTGCGAGGCTTCGGCTGTCTACAGGGATCATCCCCTCTAGTCGGGTCTATAAACTTTTTGAGGGACCCACGACATATTAGCCTTTCGATTTCCTTTTTCAGCGAGGTGCACTTGTCGGTCAAATGACCAACGTCTTTGTGAAACTCGCAATACTTGCTAGGGTCCCTCCTAGCCCTGCTCCTTTCGGACAACTTCCTTGGCCAGTTAACTTGGGGATGTTTTTCTTTTATCCACATCAGCACTGTGGACGGAGCGGCGTTGAGGGTGGTGAAGGTTCTTTTGGGCTGATCGTCTGAGCGCCTAGGTCGATCTCGCCCTGACTTCTTTCTTTTACCTGACCTTCTTGAACCAGCCCCTTCATCTGGGCTTCTTGTTGTCCAGTCGGAGGCGGAAGCTCTACTGAATGAGCGGCCATCCGGGTGCTGTAGCCGATCCATCACGTTGGTCCTTCTTTCCCTATCCGGGTGCTGTAGCCGATCCATCACGTTGGTCCTTCTTTTGTTGTTAGAGATTCAAATAACGGACGGTCAGTGATGCCCCCAGCTACGGCATTGGTCGCCATTTCTACACTGAAACTTCTTACTTCAGACATTGTGGGCTGAAACCTATCGATGTAGTCTAATAGATTTTCATCGGTTCTTTGGTAAAGGTTACACAGGTCGTTCATCGTCTTTGGTGCGCGCGTTGGTAAAGGTTACACAGGTCGTTCATCGTCTTTGGTGCGCGCATTGCACGATAAACCTCGTGGTGAACAACTCCTTTAATTGTCTGAAGGAGGTGATCGATCCCTGGGGCAGCTCGTGGAACCAAGTCAAAGCATCTCCTCCCAAGATAGTGGTAAAAATCCTGCAGGTTACCCTCTCGTCGTAGGTGTATACCTGCACCTTGCTTAGATATTCCGCTAGATGGGTGGTAAGATCAGTCTTACCAGTGTACCTGTCCATGAACACATCTCTCCACCTGAGAGGCAGCTCGCAGTCAGTGATCTCTGTGCAAAACGGGGAAGCGGTGTTCCCACATGTATTCCCCTCGAAACCGCCTTTTTTGGAGGTAAGAAAGCCGAGTTGTTTGAGCTTCTACTTGAGCCACTGGTCTTCTTTGCTCAAGGTCGTGGCAGTGGGCTCGCCTTTATGCTTTCTAGAATGGCTACGACTTAGGGTGCAAATGTAGGATAAATCATCCCATATAGAGGGGGTGACTGATCTGCTGGTGTAGGGGGAGTCCCTGTTCGCAGAGATCAATTGCTTGCCCTTAGCGTACCTTCCCGGGGTTTTAACTGCACCCCCTCAATTTTCCTGGGATCGCTGCTCGTTGATGACGATTCCTCTATTTCTCCTTCTTCTGAAGTCTTCGTCCATGGGATAGTCCTCATGAACTCTTTCAGAAGTTTCCGGCATTTTGCCCTTTTTGAGTGTCTGGACAATGCTCTTGGTAAAATCGCTGAGGATAGTACGCATATCTCTAATGGTGATGGAGGTATCTTCGGATTGCCTCAGAGTGGCATCATCGAAGGCGGGAAGGAGGTTGGTCCTTGTTGGGGACCTGATGGGCTCCCTTCGCGAGGTGCCTGATCTGGCACGAGTGTTTCCGTTGTGATCAATATCCATGGGGGTTGTGTTCTCATTGGATCGTGAATTCGCCATTCCTCTCAACGAAAGCACCAAATGATAAAGCTTAAAATGTCTTTATCTGAAGAGGAGAGGTAGAACCGATCGGATGAGAAGAACCCTGCAAGAAAGAGTGCCTGGTCGAACCAAGCGTAAACACTCCAAAACTTAAGTTAGTAGCTTAGAGAGAGAAAGTGCTTTTTAGAGATAGAATGCTAGAAATTCAATACCTGAAACCATCGTTGGCTGGACTATTTATATGAGATGGTTGAGGGGCACTCAAGTGCCTAGAGAGTGATTACTGGCAGTTAGAGTAGGTTTTCGGCGAATTGACAGAGAGCAGGTGGAAGGCATGGACGCTGCCTTGTGTCAGACGAATGATAGGACTGGCGGTCATATCATCCGATTGGGCGTGTGCGCTGCCTAGGAGCTCGTGCCTACTACTCTTTGTTGTTGGGCTGGAGCCTCGCCAGTTTATTGGGCCGACTAGATGTGACTTGGTGCAAATGATATTTGTTGGGTTATCAGTAATTATAAAACAAAAATAGATGAATTAATTAAGTTGTATGTATGTACGCAGGTAGAGGCCCAATTCCTTGTGGCCCTAAGTCTAACCAACCATATCGAAATTGCATTCCTCCCAAGAAAGGAAAAGGAAAGAAATGTAATCCATATGAGCGTAATTGTCATTTGATAAATCCTTAAAGAAGAAGATGGATCTCTTTGGGTTCCATACTCCTGCAGTGGAAAGAGTTTGTTGTATTAATAATTACATTGCAAAATATATATTTTTTAGGTATTCATTTTGAGTTATGTAAGTCATCAAGTGCTTTTGTTTGTGTTTTCTGCTTTGAATTGTGTAAATTCATAACGTTTCCACTTTTTATTTTGAGCTATATATAATATGTAGAGTCTAACTCTACAATGAAGATAGCTCCTTGGGCTTGGCCTCAATTTTTTGTTATAGACGCTACACTTAAATGGGACTTCAGTGATCTTTTAATTAACTTGGAGCACATTTCAAATCTTTTTGGAATTTGAAATTCTGTGTTAGCTCAGTACTGTATCACATTTGTAAATTTGAATGAAAATTAAAAAAAAATGTGTAGAAAAAATAAAAATTACTTAAAGACATTAATTTATTGTTGATATCAATAAGAGGGCAAAATTGAAATATATATAATAAATATTGTATTGATTTTATAAAATGATATTTTAGTTTTTTCAAAAAAGTGACAACTGACTCTCAATAGACCGAATATCACTATTTTTCTCTTTTACAAGTATTAAGATAATAATTAATTTTTCTTGATCTTATAAATAGAAAAAAATACCCTTTCTTATTAATGTGTAAAAAAAAAAAGATTAATAGAGATATTGATATAGGATCTGTTTGGCATTGCTTTTGGAAGACCAAAAAGCTGATTATGAGATAAAAATAAGTGTTTGGTAAATACTGATTTTAGAAAAAAATTTTCTGAAAAGTGAAAAAACCTCCTATTAGAAAAAGATAGAAATTGAAGTTTTTTAGAAAATCTGATTTTCAGCTTTTAAGGGTAGCAAATTTAATATTATTTTTAGACAAAAATATCCTTTATTTTTTTTTCATAATAACAATTATATCTAATATATTTTTTTTTGCTCTTTATTTTATTCTACCACGCAAATTATCTGACGTTAAAAATAATTATGTTATTTTTTTTCTCTTCTCTTTTTTTTATCATACAAAATAATATATATGATTAATTAAGAAAATAATATATATATATATTTTTAATTTTTTTATGTTATATTTATTTTTATTTTTTTATTTTAAAAAGCCATTTTTAATCATTTATTTACCAAACAGTTAACAATAATTTTTAATTTTATAAGTCATTTTGAATTTTATTTACCAAACAGTCATTTACTTTTCGACATACGGCTTTTTAGAATTCAATTTTTTTCAATTAAAAAAACTGTTTTCATAATTTTTGCCAAACTGAGCCATAGTGTTATAAGAATAAAATTGAATTAACGGGATAAATTTTTCTTAAAAACGTGACAATTTACATGAAACAGAGGAGCAATTTAATTTTGTGATTCTCTATTATCTACATCATTAATGCATATCCTCGTTAAAAGCTTTTATCATTTCACGATATAAATTGGTTCAAGATTGGCAAACGGGTCTCGGCCGATTTATTCTTGAGCTCGACAGCCTAATTGTAGTGCATGCTATTAAGAATTTTGATGCTGGTGTAGGAGACAACATCCTTCTGATCCATTCAGCAGATTTTGTCCACATGAATATAATTAATACACAATCCTCTTAAACGATAGAAGTAAGTAACAATCCACGCCACATTTTTCTAGTTTGCATTTATAAATTTCAGTATTTATAACAAGTACTTTATTCGTATACATATAAAGTTTTCATATATAAATCATAGTGTAACAATCAACGACTGGAATTATATATTAATTTCAGTCCTATATTACACACGTATAGATACAACAACTACTACTAAAAAAGAAGTTACAAATCCTCAAAACAGTACTAGTGATTGAGAATTTCAATTATCTGTAGATTTCATTATATATAACAAGGTGCGAAATTAAAAGATAATTTTATATTATTTTATACATAGAAACCTTTTAAATTATAAGATTTTCGAGTTCATTCAAACTCTTATAAGCTATCATATACACCTTTAAGGAGCGGTGGGGAGACAACCACGTCCATATGTTCCACAATTAGGTGAAGGTGGATGCGTCTTTCCAGGAACATTGTAATGATTGCCTCGTTTAGGAAAAGTCTTCCTAGGATTGGTACTTATAGTCTTCGTCGGACTGGTACCTGTACATATACAGCATTAATAATCGATTCAAACATGCATGTTAAATACTACTCCTTCCGTTTCTAAATACTAGTCACTTTTGTTGTTTTCACAACAATTAAGAAATATTAATTAATTTTGAATTTAAAAAAAAATTGAGTGATTCAATGCAAAAAAATGAATCTAATTGGTCAATTTTTATTGAAAATTAAAATTCAATTGGAAAGAGAAAATTAAATTGTATTGAAAATCTAAAAATGACAGATAAATGAAATTTGGATTTTTATCAAAAGTGACAGATATTAAGGAACGGAGGGAGTATATTATTAATATAATTGATATTTGATACATACAAAACTTTAGTTCTTGATTAACTAATCAAACACACATATTGGGGACAGTTGAATTTGTTTGCACCATAAAATTAATTCTACTTATGGAAATGGAAGTGCTATATAGATTTATTACCTGCTAAATGTCTAGCTGCAGTGAGAGATGGAGAGAAGAGAAGGGTAGCTAAGAGAATGAGTATTATGAGAAAGGACTTCATGTTGATGATTTGTGTTTAATGTTTGCAAATTCATTTCCCTCATCGCTCTTATTTATAGTCATTAATATTATCATAAGGGTATGTATTTTAATGTTTAAGAGCAATAATTCTACATGTATGGAGTCGCAAATATGGAGCCAAAGACTTCGAGGTTGACTCAGCACAAATCAATCCAAGTAGCCAATGCTTTCGTATAAGATACTGTTGATTTTTCATAGATATGTGTATTATTCTCTTTTAAATCATGTTAAGTTTCATGATTGAACTATAAATTTATGTGATTTTAATCAGTTTATTATGTATATTTTTATTTATTTATAGTCTCGTTATTTTTAATAATAAAATTGAGTTAATTAGGTAATAATGATGATAATTTTAACTTAAAATATGATTATTTTTTAAATTTTCTAAGTTTTCTAAGGGAAAAAAGAGGTGCTAATTGCGTGTGACTTGGTCAGCCATGTACAGTGTGTCGTAAATTGTAATCAATGGGAAGAACTTTTTGTTGAAGTTGACATTCTAACCTACGAATTACGATGTATTTCCAATAATCCACTCTCTCTATTTTTTAAGTAGAATAAAGTAATTGTGTGATTGTATTGATTATCAATTTTCAGCAATTTTATTTTTATTGCAATTAAATGATAATAGTTGATGATCTGGTTATAAATTAATTATTTTTAATTAATGTATTGTTAAATTAAAAATTAAGAGATTATTAGTGTAATTAATCTATTGTTCACGTATTTTTATATTGGGGATAATTGAATTTGTTATAATCATTCCATAAAAATATACATTGAATAGTATAATTACCATGTCTTGTATGGAGCATGAAAAACATAATGTTTGCGTAATAAGCAAAGAACGAATCGCAGCTTTGGGACAAGACTCGATCTAATTTGAATTGTAGGAGCACAAATAATTAATTCCATCCACAAAGTCATGATGCTCATAAATGACGGAAAACGATGTTTTAAGTAGATACATATTGGACATGAGGCTACACTTTACTTAACTAATTACCTCAGCAAGGGATTTGCTCCTTGTTAACTTTTAACAACAAATTTGCCAGGAATCGATTTGTTGCTAATTAGCGAAGGACAGTTCGTAAAGTGTCAAACATATATGCTAACTATTTGCCACTTAGTAGAACCTAATTCACATCTCTCAAAGACCAAGTCAAGTCATTTTCAAGAGGTCATCTATCTTTAACCATTTCGATAATACATACTTAAAACGGCTAGTTAAAGCACGCATATATGTATCATATAGTCATAAACTGTATTTGATCGAACCTATAATTTTTTTTTTTTTTAATGTAAGTCCAAACCAAATTGAACTGAGTGTGTATTAAGTTTGGATCAGACTGTGACTAATATTAATATTTCTTGATATTTAAAAATTGCCAACTTAAATAAAATAAAAAAAAAATCTTTAAAATCATCCCGTTATATAAGTAATTATTATATTTTATATATATCTCTGTCCAACACATTAAATTCTTGAAAGCATCATTTTATTTTTTTTATGCAAGTTGAGAAGGTCATTTTATTTTATTTTTTATTAATTAGATATATCGTGTAGATATTTTGGTTTTATTATTGGCTAATTGACTCTAAGAATTTTTGGCATTTTAATTTGTAGCTATCATTTATGAAAATATCGAATATTATGACTCCATGAAATTGCTTAGAAACATGAGGGGTGAGTCAACCACTGAATGTCTTCAGCTTTATATGCTTTTATTCTACGTGCTACTACTGCTAGTAATATTATTAGTAGAAATAAATAGTGAAAATTTTGGTTTTAGAATCAGTGGCGAAGCCAGGATTTGCAATTAAGGGGGGCAAAAATATAAGTCAGACTTAAAAGAAAAAAAATATAACATACATACTATAAATAAATTGTTAAATAAAGAAAAATATTCATTAACATATTTAAAAAAAATTACAATTGTTGTCTTCGAGTTTTCATACTCTGATAGCGATACATAATAACTTCATTATCAATAGCATTAAATACATCTTTTTCAATATAAGTGATCAAACAATCAGTCATCCATTGATCTCCTATTTTGTTACGTAATCGATTCTTCACAAATTTCATAGCAGAAAATGCTCTTTCAACTGTTGCAGTCGCAACGGGTAGAATAAGTGATAAAGTAATGAGTTTATAAACCAAAAGATATAAAATATCCTTTTTTGTTTGCACCATTTGTTCAGCAAGATCACCAATTCCTGTAATATTTGAAAACTCACTACTATACCTCATGTCAATGATATATGTTTCCAATTGATTTTCAAGAATCATGAGCTGGATAGTAGAAAAATCAATAAGATAAAATTGAGCAACACGGAGTAACTTGCCTTTGTCATATGCAAAGAATGAATTTGCTGGACTTAAACATGCAAAACATAAAAGCAACTATGTATTCACCTCATTAAACCTATTATCAAGCTCTTGAAGTTGCATATCTATAGCAGCACAAAATAACTCGACCTTAAAATGATGGAAGTTTGTCACTTTATCAACATTACGTCGAGACCTCCCCCGAGCAACATGCATATCATCCATATTAAGGACTGGTATATTATGGCCATTACAAAACAAAGTCACCTCAGCTAACAAAGAGTCCCATCCATCATCTCGCATTAATTGCAGGCGTTGCTTAGCTATCTTAACCAATGCCATAGCATTTACAATATCTTAATCTTTTCTTTGCAATGCTTGTGATAATTTATTAGTAATTCCTAATATGTGTTTCATCAAATAAAGACAAAATACGATGTCAAAAGATTGCAAAGAATCCAACAAAGTGCAAGCTTCAACGTTTTGCTCAGACTTTTCATTCTTCATTACAAATTCAAGGACATCAATTATAGAAGAAAACATCCTAATTATGCTTATCAAAGTGTTAAAATATGAACCCCATTGTGTCTCTCCAGCTTGTTTAAGAGTAGACTCTTGATTTTTTCCTTGACCACTTTCAAGTTCACCACTTTCAATTGCCTTTAAAACTCTGATAGCTTGAGACTCTAAAAGCATATCATGACGGTTGCAAGAGCCCCCAACAACATTCACAACACTTGATATTAAATTGAAGAGTAATGCAATAGACATGTGATTTTTTGCAACAGCTACAAGTGCTAATTGAAGTTGATGTGCAAAACAATAAGCATAAAAAGCACTTTCATTCTCTTTTAAAATTAAAGCTTTGAGACCATTAAACTCACCTCGCATATTGCTTGCCCCATCATAGCCTTGACCACGTAATCTTGATATGCTTAGATTATGCTTGGCAAATATTGACTCAATTGCAGCTTTTAGTGATAAAGCACTAGTGTCTCCAACATGCACAATATTCAAAAGGAGTTCACATACTTTACCTTCCTTGCTCACATAACGTACAACAATTGCCATTTGTTCTTTATTTGATACGTCACGAGTTTCGTCTACTAATATTGAGAATAAAGCAGTCCCTAAATGTTGTATGATGGAATTGGTGGTTTCAATTGCACAAGCACTCACAATATCCTTTTGAATATCTGAAGATGTCAATTTTAGATTTTTAGGACACTTGTCTATTGCAACTCTTTTAACATCTTCATTATAATCACAAAGAAGTTTTAAAGTTGCCTTGAAATTTCCTGGATTAGTTGAATCTATTGATTCATCATGACCGCGAAAAGCTAAACCTTGTCTCAAAAGGAATCTTACACAAATAATTGAAGCAGTTAAACGAGTTCGGTAGTCACTTCGAGCTTGGCTTGATTGCTTATCGACAATTGTTTGAAGATGTTGCTTTTGATTCATCAAAACTTGACAATTCTTTGAAGCTCGATTGTGTGCACTATTAGGATCTCCAATGTGTTCTTCTAGTTTTGATTTTTTCTTCCAGTTACTAAAACCTTCCAAGACAAATGCATCACAACTACCTCCATGCCCTTTACTATCTGATTTGAAAAGGTAGCAATACAAGCAATATGCTGCTTCATTCACCTTACTATACTCCAACCATGTACGGTGTTCATCAAACCAAGATGGATTAAATCTCCTTAACACTTTACCTTGTAAAGTTTGTTTAAAATTATGATCACGAGGTCGATAAGGTCCCTTTTGAAGATATGCTCTTCGAACTTCATCTCTTATGTTTGGATGATAATCCATAATTGGCTTTCGTAATGCAGGATCGAATGGAAAAGTTTGCTAAATCAACTTCAGAAGTACTTGAATTTTGACTCTCTTTAGCATGACTTTCTTGATTTTGAATTGGTGGCAATGATTCATCTATATTCTTCCTCTTATAATACCTTTCCATGACTAAAAAAATAAAAATAAAAAAGAATTAGTAACTATTGACAAATACAAATACAAATAATAATAATTATTATTAATCGGTTATTGTTGTTGTTGTTATTATTATTATTATTATTATTATTATAAATACATGATTTCTTACATTATTTCTAAATATAAATATAAATATACATGATTTCTTACATTATTATTATAACTATTGACAAATATAAATACAAATACAAAGAAAACTACTGCTAAAAGAAACTTTTTACATGATTTCTTCTAGTTGGTATGGAGATTTTAGTAGCTAATTGCAAACTCTCGGCATTAGTTGGGCTTTTATGGATGAGACAATTGGATTGAAAACTCGTACTGGGGCTTCTTTTTGGGGAAAAAATAATTAGAGATGGGACTTTTGGCATAATATGAAAGTTACCTAATAACTAGCATAAGTATAAGTATAATCAATCAATCCATTATGAAACAGTTAAGAGAATAAGAAATTACAATGGAATGAAGAAGAATAGATTTTAAGCAATGAAATCATCAATCAAGAAGGAAAGATTTTAAGCAAAAACCTAAAATTGTAAAAACTAAACTATTAACTTTTAAGAGATATAAGCGATATAAAAGCAACAAAAAATTATAAAATTAAATTACTAACCTTAAATTAAAGATAAATCTTTGCAATAGTGTTTAGTTTCTTCTCAAATTCACCTAATTTTTCTTTAAAAATTTGGAGAGATAAAGAATAGAATTTTGTATTTCTTGTTTCAATAAAAGTGGGAACACAGAAAGGTTGATTGATTAAAAACCTAAGAAACAAGTTAAGGAGAAATGGGTAAAAATAAAATTTTAAGGGAGGCAAAATGGACTATTTAATATATATGTATAAAAATATATATATATAATTATTTTTTTTTTAAAATTAAGGGGGGCAATTGCCCCCTTTCTCTATCAAGTGGCGTCGCCACTGTTTAGAATTGAAATTTAATAAAGATTATGACTATAAATGATGGTTGAGAAGGCAAACAATCAAAACACACAAAAACATAAACATGAAGGACAGTTCATAAAGTATCAAATACTTTACCTCAGCAAGGGATTTGCTCCTTGTTAACTTTTAACAACAAATTTGCCATGAATCAATTTGTTGCTAATTAGCGAAGGACAGTTCATAAAGTATCAAACATATGCTAACTATTTGCCACTTAGTAGAACCTAATTCACATCTCTCAAAGACCAACTCAAGTCATTTTCAAGAGGTCATCCATCTTTAGCCATTTCGGTAATACTTAAACTGCTAGTTAAAACACGCATATATGTATCATCTAGTCACTGATTGTATTTGATCGAACCTATAAATTTTTTTTCTAATGTAAGTACAAAGCAAATTGAACTGAGATTTTATTGAGCTTGGATCAGCCTGTGACTAATATTAATGATGAGTGTCGAAAACATCAAAAATAATTAACTCAATTATCCTATCAAATAAATTATAAATAGGTCAAGATATGGTCAAATCCACATAAACTAGCACCGAGCTAATTCTAAATAACCAGATTTTTAACAATAAAAATAAAAAGAGGGAGTTTTCATAAACCAAAAATTTAAAAATATTGAATTAAAAGAAATAAACAAACAGGCAGCAAATTGATCAAAAGAAATTCAATATGTGATAAATTCCAGTTAAAGATATTCGCAACGCATGATTAATTCAACCGATCATTAATGAAAGAGTAAATCTAAAAATCAAATAATGGGCCACTTATAGCCGTCGGCTTCGCGCTCCCGACCTAATTTTTTCGTATTAATGAATCAATTAAGTAAGACTGTAATTAATTTCTAACCAACAAATAACCCTTAACACGCGCAAAAATTTAATTTATTGACAGCATTGAGGAATAGAAAAACCTAACTTAAGTCAACCGACCTCACGCGAGATCGATTTAGACCAAATCATGCATTTACTCAATGTAACAACTCTTGTAAGGAAGTTACACTGATTGCCACTTGTTGTTGACTTCACTAAATAATTACGGATTCAACAAACTCAACTAGTAGTATGTTATTGTTTAAATGAACAACGGCGCCTCATTGAACATAAAATAAATAACAATCGATATATGATTTATCTAAATATCAGTAAATAACATGAACATCATATGAAATTAAAAATAATAAATAAACACAACAATCTCATGGTGAATTAAAATTTGGTTTTGAATTAATCTTTAACTGAAAAAGAGTAACCTAGCCACACATAGCCATAGAAATTCACAAAATAAAATAAAAGTAAAAAGTACTTCCTGTTACAGCCTTGGGGAAAACACAGATGAAGAGAAAAAAATAGAATAGAATCAGAATCTCCTCTTTACGTTTTTCCCTAACTAAATAAGGATCAAAACCTAGATAAGTTAGGAATGTGTTTAATTCCTATCCAAACTTCCAAGATAAATTCAAAGTATTAAATATAATATTATCATCCTAAAAACACTGTTCATTATCTCCTAAATTATAGCCTAATTATCCCTAAAAATCAAATTGAGAATAGCTGGCAGCTAGGGTAATTTCGGGCTTAAAAATATTAAAGCTGACATCTGCTGCGTGTCTTGGCCGTTAGCCTTGGGCAAGACAGCTGCTTATCCTTGTCCCTTAGTCTTGGGCAAGACTAACTCTAAATTCAACTTTTTACTTCAAAACTTACTTGAATTTTCATGGCTGCTCCAAATCACTCCATTTACCTCCAATTTATTTCCTTCTTATCACTTTAACTCTACAATGACCAAAATCACAAATCAAGTAAAAAGTACTAATATAAATTAAAATTAAGTGCATAAAAGTGAGCAAAAATCAATGATTAGCATGCGGTTTTAACCACTCATCAATTAATATTTCTTGATATTTAAAAATTGTCAACTTAAATAAAATAAAAAAATCTTTAAAATCATTTCGTTATATAAGTAATTATTATATTTTTATATATATCTCTCTCCAACACATTAATTCTTGAAAGCATCATTTTATTTTATTTATGCAAGTTGAGAGGGTCATTTTCTATCAATCCAACAAATCAAAATTATATATACACATACATGCAAATGCGCGCGCGCACACACACACACACACACACACACACATATATATATATATATATATATATATATATATATATATATATATATATGTATATGTATACATGTATATGTATATATGCATATGCATGTGAGTGTGCATATGTACGTGTGTGTGTGTGTGTGTGTGTGTATATACATATATGTGTGTGTGTGTGTGTGTGTGTGTGTGCGCGCATTTGCATGTATGTGTATATGTATATGCATATGCGCATATGCATACACACACATACATACATACATATGTATATATATACACGCACATATATATATACACATACACACACACACACACACATACATACATACATACATATATGTATAAGTATGTGTATGTGTATGTATATGTATGTACATACATATGTGTATATATGTGTGTGTGTGTGTGTGTGTATCTACGTACACACACACACACACACACACACACACACATACATACATACATATATATATATATATATATATATATATATATATGTACGTATTTAAGTACATACATACATATATGTATATGTATGTATGTGCGTATATAAGTACATACATATATGTATATGTATGTATGTATGCATATATGTATGTATGTACATACATACATACATGTCTATGCATACATATACATACACATATATATGTATGCACATACATATATATGTATGTGTGTGTGTGAATATATACACACATGTATATATGTATTAAAATGATTTAGAAAATTTAGAAAACATCTTTTATTAGTTTTCCAGTCTCTTCTTTATATTTTAGAAAATTGAAAAATCTATTTTCTATTTTCTATTTTAGAAAATTGACTAAAATAAACATGATCTCTATTTTCTGTTTTCTGTGAAAATTTTTTCTGAAAAATTGAACCGATTTTCTGTAAGTGAACAGGCTCTTAATTTGTATTAAATATTTTATTTTATTTTTCTTATTTGGGTAGAATTAAAACTATCTTCTTAAACTTTAGGATTTAATTTAGTTGAGAGGGGAATAACGTGATTTACGGATTGACCTCTGCATCTTCCTCTGTTCTTCTGAGGTTGCAATAGAAGTTTTTCTTTTTAGATTTCAATTTTTACTTTGTTTTTATTCATGGCCATGAGTGGCTAAACGCTTAACCAGTTAATTAAACAGTGGAATTCAGCCAATTACTATGAGATTGTTAATTTTATGTAGTATTCATGTTGTTTAATGTGATTTAAAGAAATTTCATCTCCATTGTTATTTGTTTTGTGATCAATTAAGTACCGTTGTTTATTAAATTAAATAGCATATAATTAATTGAAAATATCAAATCCATAATTATTTGGTAGATTCAATAATAAGTGGTAATTATTGTAACAATACTGAAAATGGTTATTATATTAATCTCGCTGGTAGGTTGGCTGGCATAGGTCGGGTTTTTTTATTTTCTAAAGTTATCAATTAAACTGAATTTTTTGTTTGTAAAGGGTTATTTGTTGGTTAGAGATTAATTATAATCTTAGGTTATTTGTTGGTTAGAGATTAATTATAATCTTACTTGATTAGTCTGTTAATACAGAAAGATTGATCGAGAGCATTAAATCAATTATTATAATTGATTGAGTATATGATTTTAGAGTTAATTTTTAATTCGTGATCAATAAAATTGAATTCTGTGCCACGAATACTTTTAACTGAAATTTTTCATCATCAATTATGTTTTTGATAAGTTTTCTGCATTATTTTCATTATTATTTAATTCTATTTTTTAGATTTTTGAGTCTATAAAAACCTTCCATTTATTTTTATTGTTTATTTTTTAGTTGTCTTAAATTAAATTAATACTAATATATGTGGATTCCAAAACTATCCCAAAAGGTACGCAAATATTTCCATATTTTTCATTTAAATTTATAGATTTTAGCTTAATTTCAACTTCACAATGAATAAGTGTTTGTGATAAAAACAAAAATAGGTTAATTAATTAATTTGTATATATGTACGCAGGTAGAGGCCCATTTCCTTGTGGCACTAATCAAACCATATCGAAATTGCATTTGACAAATCCTTAAAGAAGAAGATGGATCTCTTTGGGTTCCATACTCCTGCAGTGGAAAGAGTTTGTTGTATTAATAATTAAATTGCAAAAATATATGTTTTTTTAGGTATTGGTTTTGAGTTATGCAAGTCATCAAGTGCTTTTGTTTGTGTTTTTTGCTTTGAATTAACGGGTAAAATTTTTCATAAAAATGTGACAATTTACATGAAACAGATGAGCAATTTAATTTTCTGATTCTCTATTATCTACATCATTAATGCATATCCTCGTTAAAAGCTTTTACTATCATTTCACGCTATAGTTTGGTTCAAGATTGGCAAACGGGTCTCGGCCGGATTATTTTTGTGCTCGATAACCAAATTGGAGTGAATGCTATTAACAATTTTGATGCTGGTGTAGGAGACAACATCTTTCTTAGCTCTATTCAGCAGATTTTGTCCACATGAATATTGTCAACTTTTGTGGCTCACTCACCCACAATTGTTGACAATTTTAGCAACAATTGTTGACAAAGTTTTTGAATAGTATTTTTTGAGTAATCCCACATTGGGAAATTGTAAGGGAATGGGGGAGTTGATAAGCTATAAATATAGCTCCCCTTTCCTAATCCAAACCATCCCAAAATTGCCAATCTTTCCTAAGGCAATAATTCTTTCTCTCTTTAGTAAATATTTCACTTGTATTATTTCTTTGAAATAGTGAAATATAATATTGGTAGTGTCCGAGGACGTAGGCATAATTGGCCGAACCTCGTTAAATTCTGATGTTCTTTATTTGTCTATTTAATAGCTATTGTCGGGTATATTGTTAGTGAATTATTGTGCTGTTAAATTATTTAGGAAAATTCTATCTTGAGAATTTTATCTTATGTGATTTTTCAGTACAATCGTTTACGCTTTATTCACCTGCTCAATAGTGTTCGAGGTGAATTTGGTGGAAATCAACCCGAGTTTTCACAACAATTGGTATTAGAGCCTAGGTTCTTTCTTAGTATGCTTTGTGGTTGCAGCGTAGGCTGATCTTCCACATCAGAAAAGATTTTTCCTTGGGCTATTGGCATTCCGCATCGACAGCTATTGAATAGTAATTGTAGCTGAAATGACAAATCCATCCACTTCTTCTTCCTCGTCCAATATGATGGCAAATGCAAGAGTTGCGGTGGAAATTTTTGATGGTACGGGTCATTTTGGCATGTGGCAAAGTGAGGTTCTAGACGCTCTCTTTCAGCAAGGTCTAGACATTGCCCTTGAAGAAAAGAAACCAGATGATGTTGATGAGAAAGAATGGAAGAAACTTAATCGTTTGGCGTGTGGTACAATTCGATCGTGCCTTTCTAGAGAGCAAAAGTATGCTTTTTCGAAAGAATTTTTTGCAAGTAAATTGATGAAGGAGCTGGAGGAAAAATTCTTGAAGAAAAACAGTCAAAACAAGCTTCACATGAAGAAAAGACTGTTTCGTTTCAATTATGTTGCGGGTACCACAATAAATGATCACATCACCAGTTTTAATCAGTTAGTTACTGATTTATTGAATATGGATGTGACATTCGATGATGAAGATCTGGCTTTGATGTTGTTGGGATCGCTTCCTGAGGAGTTTGAGTTTCTTGAAATGACTCTACTTCATGGGAAGGCTGCTGTGACTCTCAGTGAAGTTTGTGCTGCCTTGTATAGTTATGAACTGAGAAAGAAAGACAAGAAAGAAAGCACAAGTGGAGCTACATAAGGTCTAGTAGTGAGAGGTCGGTTGCAGAGTCAGACTAGAAGAAAGAAAGGGAGATCGAAGTCGAGGCCCAAATTGGGCAAAGACGAATGTGCCTTTTGTTGAGAAAAAGGGTACTGGAAGAAAGATTGTCCTAAGCTGAAATATAAGGGCAAACCTGGTAAGGGAAAGGCTGTTGCAGATTCAAATGTAGCTGAGTGTAATGATGAAGACTCAGATTTCTCACTTGCTGTTACATCATCAACTAGCTCTTCTAGTGTATGGCTGCTTGATTCAAGCTGCAGTCATCATATGTGTCCCCATCGGGATTGGTTCTGTGAATTTAGAGAAATAGAAGATGGAGTTATTTGTACAGCAAATGATGCCTCTCTCACCACACATGGGATTGGTTCCATTCGTTTAAAAAATCATGATGGATCAATCAGAATCCTGAAGGATGTTCGTTATGTGCCCAGATTGTCAAAAAATCTCATTTCCGTATGAGCTCTGGAAGAAAAAGGTTTCGAGGTACGAGCAAAAGGCGGAGTAATGAAGATAATCTCTGGTGCACTTGTGGTGTTGAAGGAAATTTGAAAGAATAACAGGTAGTACCACTACCAAGGTACTACTGTTATTGGCACAACAGCAGTGGCTTCTACTGGTGAAAAGGAGTTAGAAGCAACCAGGTTATAGCATATGCGCTTGGGGCATGCAGGTGAAAAATGAATTTTTGCGAGCATTGTGTCAAAGGAAAAAAGACAAGAGTGAAATTTGGAACTACAATCCACGATACCAAGGGTATTTTGGACTATGTTTATTCTGATGTGTGGGGACCTTCCAAGACGGCTTCTTTGGGAGGAAAGCACTATTATGTGACCTTTGTTGATGATTTTTCCCGGAGAGTTTGGGTGTATACTATGAAGACTAAGAATGAAGTGCTAGGAGTTTTTCTCAAATGAAAAAAGATGATGGAAACTCAAACAGGCCGAAAGATCAAGCATCTCCGTACAGATAATGGCGGGGAATACACGAGTGATCCATTTATGAAAGTGTGTGAAGATAAAGGCATTGTCAGACACTTCACAGTCAGAAATACACCACAACAGAATGGGGTGGTAGAACGTATGAACCGGACATTGCTGGAGAAAGTTCGGTGTATGTTGTCCAATGCTGGGTTGGACAGAGAATTTTGGGCTGAAACTGTTACATATGCTTGCCATCTTATTAATCGCCTACCATCTAGTGCTATTGGTGGTAAAAAGCCATTGGAGAAATGGTTTGGAAAACCTGCTACAGATTATAATTCCTTACATGTGTTTGGTTCCACTGCATACTATTATGTTAAGGAATCGAAGCCAAGAAGATTCTCTGTATGGAGATAAGCAGAGATAGGGAATTGGGGAGACTTTGTTTGACTCAGAAACAGTATCTGAGAAAAGTGCTAAAACGTTTTGGCATGAATGAAAAGTCAAAACCTGTTAGTACTCCTCTTGCTCCTCATTTCAAGCTCAGTGCATATTTGTCTCCAAAGAATGAAGCAGAACGAGAATACATGGCAAAAGTACCGTATGCAAATACTGTTGGTAGCTTGATGTATGCTATGGTGTGTACAAAGCCCGATATTTCACAGGTAGTTGGGGTTGTGAGCAGGTATATGCATGATCTTGGAAAGGAATATTGGCAAGCTGTAAAATGGATTCTGCGGTACATTCTGAACACCGTAGATGTTGGTTTGGTATTTCAGCGAGATGGTCAAGATGGTCAATGTGTAGTTGGATATTGTGATTCCGACTATGCTAGTGATTTGGACAAACGGCAATCAACTACTGGTTATGTGTTTACTCTTGCGAAGGCACCAGTTAGTTGGAAGTCTACTTTACAGTCAACAGTTGCTTTGCTAATTACGGAGGCAGAGTATATGGCAGTTACAGAGGCTGTGAAGGAGGCAATTTGGCTTCAAGGGTTGCTTGGAGAATTAGGGGTTCAACAGAAGCACATCAAAGTGCATTGTGATAGTCAGAGTGCTATTCATTTGGCAAAGAACCAAGTTTACATGCAAGGACGAAACATATCGATGTTCGTTATCACTTTGTACGAGAGGTTCTGGAAGAAGGTAGAGTAACAATCCAGAAGATTAGGACCACTGAGAATCCTGCTGATATGTTCACAAAAGTGGTGACTGCGATCAAGTTGCAACATTGCTTGGACTTGATCAACATTGTTAAAAGTTGAAGTTGGGCGCTTTGAAGCGCATTTGGTGACACTATTAAAACTGAGTTTTGTGAGAGATTTGAAATTGTGGAGTTCGCCAAGGTGGAGATTGTCAACTTTTGTGGCTCACTCACCCACAATTGTTGACAATTTTAGCAACAATTGTTGACAAAGTTTTTGAATAGTATTTTTTGAGTAATCCCACATCGGGAAATTGTAAGGGAATGGGGGAGTTGATAAGCTATAAATATAGCTCCCCTTTTCTAATCCAAACCATCCCAAAATTGCCAATCTTTCCTAAAGCAATAATTCTTTCTCTCTTTAGTAAATATTTCACTTGTATTATTTTTTTGAAATAGTGAAATATAATATTGGTAGTGTCCGAGGACGTAGGCATAATTGGCCGAACCTCGTTAAATTCTGATGTTCTTTATTTGTCTATTTAATAGCTATTGTCGGGTATATTGTTAGTGAATTATTGTGCCGTTAAATTACTTAGGAAAATTCTATCTTGAGAATTTTACCTTGTGTGATTTTTCAGTACAATCGTTTACGCTTTATTCACCTGCTCAATAGTGTTCGAGGTGAATTTGGTAGAAATCAACCCGAGTTTCCACAACAAATATAATTAATACACAATCCTCTTAAACGATAGAAGCAAGTAACAATCCACGCCACATTTTTCTAGTTTGCATTTATAAATTTCAGTATTTATAACAACTACTTTATTCGTATACATATAAAGTTTTAATATATAAATCATAGTGTATCATTCAACGACTGGAATTATATATTAATTTCAGTCCTATATTATAATTGAGGCATTCAATTTTATTTAGAAAAAAACTTACGACAACTACTACTAATAAAGAAGTTACAAATCCTAAAAACAGTGCTAGTGATTAAGAATTTCAATTATTTGTAGATTTCATTATGTATAACAAGGTGCGAAATTAAAAGATAATTTTATGTTACTTGATACATAAAAAACTTTTAAATTATAAGATTTTCGAGTTCAAACTCTTATAAGCTATCATATACACCTTTAAGGAGTGGTGGGGAGACAACCACGTACATATGTTCCACAATTAGGTGAAGGTGGATGCTTCTCTCCAGGAATTACGTAATGATTGCCTCGTTTAGGAAGAGGATTGCCACTTATAGTCGTCGGACTGGTACCTGTACATATACAGCATTAATAATCGATTCAAACATGTTAAATACTATATTATTAATATAATTGATATTTGATACATACAAAACATTAGTTCTTGATTAACTAATCAAAAACAAATATTGGGGATAATTGAATTTGTTTGCACCATATAATTAATTCTACTTACGGAAATGGAAGTGCTATATAGATTTATTACCTGCTAAATATCTAGCTGCAGTGAGAGATGGAGAAAAGAGAAGGGTAGCTAAGAGAATGAGTATTATGAGAAAGGACTTCATGTTGATGATTTGTGTTTAGTGTTTGCAAATTCATTTCCCTCATCGTTCTTATTTATAGTCATTATCATAAGGGTATGTATGTATTTTAATGTCGTAAATATGGGGCCAAAGACTTAGAGGTTGACTCAGCACAAATCAATCCAAGTAGCCAATGCTTTCAATCAAATCTAAAGATGTAGGGTAAGATATTGTTTGATTTTTCATAAATATTAGTATTATTCTATTTTTAAATTTAATCTACAAATTTTTTAATTTTAATCAGTTTATTATGTGTATTTTTATTTATTTGTAGTCTCGTTATTTTTAATAATAAAATTGAGTTGAGTTAATTAGGTAATAATGATGATAATTTTAACTTAAAATGTGATTATTTTTTAAATTTACTAAGTTTTCTAAGGGAAAAAAGAGGTGCTAATTGCGTGTGACTTGGTCAGCCATGTACAGTGTGTCGTAAATTGTAATCAATGGGAAGAATTGTTTGTGGAAGTTGACATTCTAACCTACGAATTACCATGTATTTCCAATAATCCACTCTCTCTATTTTTTAAGTAGAATAAATTAATTGTGTGATTGTATTGATTATCAATTTTCAGCAATTTTATTTTTATTGCAATTAAATGATAATAGTTGATGTTCTGGTTATAAATTAATTATTTTTAATTAATGTATTGTTAAATTAAAAATTAAGTGATTATGAATGAAATTAATCTCTTGTTCTCGTATTTTTATATTGCAAGATGATCTTCTCATGATGTTATAATATTCAATTTCAAGGCATATTGCATATTGGGGATAATTGAATTTGTTATAATCATTCCATAAAAATATACATTGAATAGTATAATTACCATGTCTTGTATGTAGTATGAAAAACATAGAGTATCAAACATATGCTGACTATTTGCCACTTAGTAGAACCTAATTCACATCTCTCGAAGACCAAGTCAAGTTATTTTCAAGAGGTCATCCATCTTGATACTTTTTCAATCCGAGTATTTTTAATTTAAAAAAAGGCTTAATTAATACTTAAAAACCTGCTTGTATTTAATTTCATTTTTGATACTTATACTTTAATCGCGTTTAATTCACCACTTGTACATCCAAAAACCATAACAAATTACCACCTAAAAATCAAAGCGCAAATCACCATTTGTGATTGTAACATACGAGCAGCTGACGTGTTTCAGGAACCAGTTCATGGCTGACACGTGGCGCATTAAAAGGAAAAGGGTTGAAAAATTAACCTAAAGAGAAATTGAATTTTCTCTTTTGAAAATTACCTAATTTGAAAACGGTAACCTCCAACCCCAAAATCGCAAACCTTTAATCGGAGATATCTCGTTCATCTTCTTATATAATATGTTCAATTCTTTATCATTGTTTGCAATGCGGATTGTGGCGAAGTGACATTTTCATCACGGAGGGTGGTTGGTTGCTGATCATGAGCCAAGGTACGATGGGGGGAAAGATGGAGGTTTATCGTAATGACATTGATTGTGTAACTGTAATTTATTTTGACAGAATTAGTAAGAAGTTAAGGTATGATAAGGTAGATGGGTATGCATGTGAAGTTAACAAAAATGGTTATTCGTATTTGATTAAAAATGATGAGGATTTAATAAAGTTATTTGGGAAGGTAAAAAATGGAGATGAGGTTAATGTTAACATTGTACACGTTAGTCCAGAAGCTAATTTCACTGACTGTGTAAATGACAGAGAAAGTGGTGGGGAGAATGTGGTCTCCAATGTGGGTAATGAGTTAAACTACGCTACTAGTGGGGTATGCGTGTCTGGAATAAAGTCGAAATCGAGAAATGGTAAAGAAAAGGTATGTGATAGGATTTTATTGGGCAAATCTGATAGAGGAAAGGAAATAGGAAGAGGAAATGGGGGTGAGAGTGGAAGGGTACAACTGCAGGGTATAGAGGGAGACGATTCTGTAAGGAACTTAGATGCAAATTTAGGTTTAGAACAGGATTTAGAAGGTGTTGAAGTTGTTTGGGAAAACAGTGAGAGTGAAAAGAGTTTATATGATGAAGATGAAATATTTGGACTTGATAGTGACGATGATGATGAGTTGAGAGAGACTAAAAAAGAGTTGAGGTGTCAGAATTTTAATAAAAAAGAGAGAATTATTTGAAAATTTGATAATGTACCTTTAGGAGAAGCTGGAGCAGATCTTGGCTTTCATAATATTGGGGTAGACTAGGGAAATAAACATGCAGGTCAGCTGGATGGGGATGAAACATTCTTTGATAGTGATGAATTAGGTTCTGAGTGTAGTGAAGAGGAAAGGAAAGGTTCACGTGAACCTGTTTTGGCACTTAGGAAACAGAAAAGGAGGGTACATTATGACCCAAAATCTAAAATTATTTTATTTGAAGTTGATATGACTTTTTAAAATGTGTACCAATTTAAGAAGGCGGTTAGAAACTATGCTGTAGAAAGGGGAGTGGATGTGAAGTTTTATATCAATGATAAAACGAGAGTGAGAGTAGTTTGTATACAAGGCTGTGATGATACATTCGTCTATAGAAAATATGACCAGTGATTTCATCAATAAAACCTACTGGTCTTTTTACAAGTGCTATAGGTCGGATAGAAAGAAATACTGTAACACAGCTTTCATTGTTAGAAAATATAAGGATAGGATAGTTTCTCAGCCTACAATGTATTTGTGACAAATGCAAGATTTCATATTAATCAGGAAAGAGGTGCATTAATGTGCTACAGTACTAGGGAAGAAAAAAGCATTAGGATAAAGGGTCATATTTGTGACAAATGCAAGATTTCATATTAATCATGAAAGAGGTGCATTAATGTGCTACAGTACTAGGGAAGAAAAAAGCACTAGGATAAAGGGTCGCTTTGCATGCAATGTCAAAGGGCTTTCAGTTTTGATTGTTGGCTCTATTTTTACTTCTTGTTTGTTCCAAATTGAAGTTCCTTTGGATAGAATCATTGCAGAATCAAAAGAAAAAGAAAATGTCTATTGCATTATTGAGGTCTGTCAAATAGTTTGTATATATTAAATCATGATGTCTTTTTTGCAGCACAAATGATGCCGTTTTGGAAAGGATGAAGAAAGATTACATGCTTGAACAAGATGGAAAGGGGTCTGTGATAACCTAAACATCTCTTAATTGACGGTCAAATTACCAAGAGAGAATTTTCCCGGAATATTCAACCTCCAAAGTCTGCCCCAGGTTCCATCCTGCTGACCCAACACCTCCATAGAACCAGCCATCTCACAAGCTCTATGATACTCGGATCGAACAGTATAGCATCCCCTTCTATCAAATTGCCACAACGGCACAACCTCACATCAACATTTCTTCGAACACTAAAAGGAATATCACAAACGATAGAGGCTTCTTCGTGCAAAAAGAGACTCCTTCTCATAATCCCACCTCAACATAGAAGCCTCCAATAAATCTGAAACTCTGAAACTGCCAACCCCTTCACAACAAGGACTGGAACCATAAAAACTTCCTGGTCTAGGAAGCCAATGGTCATGCCATATCCGAATGTTCTCCCCACTACTAAGTCACCATCTTACTCCATCTTTTAGCAATTTTAGAGAAGTCTGTAGTCCTCTCCAAGTAAAACTTGAATTATGACCCAAATCCATTGAAAGAAAATCCCCTATTGGAAAATATTTAACTTTGAGAAATCTATTAAGAATATTACTAGGATTAAAGATACATCTCCAACCTTGTTTCGCCTTAACGTTGCCAAATTGAAGTGACATATAGATGACGAAAATGTTGTGAAAATAAGGACCGGATTAGAGCAAAAACGCAGCTAAAATAGAGAAAATAAGGAACAAAAGATTTTAACGAGGTTCGGCCAATATTGCCTACGTCCTCGGAGACTAAGAATATTATTTCACTAAAACTGATAAGCGAAATAATACAAGAGAGAAGAAATATGCTTAACTAATATACAAGCTAAGCAATTAAGGGATGAAACAACCTAGAACTAAGGGGCTATATTTATAGTTGAAAATTTCCTTCCCTTTCTCAAATAATCCCGATGTGGGATTTGAGATTTTCATTTTTTTTTTTTTTTTTTTTTAGCCGTTGTCCCCTTTCCCCTTTTTCTTTTTACTTTTTCTTTCCTTTTTGTTTTTGACCGACCGTTACCAACAATCTCCCACTTGAAGATTTGATTGAGTATCAATCACATCTTCACACCATTCTTTCTCTCTTCCTAATCCGTTGCTTGTGTATCTGTCAGGCCGCTGGAAGATCGACACCAAACAAACTTGTCAGTATTAATTGCTTTCGTCATAAAATCTGCTAGATTGTCTGTAGTATGGATTTTCTGCATATCCACAGTTCTTTCTTCCACTTTCTCACGAACGAAGTGATACTGAACCCGAATGTGTTTTGTCCTGGAATGAAATGCTGGATTCCTTGCAAGATGCAAAGCACTCTGACTGTCACAAAATAGAGAAACATTCTCCCTTTTATGCCCGAGTTCCTCCAATAACAATTTCAACCATACAGCTTCTTTACTGGCTTGTGCAGCTGCCATATATTCTGCTTCTGTTGTTGACGTAGCCACAACTGATTGCAGTTTTGAAACCCAGCTTACAGCTCCGCCAGCAAGTGTAAACACATATCCTGTAGTGGATTTGCTTTTATCCAAATCTCCAGCATAATCTGAGTCAACATATCCTCTGACAACAAAGTCCGATCCTCCATAACACAATGCAACATCCATGGTCCCTTTAAGGTATCTAAGGACCCTTTTTACTGCATTCCAATGCTCTCCACCAGGATTCGCCATGTATCGACTAACTGCTCCCACTGCATGTGCAATGTCCGGTCTTGTACAAATCATAGCGAACATTAAACTCCCCACTGCTGATGCATACGGTACTCGAGACATCTCCATCCTCTCTTCTTCATTGCTAGGACTCATCTTTGAGGATAACTTGAAATTAACAGGAAGTGGGGTAGAAATTGGCTTACAATCTTGCATGTTGAAACGTCGCAAGATTTTCTTCAAATAATTCTTTTGAGAAAGCCAAATCTTCCTATTATTTCTGTCTCGGTGAATTTGTATCCCTAGAATCTTGTTTGCTGGTCCCAAGTCCTTCATATCAAATTCCCTAGCCAACTGAGCCTTTAACTCCTTGATGAGATCTTTGTTGGGGCCTGTTACCAACATGTCGTCCACATACAGCAACAAAATAATGACATCATTTTCACCAAACCTCTTGAAATATGCACAAGGGTTTGCATTTAGCCTGCTGTATCCAAGGCTCAAAATGAAGGAATCAAATCTCTTGTACCAACACCTTGGCGCCTGTTTTAGACCGTACAGAGATTTGTTCAACTTGCAAACCAAGTTCTTCTTTTCATTTTCTTCAAAACCTTCTGGCTGGAGCATATAAATCTCTTCTTCAAGATCTCCATGGAGAAAAGCAGTTTTGACATCTAACTGCTCCAAATATAAGTCAAATGTAGCACACATTGACAGAATTACTCTGATTGTTGTAAGTCTGACCACTGGGGAAAAAATCTCATTGAAATCAATACCTTCTTTCTGAGCATATCCTTTGACCACCAATCTAGCACGATACCGCTCCACTTGATCATCACTATTACGCTTGATCTTGTAAACCCACTTATTTCCAATGGGCTTTCTTCCTTGTGGTAGCGAAACAAGTTCCCAAGTTTTATTTTTATGAAGAGCTTCAATTTCTTCTTGCATTGCTGCCATCCACTGAGATGCATCTGAGCTACTCATTGCTTCTTGAAAAGTTGATGGCTCTCCATCCTCTGTTAGAAGGCAATATGCGACATTGCTCTCCATAATATAATCTGAGTGCCAACCTGGTTGTTTTGTTAATCGACTTGATCGACGAATCTCAGGTACTTGAGATTCAACTGGCTGGGACTCCCCTGGCTCATGTTCCTCCTGCTCTGGTTCATCTTCAGAAGAATTTTCTTGATTGGATTCCTTTTCCACCTCTACAGTCATCATCTCTGAACTTTCATTCACCATGCTATCATTTGCTTCTTTTATCTTATCTTCCATAAAGATCACATCTCTGCTGACTACAACCTTATGGGCAGTGGGATCCCACAGGCGATACCCCTTTACTCCGTCAGCATAACATAGAAATAAACATTTTCTAGATTTTGAATCTAGTTTTGTAGTTTCTTGAGAATTGTACATTACGTACACTGGACTTCCAAATATATGGAGGTTTGAATAATCAGCTGGTTTGCCAGTCCACATCTCCATCGGTGTTTTCAACTCAATTGCAGTTGAAGGAACCCGATTTATCACATAACAGGCGGTGTTGACTGCTTCTGCCCAAAACCTTTTGTCTAAGCCTGCAGCTCCCAACATTGCTCTTGTTCTTTCTAACAGAGTTCTGTTCATCCGCTCTGCCACCCCATTTTGTTGAGGAGTATATGCTACGGTGAACTGTCGTTTGATGCCTTCCTGATTGCAAAAATCTACAAACTCGTTGCTTGTATATTCTCCTCCATTATCAGTCCTCAAACACTTGATCTTCTTTCCAGATTCAAGTTCTACCCGCGCTTTGAATACTTTGAAGACTGGAAACACATCTGCCTTCCTCTTGATAGGATACACCCAACATCTCCTGGAGTAATCGTCAATGAATGACACAAAGAACCTTGCTCCTCCTAAGGATGAAATTGGTGCTTGCCACACATCAGAGTGAACCAATTCTAGAATAGATTTGCTTCTAGAATTAGATGTGTTGAACTTCAATCTGTGCTGCTTACTTGTAACACAATGCTCACAAAAAGGTAATGACACTTTAGTGAGGCCTGGAAGTAGATTTTGCTTCACAAGTATTTTAATTCCTTGTTCAGAAATATGCCCAAGTTTCTGATGCCACATCATTGCAGAGCTTTCACTTGGACTATTTGAAGCAACTGATGCTTCTGCTTCTTGCAAAGTCTCTCCCTTCAAAATGTATAAGTTGGCAGCTATCTTTTCTCCCTTCATTACTACAAGCGCTCCTTTTGTTATCTTTATAATTCCTTTCTCACCACTGAACTTGCATCCAAGGTCATCCAATCTTCCGAGAGACAATAAATTCTTTTTCAACCCTTCCACATGTCGCACCTCCTGAATAGTGTGAACTGTACCATCATACATCTTTAACTTGATGGATCCAATGCCAACGATTTTTAAGGCATGATCATTGCAGCTGTACACTGGTTCTCCCGAGATAGGCTCATAATGATCGAACCATTCTCTTCGAGCAGTCATATGAAATGTAGCTCCCGAATCCAAGATCCATACATCAGCAAATCTCTTCCTGCCTTTATAAGTTGTTGCTGCTTCACATGATAGAGCATGTCCATCATCTGAGGTACTAGCCACATTCCCTTGCGAATCGGAATTTCTTTTGTTCAAATTCCAACAGTCCTTCTTCAAGTGACCTCTTTTGCCACAATGGTAGCATTTCAAGATCTTCTTACTCCTTGATTTCGATCTACCTTGTCTTTGGCTTCCATTTGAGCTACGTTCTGTTGATCTCCCTCTCATCACTGCCAATGCCTCTGCTTGTTGAGAACTTGCCAATCTGTCTTCCTTATTTTTGCGCCGATTTTCTTCCTCTAGAATTGCAGCTGCAATATCATCGAAAACTAGATTGTCTGTTTGGACATTGGTTGTCAAGTTAATGACGAGTTGATCATACGAATCAGGCAGACTTTGAAGTAGAAGTTCAGCACGTTCATTTGCCTCTATTTTATAACTCAAAGATGTGAGTTGAGAAAATAGAGTATTTAAAGTGTTTATGTGCTCCGTCACTGAAGTGGATTCTGACATGCGAAGAGTATAAAGCTTTCTCTTCAAAAATATTTTGTTGTGGAGTGACTTGGCTTCATACAATTTGGCGAGATGATCCCATATCTCCTTTGCCGTCTTCTTCTCTTCTATGCTTGACAATACCCCATCTGCTAATGCCAGATGAAAATTTGCCATAGCATTTCCATCCATCTCATTCCACTTATTATCATCTGTGAAATCAGCCGGCCTCTGACTTATAGCCGCTAGACAATTATCTTTTCTCAAGATTGCCTTCATCTTCAATTTCCACAGTGAGAAATTACTCCCGTTGAATTTCTCGATCTCATATTTTGCCGCCATTGCTTCTATCACGAACTTCTCTGCTCAAAAATCAGCTCCCACTATTTCACGTGAATAGTAACCGTATACATGAATAGTAACCGTATAAATGAACAGTGACCGTATACGTGAACAGTGACCGTATACGTGAATAGTGACCGTATACGTAAACAGTGTCCAAGAAAAAATCTTTTCTGGTGTGGAAGATCAGACTATGCTGCAACCACAGAGCATACTAAGATAGAACCTCGGCTCTGATACCACTTGTTGTGAAAATAAGGACCGGATTAGAGCAAAAACGCAGCTAAAATAGAGAAAATAAGGAACAAAAGATTTTAACGAGGTTCGGCCAATATTGCCTACGTCCTCGGAGACTAAGAATATTATGTCACTAAAACTGATAAGCGAAATAATACAAGAGAGAAGAAATATGCTTAACTAATATACAAGCTAAGCAATTAAGGGATGAAACAACCTAGAACTAAGGGGCTATATTTATAGTTGAAAATTTCCTTCCCTTTCTCAAATAATCCCGATGTGGGATTTGAGATTTTCATTTTTTTTTTTTTTTTTTTTTTTAGCCGTTGTCCCCTTTCCCCTTTTTCTTTTTACTTTTTCTTTCCTTTTTGTTTTTGACCGACCGTTACCAACAGAAAACCCACCCTCCTCCATCATAATCCATTCCAACTCAGCCAATGCATCGTAACCATTAGTCTTCGTAACCCACCAAAAGAAATTCATCGTCCTCTAGAACTCATCAAAAATAGAAACAGACACACAAACAGTCGTACAAAAAGATGATATTGTCTGAGCCATAGATTTAATAAGTATCTCCTTATCCACACTAGAAAACAACCTGCTTTGCCAGTGAGAATCTTTTTAGTAAGTCTTTCTTTGAGGAAAGTAAAACACTCCTTGTGTCTCGCCCCACGAGAGAGGGAAGCCCCAAGTAATGCCCAGTATACAACTGATTTGAGACCCCTCACCTGCTAGAAATTTGAAATCTCAAATCTCGGTCCACATTTGCACGGAAATAAATACCAGACTTCTGAAAGTTGATATATTGGCCAGAAGCATTTTCATAGTCCAAATCCAATAAAATTGACATTGTTACATTTTTCTTCATTTACTTTGAGAAAAGGAAAGAATCATCGGCAAAAAAGAGATGGGATATGCTAGGAGCTTGTTTACACACTTTGCAACCATGAGCCAACCCAGGCAATTTAGCCTTTCTCAACATTGACAGTAAACCTTCTGCACACAACATAAACAAATAGGGGGACTAGGGGTCGCCTCGCCGAATACAACTACAAGGGATGATGGGACCAATCTCACTGCCATTAAAAGCCATAGAAAAACGAGCACACATGACACACAACATCATGAATTAAACCCATTTCTATCTCAAACCCAATTTTAACATAATCAGTTCCTGTCAGGGGTGTTAAAAAATGGTGTAAGCCGTCCCATACATTTTTTTCATAATTTTAATGAATTATTATAATTCATATGACTCATTTTAAAATTTAAAAAATATTTATATGGATTATGGATTATAAATTAATTTTTTTTATTTTTTTAAAAAATAAAATATGCATGTGTTATTTAAAAAAATATCTACAAGAATGAAATTAATATTTTATACTTAAAAAATATAAATATAGATAATATAAAATTTATATATTAAAAAATTAATATAACCCATGTAATTTAATTATAAACCAACTAAATCAATATAAAGATCGAGTTTAAGTTATAAATCAGCAACCCATTTAAAATTTTAGATGAGTTAAATAAAAAACGGATAGTAATCCATTCAATTTATCTTTGAACACCTCTCGTTCTGTCACTTCAAAAAAATAAAAATAAAATCTGTTCCAAGCCAATCCATGCAGCCATAAGCTTTACAGATCTTTATTTTCAAAGCAACATCCTTTTTAGACCCGCAATACTTCTGATCACGTTGAGGAAATCTGATATACAAGTAATTAGTATCACTGTTCTTGGAAACTTTCGAGATATTTCTCTGTAGTTAATGTTACTTTTCAATTGGCTACTGTTAACTTAAACACCGGATATTTGAAGTTAATTAATTTTGGAGTTTTTAATACTCCAACTGTCTCGAATTAATTATTCCATCTGTTTCAGGTCAGTTGTTATATTAATTACTTTATATGTTTTATGTCATTTGTTATATTAGTTTTTCTCAATTTAATAAAAAATATTTTGAAAAAGCTATAATAATCTCTTTTATATTTAATGAAGATAGAAAAAATACGTAGAAAAGATAAAAATTATTTAAGTATTGTTGATATCAATAAGATAGCAAAATTGAAATATGTATAATAAATATTGTCTTGATTTTATAGAATACGGAACAAATTCTTTTTCAAGACAACTAACTTTGAACGGATAGAATATCAATATTTTTTTCTTTAACAAATATTAAGATAATAATTGATTTTTCTTATCTTATAAATAGAGTAACATGTAATTTACAATTATGGAGATATTGATATAGTGTTGATAAGAATAAAAAGAGCAAAATTAAAATAAATATAATAAATTTTGTCATGATTTTATAAACGGGATATACTTTTCATAAAAAAGTGATAATTTATATGAAACGGATGAGTATTAATTTAATTTTCTGATTCTCTATTATCTACATCATTAATGCATATCCTTATTAAAAAATTTTATCATTTCATGATATGGTTTGATTCAAGCTTGGAAAATGGGTCTCGGCCGGATTATTCTTGAGCTTGACAGCCTAATTTTAGTGAAAGCTATTAAGAATTTTGATGCTGGTGTAGGAGACAACATCCTCCTTAGGCAGATTTTGTCCAGATGAATATAATTAATGCACAATCCTCTTAAACGATAGAAGCAAGTAACAATCCACGCCACATTTTTCATATATAAATCATAGTGTAACAATCAACGATCGTATATTCACTGAAATTATATATTAATTTCAGTCCTATATTATAATTGAGGCATTCAATTTTATTTAGAAAAAAACTTGTACACATATAGACACGACAGCTACTACTTATAAAGAAGATACAAATCCTCAAAACAGTACTAGTGATTGAGAATTTCAATTATCTGTAGATTTCATTATATATAACAAGGTGCGAAATTAAAAGATAATTTTATATTATTTTATACATAGAAACCTTTTAAATTATAAGATTTTCGAGTTCATTCAAACTCTTATAAGCTATCATATACACCTTTAAGGAGCGGTGGGGAGACAACCACGTCCATATGTTCCACAATTAGGTGAAGGTGGATGCGTCTTTCCAGGAACATTGTAATGATTGCCTCGTTTAGGAAAAGTCTTCCTAGGATTGGTACTTATAGTCTTCGTCGGACTGGTACCTGTACATATACAGCATTAATAATCGATTCAAACATGCATGTTAAATACTATATTATTAATATAATTGATATTTGATACATACAAAACTTTAGTTCTTGATTAACTAATCAAACACACATATTGGGGACAGTTGAATTTGTTTGCACCATAAAATTAATTCTACTTATGGAAATGCAAGTGCTATATAGATTTATTACCTGCTAAATGTCTAGCTGCAGTGAGAGAAGGAGAAAAGAGAAGGGTAGCTAAGAGAATGAGTATTATGAGAAAGGACTTCATGTTGATGATTTGTGTTTAGTGTTTGCAAATTCATTTCCCTCATTACTCTTATTTATAGTCATTATCATAAGGGGATGTGTTTTAATGTTTAAGAGCAATAATTGTACATGTATGTATGTAGTCGTAAATATGGAGCCAAAGACTTAGAGGTTGACTCAGCACAAATCAATCCAAGTAGCCAATGCTTTCGTATAAGATACTGTTGATTTTTCATAGATATTAGTATTATTCTCTTTTAAATCATGTTGAGTTTCATGACTGAACTATAAATTTATGTGATTTTAATCAGTATATTATGTATATTTTTATTTATTTATAGTCTCGTTATTTTTAATAATAAAATTGAGTTAATTAGGTAATAATGATGATAATTTTAACTTAAAATATGATTGTTTTTTAAATTTACTAAGTTTTCTAAGGGAAAAAAGAGGTGCTAATTGCGTGTGACTTGGTCAGCCATGTACAGTGTGTCGTAAATTGTAATCAATGGGAAGAATTGTTTGTCGAAGTTGACATTCTAACCTACGAATTACGATGTATTTCCAATAATCCACTCTCTCTATTTTTTAAGTAGAATAAATTAAATAATTGTGTGATTGTATTGATTATCAATTTTCAGCAATTTTATTTTTATTGCAATTAAATGATAATAGTTGATGTTCTGGTTATAAATTAATTATTTTTAATTAATGTATTGTTAAATTAAAAATTAAGTGATTATGAATGTAATTAATCTCTTGTTCTCGTATTTTTATATTGCAAGATGATCTTCTCATGATGTCGTAATATTCAATTTCAATGCATATTGCATATTGGGGATAATTGAATTTGTTATAATAATTCAATAAAAATATACATTGAATAGTATAATTACCATGTCTTGTATGTAGTATGATATATAGAACAGGACTCGATCGAATTTTGAATTGTAGGAGCACAAATAATTAATTCCATCCACAAAGTCATGATGCTCATAAATGACGGAAGACGATGTTTTAAGTAGACACATTGGACATGAGGCTACACTTAACTAATTGCTACTTTAATTCATAGTAGTGTTACCTCAGCAAAGGATTTGCTCCTTGCTAACTTTTAACAACAAATTTGCCAGGAATCAATTTGTTGCTAATTAGCGAAGGGCAGTCTCTCATAAAAGCAGCAAACATATGCTAACTATCTGCCACTTAGTAGAACCTAATTCACCTCTCTCAGAGACTAAGTCAAGTCATTTTCAAGGGGTCATCCATCTTTAACCATTTCGCAAATAATTAAACTGCTAGTTAAAGCACGCACATATGTATCATTTAATCATTGACTATATTTGATCGAACCTATAAATTTTTTTTTTGTAATGTAAGTCCAAATCAAATTGAACTGAGTGTGTATTGAGCTTGGATCAGGCTGTGACTAATATTAATATTTCTTGATATTTAAAAATTGTTAACTTAAATAAAATAAAAAAATCTTTAAAATCATTTCGTTATATAAGTAATTATTATATTTTATATATATCTCTGTCTAACACATTAAATTCTTGAAAGCATAATTTTATTTTTTTTATGCAAGTTGAGAAGGTCATTTTCTATCAATCCAACAGATCAAAATTATATATATGTGTACGACTGATCAACAAAATTATTTTCACCATAAACAAAATAAAAGGAGATTTTTTTTTTTTAATAATTAGATATATCGTGCAGATATTTTGGTTTTATTATTGGCCAATTGACTCTTAAGAATTTTTGGCATTTTAATTTGTACGTAGCTCTCATTTATGAAAATATGGAATATGTCTCACATGAAATTGCTTAGAAACGTGAGGAGTGAGTGGACCGCTGAAATTCTTTGGCTTTATATGCTTTTATTCTACGTGCTACTACTGCTATATATTAATATTATTCGTAGAAATAAGTAGTGAAAAATGTTGACTATAAATAATGGTTGAGAAGGCATACAATCAAAACACACAAAAACATGAAGAACTCGTTTCTTATCGTAATATTCATTCTCTTGGCTACAATTATCTTTTCTCCCTCTTTTACTTCTGCTAGACAATTAACTGCAGCAATAACTATCCCAAAAGGTACGCAAATATTTCCATATTTTTCATTTAAATTCATAGATTTTAGCTTAATTTCAACTTCACAATGAATAAGTGTTTGTGACAAAAACAAAAATAGGTTAATTATTTAATTTGTATATATGTACGCAGGTAAAGACCCATTTCCTTGTGGCCCTAACCAACCATATCGAAATTGCATTCCTCCCAAGAAAGGAAAAGGAAAGAAATGTAATCCATATGAGCGTAATTGCCATTAGACAAATCCTTAAAGAAGAAGATGGATCTCTTTGGGTTCCATACTCCTGCAGCGGAAAGAGTTTGTTGTATTAATAATTAAATTGCAAAATATATGTTTTTTTAGGTATTGGTTTTGAGTTATGTAAGTCATCAAGTGCTTTTGTTTGTGTTTTCTGCTTTGAATTATGTAACGTTTCCACTTTTTATTTTGAGCTATATATAATATATGTAGAGTCTTTAAATCCATTTATACTCAATACAAGACTCTATGCTTTGTTAATTTATATATGTTCACAAGACATTACTTCACCTACGATTTTGTTTTAACCAATCCAATTAGCAATAATAATTTATTGTGAAATTAGAATTAATTTTATCCACGATCACTAAAATTATCTACTCATAATGAGAAAATTACATAAAGAAAATTGTAACAATAAAAATATTCCAATTTATCCATTTTAATCTAAAAAGTCACTTTTGATCATAGACATATACTAGAATTTTATCAGAATGTGTAGTTGACATATACTAATAAAGCTCAAAATGTTTGAAGAAGAATATATTAGAGATATTGATGCAGTCTAAACACATATAGACAATGAATAAATTGATTTGCTAGCTGATGAGTTGGCATGAAAACTATACATTCAGGTGAATTTTGATCGGTTTTCGAATAAAGTGATTTTCTAAGTTAAAATAGATAAGTTAGAGTATTTTTGTGTTACAACTTTTTTTATATATTATTTTTTCGTTATAAATGTATAAATTCAGCAATCATTAATAAAATTAACATATAATTTCGTTTAAAATTCTCTAATTTCAGGATTTTTACAATTAAGAGACTAAGATGCTTTCTTCCCAATATAAAGTTTTCAAGTGTAAATCATAGTGTAACAATCAATAACCTTATATTCACTGGAATTATATGTTAATTTCAGTCTTATTTCATCACTTAGTCAGAAATAAATAAGGAAATGAATATCCACAAATGAGTTATTTTATAATTGAGGCATTAAATTTTATTTAGAAAAAGGCTTGTACGCACACATACACATGTCGACTACTACTAAAGAAGATAGAAATTCTCAAAACAGTACTAGTGATTGAGAATTTCGATTATTTTTCATAAGATATAAATATTATATTGTAAAATAATTAAAAGGATTTTCAAGGGGCTTTCGGATTGCACTGAGGCAGAGGTTTAGTGCAAGGCTTTTCAATATGAGGAGGCTTTAATGGGAAGCAATTTTTGCCTTTGCATTCAATTGGCTTGCCTTTGTGTTTAGGAACTGGAACTGTAACTGTCATGCCTTTGCCTGCCAATATATGTACACACATCTTAAATTAATATCTGATTATCATATCTAAATATTCATGTGCTTAATTAAGTGATGTGAAAGGAAGAAAAAAAAAAGGAATGGAACTGATTAGAGGATAACTGACCAGAGTCTGTGAATTCAGTGGCTGTGATCAAAGAGAAAGAGAATAGAGCAGAAGCTAAAAGAACACATATTACGATGAGAAAGGCCTTCATCTTGTAGATTATGCAAAGTTTGTTTATCCTTGCTCCTCTGCTTCTCTTATTATATAAAGAGAGAATGCTACTCCCTCTATTTCATAAATATAAATTTAAATTCTATTTTTTATTTGTCACATAATAATAACAATAATAAGTCTTAATACAAATACGAACACTTAAACTTAAATTTATAATTTATTGGAATACTTAAATTTTAATAGTGATATATTAAACATGTGTACTTATCAATTTTACAAATAATAAATACAAATTTACTATAAATTTGAAAAAAAAAACACATAACACTCAAAAGTGCTGATATAGCCTCGCACAACATAAAAAATAACAAGAAATCTATCAAAATCAATAAGAAAACCACTGCATTCTATTTTCAATTCTTGCCAGTCTTACGGCACATGTAAAATATAAATCTTTATTACGATAGTTCAAATGCTATATCACGTGCTTCAATTTTTTAAAAATAATTTGAATTTATATTTATTATTTAAAAAGATTAATAATTATATGTATTAAAATTTAGATATCCAAACCAATTATATAATAAAATTTGAGTTTATTTATATGTATTAAGCCTAATAATAATAATAATAATAATAATAATAAGTTTCCATTTTCTAGATGGAACAAGAATAAAAAGTCTGTAGGATCCAAGATAGCAGAGAAAAGATTTTTTGAAAGAAGGGAAGCTGAAATTTTTGACTAGGTATGGCTATAATTAGTGTCAAGCGACTAACATGCATAAAAGAGAAAATGACAAGAATGATTTAAGTATCATTGTTGACTAAAATAAGAATAAAAAAGAGCAAATTTACATAACAATTATCATCAAATATTAACTCATTGAGTAACAAGTTGTTTAAATATCAATTATTGATTACTGGTTAAGCTAGTAATTAGAATTTGTTCAATTTCAGAATCCTAGTTTAATTAAGCATCCACATTAGAAATGGGAGTTCTAGCAACACTCTCATCAGCATTTTGGATAATGTCATTAACAGACTTGACCAGTGGGTACATAAGCTGACGTTTAAGCTGGCTTAATTTGAATATGCCATTACTTTTTGACTGCAAGAGATAACTATCCCTTTCTCTTTTTCATTCTCCAACCTTATCACTCAATTATCTAAGCATTCAAATCAAATTCACAAGCACATCAATCATCATATCACAAACAATTTCACTCGAGTAAAATTTCATACCTACTTTTTTTTTTCTTTTCCCATAATATTTTAATCAATACAAAAGGAGAGTTCTGGCAAAGAATGGGATATGCTCGGCTGGCCACTATGACTAACAAGTGCAAGAATATGATATGCAGAGGAACAGGCTAAGAAAAGAATAAACTAATCAACGCATTACAATTTCGAAGACCTAAAATGGGCTGATACGACCAGCCAACCTTAATAAGAGCTCAGGTACAAGGCGTCTCCGTGGAGGTGCAGTAGCATCTTTCGCAAGTGCGTCTTTATCACCCGCGTGTATTGCTGCAACCAGAT
This sequence comes from Excoecaria cochinchinensis, assembly GCA_947683425.1. Taxonomy (NCBI): domain Eukaryota; kingdom Viridiplantae; phylum Streptophyta; class Magnoliopsida; order Malpighiales; family Euphorbiaceae; genus Excoecaria; species Excoecaria cochinchinensis. The sequence continues at coordinate 3,126,700 of CANTUQ010000187.1, forward strand.
GGTCGAACATGTCATCTTTACCTCCTCTTAGAGGATCCTGTATGAGTATCTTAATAATTAGCCTGGATTTTTCAGTGTAATAGAACAAGAATTTTAAGCCAGGAAAATACAAAACAATAATTTAGCTTCTAGCCTTCTTTTGTGTGCAATGCAAATTTCAGGCTTATTAATGGCAATACACTTCTGATTTTATGTGATTTGTTTGAGTGATAGTTGAATTTGAATAACCAACAATGCAGCATGCACTTTTCAAACTAGAAAAATAGATAATTTGGTAATGAGAACTACGAAAACATAAATTTCCAGGTCAGCACCACACCTGTAGAAACAAATCTGTATGAGTTTTTCCCTCAAACAAAACTAGCTCAGCCTGAGCTCCTAACCTTCGAAGAGTTTCTACAAAAGTTTGACTGCAAAAAGGAACCGTTAGTATCTATCAGAAAAATGAATAGAAAGAGCTCTTCTTCTGCTTGATTTGCTATAGTATAAATTTCTGCTTGTCAAAGTTTTTATTTTCACACTTCAGCGCAGCATAATGGTACATTTATTTGCACTGCATTATTATAGAAGTTGATATACCCCAACCACAAATTTTCTCACATCTGTATTTTCTAATGCAAATATGGCATTGATTGGTGCTGAAATCAAGGACATTGAAGACAAACCTTGAGGCTGATGGTATGGAATGATCTGCAGTTCCATGAAAGAGAGTAATAGGAGGCAGCATAGAAGCAGCATCTCTACAGCTTGGGTCCTCTATTCTTACTTCAGGAGAAAATTGATGCAGGGACTCCTCGCCTTCCATTATGCTGTAACCATCCATCAAAAGATCGAAGGTTATGTAAGCAATAAACAGCGCAGAATAAGTATATACATTGGCAACCAGTAAGTATTTTGCATCTACCTTAAGAAAAGGGAGCGATACAGGCCACGATTGTTAAAGTGATCAACCAACTTGAATAAATTATATCTGTACATGAATACAAAAATGCATGAATAACTTATGTCGTAACCAGTCTCAAATTTCATCTTTCCACATTCAAGAAAATTTTACATGTAGAAAGTTCTTTTGGCAACAAAAAATGAATGTTAGCAAGTATTGATTCCTCAAGCCGGATATGAAACATCGACCATGGTCCTTCAATGGCATAAAGATCTATAATAGGAGCAAAAGAGAGAGAGAGAGAATTTCTAAAGGACAACTCTAAAGAACAAAGAACTGCAGGGGATACGACATGGATATCCTTCATCAATTTGATAGACCATTGCAATTTGAACAGGTAGATCGAGCAACAGTACTTATGAAAAGAAGATATGTTGCTCAGTACTGCTTAATGCTCAAAGAGTGAAAAATGTCTGAACAGAAAATGAAAATTGCTTTGTTGATAGTGCTGATAGGGTTGGCAAGGTCTAAGTGAAATTTTTGAGAATAAAAATTTTATTAATTCTCTCATAGAAAATAAAGAGAGTTATAGTCCTATTAAGGAAAGGTAAAAACTAACCAAGAAATATAAAGATAAACTCTAATTAGAAATATAAAATAGAATCCTGATTCCTTATGGGGGTTTGGTTGTGTTCAAATCCCCCATTTTTTGATAAACCAGAACCAAAACTGCCAGCTAACAGGGACCTGGACCCATACTGAGTCCCTGGGGGACTAGTTGAAATCTGATCCCATTTTTCACTAATGGAAACCGCCAAAGCAATCAATTCAAACCAGGAAACAAAAGTTTACTTTAAGAAAGTCTTAATTTGATAATTTTTCTTTGAGAATAATTGTTAAATTTGATAATTAATACTTTAGTAAAGTTCCAATTTAAATCTGATTAAAAAAAAAAGAAGTCCTAATTTAAATATTAATCTAATCACATTTTTTTTTCATCTTTCTCGACATTTTAAAAACAACTTCAAAAATTTAAATTAAAAAGGGTAAGTGTAGTTCCCAGTTCCAAACCAGCCCCAGCCTAGGAACCAGAAGTGCACAAACAATCTGGGACCAGTTAGGTTCCATCTTTCCCATGGAACCAAAACTGAAACTGCTGACTCCAGAACCATGTCCAGACCTATGATCAGATATTAAACTATTGATTAAACTCGGAATAGCATGAACAAGCACTTGTCTCCTTTTCTAGAGAGAGGAAAATTCACCCTCCAGATAAACCAAAATAAGCTTTTATCTCGGATACACTCCAGGAAATACTCTCTCCTCCCCTAGCTTCTCTGATTGCTTGCTCCACCAGAACACAAGCAGAAATATGTGCACCAGCTGATTGTCCCATCAGGTAAATCCTACTCAATAAGGGAGGGGAAAAACTCAATAACAAAAGATATAAAACAGATAGAACATTAAGAAAACTCAGAAATTAAATTACTACCTACTAGGATCGCCTCCGTATTCTGAGATGTTGTTGCAGATAAACGAAATCCCCTGAGAAGCATCTGTTACCATATCACTGATCGTTCCCTGGGGAAAATTTCTGCACAAACAGGCCAGCCAGTGGGTTGGACGATAAATAACGCATTATTTAGACGTTAAGGTAATATGAAAGTTATACTGCCAAAATAAATAAATTATTGAATGTTCAAGTTTGGAAAGCATGCATAAAGTGGAAGAAGCTGACTTCAGCTATGTAAGGTTCACATTCGCTTTGGCTGAAACTGAGCTGAGAAATTGAGATACATCAAACTGACAAACTATCACCAGTTAGGACTTGGGAACAGCTCAAAGTTTTGCCCCTTAAACCCCAGCTATAATTGGATGAACTTTAAATTTAAAGCATACACGTTCTTGATTGTCTCAGCTCACTTTATTTGTGTGCAGTTAGGATCTAAATTTGAAAAAAAAAACAAAAATGGGTAATCCACATACCGGTAATCAATACATGCGACTATGATATCTCTTTCTGCCAACTGTTTTCCTAGAAGAGAACCCCATGCTTTGTACCTAAATCAGCATAAAACTAAAGAGACTTAATGCAAAGAAAAAAATATATAAAAGGACTTCATATCTTGCAGATAATATATATATTAATTTCTAACACAGACGCACACAAGGACTTCCTATCATGCATAGAATATAAAAAGTATAAAAGGACTTCATATCATGAAAAGCATATGTAATATTTTCTATAGCTTCTCGTTTAGGCGCACACATATAAATGCGAGAGGTGATATTCTATAAACTTGTGCATTAATTGATTCCAGCACCATCAAAACCAATATTCCAAAATTGTGCCTTTTGAATGTAATTTCAGTTATTATTTGGTGACAGAAGCAGTGATGAAAGTCTGCATTCCCCACTTCAATGCAAAAAGGCAGAAACCAAAGCCACATCAAAACCAAGTCACCATAACAAGCGACTTTGTCCACACCTGTAAGACGTATAGAAGGAGCCATGTAGAGACATAAAATTCATGAGCTCAGATTCTACCAAGACTCTTATCGATCAACCTGGCAGTGATCTCAGCATGATGATAGGCAATATTTGGTATGCAGAATTAAAGAACAGGTATCTTGACCAATTACCCATGGAGAAAGAATGTAAGACAACATACACAGAGCATTGAAGGAAATAAACTAATTTCATAGAGTAAATTGATGGTAACTTTGATGGAAACATGAGGAGCTAATCAAGTTACTAACCCAATAATCCAGGCACCACCAGTTACAAATGCAACAACTGGCTTTTGCCCATCTCTATTTTCTGGTAAATATAGATCCAACCTGTAAAACCATCATTTGAACAGAAAAAAACATTAATTTTAGCTCCAATCGATAAAAGACAGGATGTCATAGATTGAAAAATAAGACATAAATAGAACCTGTATCACATATTCACATATTCACATACCTGTTTCTGGGCTGATCTCCATAAACAATACTACGCCGCACCTGATTTGAGAAGAAATAGTAATATCCAACTGCACAAATTAGAAAATATCTTTTCATAAATCTGACTTTAGATTAACAAAGTTGGAATAGAACTTTTATGGCAAATATTGAGCAGTAATGTAATTGCAAATCCGTTCTCTCCCCAATCATATGCAGGATAAGTATAATGTAATAATTGAGATATAGCATTATATACAATGCAAAAAATTGGAAATGGCAAGGAACAAGAAGGTACTGCAAGTATCAAGAAGCAAGATGGGTAGAAGTAGAAAGAAGGTGTAGGCAGGCACCAGTTGTTGAGTTCGGGAACATTAAACGAAAACAAAAGGTGGAAAAAGAAAAAAGCATGGATTGAAGGAAAATCTAACCAATGAAGAAACTGAACCTTGACAAATTGCCACCTTTTTTGCTACATTAGATGTGTCATGATCCCCCACTTTGCCAATAGGAAGAATAGAGATCGTGATGCATAAGGAAAGCATACAGGAAGGTTTTATTTGTAGCTAGAAAAACTGAAGCAATCAAATTCTTCAAAACATGACAGCATCTCCTATTTATGGAGGACAAATCCACACACATGCAAAATTTCTGATATCATGTCAAAGTTATATCCTCAAATAATGGAGCAGAAATGCATGAAGGAAATCCGCATACTTGATGTATGATGTGTCAAAACAAAGCACAACCAAGAAGCTTCTTATACAATCCCAAGGAAGAGAGAAAAGGGACTAGAATAAGCGTCCAACATTGAGCATGAATTTTAAACACGATCCATCATATTTGATATATATTGATTACATATTAAAGGTACAAAGATTGGACTACAAAATTTGCTTCAATGGTGATACCATCATGCTTCAGCAAAAAGGAACCTATTTAGTAGTCTGCTAAAGACATATAGAAGAAACAGGTGGCTTAAATTAGGATTTGACAAAATCCACCTACTTTGAAGGTTTTTGATAAAAGAGTGATATATAATGTAAGCAGACATTGACTGATAAATACATTGTCAAAGTATTACTATGCTATTTAAACACGATGTTTCTAGGTGCACATTCACCAAGAATCCGGAGCTAATAACTTCAAACCTAAATAAGTATATAACCGTGCATTAATAGCAACATGGGGATTTATGCAACAAGTGATCACCTTGAAGGAATCCAGGCATAAGTAAAGCAGCATAAAGCGCAAGGGCAGCTAGCCTAGTGATCCACCGGTAGCCTAACCTGAACAAAAATAAATGATTAGAAGATGACATGTCATACTAAACTGTATGATTAGAAGATGACATGTAGTCTCTCCCACATTTTCTCGAAATACTAAACAATATTATCAAAGGAAACATGATCCAGATAAGACCTGGGCCACCTGATGATCCAAATATGTCCAAGTAATAAAACCAAATGATGGCAGAAAGAGAAGTCGATAGAATCAGTCATTCATTTCCAAATTTAAAGAGAAGATATATTATCTCCAAATATGCTTCCACCAATTAGCTATACTCAAGTGTAGCTAGTAAGGAGTCATTATACACACATACCCAAGACCTGAAATATTGCACCAGCTAAATGACAAGGCAGGCCCACACTATTGTCTTATAACTGCTGTTTCTACACATTAAATCTATAATTTATACACATTAAATCTATAATTTAGAGTTCTGAACATGTATATAAATAGTGTTAAGAAATGAAAATAATTAGATCATAGAAAATTTTAATTAGCAAATCAAACCTAAAACTGTAAATTTCTATTTCCTGACGTCCTACTTGAAGCAGAACAGAAAAGGATTAAGTATTTAAAAAATAAAATAAAAAATCAGTTAATGTTTTGTGCACTTTTGGCTTCTGCTCTCCACAAAGCAGTAAATAAGAAAACCTGTGCCTGTTCTTTAACAATGAAAACAATGAGATCCCAGATTAATCGACTAAATACTCTTAATGGTACAATAACTATGCCCTGATGGTCATCATAAAATCCACAAAGAAGGGTAAAAAAAAAAAACTGAAAGAAGAGAAAAAGGAAAATTGACATACATGGAGACCGAATACATTCAATAACCTAATTCCTTAAGATAGCATCCGTCAGACGATATCCTTACCATATTGTAACCAGATAAATGACACGAAGGCAGGCCCATTGTTGTACTATTACAAATTAAATAATTCATAGTTCACAACAACTATGAAAAATGTTAAGAAATGCAAATAATCTTGCTATTAAATTTCGCACATGTAAATTTGTAAACAATTAAGCTAGAGAAAATAATGGAAAATCAAACCTAAAACCACTAAAAATGAAACTTGCAAGCAATTAAGGTTAGAAATATTCTTCAATTCCTGATTGATGATGAAAAGGGAAGAGAAAAAAAATATCGACTGCGAATATTAATTTGATTGTGTTTCATCTCTCCAGGGAAAAAAAAATGCAGCATCCATTTCTATTATTTCATGAAACAATCAGATTCAGATTTTAATCAACTGAACACTCCGATTGCTATTATTGCAGGTACATGCACACGGTAAATTCCAGTGAAGCTCAAACGAATTGTATAGATAGACGTAATAGATTCATTAATTAATCTAAATTCAAATAAAATATTACCCCAGGTATCGAAGAAGTGTGATAGTTAGGCGAGTAAGCAAGTAAGTTTCGCTGGCAGCGTGACCAATATCTCGACTGAACGACTGTTGCCTCCGAAGCACAGCCGGCTTCCCACCGGAAGGCGCTCGGCGGCGAGGTTGGTTTTCACAAGTAACTCCACCAGTTTTGAGATTCCTAGAGAGCAGCGGAGCATCAGTCTTGAGATCCTGACCACAAAATGAGGGAGATGATGAGGTTGGCGCCATTGACGACGGCAATGAACGGCGGAGATCTGGGTGGGATGCATGATTCGACGGAAGTGACGACGTCATCCCCCACCGGCGAATGGATTTGAAGCTTGGAGTGGTTATGGAATGGGAATCTGTGTATTAGCTTGTCAATTTGGATTATGCTTTTTCAAAATTGTAACTGTTGATAGCATAGCAGGAGCTTATTCTTTCTTTCTTATAAGGTACTGTTTCCAGTTGCTGTAATAAATTATTAATGGCTCCATACCCAAAAAAGCAGAGAAATTATTAACGGCTTTCGAGCAAATTAGGAAATGTTTACGTTCGGAAGTGGACATTTCCTGGAAATTCAGTCTGTTAATAATTAATTAATAATTAAATACAGACGATAAATCATTTAATAATTGGTTAACAATTAAAAAAATTAAACATATATAATTCTAATTATTACAAACTTTTTATAAAAATTTCAATCTATCTATTAAATTAAAATATAAATTTTTTACATTTTAAATATAAAATTCAAACCATTCAAATTTAGTATCAATATTTTATTAGTTATTTACTTTTCATAATTATGGCATAATATGTCGAATTGATTAACCTTTAAAATTCAATTTTTTAAATCGATTTAATAATTTTTCGATTTTTTTTATTCAATCCTAATTTACATAATAGAGAAATTAACAGATCTTCTTATTTTTAGTATTTTTTTATATTTTAAAAATTTTTACATTGACAAAAAAATAAGTTTATCATAGGACACTTTTTAAGTTCAGACTCAATTCATCTACATACTTTTAAATATTATTTCAAGTTAGAGACTTGTAATAAGTTTTTATGTTAAATTTAATGAAAAATCAATTTTTTAATAAAAAAGTAGTTGTTAAATTTTTATATAGTAATTATTATTACTTAAAATTAATAATATATTTCTGCTATCATACTCATGAATGTTAATAATAATTATGAAAAATAAAACAAATTAAATTAGCAATAATTTTTTAATTATTAATATAAATAAAAATAAATAATACACTTTTATTAATTTTAATAATTAAGTTGGAACACTTTATTTAGATTTTCTACTTTTATCTAAACTATAACTAATATTTTTTTTAAAAAATGTTACGAAATATAAAGTAATTTTTTTCTAAAAATTATTATGTTATTTTTTTTAGTGTGCTACTAAAAATTAATAAATGTTTCTAATTAATGAATATTGAAGATAATTAGATTAAAATTAAATTAAATAATTTTATTTTTTAAAATTGGTAAACAATAGAATAAATATTTTTATTCATTTATGGGGATACAATTACTTATTTTTTAAAATAATTAAAAATAAAGTTATAATTAAAAATTGTAACATTTTATTATTTTTAAATTAAATTGAATAATTTTTTTAAAATTATCATTAGTTCAATCACTAATCCATTCTCTCTCCTCTCTCTCTCTCTCTATGTATATATATTATGCATGAAATATTTCATATTTTGTTATGCATTTTAGATATATTAATTAAAATATTTAATATTTTAATATATTATTAATGACAGCATCTAGTCATTTAATAGATTGTAGACATATTTAATATTTTTATCTTCAATTAAATTTGTTTGATTGCATATATAAGAGTTATTTTCAAAAATAAAAATTATCTAATTTTGTTCAAATATGATTAAAATAAAAAATTTATATGATCATAATTTTTTTAATTTTATTTTTAATTAATCTAAAAATAATAATTATTTTTGTCTTAATTTAATTTATTTTAGATAATTATTATTGACATTCATTAATTATAACAATAGAAATTATTATTAATTTTAAATAATATCAACTACTAGATAAAAATAAAATAAAAATTTTTTTTTATTAAAAATGAATTTCTTTTAGTTTTAATAGAAAAAATAATAAAATTCCTAATTTAAATTTAAATTTGGTGGTAAAACTGCAAAAATTTATAAATTTAAATATGAAATTAATTAACTTTTAAACATATAAAAGGAAATTCTTGGATGGTAAATCCATGCATGTCTATTTCATGAAACTTATTAATATACTCTTTCTCCATCCCAAACTTTTAAGTATCAATTTTAATTTAGTAAAAAAAATAAAAAAAAAATCCTAATTTTATAAAATTATGTTAATAGTTAACCAAATTGCTATTTTTAATTCCAAACACTCCATTGAATTTTTTTTTTTCTTTTTACGATATCAAAACTAAATTTATCATTATATTAAATTTAAATGCATGCATTAAAGTCTAGATATATGTATTGTCAATAATTTAATTTACTTAAATAGATAAATTTAGTAGTGCAAAATAAATTCAAATAAAAATATAAACTTGTTATTAACATTTTCTCAATTTTTTTTAAACAAAACTTTTTAAAAAAATCAAAAAACAAAATTGATCAGACAAATGGGTGGATGTAAAATTTACACACGTTGGAATCTTCTAGAAAAAGAAAAAACACATGTTTGATTTAGCTTTTTAAAAATAATTGAGATTTTTTTTTTAAAAATAAAAAATAACTTGGAATTGAACTCTTATATTGATAAGAGATTTATAACTACTTATGATTTAGTTGCTATCAATAATACCAAATAAACTCTTATTTTTTATGTTCCTTTTTATTGAAAAACAGAGAAGAATAACCTATTTTTTGGCAAACATATATAAAGCACTAAGTAAAAGAAATGGCAAGATAACATGATATTATAAAAACTACATATTTATTATAAAAATATCGAATTTAAACAATTCTCACTTTAAAAATTAATTTTTGAATTGAATTAAATTTAAATTTTCGAGTATCATAGTCATTAATTTTGCTATCATTTTAAATTTTGTATTTATGTTTGTGAAATTAAATTGTAAGCAAATTCATTTTTTTTCCACATTTATTACATGCACGGCAATCTAATTTATTATACATCAATCTAGAGGAGAAATTGAAGCATGGGAGCCAAAAGAAAAAGAAAAAGATGCTAAAACCTTTAAAAATGTTACAGAAAACTGGACCCGCAGAATCATGGATGAAAATGATACATACATGTCCAGTGCAGATATGAGATCACGACGTTGCGTTGGCGGCCCCGAAAACCCATCATACGCACAACACAACACAATCCAATCAATCCCCATCGGGTAGCCCAAGCTCCAAACTTATTTTGTTTCCTCATTATTGAGTCTATTATTATTATTAAATTAACCTTTTAGCCTATTTTTTTTTTATATAAAAAGCTATAATTATTTGCACATAAATTATAAACACATTTCTAGACATGTTAAAGATTTGAAAAGGCACGCAAATAATGAATGCGATGACATGTATAATTATTTAATAATTTTTTTTTTTGAAATAAGTTGTTAATAATTGTTATTATTATTGTCTTAAATGTTTTTTTTATTAATACTGATTATATAAATTATTGCATGTATTTGATAAAAAGAAAATAATTTTATAAATTTATATTTGAAGTGAACTCTCAATAAATCGAATAATATTGAATTCTTTTATGAATTCAAATGTACTTCTAAAAAAACAAATGTATTATGATACAATATTATAGTTAATTTTATTTGAGGTCATATACACCAAATAACATTATGGTCACATTTTAATAATTCAACTATAATTTTGTATCACAAAGTCATAATTTAACAGTCGCTTGCCCATGAGATCTTGGCACATTTTAGAAGACTCCGTGATGCTAACTGGACCAATATATATCATTTTAATTATGAATGAGTTTTAATTTAATTCCAGTAATGACTTCAATAATCAAAAATAATATAAAAGAAAAATTAGGCTGATTGTATACGTAATTCATATTTAATATATACTATTTATTTATTACAATTTGAAATTGAAAATTTGTATGATTGGATTGCATAATAGCCATAGGGAGACACATTGCATTAAATTAACTTAATTTAAATATTGCATTAAATTGCATCCACCCATTATCATTATCAGGAAATAAATCCTGCAGAATTTCAACAAATTCCCAATCCTGTCTAACAAACTTTAATGTTATTCAAAATCACAACATAGTGTAATGCAGGTGAGATTTTAGACTAACACGAGTTTATTAATCCGGAATCAAAATGGCAGCATGGCTAGATATCTGAAGTTAGACATTTTTCTTCAAGATGTTAATCGTAATAATGGAATTTTTTTTTTTGGCTCTCTCTGCATTCTCAAATCTAACAATCTACCCTACCTGAACCACCATCTTTGAGCAGCAGAAATTGGAGTGTTCAAGAATGGACAATAACGGTGGATAAGCGGATTCACTGTTCTCCCAATCTTTGCCCAAACACTCTGATGGTAACCAGCAGTCACGGGTGCATGATGCATGAGCTTCAATAGCTGCCACAAAGAATTTCAAGTGGCATAAAAGCTTAATTAGATCAAACTATACAATGCTTGTGGAAATGAAATATCCCACAGTTTTATCTTCAACATATCTCACTCCCCAAACACATCAACCAACCAAATTTAGCATCAAATGAAAACTATGTTTATTTAAGAAAATCAATCAATTTGAATTTGGCTGTTCCTTACTAAAACTAGTGTCAAAAGCACTATACAAAGACATGATGAACTAAATTTTCACATCAGTGGGCTCCAATGAGACATCCCCTATTACATCTCTAGGAAGGGTTATACATATGCACCCTTCTCCCAGCATTGATGAGCATCATTATCAAATAAATAAATAAAAAAATAAAAAGAAGGAACGAAAATGAAATTGCTTATAAAAGACAAGTACTTTACCTGCCAGTACATGAATGTTTGTATTATGTTACGCTGCCACCTGCACAGATGCACCAAACTTAAGAAAATGTTCCCCAATATAAAAAAGAGTTATAAACATTCCATCACAGAAAAAATAAAAAGCCAACTGACGAGAACAAAGATATTATCAAGAGGAAGCCAAGTCCAATCTCAGCATGTGAGGAAAGAATGCTGAGAGTTGTTGCGTTTGACTCCACCCAGACACAAGGGTCTTCCAGATACTTCCTGTATTTTTAAAGAAAAAAACAAATGGAATACTTTAAAGTGAAAAAATAAATAAATAGATAAAGCAATGCTCATTGCATTCACGACAAGGTAGCAGTAATAACACTATATCAATATTATTAAATGCATCGCATTTGCAAAAATATTTTGAAGACTGATGATTGACAGTCTTCTAAAGAAGAAATAGTGTGAGTTGTTGCATGAGCAAACAGAGTAAAAACAGCCAAAAGCATCCTGGAGATAGTTTCTAGTATGTCTTCAGTTCATTCCCACTTCTTATTTTCTTTGTTCTGCACGTATGAAAAGAGGCTTTATTCTGTTATTCATTCACTTCTCAAAGTTTTTTAAGCCCATCTTTCTACCCTCTTGGGTCAATTTCTAGTTGTCAATTCAACAGCAGAGAAAAACAATTTGTTCAAAGAGAATTCCACAGCATGTTCACTACAATGATTGTTATGGAATATGATATCAGGATAACTGATGGCAAGGTTTTAGATTCTGTGGGGCACTAGAAGTAAAGTTCAAAAAATCTACTTTACTGTATGTTCTCTATATCTTCATGGGCGGTGTTATGCAGGCATCCCATTCTCTTGCAAGATTTGATTTTAATCTTTCACTTACTTTGCCTTTTCTCTTGATCTCTGAAGTACTTAAGCACCTCAAATGAGTTTTCAACAAATTATCTTTTGTTATCAAGAGAAGAACAATGTCATACACATTTAACTAAAAAATGTTATATTGTCAGTAGTTCAACAAGCCAAATAAAGAATGCCCCCAGTGGATTCTAGAGTCTAGCTCTCTAAAAATCGAGAAATATAAAGACAACAAATCAAATGCCCTTTTTAAGAACAAAAGAGGCTGAAAGAAAAAGCACCAACAAAGTTGAAATTGCATAAACACAAACATTTTCAAAACACAATGTACTGTCCCAAATAATTGAAGTTCTAACTGGTAATAATGTAAATTCAGCAAACTTTTGAATGTGAAGACAGAGAACGTCTTCTGCATAATATTGCATATTGGTTTTTTTGGTGTCTATTAAACCAACATAGGAGTCCACTGACTCATGCCTCCTTAACATTTCCGAGTGAAAATTAGGTCAAGCTTTTGAGAATAAACCATGCTTAACTAGGCATAATTAAGCATTAACAAACAAAGGTCAAAAAAACAAAATGGTAAAGTCCTTTCTCTCACTTTTTCATACTCAGAACAATTCAAATACACAGATGTTATCTCTTAAAACATCCATCATGATACACAGCATGGTGTCATACTAAAACAATGCTATGGTCTTCTGATATTGCTTTTGAACAAAACCATATCAACAGTAATTTCCCATCCCATAGTTCACAAGTTGAAAACCAAACTAATTTCATATTTCATCACAAGATAAGACTGAAATAACTAGGACATGAGCTTTCTTAATGGTTACCTACTTACAATGTGCCATCCACAAACAAGTATGACTATAGGTTAGAATACCATTTGCTTCCAATTTTTATGGATTTCTATCATGGAAAAAGTTGTCAATGCCACAAAATAAGTATTCCTAAATAAAGAATGAAATGAGTCAGCATTATCAACCACAAGATGCTGCTAGGGAAAATTTTTACTGCATTCAGCTCTCAAGAGTATAGGAAGATATCAGCAAACTCAACACTATGAGCTTTTGGGAAAAGAAATTAGTGTTAGCAGAAAACATTAACCCCTTAGAGCATTGCAAACTGCAAAAAACAATCAAAATGTGGATCATTAGTGGATTGGAACAGTGAAAGTAGCAATCTAAACTTTTACCACAGACATATAACTTTGCGATTCTTTTTTCAGGAAATAATGTTTAGAAACAAAAGGTCTAACTTTATACTTCTTTGTTAATAGGAAACCACACCTAGTGAAAGTAAGAAAAATTGACCTAGTGAAAGTAAGAAAATTTGCTAACCTACTTAGTTGGAACTATATTCTGTTCCCCATTCTAAGTAAATATACTCGATTCAAACCACACAATCCGAAAAGACCAACACATTTTATTGCAAAGCCTTCCATTGTAGCATTAAAAATTCCTGTTATCATTGCACATATCAGAGAATCCATGTACTAGGTAACTCTGACACAAATCTATGTAATCCTATTTACAGAATTGATATGATATCAGCACATATCTATCTATTAAAAAGAACAACAAGAATAATAATAATACTAATAACATAATACCATGAATCCCAAAATATTTTTATGACCATGCCAGATGCCTGATTTTACCAAGCAGCAATTGAGCAGAGTTTTTTGACACTATCAAGATAAATGTAAGAATACTGCTAATTCTGGATTCAAAAATAAGAATGAAAAATATCAGGCATTAAAAGTATTTCCACAACAGTAAGAATTTGTCTAACTTGCAAATCAAATTAGCGACACTTTAACATAAATAAACAGTAGAAGATAAATTTTAAGTAAACTTCATATATTTTTTACCTGTATAAGGTAGAACGGTTAAAATTACGTCTTAAAAATTTTGCAACATGCTCCAAAGCTCGGCACAAAATGGGAATCAAAGCAACTGCAACAAGGTCAGCCCTTTAATCCACTATGGCCATTGCAATTACAAAAAAGTTAAAAAGTTGAAAAGATACAAGCGAAACTACAAAACAAGCCTATGGAATGAGCAATGCTCACATTTGAGGCAAAGATGCGAAGTGACAAATGTAAGACAGTAGATGAAGTAAATGAAATCTTTGGTTGCAATAATTGACTGAAGGTAGGACTGCAAAGCCTGCAGATTCAATGCCCTTGGTCTCTATGAAAAATGTAAAGATGGTTAGTGAAAGAAGAACAAGAACAGTAATACATTAAAGAAAAGACTAAAAGACACAAGGAATTTGCATTACCCCATACAGAGTGTACAAGGAATACAATGATGAGCATGCAGTGCCCATAAATGCCAGCCGATAAGCCCTATTAGAAAGATTTCTTGGTATAATAGGAATGATTGCAAGCACAGCTACAACAAGAACCTGTTGCAGAAAAGTTATCAAACATGTACTGAAACAGTAGTAAGACTGAAGAAGAGTGAAATTACTAGGAGTTGCAGAACATAAAAAAGTATAAGGAAAATAGAAAGAGTTGCAATACCCAAGCAGTAACGGAAAACTGTATAGTCTGTCGATCCCAACGAACAGAAGTAGGATTAACATTGGAACCAGTAGTTGCTGATGTTCCAGAGGTTCGAGTATTTGAGCCTACAATAGAAATTTTGGCCACATTAATCAAAAGAGACGATCCTCCAACCAATGAAAAGCAAATAAACATCATTTTTATAAAGGTTGATTCAGAATTTGAGACTTGTATCTTTTGTCATTAATTCGCTGGAGTTAGCATCCCTAACCTGTGTTCCGTGATCGAGTTTGGTCATTTGAAGTCCCTGATGATGTTGAGGAGGCTGATGTTGATTTAGCTGATTGAGATGTACCACTTGAAGTCATTGCCTCCACCACAAGATCAGGATCCTGCAAATTAATGCCAATATTTATCAACAGCTGTGTACCCATATGCACAACTATCAGCTTCTCTTGTTTATTGTCCACAAGAGAAAATCACTCACATTGTACCAGAAATTTAACTAGAGAAGGAATAATAGAAATACAAATCATCGAAAAAAAAAAGAAAAAAAATGGCATTTCTAATTTATGACTGCATATAGTCCCTTCTCTCATGTTCCTATAGAGCCCCCATCTTGAAGTATAAAATTACTTGCTGCAATTTGAATGGCATCTATTCGTGAAGCAGTACCTTATCCAAGAAAAGGCACAATCCTTCAAAGATCACAAAAACCCTTTCGCAAAAAGCAGTTTTTCGAGAATTCGAAATACCAGATAATCCCACGACACACAAGCCCACACCAATTCCATTTAGAAATTTCAGCTCCTAGATTTTAGTAAGATTCAATATTTTATAACCAAGAAGAAACTCCAGTCCTAAACTGGGAAAAATGATAAAATCTTCAACAGCAAAAACCAAAAATTATACACAGCTATGAGAGTAAACTGAAGCAAAGACACAATAAGCAAGGGTATTCACACAATTCCAAAGACAAAAGAACTCATACGTGGACGGTTAAGTTTGAAAGAAAGAAAGAGAAATTCCCAAATCCAAAAATCGAGGGGCGAAAGAGAAAAACCCACATGGGGATTTGTGATTTTGAATCCCGATAATCAATCAAAATCCTTAATCAAGAACACAAAAACAGTAAAACGAAATGTAAGCATGATTTTTTGAGAAAGAAGCAAGTGAGGGTGTACGGACGATGTAACGTTGATAGAACTTGCGCTTGAAGTGATCGACGACATCGGAGCGAGAGGCCAAGTGAGGAGGGATGAGGATATTGGACCAGTAATCGGCCCATCTTGGGTCGTTCTCGTAATCGTAAGCCGCCGCCGCTATTCTCTTTAGCTTCTGTGGATCTTCTCTTTCTTCTCCCATATTTCTCTCTCTCTCTCTCTCTCTCTCTCTCTCTCTCTCTCTTTTCTTGTTCTCTTCTGCTTCTGGTAATCAGAATCCGTTCTCTCTCCGTCAAATCAATTTCTTATCTCTCTCGGTGGCCGTAGAAGTTCTGATGTTTACTTGAGTGGAAACGAAAGTGAAGATATTCTTTCCACAGGCGAATTTGGAATCCAATCAAACGGCTTTCAAAACACGGAATCGTTTCTATAATTAGGGGGTGATTATCGAATTATCCAACCGTAGGTCTGACCGTTCTTTTGAGCCAAACAAATAGCACTTTTTACGATAATTACATATTTTGGCAGATAATATGAAATTAAAATTTGGTTTAAATTATAAATAATTTTTTTTATTAAATATAATAATTAGCTGTTAAATTCAATAAATAAAATTAATTTATATGTAGAATTGAAATTTAAATTGGTACTTAGGGGGGCACATATATCCCAATTCTTTATATGTAATTATGTATAATGAAGGCAGAATAGTATGGTATGATATTTAGCCAAAGACCATAGCCTTATTTTGGTATTGCGTTTTATTGAAAATAAACAAGTAGAAGTAGCCGAGGTTAATTTTTTCGGTGGTCACTCAATTTTGTGACTTGTAATAATTTGGTCACTAAACTTCAATTTGTAACTATAAAATAACTCATCTATTATTTTGTAACGAAAAAATCACAATGATCGAAAATTGTGCTCGCCGGTAACCGGCGCGTGATCGGTACGGCAAAACCTAATGACACGTCAAAAATTTTGTCACGTCAGATTAGAATTAATTTTTGTGGTGGTCACTAAATTTTGTGTCTTGTAACGATATAGTCACTAAACTTCAACTTTGTGCCATGCAGATCATGCGCCGGTTACCGGCGAACACAATTTCCGATCATTGTGATTTTTTCGTTACAAAATAATATATGAGTTATTTTTTCGTTACAAATTGAAGTTTAGTGACCAAATCGTTACAAGCCAAAAAATTGAGTGACCACCAAAAAAATTAACCCGAAGTAGCCGTGCTTTGTAGAATGTACATGAGTTTGATTTTAATCATTTTTTCCTTAGCATTTTCCTTTTCTATTCAAGGAATGGAAACTCTTGCAATTCATTTTCCATTTCCAAGCTACCTGCTCATCATTAGTAGAAATGTTGTGTAGAAGAGATTAACAAGCTTCAATTTTAATTCTTTTGACTTCTTCTGCTCATGTCTCATGTCTCATCCATCCAGGCAAGATGAATTTATATGGTTACAAATTTCAGTTGCAGAAGAAAAATCTCCAAGAAATCAAGAAAACAAATTCTTCTACTAATATCCATTTCTTAGGCATGCTTTCCAGTAAGGAACATTCTTCAACCAAACTTGGACTTTACCAAAAAGATTGAAAGAAACTACTCAATTTTGGATACAGCTAAGGTGACACTAACTTGAGTCAAAGCTGAGTTATATTTGGCTAAATGGAAATAAAATTCTAACAAGCTTCTATATCATAGGAAATAGAGAATTGCATTAATTTGATATATTAAATACAAAAAAAAATGAATTTAAATAATAAAGAATACAGAATGAGACAACCTCATAGTGATCATATTAGAGGAAGAAGGGAAAAAAGAAATAGCAATAGATGGTACTCAGGCACGTCCTGGTTCCAATGGACTCAAAATCCAGGACTGAGTGAAATATCACCTTTCTGAAATCAGCTGTTATAAAATTCCATAATATGAAGTGGAAAAATTGAGGGATAATCACGTATGTCTTACGGTATAAAGGAGGAACTCCGGCTCCCCTGATCTCGACTTCTCCAACTACTTTGAGTGTTATCAAAAAAATCTGAACTATAGTCCTGACTACCAAATGCCAATCTCTGGAACATTCTGATTTGTGCAGAGTGCTCTCTTGAATCATATATTTCACTCTGGCCAGGTTTCATTCCATTAGATAAGTCTGATAACTCATCCAACGAGTCTAAAGCTCTCACCACCTGAAGAAGTAAAAAATATTAATTATAACATATATATCTAGGTTGGTAAGAACATGATAAGGAAAGAAGGAAAATATATATCAGGATTACCCCATTACCTGACTCATTCTAGGCCTTTTTGCAGCTGAATGACGCACACTGGCTGCAGCTGCTTCAATCATCCGAAACATTTCTCTTGGAACATAGTCCTTCTCTAGCCTTGGATCAACCAAGGCTTCAAAGTCTTCATTATCAAGTGCTTCGGTAAGTAATGGTCGAGCCTGACAACAAGTTTTAGAATTTTATACTATCATCTGATATAAAGAAAAATAAAATAAAATAAAAATAAAAATTCTAGACCAATATTCCCAACTAAGTCGCATACATTCCTTTGGCAAGAAAAAAGGAATAAGAACTAGACAAGGGAGGCATAATTATGTATTCAAAAGTATCTCAATCAGACAAGTTAAACGGAAAGAGAACATCAGAATATGACAATTTTCATGAACTGTTTTGCTCAAATGCCTAGCCCCCAGCATTTTCCATCATAATGGGAAACCAGTTCCTTTTCTGCCTTCCAGTAGATCTTGACACTGTCTAGATTTGGCTCTTGCTTGAATGAAGAAAATGATTATTGCACATTTTGTACATTATGTTCTGAAAGAGATATCAGGTGGAAATGGGAAACCAAGACAAAAGAAATGATGTTGTTGTGAACCCGAATTGTGGATCGAAACACCGGGCAATTAATATGATAACTCAGCTCGTTAAAGGGAGATTGAAACCTCTCAGCTCGTTAAAGGGACATTGAAACCTTGGACCTCGTTAGATAGAGCTCCGATCTCTTGTACGTCGGTACTGGCATATTCTGACTTTCTTTTATCGATTAAATTTGTCTCTTTAAATAGAGATTACAAGATTAGAAACATCTAATAAATTAGGAATTATAATCTAACTAGGAAACTATAGATTTATTCTAATTAGAAAATAAGGAAATAGAAATTCTCCTAAATAGAAAATAAACCAGTAATTAAAATCAAATCCTATTATAACTAAAATATTACTATAACTAAAATATTTTCTTAAGAAACTCAAACCCTATAACCATAACAGATGTACTATAAGCATTCTGGGGTTCGAGTATAGAGAGAAAAAGCCTTAAATGCAAATATGTTTGTTAAGATTAACCATATTTGGCGACTTCTCATCTATCTAGAATGATAAGATTCTTTGCTATAAGGAGTCAGCTGCTTTCACATATGCAATGCCAGCCTGCTTTAGCTTTCTGCTAGTAGCCATCAATACTGTAATAAATAGTACAGTAAGTTTCCATTGCGACTATGAGCATATCAGGTCATGCGATCATTCTTAATCTCAGTATTTGCTCCTAGAAACTTTGTCAAGTATAAATCTGCAAAGTTGGGCTTATCCCCCACCATAAATATGATAAAAGTTTGCTAGGTGAGGTGTCTACAACCAGCTGAGACTTAAAAATATGCATCATTCAAATTTTAAATACAAGAGAATTTAGAATTTCTCAACATTTGCATCAAAATTAGAAGCCTATATTCTGAAATTTGGACTAGCTACAATCTCCTGATAAATATAATCAGGATGAACTAGGAGATGTTAGAGCTGAGGGACAATTGAAGGTAGCAAAGAACCATATATGCCCAAAGAAATGATATGTAAAGGCCAGCTCACATCTAACCATAATTGAATTAAATATGCAAAACAGCATGCTTGAATGATTTTTTAAGCGACATTCTGAAATTAGGAGCAAGCAAATTGACCTTTACAAAATCGAAGGTGAACTTATATGCTGTGCAACAATTTCACAGCCAGATCAAACCATGAAATTGTGCCATAGCATCTAAAAGACAATAAGTTCAATATCTAAAAACCTACCCATTCCACTAGGCTTTCATCACCCAATGGCTGAGAGGCATCCACAGGCTTTCGGCCTGTAATTAGCTCTAGAAGCACCACTCCAAAAGAATAAACATCAGATTTTTCAGTCAACTTGCCACTTGTAGCATACTCTGGAGCCATGTACCTGTGAAATAAAAGTTCAATTCATTAGAAAAGTACAATTGGAATAGGTTTCCCTGGATTTTTACACAAGATGTTCGCATTCAATACATGTCCTGTTAAACCACAGCCAAAAAAGTGGTTTCAAAAGCCTATGTATACCAATGCACTAAAACAATCCAGATTTATAAAATAAATTTGTAGTATCACTATGAAAGTAATGCCAACTTTCTTTAGATAAATGAATATGAAATTAACTTCACTATTTAGTCAAGCATCCGCAAAATATACAAGCACTCCTCGTTCACCTACCCAAAGGTTCCCATGACACGTGTTGTTACATGCGTATTTGATTCCAACTCTAGTGCTATCTTTGCAAGCCCAAAATCGGAAACCTATCAGAAAACACATACTTTTAAGAAAACAAAATAGGTAGCTGGAGAAATTATAGTAGAGCAAGCACATATGAGCTTCACTTTTCTAAGTGCACTGTCATGGAACGTTAAAGCCAATTTCAGAATATAAGACAGCAAGAAAACTAATCACATCACAATGAGAGAATAAAATATTCTTTAAGCAGTGTGATATCATCAAGTGATTAGCCTCAAAAACAATTCTCTCTACAGTAGATTGGGGTTCCTGGTAAAACTAAAATTTGCAGAAACAGGCATACCCGAGCTTCAAAATTGTTATCTAGAAGGATGTTTGATGATTTGATATCCCTGTGAATAATGCGGGGATGACCTGATATAAGGGAAAAAAAAAATTAGAGAATAATGTTTCATTGGACTTATCTATCGCACAGAGCATTTGGTTCATATATATTTAACAGGTGCAAAATGTATTATAATTTTGCAGTTAAGTGTAGAGAAAGGAAAGATTGGAGTTGCAGAACTCACATCAGTGCCAAAATCATCAACATAACTAAGCTAAAATTTCAGCATGTAATTAAGAAATAAATAGAGGAACAAAGGTATGAATATTACAGTCTTCGTGTAGATACGCTATGCCACGAGCTGCCCCAGCAGCAACCCTCACCCGAATTGCCCAATCCATAACTGGCCTTCCTTGACCTGCAAATGTCATAGGAATACAAGAATTACAAGATTTTACCAGATTTGCAAGGAAGCCAGTTGCAGCAAAGCTTCAAAATTGCAAAAACATCTCATGGGATACTCCACAAAGAAATTTAGCAGCGAGGAATATGAAAATGTCATATTTATGGAGGAAAAGCATTCAAATTGAAGAATATATGTCTGCTATAAACTCAAAAACATACCATGGAGATGGTAGTGAAGAGTATCGTTTGGGAGATAGTCATAGACAAGCAATCTTTGGTTCTGGGAGATACAGTAGCCCACCAATGAAACTAAATGCCGGTGGTGTACCCGGCTAATAATCTCAACCTCTGCTTTGAACTCACGCTCCCCTTGAGAACCACCTATCTTTAATTGTTTTACAGCTATTTCTCTACCATCTACAAGGATACCTTTGTATACACAACCAAATCCACCTTCACCCAAAAGATTCTTTGTTGAAAACCCATTTGTGGCTTGGACTAGTTCATCATATGTGAACCATGCCCTTGAGTTATTTACACCTCCTGGCTCTGATGGGGAATAGATGAACTCACTGCCAGAAGGACTTGATCCCAAAGGACCTTGAGAATGTGGCTTTACAAATAATGATTCTGCGTAGGAAAAGCAAGTTTCATTAATTCTAGTAGTATTTGTAATAGCATTTACCTTTAATTTGGTATGTGTGATTCTCTTATTCAAGAAAACAATTAGATAATCAGTTCTTTACAAAACACAATTATCAATGTGTTTACCGTAGTATGAACCAAGAATCAAAATTGGAAATGTCAGAACAATATTCACAAAGCTCAGCCAAAAGGATCTAACAGATTTTTTCAGGTATATATTCCTGATTTTTTAAAACTAATTGTATAGGCTATAAAGTTCATCTAAGTTGGTGAATTGCTAGATCTCAAGAAGTCATCCATTGAGCATCAGATTTGTCCATGTGTATCCAAATGCAAACGTTAAAAACGATCAGATATCTAGAATAGACAAATGGAGAATTTAAGAAAAGACAACCTGATCAGCTGCTTAAAGTGACCTTGAGAAAGAGTTTCTCAAGAATGTGCAACTGAGTTTGCATTTATTAACCATGATTCCCATTCTTATACACCAAGCAATTAAAAATTGATAGAGCTTTAAGTTCAACCGGTATAACGACTTCAAAAAATTTAGAGAATCACTGACTGATAGCTGTATAACCTACTAAAAATGCAGCATTGTAAAGCTCTACCTGAATTTTGGGAGGACGCAAATGGAGAAGGCATAGTGTACCCAATATTCGATGAAGCATGCCTCCTCCTTCGTTTCTGTACAAACCACACAGCCATCACAACAAAACTGAGAACTACAAATCCAACCACAATGCCTATTGCCACTGCACCTCCAGTGTTTAAGCCCCCTGCACCTGTTGATGCTATACTTGTAGAGATATCAGTCCCATTAGTTGCTCTTGCAGTCGGCTTTTCTGTAGGGATAGAGGGTAAGGGAGAACTTCCAGTAGTAGTTGAATTATCTGGAGGCGCAGGAGGAGTTCCAGGTGGCAAAGAAGTTGATGGGACTGAAGGAGGTGGCGATGGCAAAGTAGATGTTGGAGGAGAAGGAGAATTTGTTACCGGAGGAGGACTACCAGCCTGAGAACTAGATGGTGGGTCAATTTTTGGAGGTGCAGGGGGACTTTCAGGTGCCTTTGCTATTGGGGAAGGTGGTGAATTAGTGGAAGGAGGAGTAGGCTCATCAACTGGAGGAGGTGGAGAAGGGGAAACGGCTTGAGGGGGAGGTGGGCTTGCCACAGGAGTTGCTGGGGAGGATTTGGGAGGAGAGGTGCTTGCTGGTGGTGGAGGGGACAAATCTGGCGGGGGTGGCGAAGCAGTAGAAGCTGGGGGAGGGGCATTAGGTGGGGATGGAGGTGGTGATGTTGGTGGGGCTGGTGGAGGGGATACTGGAGGTGGATCAGATGGTGGGGGTGTCGAGGAAGTTGAAGATGATGGTGGGGGTGCTGAGGATCCGGAAGGAGATGGTGGTGGTGGTGATGGGGAAGGAGGGGGAGCACCTGGGGTTGCTGGAGGGGGGGATTGAGGGGGTGGAGCTGAAGAGTTAGATGGGGTTGAAGGCAGTGGCAAAGTTGAAGGGATAGGGGAAACAACAGTCTGATCAGGCAGAGTTGCTGTAGGAGATGGTGAAGTGAGTGTATTATTTGTTAATAAAGAAGAGGATGGTGGTGATGGTGGTGAAACAGCAGCAGGGGAAGAGTTTGGTGAAGGTGATGTTGTTGAAGCCATATTTGCAACCAACAAAAGTTCTAAAAAACACTAAACTTCAATATCAAATTTACGAAACCATCAACTCATTTCGAATCTAAAGAATTCTCTTCACACAAGAATGCAACAATAAATCACCTTATTCTGTCCAAAACGTGCGGAAATCTGAAATATGCCCTACTTCCACTGCAGATGTCCAAAATCTTCAACAAATGTGATCAACATATACATCCCAATTCAGAAGGTCAAGCAAAATCAATCTATCCCAACTCCTTTTACCGGTGAAAAATGCTTGGATCTTCTAAACACTGCCAGAGCTCAACAGAATCTCAAATTCACAAAAACTAAGCAAAATTCTGTACAAGAATTACTCAATGAGCGAAACCCAGATCATAAAACTCAAAAAAATGCAGCAAATATGAGATAAACTAAGACAGTTTTGACTCTTAAACTATCTTTCTTCCCATCAAAATCCAAAATTTACAAACTATAATTCTAAACTATAAATAGACAAATGCAGCATTACCCAGATCACCACAAACGATACTAAAGACAACCCAGAAGCTCAAAGTTCAAAAAATTTCTTACCTATCTCTTTCAAATAGAAGATATTTTGAATTTACAGGTTGGAGTGGAGGAAATTCTAAGTGGGTTAGTCCCAAGACAGGCTCTTTTTCTTTTTTCTTGCAAGGAAAACTGAGAAATGCCCCCACAATATGTGCAGAGAAACGTGGGGGCAAGTTTGGAAGTAAACTTTGCTTCACATGTGCAGTAGATAGTGGAAGAAGAAATGAGAATTTTTTATTTTTTTTTCTATAAAATTATAAATACATTCACACCATGTTCTTGAGCTCAGTTGAGCAACCATTTCTATCTTAGCTGTTCTTTTTTCTATTTATTTATTTTTAGTTTAACCGACTGTTATTTATTTTGAAATCAACCGACCGTTATTATTATTATTATTATTATTATAAAGCAAAAGGAAATTAATAATTTTAAAATTATTGATAAAAGGAAAGTACATTTTACAAAGTAAAATAATTGGCCAATTAAGTCTTTTTCTTCAAGGAATTTATATTTTCCAAAACAAAAAACTTTTAATCTAAAATCTTAAGGTCAATATATATATATTTTTTTATTTTATTATTTTCCAATCTTAGAATATTTCATGTACAGTAAATATTGTCCACTTACTTCTTTCTCGAAAGAAGAAAAAGAACAATCTAATTATGCTCTTAGAATCCGAATATAATGCTAAAAAGTATGATAACCTCATTAGGGGCTTGAAAATTCCATTATATTTATATTTATTTCTAACTTTTTTATTTGAGAGTTGTCATTATTTCATTAGTATTCAGAGTGATAATTTTTTTCTTTTTCTGGAATCTAGTGATGCTCATTCCTCATATTTTATATGAATTTTATTAATCTATCAATAAAAATACGGTTACAAGCAGATTTGAGTTATTTATGACTTACAAACTAATTCGATTATTTTTTAAGTTATACATATATAATTTATTATTTTAATTGAAAGATTAAAAAGATATAAAATTGATGTCATAAAATTTGATTAATTTGATCCGACTGTTAACAATAATACATTTAAATCAATGATTCAATTTGATCGAATCTAATTCTTTTAAGATTGAAAAAATTTAATCCATTTACTACTAAAGGGATTATATTCCAACATTATCCATAACCACCGGATCCCAGGGTTTGGAACCAAAACTTGTAAGCTAACACAAAGCAACATTTGAAAAAGAAAGTTTAACTAAAAAGAATGTATTTTGGAAAAGTGTGAATTACAAAAAGAGGTTAATAAATTAATTAATTTCCTTTTCTTTCTCAAATAAATAAAATTAGAAAGCTAAAATGTAGATAAATAAGCAATGCAAAGACTTAAGACTTTGCACATGCAACACTAATAATTCATCCTGGTGTGCACTTCCATCTTGTTATTGCTTCACTATAATATATTATATTTATATATGTATAAGAAACAGTTGGAAGTTTGAAGTCAATGTAAGAAATTTATATTTATATTTTGATTAATTCAGCACAGACATTATATGATACAATTTGAAGTTTCTTATAATATAATAATGTCAATTTTATTGATTTTGCAAGATCTCATTCTCACTGCCATCTTCTTCTCATTATAAATCTAAATTAAATAATATTTATAAATTATTAAATTGCTTTTTTTTTAAATAATAATAATAAAAAAGAAAGCTGATATTCTAAACGAAACTTAGAACCGTTTGTTGAGCTAATTATATAAAATAATATATTGGTTTGCCTTCCTTGTTTACAAGCCAAGAAAATGTTGTTTGCGTCAATACGATGCGAATTACAAAAAGGTGTTAATTTTTATATTTTTTTTGCTGAATTGGAAATTGTTGTAATTAGAAAATTATCAATAAAATATGAATTAGAAAGTTGTTATTATCTTGATTTCATGCAATATATTTTTTTTATGCCAATTATGAGAAGGAAGTGATTAGAAGTGAGTGGGTATTATTTTTCTCTGTTAATGGTACTTTGGAAAATTATTCTAATTAGAGGTTCTTGATTATAATTAGACCACAAAACACACTTCTCTATTTATTTATTTTTTTTATTATTAGGTCTCTAATATTTATTTCATAATATTGAGTTTCTAAACGTTTATTTGTTTACACATTAGGCTTTCAATTGACCAAAATGTAAAATTAAATTATACGTCTTATTTAATATGTCTTTAATATTTGCATATGTACCTCAATTTGATGTGCTCCTTGTTTATTCTTGTCAACTTTAAGTCAATCTAAAATCGATAAAAAAATATTAATAATAACACATTAATTTAATGTTAAGTTACATATACCAAGAGAGAGAGAGTGAAACATGACGTAATATTTAAATTCACTTTATTATCCATTGAGAATTTAATGTGTAAAAAAATAAAACTAAAAATTTAGAAGGTTTAATATTACAAAATAAATATAAAAAAGTGTAATAGCAAAAATTCAAAAAATTCAAGTAGTTGTAAGTAATTTTTGGCTGAATATACTTAAAGAATAATATGATATAACCTCTTACCTAATCAGAAAATGATTAGTGTTATTTTGATTTGCCACTGTGGTACTACAATTTGGTGTGGTGGGTCAAATATTGCTATATATAAAGAAAGCCGAGGTTTCTTTTTTAAGGATTTTTTTTTCTTTCAAATAGTTGGTAGAGTGGGTTTTGAACTTAAAATCTCAATTTGAACCAGTTTTTGTTGTTGAGAAAAATTCTCCCCCTTTATCCCAGGAAGTTGCCTTTAATAAATTATGAATAATAGTCGAACAAACACAGGAAAAAACACAAGACAAGAATTTACGTGAAAAACTCCAAAATCGGAGAAAAACCACGGCTGTTGTCAAAAGACAACCAAGAAAAATATTCACTATGTGGAAAATTGTTACAACCACACAATAACAAATACAATATTTTTCTTACACCCTCAACACAAGAAAAATACCCGGAGAGTATCCCAAGAATTTTTTAATAAACTCTTAAACTCTCACTATTTTCTTATGCTCACAAACAAATTCACCCCACACGTATTTTGTTTGTTTGAATTGGAGATTGTTGAACAAACCCTTTTTTTTTTAATTATTTTCTTACAATCTCCACCATAATTAAAAATAAAAAAAATATCCGCTACCAAAACATTGTCTAACACCGACAATTACAATTCTTAAACAAGAATTATCATACTCCACCATAAAAAGTATACCCACTTGGAATTAACACTAACTCCAAGAATTTCACCTCGACCCATGTCGAAAAAACTTGCTAATAAATTATGGTGCAACTTCCATGCTGATTTTTCAGGAAGTTCATTAGCCATCGACATTCTTTTGTTGTACCACACACCTTGCATAATTATCAGCCAATGCCCGTGTGCAAATCCGTACACATGCTACCAATCATATGTCCTCTTTCATGGCATTTTCAACGGTAGCAATCATGCCATGAGGACATATATATTTAATAAAATCCATCATCTCCCTCTTGCAGGGAGACTACATTGGTAACATCAGCTTGTTCTTTGTAACTGTTGGCCGAACTAGCTCCACGTTTATCATCCAACGCCTTGTGTAATCCGGATTGAATCAATAAATCCTTGACTTGAATTTGCCACAAGCCAAAATTAATTTTTCCGTCAAATTTCTCCACCTCAAACCTTAATCCCGACATTTTAGAACACGTGAACAGTACCATATGAACAGTAGTGAGCTACAGTACCGTATGAATAGTATCCAGCTACAGTGCCGTATGAATACTACCCTTGCTACAGTGCCATACGAACAGTACTCCTGCTCCAGTGCCGTACGAACAGTACCCCTGCTACAGTACTTTGAACAGTATTTTAAACAGTACTTGTGGCCACGTACAGTAGTTTTGAGCAAAAACCATGCACATTTTGAATGCAAAAATTTGCACTTTGAATAGTCCTACTATTCATCAAATTTCACGTTTTACACCCATTTTCGAAACGGATCATACCGAAAAATTCCTTATATTTTTCTCTTTCTGCCAATATAATTATTTTTCCAAAATGCGCTACTTTCTCGGACAGCAGTCTTGATGCAGTGTCGAAAAATAGCCGAATCAAGGCTCTGATACCAGTTGTTGAGAAAAATTCTCCCCCTTTATCCCAGGAAGTTGCCTTTAATAAATTATGAATAATAGTCGAACAAACACAGGAAAAAACACAAGACAATAATTTACGTGGAAAACTCCAAAATCGGAGAAAAACCACGGCCGTTGTCAAAAGACAACCAAGAAAAATATTCACTATGTGGAAAATTGTTACAACCACACAATAACAAATACAATATTTTTCTTACACCCTCAACACAAGAAAAATACCCAGAGAGTATCCCAAGAATTTTTTAATAAACTCTTAAACTCTCACTATTTTCTTATGATCACAAACAAATTCACCCCACACGTATTTTGTTTGTTTGAATTGGAGATTGTTGAACAAACCCTTTTTTTTTTTTAATTATTTTCTTACAGTTTTTACCTTAAGTTGAGTTTCAGTACTGCAACTTTTAAGGGGATGCATGTTAATGTTATAGCTACAAATCTTATACCTAAAATTCAGAATCTTATAGGTGGTATTTTGTCCATGCTGATTATGAATTAACGGTACAACAACTTGTGTTAAATGGTATGTTTCTTCTGTGTCTGTGCGTGTCTTTTTCAAAAAACAAAAAAAACCGGTACAGCTTGTGTATTGCTTTAGTTAGATATCATGTCAATGAAAAATTAAACTTAAATCCCTTGTAAACTATCATAATTTGCTACTTGAATTAGTATACTCGCTTGGATATTGCCTTTCATTGATTACTTTTGGTGTAGTTGATTAGTGTTGTAAATTTTAATTGAATATTGGGAACAAAAATTATTTGTTGTTATAGAATATCTATTCTGACCTAGAAATTCAGGATTCATTTCCTAAATATAAAAATTTGGAGTATGTTTCTTGAGTTGCAATGAAAATAAGAGGATACTTGCTTTATTTATATATATATATATATATAATATGAATTTAATTTAAAATATTAAAAATTGTATGTAATTATATTCGATTATATTTTTATTTTAATATTTTAAATGTTAAAAAATAAAAAGTATGATTTAAATGAATTTCAATCTCATGGAGTAAATAGAGATGAAGATGGAAATGATTGTTTATCATACGTTAAATCATTTTATTTAAATGTTTGCAATTAATGTTATATGAAATATTTTAGACATTTGCATTTTATGTTTGATTTTAATAATTTATAAGTGAATAATTTATTTAATTTTTATATTTGCAATTGCAAGTTTTGTGAGTCTCAAAATTGATATTTCGTATTGACATTTAACGACTTATAGGTTTATGAATATATTTTATATTTTTTTATATAGTGTTGTTCATACAATATTAAAGAATCCATTTTATTAATAAATCTATTAACTTTCAATTACTTTTATATCGATTTCTGTTTGTATCTTTTTTTTATCAGTTTATTGGTTGATCATTAAAAATTTTTAACATATAGATTTAATTAAATATACAAATTGTAATGCTATTTTTAGTAATTGAAAATGCTTCAAAATGAAAAATACAAATCAAAATATAATATCTATTAAAAGAATTATTTTTTTTAATAATTAATTAAAAAAATTGAATATATTTAATATGAAATTGATAATAAAGTGCTTATGATATATACGATGAATAAAAATTTACAATAAAAAATAATTTTAATATTTATTTACCAAAATATATATTATAATAATACTTTAAAAAATCATATATTATATGATAATATTTATAAATTATAAAAAAATTCAACTATTTAAATAAAAATTAAAATACATAAATTAATTTTTTAAATAAAAATTAAAATACTAAGAGTGTATTCGGTAAACTTGCAAGTTTTTAGTTTTTTATTTTTAAAATCTAAAAATTATTTTTAGTTTTTGTTATTTATTTTTTAGAAACTGCTTTATATATTTAAAAATTTTATCATATATTTTTTAATTATTTATGTATATTATAATAATAATTTTGGTAGTGGCAGTGGCAGCAGAGGCAGTGTGGTGGTGGCGGTGGTGTGGTGGCAGTTGAGATAACGGCGGTGTGGTTGTGGTGATAGTGGCGGTAGTATGGCGACGGTGGTGGTGGTGGAGATAACAGCAGTGTGGTGATAGTGGCAGTGGCGGTGGTGGTGGAGGAGACGACAGCGGTGTGGTGGTGGCGACGGTATGGTGGTGTGGTTGTAGTGGCGGTGGCGGAGGTGGCGGTAGCGGTGTGGTTGTAATAGTGGTGGCAGCAGCGGCGGTGGTGGCAGCAGTGGCATGGTGGTGGCAGCGGTGGTGGCGGAGGCGTGGTAGTGGCGGCGGTGGTGGTGATGGCAGTGACGGTGGCGGAGGCAGCAATGGTGGCAGAGGCATGGTGGTGGCAACAGCGGCGATGGTGGCGGCAGCATGGTGGTGGCAGCGGCGGTGGCGGAAGCAAAAGCGTGGTGGTGGTAGCGACGATGGTGGAAGCAGAGGCAGAGGCGTGGTGGTGACAGTAGAGACAGTAATAGTGGTGGCGGTGTGTTGATGGTGGCGGCGGCGGCGATAATAAGAATAAATTAGCAAAATTCTAAAAACTATATTTTGAAAATTTTTAGTTTTTGTTTTAAATGAGAAAATCACTTTTTTAAATTTTTGCAAAAATCGAAACGAAACAAATTTACGGACGAACTTTCACTTTATTTAAAAAAAAAAAATAAAAAATCGAAAATAAAAACCCCTCGGAACGCCCCCTTAATTACCGATTTGATGATTACATATTCATTTTTCACGTAAAAAAAATCGGTTTTCTTATTTATATTTTTTTTCTCACCCCTAATAGTTTTTACTTTTTAATACTCCGTCCCCTTCTCTTTCTCCCTCGCAATTTACTTCTTCTCTGCAACCCTAATCGTTTCGTGTAACAGTTAATTGAATCAATCTCATTCCAACTTTTTAATTATTTTCAAATTCTGGGTTTTTCTTAACCCGAAGTGAAACGATGTGGGCAAGTGCAAGGCGAAAACTTTTCTGCGGCAGCTCCTCTGCATTTTCGGTCTGTTGTGAAGAAATCTCTTATCCGTGTGTATTTTTTATTCATACTTTCATTGGAATTTGGCTTAATTAGCTTTTCTTACTTTAAAATAGGTTTTAGATCAGTCATTGCACAGTGCTCCGTCTAAATTGGCTCCACTGTCACGATCTTACTCTATTAACCTCAAAGAGGTAACTTGCCATGTCTCCTCATGTAATTGAATTTTATTTCCATTTTATAAGTTAAATTATTTTCTGGGAATTATTAATTTAAGAAGCTTCATTTCTGTTCTTCCTATGCACTTTCACTCAGTTATGGTTTATTTTTGAAGCTGTTGCTTTCACTGTTAGCACTAATATGTGATGTTAAGTATTCTTATTAGTTTTGATTATACCTGTTTAGACATTACTTTCTGTAAGAGGATCAAGTGGATTGGGAAATAAAACTTGCAATGGATATCTAGGTAATATACTGTTGATAAAGTTTTGGTTTTGCCTATTTGATAAAGGCTTATTTAGGCATTTGCTCACTCCCTTCTCTTTCTGGTACTCTGTGATTTTTTTTTACAGGCTATCCAGATGGTTTAAAGCCCATAAGGTCAGCTTTGTCTTACACACACTCATACAAAAGCTTGAGTTTTAGTTAACCCTTTCATATTCGGAAGATCCTCTGTTAGAAAGTTTGTTCTTTTTTAGTTGTCATTGACCCATTTGTGTATGTTAAAACAAACAAAAAGAGAATATAGTGGGAGAAGAAGTGTAACGCATATGGCGTAGTCTGGAATGATTAAAACAAGGGCCTATCGTGTTCAATGCAATTAGCTTGCTTGTCGTTTCAAATTTCATTCTTGCCTATCATTTTCCATTAACATTTTCTGTTCTACAGGGATCGTACATCATTTTGCCAAACGGGTTCCCCCATTTCTATGCTGAGCAGATCTTTTTCTACAACAGAACAGCTTTCTTCTAATGAAGGGAAAAATAGAGTTAGTGCTGTTATTTTTGTTGTTCTATTTTATTTTATTTTATTTTACTTTTTCCAATTATATTCCTTAAAGCCTTGCTTGTATTCAGGTGAAAAGTCATCGGTCTTGTTCTTGCTTGCCTATCTAGGAAGAATCCATCTAATGTTGCTTTTTGATTTGATACTTATGATATTGCAGTCGAGGAAGAATGTTGCATCAAGACTGCCTTTTGTTGATGCATTCCTGATGAAAATCAAGAATAAAAAGGATCTTCTTTCTAACAAGAAAATATGGTCGCGAAGATCTGTTATTCTACCGGAATTTGTTGGCAGCACTGTACGAATTTACAATGGAAAAACCTTTGTTCGTTGTAAGATCACTGAAACTAAGGTCGGTCACAAATTTGGAGAATTTGCTTACACAAGGAAGCGAAGACTTCTGAGATCAAGTACTGCAGCTGCAAAAAAGAAAGGAAGAAAGTAGACTGAGAACAAAAGAGACCTAAAGAAATCCGAGTTTGGTAAGACATGATCCAAATTGATGTTTAGGTTTAAATATTTACTTTTTCTCTTGAACAGTTTTGTGTTAATTACAATTTTTTTAATAAAATGTTACTTTTTATAATCGGACTGATAAGAATTTGGATTTTCATGGTTGGCAATTTAGTTAAAAGTGATTGATGATTTGGAATGGATGTGCTCTGTTATCGGTTTATTTTATATGCTTTATGTTCTGCTGAGGAACGAATGTTTCTTTACAGAGTATAACTCTAGTGACGATCTATTTTAATTCAACAAAGAAAATATCAATAAATTAACGGCTGCATATGGCAACATTACCAGCACTGGTTGTCTGCAATGTCTACGCCAGGAGGCCTATCCACTTTAACCAGAACAGAAACTCTATGGCCTGAGGCTATGCTAAATTTTAAATGACAGCAGGTTCTTTGCCAATTATAGCATCCGGATACAAAATCTTACATGGTTATGTTATTTTCTAGCGGGATTATATTTCTTTTGATCTGTCTATTTGCAACACCCTCATAAGGGCATATGGAGGATACCTCATGATGTAGTGGAAATTGACAAAGTCAAGCACAAGTGAGGCTGGATATAGCCTGTGTTAGGTATGGCTCATATACTAGTTAAGGGACCGATGGGGGAGTTTCATAGTTAGTCTGCGGGCTACGGTTTAAGTGGGTTGGGGGTGGGGGTGCAGGGGCAACGGCCCCACGGCATGGTACAGGGTAATTTTGTAATTGTACCGAGGAGTTATATATATATATATATATATATATATATATATATATATATATATATATATATATATATATATATATATATATATATATATATTGTATTTGTAACCTAAGATAATGATTCTCTTGGAATAATAAAAACAGCCGTTCCGCTCTCGAGAATGTAGGCACATTGCCTATCCTTCTTTATTTTCTTGCTTGTTTGTTCATATTTCTGTGATTATTAACGTTAATTCTCAACAGCATGATAATATACTACAAATTCTAGAAAAACCAGCCCCTTGAACACCTTATTAAACTAAAATATTAAACATATAGATATAAAATAAAATGTATGTATTTTCATTCTAATTTTTTTTCCATTTTTTCTATAAAGGAGCCAAACCACGATTATGAGAACATAATTCGCAATAGAAAATCTAAATATGTTATTTGACAGATCCATTATTACTCAGGACCCTGATTATTTGATATTTGCATTGGATCTGCTTTCCTCTGCATCAGGAAGGATGCAATAAAAGGCTAGTTTGATTTAGTTTCAAGGGAAGAAACCTTTGTTTGTGGCAATTAATGTCAAAATATAAAGCTAGGACAAGCATCAACATGCACACCTGATTGTGAATCTCTCTTCAGCTCAGTCTGAAAATTGTCATGTGCAAAACTTGCAGATTGGGTGCAAGCTTAACCCATAAACAAAGTATTTCAGTACGTTTGCCATGTTTAGGAGAGCGAACTATAAGGTCTAACACCCAAAACATATCCTAGCCAAGCAAAAAGGTTTCAACGTTCGGCAAACAACTCGAAATAATTTGAGTTGATAAAGCAGACTTTGAAATAATTTGAGAGCGAACTATCTGAGCTGATAAGCGATTTGCATTACGACAGTGCACTAGGAATATCTGAGAATTTATCTAAGCTGATAAAACAAGCGAAAAGAGGAAAATGGAAAACTATGAATAAGTGTACATGCAGAATCAGTATCTGGTCTGATCCAACTTTTACTTGGTATCTGATTCTGATAAGGCAAACACAAAGGAGAACATCAACCTTTCTGACTTTGGCATTCACATAACAAAGCATAGGAAATATTAAATCTACAGCTTTATTTTGCTGCAATGCAGCATTTATTAAGAAATCCAAATCTGAATTTATCGGTCACGTGTCTCATTGACAAGTTCTATAAGCTTCAGCAGCGGAGATACATGCAAAAATAACATTTGATACCACTACATAATTATAATAATTAGCAAAAAACAATATAAAGTATGGACTCCTTAGCAGCAAGCGATGACCACTTTGGAGGAACTAGGAAGCTTTAAGAGCAGGAGCTCTGCTATAAAGTGGCTACACATTTAGCAAACTGAAAATATAAAGATGAGTCTGATTCAAGCATGAAAAATGCTTTTTCTACTTTCAACTTTCATATTTGCATAGAAATTCACAATAAGAAGAATATAAATATCACATAGGTGAACAATCATATATATCCAAATCACTCCTAAAAACACAATATTTTCCATTTAATTCCCCCTCTCATTGTTTACTTCATGTTTTATTCAATAATGTCTTAGTTATGAGGAAAGCCATTTAGTGACAATAGTGACCAAACCAACAGAACTTTCCTCCTCCGTCACACTGTTCATCCTCATCCTGTTCTCTACTGTGAATCCACCATAAAAGATTAGAGAGTGAGTTACCGTCATCATGACCATTCAAGTTTCTGATCTTCTCCAAAGCACTTTCTTTGTCATAGATACCTTCCAAGGCATAAACAAATCCTTTCCACCCTTCACCCACACCTTCTCTTCCTAAAGCAGGTAATGTCCAGTTCACAAGCTCCCTTACAAAGCCAACATCAGAGAACAAAACCTCAGAGACAGGCAGCAGAGGTAACAACTGAATCCCAAGCCTACACTCCTTCCAGTCAGGGGGTGCGAACCAAAGCCCGCTATCCCTCTTGTTAGCCCACAAAACACCCACCATCCTATTCTCCCTTGTGAAATCTTCTTCATACAAATTATCATCCTCCCTAACATGCCACCAAGTTTGTGCTGCATGAATCTCCATTGCAGCAAGGGTTGATCCAATGGCAACAAGATGAGTGTCACCATAGGCTAATCCCATCAAAGCTGCTGAATAGTATGCATTCACTGCCTCACTTGTGCTCTCCTGATTCCTCCCATCAGCAAACTCAGTTAGCCCTCCAGCCCAAGAATGCAATTTATACAAGTCAAAGCACCTCAAACGTGGATAACTTGAATTTGACCGCCTGCTCAAGTTCATAAAATCGGCCATAAGGGAATAAGCTTGTGGCCTATACCTTCTTCCCCACAATGGATCAATTTTTGCAAGAACTGCAATAGCATAAAGAAAGTAACCTAAATGGAAATGGTGATCATTATAAAGCCCAAATCCAAAATCTGCGCCAGAATCAGTTGACCCTTGTTTGGTGACAATCCCACCCCACTTCTCATCATACAAAAAACCATTTCCATTAAAAGTCCCCTCCAACCAGGGCCCAATAGTTTCCTTCAAGTACTTCCTTATCACAGAAATCACATCAAGAAAGCCCACCTCCTCAGCTATCAAAGCCAACCTTGCTGCTCTTGCAATCAATTTACCATAAAAATAAGATGAGGTGGTTGTTATAGCTGATGCATCTAAACTCTCAACATCCTTACGAAGTGCAGAAACAATTTCAGCACAAGATTCCTCTTTGATACCCTTAATTGAATGCCAAGTCACAGAAATAGCGTCAGATTTCAACACCCACGAATCTCCAACTACACCAACAAGGTCACCATCAATACTTTTCAATCTAAAATCATCTAAAATCTTGACATTTTCATCAGATAAAAGCTTAATATGCAAAGGGTGTGCAAGCATAAGCAAATCACCCCACCCTTTCTTTTCCCATTTATACTCTAAACAAAATGGTTTGGTGAAAGCTGCATCACCGGATACTGCATAGCAAGAACTGAACCGATCAAGAATTGCTTCATATTTTGAGTCAGAATCTGGCAATATTGCAATCCTTAAAATGCCGGAAAATCCATCAGAAGTAATCAAAGAAAGGCTGTGACTTAAATTTATGGGCGAGGAGGAATATATAAGCCATGTTTGACCATTATTAAGCTTAACAGTATACTTGGTGAGCGAACTATTAGAACAGAATGAAAGAATGGCATGGATAGTTGATATAGAAATTGCAGTACTAGAAGTCACCGAACATGTCAAATAAGGGCTCCCTCTAACGAGGAAGAAGCTCAAATTTGAAGAAGGGATATCCAGAGTGACGCTAAGATCACCATAAGAAGAAATTACATGACTTTTTTGTGTACCTGGGCTGGTTTTATTTGAAGCAGAGATGGTGAGATCAGAGATGAAAATCTGGTACAAGAAAGAAGAGTTGTGAAAACGAGATGGGTAAGAGATAGAAAGGGAAGAATCGGAGGATTTTATAAGATATGGGTGAATATATTCAGGCTGATCACCATTTTTAAGAGAAAAGTTTTGGAAGAAAGAATTTGTAGGCAAAGGGGAAGAGAGGAGAGAAGGTGAAAAGAACAAGGATGGATCGGGGACGACAGAAGATTGAGTTCTGGGGAAAAGAAACGGTAAAGTTGGAATCTTTTGGTGGTGGTGGCGAGGCATGGCAGCTTCTTGAGGAGCAGAGGCCGTTAATGGTGTTGGCGGTGGTGGAGAAGCAGGAGAAAAGGGTTTATAAGATTGTTGTTTTTGAGGTCTTTTAAAGGACTTAGTGACTAAGGATTTGACTCTTCTCTTCAATTTCTTAAGCATGGTGGGGACTGGGTTTTGGTAAATTTATTAAATTTCCAAGATTGGAAAGAGAAAGTGAGAGTTTTGGATTAGTTGGGATTTGGTAGAGAAGAAAGAGGGAGGAAATGGAGGGAATTTGACTTGTTCTCTAGATATGAATTACAGAAGAGAGGGCCCAGAATGTGTGAAATAAGGGAAGAAGGTTGGATTGGAAGCAATGTTATTAAAACCGGACCGGATATAGAACCGGCAAGGCTGAGGGTTCGTGGTTCGACTGGGTTCAACCGAATTTTTTTCTATTTTTTAAAATATTATTAATTAGTATAATTTTTATAAATACTACTACTCAAATAAAAAAAATCCATCAAAATATTTAGTATATATCACAAATATATTAATAATAATATTTTTTTCATCTTTTATTTTTTTTAAAAAAATTATTACTTGATTAATTTAAAAATTAAATAATTTAATAACTTTAGGTGAAATTAAAGAAAAGGGTAAACAATTATTTTTAAGTTAACCAAATTTAATAATTTATTCAATTTTTATTCAATTATATTTTATTAAATTATTAAACCATTATATTATTTTTATTAAATCCAAAAGTAATTAAATAGTAAAAGAATCAATTATTTGCTAAATAAAACTTATTAGATTATTTGTTTTTTATTTTTATGAAAATAGTACTAATTTTTATTAATTATTTTAAATTAAAAGCATTTTTTCAAAAAAAAAATAAAAAAAACATATAATAAATTGTTGACCGGTTTTTGACCGGTTCTAGCCGGTTCTCCGGTTTTTCCCGGTTCTGGCCGGTTTTTTCCAGTCCGGTTTTCTGATGTTGAACCGACTGGTTTGCCAACCGGTTTGCGGTTAAACCGGTTGAACCGGCCGGTCCGGTTTCAATAACCATGATTGGAAGTGAAGTTGGAGGAATTTGAATTTAGAGGTGCAAGGAATGTGAGTATTGTAAGATACTAAATTTCTATTGAAATTGAATGTGTGAAGAAAAGGATTATGAGAATATGGAGTTTAGATTTATATGCTTAACAAGAAAGGAAGTTACCAAATTGAATACTTCACTTGTTTGAAGCTAAATCAATGCAAATTCCAATAGGATGTTTCTTCCGAATTCTGTAGTTAATTTAGATTGTTTAAACAAAAGTCACAATAATTTTGTTCTATGGTTGTCAATGTTACACCTAATAGTAATACAATTTGATTTAAATCCATCTTTTTTATATCAACCAGACATGAGAGCGACCACAAAATGAGGTGGCAGTGGCAGTATGTAAAGGGTAGAAACTAGAAGTGAAGATTTTTTTTTTGCAATCTACGATGGATATACCGAATTTTGAGATGTATTTTTTTTTTTTTGGATATGCTGAATTGCAGATGAATAGTTAGAATAGCACTCCTTTTCCTAAACGCCATCAATCAAATTTGAATATATCAAATTCTAATCATAAGATAGGAATTGTGTCTAATACATAAATACATATAATCAAAGATATATAAACTCAATTATCTTTGTAGCCAAGATAATGATAATATAGTGGTGGAAATCTAACATGCCTTGCACTCCATTTTATGTTTTCTGAAACTCATAGTTCGCCAATAATGCAAAGTCTATTTTTGAAAAGATTAATTATATTCCATAACCTCACGTAATTATAATTATAATAACACTCCTCACGAATGCCTTGCACTCCATTTAAATTATGCCTTTTAAAACTCATATATATATATATATATATATATATCATTGTCCTCATAAATCAAGTCTATATATATTATCTTTCATATGTCACATAATAATATATACTTTTATAGAAAATATACTTGTCTATACTAAATTCATGAAAATTTCATGAACTAAATAATGTAGAAATGACAAATAAAAAAAGATGGTTAAAAAAATGAGAAATAATAATTAATATCTAAATAGTTAACTATTGACTCGATTTATAAAAAAAAAAATTCTTCTATTGTTGAAAAATTTTAAGAACCTAAACAAAACCAAAACGAAAGAATCAATGAGATTTCAATCTTCATAACTTTAATTTCTATTCACAAGAACAATAATAGGATCATCCCTGCACGAATCTACACCGAGGAAAAGGAGTTACTTTTTCCATACTATTTTTAGGGTCAAGTTAACTCTTTCAACAAAATATAAGTAGCAAATCAGAATTTATTTTTAAAATCATTTTATCCCACTACTTAAGATTGGGCATTGATATGTTTGGTTCAAAGTATAACCGATTAAATTAAAATATTCATTTAAATTATAACAGAATTAAATAAAGATTAAGAATCAAACCGATTATATCAAAATAATCATTTACATTACAACCAAACAAAAATAAGGTTCAAAATCGAACCGAACCAAAAAGAATAAGGTTTTTACTTTATATGTTATATTTTTATAAATTAATATATAAAATTATAAAAGACCAAAATAAAATAGTTTAGTAATAATTTGATCGATTTGATTTTAATGGTTTTTTGACGCTAAAAATTGAATGACAAGTCAAATTAGATAAAAAATGAACAAAGTACACCGAATTGGTCACTATTGATTAGTCTCCTCATTATGCAGATCCCATATATATGAATCATCATTTAGCAGAGGAATAATACATAAAAATAAACAAATAAACACATATAAATTTGATAAAAATAATTTATCTATTTTTCTAATTAGGATCTCTTTTTCTTAATATAATTAAACGTAACTCCTAACATTGGGAACATAGGCTTTTAGATCATAAGCTTGAAGTACTTCTTAAGAGCCAACTAACACGATTCAATCTACAGCTTGGGTATATGCAAATATGTAATTGGTCTAATTTTGTAATAAGTAAAATAAATAAAGAGAAAAATGGAAAGAACCAAGTTGAAATTATCTTTCCTTTACTTCTTTTATTATTATTATTATAAAGGATGGGTCCATTGTTGAAGGCTTAGTAATTGGAACCCTTCTAGTTCTACTACTTACGTGAAACTATGTCTGGGCCCAGCAAGGCTGTTGGTTCGCCTCCTCGCCCACTAGTATACATAGTGGGCCTCTTTGTTGGATCTTATTGAGCACGTAAAAAGCCCAGTTTGAATTAGTTTCACACGTGAAATTAGGAGAAAATTTGATCCCTATAACTCTTTTAGTTCCTAGTAACTAGTTTGCTGGTTGATTTACACTCTGGTTTCAAAAATTCCTTAAAAGCTATTTCTTCTGTCCCAAAAGACTTTTAGCGACTACACTAACATGTTCCATTTAGGAACCAGAATTTTAAAATCCAACCAAACGTCGCTTATCCGTTAATCGAGTTTGAGTTCTGAAAATATATTTATTTTATAAATCTGTAATTAAATAATACTAAATGCTTATAAAAATAAATTACCAATCAAAAGAAACTAAATGTAAATGTCGAGATGTATTTATATTACATGTACAATCATAAGGATATATTATTATTTAGTTACATATACAATCAGAAGGATATATTATTGTTAAATTAGTGACAATAGTGACCAAACCAGCAGAACTTCCCTCCTCCCTTACACAATTCTTCTTCCTCTTTAGCACCTCTGCTATGAATCCACCATAAAAGATTAGTAACTGAATTACCCTCTTCATGATGATTCAAATTTCTGATCTTCATCAAAGCATTTTCTTTGTCATCAATCCCTTCCAAAGCATAAACAAATCCTTTCCACTCTTCATTGTTCGCTCCTTCTCTTTCTAAACTTGGCAATGTCCAATTCACAATCTCCTTCACATGTCCCAAATCACAAAACAAAACCTCACTAATGGGCAACAATGGCATAACATGAACTCCAACTCTACATTCTCTCCACTCTGAAGGAGCATTCAATAGCTTACTGTTCCGCATATTAGCCCATAAAACACCCACTAATCTATTCTCTTTACCAAAATCTTCTCCATATAAATTCTCATCTTCTTTAACATGACACCATGTTTGTGCTGCATAAATTTCCATGGTTGCAAGCGTTGATCCGATGGCAACTAGTTGGGCATCTCCATAAGCTAATCCCATTAAAGTTGCTGAATAGTATGCATTCACTGCCTCACTCGAGCTTTGCTGATATCGCCCATTGGGTGATTCGATTAGTCCTGATGCCCACGAATGCAACTTGTAGATGTCAAAACATCTTAAACGCGGGTACATTGAATTTTCTTGTCTGCCCATGTTCATAAAATCAGCCATTAAAGAGTAAGCTTGTGGCTTGAACTTGTTTCCCCATACCGGATCGATTTTAGCAAGAACAGCAATGGCATAAAGAAAGTAACCCAGAAGGTTAAGGCGATCATTATAAATTCCAAATCCACAATCTGCTGAAGGATCAGTTGAACCTTGTTTGGTGATGATTCCACCCCACTTATCATCATATAGGAAACAATTTTCACTGGAAGTCCCATCTAACCATGGTTCAATTGTCGCCTTCAAGTGCTTCTTTATCGCGGGAATCACATCTATATGGCCTATTTCCTCAGCTATCAAAGCTAACCGTGCTGCTCTTGCGCTCAATTTAGCGCAGAGATAGCAGGAGCTTGTTATTGCTCGCGATAAATCTAAAGCCTCAACGTCCTTGCACAATGAGGATACTATTTCTTCACGAGATTCATCTTTGACACCTTTGATTGAATGCCAAGTTATTGAAATAGGGTCAGATTTTAGTAACCATGAATCTCCAATTACTCCAACAAGATCACCATCAATGCTTCTATACTTGAAATCATTTAAAATGATAACATTTTCACTTGATAAAAGCTTAATATGCAAAGGATGCGCAAGCATAAGCAAATCACCAGAACCTCTCTTTTCCCAATTATACTCTATAGAAAATGGTTTGCAGAAAGCTGCATCACCTGATATGGCATAGCAAGAGCTGAACCGATCGATAATTGCTTCATGTTTCGGGATAGAATCTGGCAAAATTGCAATCCTTATAATGCCAGAAAACCCATCACTAGCAATCGAAGCAAGGCTGCGGCTCAAATTTATCTGTGAAGAGGAATAAATAAGCCATGTTTGACCGTTATTCAGCTTAAAAGTGTGCTTTGTGAGTGAGCTGTTTGAGGAGAATGAGCGAATGGAATGGACAGTTGATATAGAAACTGAAGTATTAGCCATGACTGAACATGTCAAAAAAGGGCTTCCTCTAACAAGAAAGAAGCGAAAATTTGAAGAGGGTATATCCAAAGTGACCCTAAGATCACTATAAGAAGAGATTATGTGACTCGTTTGAGTATCTGGGTTGGTTTTATTTGAAGAAGAGATGGTAAAATCAGGTGTAAAAATCTGTTCCTGGAAAGATGAATTGTGTAACTGAGATGGGTAGGAGACAGAAAGGGAGGAATCAGAGGATTTGATGAGATATGGGTGAATGTATTCAGGTTGGTCGCCATTGTTAAGGGTGAAATTCTGAAAGAAAGAGTTTGTGGGCAAAGGGGAAGAGAGAAGAGAAGGTGAGAAGAGTTTTGAAGGATCGGGTAGGACTGTGGATTGAGCTGTGGGGAAGAGAAATGGAAAGGTTTGCCTTGGCTTTAGTTGGGATTCTTGAGGGACAATTATTGGTTCTTCTGGAAGAGAAGGAGGTGGCGACGGAGGTGGAGGCGGAGGTGGAGGTGGAGGCGGTGGTGGAGGTGGCGGGGGTGGAGGTGGAGGTGGCGGGGGTGGCAGTGGTGGAGGTTGTCGTCTGCGACGTTTCTTGAAAAGTCTTTTCAACATTGTGAAACGAAATGGAGGGAAATGAAAAGTTAGTGACGAAAATGTGTAGGTTGTAGAAACGAAACTGTGGTGAGAAAAGGTTTTATAAAGTGAGAATTAGGGGAATATTGAAGGGAGAGATTAAGGAATGGCGTCAGGATGGGAAGA
The DNA here is from genome assembly GCA_947683425.1 of Excoecaria cochinchinensis. Taxonomy (NCBI): domain Eukaryota; kingdom Viridiplantae; phylum Streptophyta; class Magnoliopsida; order Malpighiales; family Euphorbiaceae; genus Excoecaria; species Excoecaria cochinchinensis. Next base: position 3,169,818 of record CANTUQ010000187.1, read on the forward strand.
TTCAAAGGATTCTTTCAGATAAAAGTAAAGGATTATAAAGAAACGAATATAAAGATTGTTTGATGAAAGAAATAAGAATTTGGGATTTCAGAATGCTTAAGAAGAGGTAAAGAATATTGATAGATAATTAACCAAAAGAATGAAATGGTTTTTGACTGCTGACTGAATTATCCAATTGAATACATTCTCTTCTTCCAAACTAAAGTTCAAAACCATTTTCTAAATCAAAAGAAGAATAATCACCCAAACTCCATGGTATGTGATTCTATACTTTGTTTTTATTGACCCCCTGTTTATTAACTTGTAATATTAAATCAATTTTCTGTTTGTCTACTGATCTGGTTCGGTTCCAATGGTTTAAAATCCCTTGAATAGTAGAGTAGACTGAGTTGAAGAACCATCTGACTTATTCAGTCGCACAAATGAAGAAAATTGCTTCCTTTGCATTTCATTGACCACTAAAAATTAATGTCTTCAACAGCCTATAAAAGAAGCACAAGATTTGGTAGAAACTGCAAGAAAATAAATATTTCTTAGTTGAAAACATTCTATAGCAAAGCAGTCAATCTGTTAGTACTTAATATGGATTATATGCTGGTAATGGAAGGAATTATAGCTTTAGTTTGGGCTTTGGTTCTCTTTTACAGCTTAAGGAGAAAGAAGATGCGCAGATCAGCTTCAACGAAGAAATTAAAAGCTGAAGCTTTTATGAAAGAAATGAGTTCAACTGATCCTGACGTAATAATTGTTGGGGCTGGAGTTGCTGGTTCAGCTCTTGCTTATGCTCTTGGCCAGGTCTGCCTACTGATTAAGCAGTCAGAAAATTCTTGTTATTTATTATCAGCACATGGGTAATTAGAAATGTAACGTTTACCTATTTCAGGATGGACGGCAAGTGCAAGTAATAGAAAGAGACTTGAATGAGCCGGACAGAATTGTGGGCGAACTGTTACAACCTGGTGGCTCTCTAAAATTGACTGAATTGGGTCTTGAAGGTATCGATTGTCCATTTAGTTGATTAATGTAGAATCACGTAATTAAGATCATCAATTCTGACATGAAAGGATGGATGTAGATTGTGTAGAAGACGTTGATGCTCAACAAATATTCGGATATGCTATGTTCAAGAAGGGCAAAGGCATCAAACTATCCTATCCTTTACAAGGTTTTCATTCCAATGTAGCTGGAAGGAGCTTTCATAATGGCCGTTTCATACAAAAAATGCGCCAAAAGGCTGCTTCTCTTCCCAAGTAATAATCTTCTCAATTCCTGATTATACTACTTATTTTAATTTAATTAGGAAACTGATGTATATTTATTCATGTTCTATATATATATGTAGTGTAACACTTGAACAAGGAACTGTAACATCAGTAATTGAGAAAAAAGGAGCTGTTAAAGGGGTTAATTACAGAACTAGAGATGGTAGAGAGATGACAGCATATGCTCCCCTCACAATTGTATGTGATGGTTGTTTCTCAAACTTGCGCCGCTCTCTCTGCAATCCAAAGGTCGACAGCCCCTCTTGCTTCGTTGCTTTGGTGCTGGAGAATATTGATCTTCCTTATGCAAATCATGGACATGTTATTCTAGCCGATCCATCACCCATCTTGCTTTATCCTATCAGTAGCAATGAGGTCCGTTGTTTAGTTGACATACCTGGCCAAAAACTACCTTCAATTTCCAATGGAGACATGGCTCAATACTTAAAAACCAAGGTGGCTCCTCAGGTATAAATGTTCTACTTTCTGAATCATACATAGTTAGATATGGTCGGCAATTGTCTAATTAATGAGTTGCATATCTCTCAGATTCCATCTCAGCTATATAACGCTTTTATAGCTGCAATTGAGAAAGGAAACATAAGAACAATGCCAAACAGAAGTATGGCAGCTTCTCCGCGTCCAACTCCAGGGAGGTGGAATGACTGTTGCACTCTCTGATATAGTTCTGTTACGTGACCTTCTTCGGCCTCTACACAATTTCAATGATGCATCTATGCTCTGCACATACCTCAAATCCTTCTATGCTCTTCGAAAGGTGACTCACATAATATATTAATTTAATTAGCATAACCATTACATGATAACAAATCTGTAATTAGAGTGATTCTGCTGCAGCCAATGGCATCTACCATAAATACATTAGCAGGTGCACTTTACAAGGTTTTCTCTGCATCAAGTGATGAAATGCGGGAAGCATGTTTCGAGTATTTGAGCCTTGGCGGTTTATTTTCGAGCGGACCGATTTCTCTGCTCTCAGGGCTAAATCCTTGTCCTTTAAACCTCCTCCTCCATTTCTTTGCTGTGGCTATCTATGGAGTTGGACGGTTAATGGTTCCTTTTCCTTCGCCCAAAAGAATTTGGGATGGAACTAGATTGATCTCGGTATGCATCTTTCATGATTTTATTGTTCCATTCTATAAGTGAGAGCTAGTTTGTGATTTTTGAACTGTGTTTTGCAGGCTGCGTCAAGTATAATCTTTCCAATAATGAAGGCTGAAGGAGTTGCACAAATGCTGTTCACTGTAACCAGGACAGCATAGTACAGAGCTCTACTTGGTTGTTGAATTTTGCAGTCTGGATCGATCATGTTCATGCCATGATTGCCATCCTCCTTTGAATTGTATATTAAATTTATAGGAAATAGTTTGTTTTGTTCATTCATTCTTTCACAATGAAATGTTGAAAAATATTCAATTTATTAAATGATAAGTACATTGATATGCCATTCACTTTCTGTTTGCTCCAATACAAAACATTCATTCACAGCGTCCTCCTCCTCCATTCCAATGTACTAGAATGACTCTCTGCAGTAAACCACACAAAATTTCATCATGCACTGTTGTACAACACAAATTTCAACATTTTCAACTGATTAATGGGTTAATTACGTCTGTGGTCATCGAATTTTGGTGCTTATAACCAAATGGTCATAATAAAATAATTTGTAACATAAAAGTCATCAAACTTTTATTTTTTTCAATTAAGGTAAAAATGACTGAAAAATTAATTTTTCGTCACCGGAGGATCACGCAAATATGCTACTTTATCAGTAATTTTCTAGAACGTGTTCACTCAGCATGCGATAAAGCCCGTTTACATGGAGAAATTGACATATCAGCAAATACACGTGTTATGTCAACCTGTACAAAAAGACAAAAAAAAAAGTTTTACTGACGTATATTTACTAACGTGTCAATTTCTCCATGTAGGAGGGTCATATTGGCATATTTGTGTAACTTTTCGGTGACAAAAAAATTAATTTTTCGGTCATTTTTACCTTAATTGAAAAAAAATAAAAGTTTGATGACTTTTATGTTACAAATTATTTTATTATGACTATTTGGTTATAAGTACCAAAATTCGATGACCACAGACGTAATTAACCCATGATTAATGGAATACTTTCTCACTCCCACTTTAAATAATCATTTATTCCATTTTAAATATCTTTTTAAAAAATAAATTTACATATTTATCCTTGAAATAATAAATTTAATCTTATCATGTAAAAATTAAAAGTGTAAATCAGTCAATTGCTAATACTTTTTATTAAAATTAATTTTTTGTAATAATTTTCTTAATTTTCATATTAAAGTAAAAGAAAATGGGACGGATTCACAAGAAACCCTAAACCTATTTCTCTCTCTCTCTCTCTCTGAGTTCTATAACCACCAATTTTTTAACCTAATTTTGGGGCTGCCGTCACTTCATTTTCAGGTGGCATCCGCTCACCTCTCTTCTTCTTTTATCTTGTTTTTTCTATAATAATTTTCAGATTAGTACAGATCTGAATTTTTAATTTTATTCATTATTTTTTTATTTATTTTTAGATTTTTTTTTGTGTATTTGGTTGTGTTATTTGGTTCAATAAATTCAGATTTGAAATTTTTTGTGTTTTTCTTTCGTTTTTTATTGTCGTGTTAGATCTGGAACTTTTTGTATTTTATTTTTGTATTTTTGGTTTCAATAAATACAGATCTGTATGAATCTGAGTTAGTTTTTATTTGTTTTTGAATTTTCTTGTATTTTTGTTTTTATAACCTCAGATCTGAAAGTTTTTGTATTTTTGTTTTCGAGTTTTGATTTTTTATCAAATCTGAAATTTTTATTTAGATCTATTTTTTTTAATTAAAATTGAATGCACTTTAAATTTTTATAATGAAAGTTTGTTCTCCAAATTTGGAGGGTGTAGTCTTCCTTTATGGAAGTTTAGTTGTTTTCCGTTATAAAAGTTTAGTTTGTTTTTTTTTTTATGAAAGTTTTCCTTTGAACAACAGATGGATGGAGTTTCCCGCTTAAAATCAGATTGCGCACCGCATGTTACCATTATCCACTATTTTTATCGAAAAAGTTCAGAGATATAATTCAGCAACTTCATTTATTTCATACATCTCATGTAATTTTAACTTTTATAAGTTTATTTGTACTGTTCAGATGTATTTTTTATTATATTAATGAAAATTTAATTTGCATTAAAAAAAAAAGTAAATGGGACGAAGAGCATACATAAAAATATCATTGATAAAATATTAAATAAAAATCATAATTATTTTTTTATGTAATTAATTAAAATTTTGATCAAATGAAAGTAAAATTATCATATGAGACAATATCTTTAAGAATTGAGTTATAAATTTAGCTTTGCGCAAAATAATAATAATAATAATAAATAATAATAAATAAATAAATAAAATAAATAATAAATAAATTAAACTTAGGCTTTGACATGGTCGCTTTAGCATTAAAACATTAGATGGAGAAGAAAATCTCCTTTAGGCGTCATTAGAACAAACTATGAACAAAATGAACAGAATTCGCAGTTCCACGAAAGGAGTTGAATAGATTTGGTGAGCAATGGCGGGATTACTAGCATGGGCAGCAGATGTGGTGGGAGGTCACGGCGGTGCGCACATCAATGAATCAGACGCTATACCCTTAATCTTCACTGATGATCAACAAAATTATGTCCGCGAATTAGATCGAAAGGCAGCATCTTTGACCCGGGCGATCCAGAATCTACGCCTGAGACTGCCCCCACCTGATATCTCCCAACGCCTTCCTCACCTCCTCGCCCACTCCTTAGCTTCCAATGCTGCTCTTGCTCTGCAATTGAACGCTCACTCTGCCACTAAGGAACAAGTAATTCATTAATTTTGGTTTTTGTGCTAATTTTTGTTTGATTGAAGTTTAGTGCTTTCCCTCTTTTGGGCTATGTTTGATGCGTATATTTCTCCCTTATGCTGCTTATTCTTTGTATTTATGGTTTTTCTCAAATGAGCTTTATGATCTGGTGCAGAATTCTAGTCTTTCTGTTCCGGGGCTTTGAATTCTAGTTGTTATTTTGATGTTGTGGTTTTCTCTCTTTCACAAAAAATTTGATGTTACCCTGTTCATGGCATATTGACTTTCATTCTGACTTCTCTATATAGATCTTTTTTAATGACCTCATGTTTGAGGTACACATACATTCAAATTTCAGGTTTCTAATGTGCTACTATTGAGGTTTGGTGGCTGTAGTTGTCTGTTGCCATAAAAAAATATTGCCATCCATCCCCTCAACAATAATTTGAACTTTGATCAGAATTATTCAAACATTGGGATTTAGTAAAAGTATTTTATACGCGGCATGCTATTTAATCCATTTTGGCTCTCTGTAAAATTGATTGATCATCTATCTGTTCTTGCTCTAATAAAAAAAATGTTAATTGGGGCCTGGGAATAAAATCAATTGTTGTGCTGCATTGTTTGCGCAAAAAAGACATACATTAGTCTTGCTTATGGACGTACTGGGCTATCTTTCATTGGAAGTTTTATGTCTTGAATTATTTTGGGAGAAGTGGCATTAATGGCGAATGGATATTGCTTGAAGAGATGCATGGCCTGAATATTTGAATTCAGGTGGATATCATGTGGTGATGAGTTTGTCTTCCCCATATTATCACGCAATGTGTTTTAACTTTGCGGACGAGTTTTAAAAGCTTATCAAATACTTTTCCATAGGTGATTGCTTCCCTTCCACTTATTAACAATTTCCACTGATTGCAATGACCAGGCCCAATTGAGAGAGGTGACTTTGCTGGAAGAAAATGGTGCATTTGAAAAGGCTATATCAAATTGCGAGAATAAAATACATGAGAAAATGCAGGAAGCAGATTTGTTTAAGAGGAAGTTGCAGGTCTGGGCTTAACCTTTAGGTTATGTTTATATTTGCTATTCTAATAACTTCTATATGCACTCTGTGTCTCACATTTGTAACAAAGGTATTCTCTTCAGTGAATCATCTCTTTAGCAAAATATAATTTTTTTAATTACTCTTTTATTTTTCTTTGAATTTGTCAGCATCTTTGATGTTTAGTTGCACTGTTGATGTTAGGAAATGGATGAGACTGAAAACAATTTGAGACATGAGCTGGAACATGCAGAAGGTTCATTGGACAGCAGTCAGTCTGGAAGGTCTGGTGATGTGGCTAAAACTGATGTTGAAGCTGGATCAGATACACAAGCTGAAATGTCCAATTTATTGGAGAAGTTAGGGAACAAGAAAAAGGAACTGGTACATCAATCTTTTCTCTGGATCTTACAAATTTTCTGATTTTTCCCATGGTGGTGTTTTCGTATGTACTGAAAATCTGCTTGATCCTCTCAGAGTTCAATCGAAGAAATTGTTCAAGATTTAGAGAAAAAATGGGCAAAAGTTCAGGATACTGCACTGAAGAAGCCTACACCAGGTATTAGTTTCATACGTCGTGTCTCTGTTCTATATGCAATTTTAGAACTTAGTTTGGATATGTGCATACACGAGCTCTTGAATGAGTTTGCTTATACATGAGCATACATGAGCTCTTGAATGAGTTTGCTCATACACTCACATACACACGGAAATGACTGGGAATAGGCAGCCATATTTCATCCTTTCTCTGATTGTGGAAGGCTGGGAAAGGTGAAACATGAGTTTGGTTTCTGGACATTGAGGCATACAAGATCTAATCCTTGTAAAATGAAACTATGTTAGCTGTCTTGCTATTTCTTTTCCAGAAAGTCCTTTTTGGGATAAAATCACTGGCCTTGAGCTCTCTAGGTTAACCAATTGGGCTATGATTTGATCATCCATGGTGATCTTCTCCCTTGGTTATTAATTGTCAAATATGTCTCCATGCAGTTCTATTAATTTCTCAGTAGATAAATGTATAATGAGAAAACGTAACATGATATGTTGGAAAATTATTTTATGCCTGGAACTCATCACAGGGAAATTGACCTAGAAGCAATTTTTGATTTGCAGCTCAGAGAGAAAAGATATTGGACAAACAACTTCATAGTTTAATTGAGCAACTGGCAGCAAAACAGGTGTGTTGTATGGCTTTTTTGAATTTAAATTGTGTTTGTATTGCTTTCTACTGTGGTATCTGTCTTTGAAGTCCAACACACAATATTTAACAAATTCAGCCTTATTGATAACAGGGACAAGCAGAAGGCCTGGTCACTGAAATCCACTTGAAACAGATTGAGCTAGAAAGGTTAAATGGATTGTGGAGGCAGATTGAAAGCAGCAACAGAGAGGGCAATACTGCAATTAATCGTTTTGGAAGAAGCAACTCAGACAAGGGATCCTCTTCCTCCTTGGAGTACATTGCGGACAAGCTTCCTTATTCCACTAGTGGTCGTACAGAACAACAGCAGAGGCTTATGCTACTGAGGTCGGCTTTTGTGATCTACATTTTATTGTTGCACATCTTGGTCTTCATCAAGATTTCATTTTGACTAACATTGGACATACTCTTTGTTGGATTTCTTTAAATAACAGTTTTTTTGCTACTGTATAGGACTTGTAATCGGCATCTTTGTACATAAATTTGTATAATTTCTACGTTGTATTATGCTGTTGGATTGGATGTATGCAATATTATGATGTATAATGAATGAAATACCATTAGCATGCCTTTTCTCGGCTATTATTCTGCAAATTGTAGATTGTGTAGGAAGGATGCAAAGTAATAGGAGAGATAACAGGGAAATTAGGAAAAGAGAGTATCAGAAAACAAATAGAGAGAGGTTTTGATTGTGCCTTTTTTTTTTTTCCTTTTTACATGCAAAATGCTCGACCTTTATAATAATAAAACAAATGCTGGAACTTGATCTATAAATCACGTAAGGGTCTGCTAGAGAAACAAGTGGTGGAACTTGATCTATAAATCACGATCCAACGTAAGGGAAGATGCTAGAGAAAATGGAAGAAATAGGCGAAATGTTAGACATCTCACCTCCTATAGAAGAGGAAAAAAAAAAATTGACTGTAAACAGAAAGTGATGTTTGTTCTCCAAGTGTATAACTTTCGTGATTAGCGATTCTTCGCTACTTTCTGTGAGAATTCTTTGCACTCTGGCGAAGCAATTCAGTTTTTGTTTTCATCTCTATGCTCTTACTGGGTATGCTATTACTCTGTCCAAAATAAGTTTTCCATCCGACGTTATGGCCTGTTTTTACCTCTTCTGCAAGAACTTACTTGTTTCTTTTTGTCATTGTGGCCAAGAAGTAAAAGTTGAGATTTGAAGTATTCTCTCAGTTTTAATTTACATATAAATAACAAATAATACAGCATAAAGAATACATAAATGGTATGGAAAATATCTGTAATAGTGTATCAAGCATTTTTCTGTAGCTTCTCTTGAGAAAATTTCTGAGCTTCTTTCTTCATCATATGGAGCAGAAACTCATTCCAAGTATCAATGGGGCCTGGCAAGCACCAATGGACACAGTCATTTAAGGTCACGTCTCGATGCAGGGAGTGACCGTAATGGTTTGGATGTCCATCTGGCCTCAGCAGCATTGCTTCAGTAGTAGCTAGCAGCCCGAATTTTAAACCTCTCCTTCCTTCTTTCTCTGCTTTCCTTAGTTCCTCAACCTGTACAAAGTAGAACTCCAAGTTGTATCCATCTAATTTCATTTCTTCACTTGTAAAGGGCCTTGTCCTTGCACAGTTCCCTCCAGCATTCCATGCTCCATTCTCGAAGTGTGACGGAGAAAATGTCCTTAAAAATGTCATCCCCTTGTACCCTTTTAGCTCTTCAAGTTTCTTAAAGGCAGTCCTAAAGGCCATTCTGTATCCGTAGTACTTCGTTAAATCAGTTATATTATCGTTATTGCATTTGTGACAACCGACGATCTGACCATTCATGTAGTAGTACAGAGGACGAAAGAACCATTGTCCAGCTGAGATGATCACATAATCGAAATTTTCGATCTGACTCACCCATGCTTCATCAGCCTCGTCTAAGTAAAGGCTCATTAGGCTGTTATGGGAATGACCATTTGGGTCTGCATCGAGAGACTTAACCAAGAAGGGAGACCATAGAGTTGCTAACGTAAACTTGTAATAAGAGTAAAACCAGTATCTGAAATATGACGTGTCTGACGTATATATATGAGAAACATCCTCAGGTTGAGCCACCTAAAACATGAAAAGAGGAAATATAAGGTGAAGCAAAGCCTTGTATTTAACTATTTTAACTTGCAATTTCCTTGCTATAATCATTATCTTGAGCATGTATAGTATTTTGAAAAATTGAGATCTTACACTTGCTAGGAGACACAACAAAGATTGCATTTGGTTTCTTCCTACAGAGTCCCCGACGAAAGCCATTGATTTCCCTTTAACAAGCTCTAAGAATTGCAGTGCATTAAAGAAAGGTAGTTCACATTCATCCGGTCTCCACCTCCATTTCATGAACTCTGTATCAGGTCTCCCAAACTTCATGCAGTTTTGCTGGTCAATGATCATACTGCAAGTTTCATTGGTATAGTAAGGTGGGCCTTTGGGATAATGCACCCATTTTCCAGTAAAAATATCACATTTCTTCACTTCATTTATGCATTTCACTTCACTAACAATCACACTAGGAGAGGATAGAGGCAAGCGTGGATTCTTCAGTAGGGAAAGAGGGATTATGGTGAGGAAAATTAGGGAGATGCATAGCAAGAATAGCTTTCTGGGAGTGGGCTTTCCATTAGAAATCTCAGTGACATGAAACTTCATGGTGGAGATTGATTGAAATACATTTGCATTTTGTGTAGATTTTATATAGGTGATCGTATTATGTATTTGTAGATGCAAATTATATGATATATGATAATTCTTACTTTGAAACTGGGTTTGTAGGTGGGGTTTTAGTTCACCAGCTAAATAACCAAACTTGAGTCTCCTTTTATTGTTTGGGAAGAAACCATGATCACCATCACTACTTCAATATACTAAACTTTGCAAACCATTATCACCCTTCTAAGTTTGCTACATCAGTAACTTTTCAGTAGAACTAATGCATTTAATATTGCCTGTTTAGTACTATTTGATAACAGAATTGGTGGTTATTATTGCTCATTAGTCTTTAAGGATTCTGTGATCAAGCATCCTGAATAATTCTCACGTGCACTTGACATGGTTATAATCCACTGATTATGAAATTGGGAATGTATAATTCAAAGTTTGAAGTATTTAATATGGATTGATTACACATATGGTCATTGGACCTATAACCAATCAATATTAAAGTTGAAAAAAAAAATTCCATAATGATAAAATACATAAAATAATATTTATTTTCAACGAAAATAACTTCAACTGAAAAAACGAAATGTTAACATCAGAACCCCACCCTAACAGTATACTTAGGACACTTGACAATATATGTCCACATCCAGTCAAATGCCACAATACTTAAATTAACATGTAGGACTTAAATAAATGAAAATTTGTCTTTTTTATATTATATCATACGTCACGTGTACTTCTAACATGACTTTTTCTTTGATTTAATGCTAAAATAAATTGACATGTGTCAACAATTTGGTTGATTTGTGCCATATATCTACTATTATAATGGAGTTTTCGTGTTTATTTTTTAGATAAAAATTATTTATGTTAAATAAAAACATCCGTGTAAATATTTTAGAGTGATGAAAAAGTGGTCTAATAAATAGAGAAGCATTGTAGTTATTTACCTCCACGTGGAAACAGGAACTGCGGTGAAGTAGAATTTGAATCTGTAAGCAGAAACTTTTTGCAGGCAGCAATCATAAGTTTGATGAATATAACATTAACATGAGACAGTTGATGGTGGAACCTTCAGAATCAAGTAGGAAAATTAGTGAGAAGTTATTATTGTCTTGGCTTCGGAGGAAAGTCATTCATGTTCTTATATATATATCGCATGTGTGAAATCGAAGTTTGGAATAATGTATTTTTTGGACATTAAACTATACTTGTTTTCTCTATTGAATACGGACACTTTATTATTTATCTTAGAGGATGTATGGCAGGAGGTAGAATTTTTCCTGATACACAGCTATACCCCATTCTAAACAAACTTAATTAAAGCTCCTAATTTTGAATTAGTCCAAAAGAAGGTAATAGAGTAATGTGTGATGCATGTGGCTCTATGAGATTATCAAGATTAACTTTATAATTAATTATAATTTTTAAAGTCGCTATTTTCTGGCTTTAAGGCACTGAATTTCCTAAACAAAAAGGCAAGCCAACTCAAAATCTCAACATCTTAAGTACGAATTATTGTAATATTTCATAGGGTGAAAATAATATATATGTATATATATTAGTCTATTACCCTTCGTTACTCAGTCAAACTTCTTTTTTAAGTCTATGAGATCGACTAATTTAGAGTCAGACACTATCATATCTATAATTGGAAACTAATTTAGAGTCGGACACTATCAAATTCATAATTAGATAGGTGGCTTTATCAATACTGGATGTTCCATGTATGAGACAAGAATTTAACTTGTAACTCACTCGGGAATTTGAATTTCTTACGCTAATCGAGTATTTGAAATCTAAGATTTGATCTAATGCCGTCATGATCCCCATTATTGCAAATCTTTTCCTCATTGAACCCATACAAATGGAAAATAATAATAATAATAAAAAAACCAATTATCACAATTATGATTCGTAATCTTCAGTTTTAAACAGAATTTGAATTAAAACTATACATAAAATTTATATTTGGGGCTTCTCTTTAGGATCTTTCATATCGTTTGACATGCAAATAAATTTCTTTGGATTTGAAAACGAGCTTGAAAAAATTGAAAATTACACTATCACAATCTCATTTTTATTTGATTAGATGTCTCATGATATCCTCACTCCATCCAACTCAATCTTCGATAAGAATGGCATTAGGGTATTTTAGATGCATTTTTTTTGTTTTTCTTTTTTATTTGATGGCATGGTGTGTAAGAGAAGACTTTCAATTAAAATACAGAGGAATTATGGTAACAAGAATGAGAACAATGGAGATGTAAGGGAGTGATTTAGTGATGGCAGTGGGTAGAATTTTTTTAAATATCTCACTCTATCCTACTTTAATAGTTATTTTACTATTCATAATGGGTATGGATCAAATTTAACCCTTTGGATCCCTTGAATCCCTTTACATTAGTTGAACCGAAGTATAAACGGTATAATTTGTTTGTTTTAGTTAATTTTTAATGAATGTTGATTTTATTATGATTGTATTTAATTTGATTTTTGTTTATATTTAGATTTAATTTAGATGCTTATGAATGTAGTTCAATTGTAAATTTAATTTTTTTATTTTTAAAAAAATTATTGATAAATGAGTATCAGATATAGTATAAAGATATTAATAATTAGATTTAAAACGGATATGGATAGTATAATATTAATTTTAAATTAGTATAAATATGATTTAGATATGTTAAATAATAAATGAATTCGAATATAGATAAGATATGTTGGAGGTTATCCTATCTATCTATCCATTGCCAACAGTTTTATTTTCTTGATTATTGCGGGAAAAGGGTATCTAATGGAAATGAGCCGAACAAAATTCTTGATATTGAAAATGAAAGCATAACAGCAAGCATTTGGATTTAACCAAATAAATCACATGGACTAATTAATTTTCTTAAATGTACTAATTAAAGTAATAAATGGATCACCAGAAGAATTATGAAAAGGAATTGGCCCAAATGGCCTGACTTTACTGCAAAGAAACTATGATTCTTTTCTTCTATTTCTAACAAAATAAATAAAATAAAAATAGATTAATTTGGTACATTTATTTATTTAATGTTTTTGTAGAATTGGAAAATCTCAGACTAATTAATAAAAATCCTAAAATACACTAAATAACAAGAATTAATATAATTTATCTAAACTTCATTTTTCTATCACTAGCATGAAGGTTGTGTTGAGAAGAAGTGTTTTGAGTTTCCATGTTCAGCATGTGAAACAAGAAATCATTCCAAGTATCAATAGGGCCAGGCAAGCACCAATGCACACAATCATTGTACAATGTCACATTTTCATTTGGCCTATGCCCATATTTACTAGGATGACCATCTCCTCTTAGCAACATTATTTTTGTAATATCCATTAATCTAAATTTCAATCCCCTCTTTTGCCCTTGTTCCTTACCAACCTTAAATTCCTCTAATTGTGTCTCATACAATTCCAAATTTACCCCTTCCAATTCTGTCTCATTCCTCCTAAATGGCCTTGTCCTTACACAATTTCCCCCTTTATTCCACTGCCCACCTTCAAAGTGTGAGGGTGCAAATGTCCTAAGAAATGTTATGCCCTTGTAGTTTCTTATCCCATTAATGGCCCTAAAGGCAGTCCTAAATGCCTTTCTATAACCATAAGACATGGCCAAGTCTGTCAAATTGTTTATTAAGCAATACCTGCACCCAACAATTTGGTTATTTTCATAGTAAATGGAGGGTCTGAAGAACCAATGGCCAGCATTTATGATCAAATAATCAAAATCTGCAATCTGGGCCGTCCATTCTTCATTGGGTTGATCTAGGTAGATGTTGAATAGACCAGTGTGAGTTGGTCCAATTTTGTCTGCTTCTTCTGCCTTCACTAGATATGGTGACCAGAATGTAGCAATTGTGAAATTGTATGATGGGTATCTCCATCTTTTGAATTGTTCATCTGATGTGTATGAAACATCTACTGGGTATTCCACCTGAAATCAATTATTAGATTTTTATCAAATTATTATTAAATCAGGAACAAAATTAAATCGTTTGAGAAATTAAAGCACATACATGGTTTAGGTAGGTCATTAGAGTGTTTGAAGAATAGTAGTTATAATGATTAGCATTAATCATTTACCTAACTACTCCAACACTTCAATTTTGTTGAAACATAATTCTAAATTTAGAGGTCGGAAAATATTGTTTGATCTATTCTGAATTAGGGTTTGCATGCATGTTAGAAAGTTAGGAATTAGTACGTAGTAATTAACATGCTTCACCTAATCTATAAATCACATAATGCCTTGGGTCAACTAACCAATATATTTCACCCCAATCAGAATTGATTGATTAAAACGTATTGTTCACACACTTGTATACAAAATGATTAAACTTCCACAAAGTATATATAGATCTTATTATTATTATTATTATTTTTAAAAAAGCATTTTCGGAGTTGGAAAATCTTGGACAGACACTTACAACAATAATACTTGGGAAATCACTGGACTTATACCTTAATTATCAGAAAGTTAAAAAAAATTATAACAAAAAAATACCTTAACTTTATAATATTTGCATTAAAAGTCATTTTATCCGTAAAACACTTAAAACTCTATCAAAAATTTAATATGGCATATAATACCTAAATTATAGACATTTTAGAAGGTAATATATGGCAGTACATATTAGTAAAAACCCATGTAATGCATTCGAAATAGTAAAAATTGTTATCACTGCTCGTACTTAATTTTATTTTTTTTTTATTAAATAGCACATACATTGATTGTTTAAGTAGAATTTACATTTTTTGAAAAGTTTTGAGTTTAGATGGGGTGCCATGTTGAATTTTTAGTAGAGTTTGGAGTATTTTTTAAGTCAAAATGACTTTTTTGCGTAGAGATTGTGTAGTTAAGTTGTTTTCTTGATATAAAAAATTCTTTTGTTACTTTTTTTTTTTAGTTAATTATGACAAATTTTAGCTAGTGACCTCTAACGTAATTAATTCTGATATATACCCATTGTCAAAATGTGCAAATAAAATTTCAAATTCATTAAATATAGTGTTAGCCTATTAATTTCTTGTCAACTTACATACTGACTATGAAATTAAGCAAAACATTGAAGTAATGATAATAGATTAAAGCAAATAATTTACATTATCTGACTAGTTCTAATAATAATTATGAGTTATGCATGACCACTTCAACATTGTTTTTAATTAAACAGGAAAAGAGAAAAGTTGAACATAACTTGAAGCAAAAGAAATTATGATGTAAAGAGACACAATAATACCATAAATCGACAACTAAATAATAATTAATATATACTTACCCTAGACAAAAGGCAAATCAAGGACTGCATATGGTTTCTACCAACAGAATCTCCAACAAAGGCCAAAGATTTACCTCTAACAATTTCCAAGAACTGAAAAGGATTGAAAATAGGAAGCTCACACCCATTAGGCTTCCATTTCCATTTCATGAAGTCAGAGTCTGGTCTACCATATTTCATGCAATTTTGGTGCTCATGAATTGCCCAACATGTTGTATTTCTGTAGTATGGAGCTTCAGGATTTGGCACCCATTCACCATTGAATATCCCACATTTCTCTTCATCATCACTTGATTCCATAATCTTTGGCTTTGAAAAATTTTGTAACAAATATATAGGGTACCCTAGTAAGGGGTAACATAGAGGAATGAGTGTGAGAAGAATTAGGGTAAAAATTAGTAGCAGGGTTATGATAATTGGTGTTTTTCTGAGTTTATGAGGCTTCACAAAGGGAATTTCCATGGCATTAAGCTTCATTAATTTGAAGAGATGGAAAGAAGATAGAGAGATGATCAGTAGAAAAAAGACTTTGTTTGGTCTATATATATATATATGTTGGTTTAGGTAGTTCATAAAATAATTACTTTAGTGGTAATTTGTTAATTATTTATTTATATATTCTTAAGAACAATGATGCATGGTATGGTACTATATATGTTTTTTTCAGATTAAATCTTAATTATAGTCCTAACCTATTGAGCTGGATTTTCCTTTATTTTCATAACTTCAGACAATCATGTTATATGATTTATAGACAATAAGTGTTCATTTCACTTCAACGTAATTTTTATTATATTTTATTAAATTTCTGAACATTTTTTTTAGTACGAAATTGAGTTAAGATAGGGATGTAACAAGAGAAAAAGAAGTTACAATTTATAGACTAAATGTGTGGAAAATTACATTTCTCTTTTCATAGTTATCTTATCAACGAAAATTTAGTTAACGTAATTGACTTAATGCATTGCTTCGTAGAAAAATTAATGCATTTTTTCTAATATATTAGTAAACTTAAAAAATGACGACTTATAGTTGTTGGTTAAAGACACATTAAATAAGATATATTATATCAACAATACTTGGTTCAACACTTATTCAATTTTAGTAAGATTTTGAGTTCAAATTTCGTGAATAAGTAAAAATCAATATTATAAAAACTTTATCACATGATGGCAAAATACGGTTCGAACTAGATAATACGCATAGAACTTAAAGTCATTGACTTTTTGTCATACATGAGTTTTATATATATATATATATGGGAATTGAGTATTTAAAAATTGGAAAAGTATGCAAGTGAATAGCGATTGGGAAATGAAATTAGATGGAAAGGGTACGTGAGCAGGTGAACAAAACAAGAACAGTTGATGATAATTGTATGCTACTAACTTAGAGTGGTTAATTAGTTGGACACTTTCAAACTCTTAGTATACTTGGCCTCCGACTATCTTCATGTTGGCATTCTTTTTCATTGACTAAAAAAGAAATTCCTTATTGGCGAAAATGGCATTCTCATTAACAACCTACACATATATAATCATAATTAATTCATTCCCTGCAATGGGTTTCTTTGGTTTGAGGGACAATTCTATATTCACATTGCTAAACTGTAATGTATCCATTTTATTACTGAAATATCCCATTGAAAATTGAAAATGCTACAGAGAATGTTAATTTAATAGTAAAAGGAGATTAAGGGTGATTATATTATTAATAAAAATTCACCAAAGATTCCAATGAAGTTTTTTTATTTCCCACATCTTAGTTGGGTCTCTTTCTAATAAATAAGTGGGCTTAAAAAGTGGTGAAAGCTTGATAAATTACAGGTGATGGAAAGTGATTTAGGAGAGCATTTAGAGGCATAATTAATTTGGACCACAATTCCAATTTTCAAGTTATTGTTACATCACATTCCATTATCTACAATCCCATTAATTTCTAATTTACAATGTTTTGTTTCATATACCATTACCATTCACCCAATTCCTAAATAATTCACTTCAACAATTATTATTATTTTTGGGCAACTATTCTTCAATTAATGGCAGGAAATTATAGCTATGTATTTATATATTGCGTCCCACTCCAACTTCCACTTCCCCTAAAGAAACTCTTTCACATTGCATGGCTGATTTTTAGTTTTCCCTTAGATATTGAATTCCTCCACACACATTATGTTTGAGTAAGATATTATATGGAACAAATAATCCTCATAATGTGTTAAATTACTCAATTCGGTTGGTTATAAAAATTAAATATTTTTTATATAGGTTTGAATAATTTTCAATTTTATAAACTAACTTTTAAAAGTAAATTATATCCAAATTCATTTATTTTACGTAATATCGATAGTAACCGTAAATATTTAATTCTGTAAATTTTTTATTATAAATTTCTTGTATGAGCATACGGGAGATATGTTAAATTTCACGTGAATTTTTTCTTTTAACTTCTTATTTTGCTAACTTATTTTATTAGGCATTATTAACGGAAGGCTGAAAGATGAAAGAGAGTTTTTTGCTTGCAAATTTCAATTGCTTCTGGACAAATAATAACGGTACTCAAAATATAATTTTTAGTCAAAGTTGAGATGTACCGAACGTAATTTCTTTCCAAAAATTATTCCTAAAGTAGTAATATTTAATTTAATAAACATTAAACTTATTTTCAGAACTTTTTAAAGCAAATTAAAAACCCAAGTAGAGTCATATAAATAAAAACCAATCCATGATAGGAATGTGACAGTGAGACCAAAACTGTCTTTGTTCAAAAAAGACAATTACACCAAAACTGACCGTTACTTAAAAACAAACAACCAAACTAAAATATTTATTATTTGAGAAGTAAAATTTTAAAAAAGGAAAAAATAAAAATCTTTCTTAATAAATTTAGGAGATAAGGGCATTTTTAGCCACTTTTTTTTTTTTGTTATTTTTTGCCAATTAAATTTTTAAAATAGTAAAAAAAAAAATGCCATTTACGTTAAAATTGTTCTATTCAATGATAATGGTGTATTAAAATTATGCAATCTAGACATAGAAGTTAAGGTTATAAAGCTGTGTTTAAGTCTCAAATATTGCGTGGTCTGCCTTCCAACCTCTTAATTCTTACAATGTGAAATTCATTCCATTTTTCTCTCTCACTTGTTCTTCTCCTTCTCTCCCTACTCTTTCCATTAAATTCTTCAATTTCTCCTACTAATACATTCACAATCAATCTTCCCTAAGGTTCCTATCTCTTATCTCTCTGCTTTCTCTATCTCTTTGCTCTTTATATAAAGCTTTTGAACTCAAAATCTTTCAAGTCTAAATTATTCTTCATTACCACTATATATGCTAAATCTTATTGGTTTTTCTTATATTCTTTTATTAATTAGGTTTATGTATATATGTGAATTGAGTTTGTATGTTGGTTTGTTTTAATTACAGGTTTTGATAAGTAAAGATGGTGACTATGGGATTGGAGAGGTTAATGGTGAGCTTAAAGTCAAAACTGAGGTGTTTGAAGATGAAGAAACCTTATGATAAGATTGAAAAGAGTGAGAGTATGAGAGTTGAGATTAGAAGCAGAAAGGCAAGAAAGCTCATTGAAGAAACCATGAAAATTGCTGATTCACCCAAGTCCAAAACTTATGCTTTTTAGACTCTTTCTGTTTTAATTAAGTGTAAGTAATTACTTACTAATATCTCTGTTTTGATGTCGGTAGAATATATATATATATATTAGTGCTTAGTTCTTATTTGGCATTTCTATTCTATATCTCCCATAGCAACACCATATCAAGAATAGAATAGATGGTGTAAACAAAGTTCATATATTTATGTCTCTGAAAGAATAAATAAATAAATAGACCAAATATCCAAAAGAAAGAAAGAAAGAAAAGACTTGCTTTTCATAGAAGTGAGGATTTCACAATTATTATGGAATTGCCATAAGAGATTGAATATGGCGGATATGTTTCCAAATTTTGCTTATCAAGGCGTATGTGCTTCCAACTTTTCATTATCTACTTGATTATATTCATTTAAAAACTTAATCTTATCATCAATTTCACCTAAATTCTAATGAAATTTCCTAGTATACTAATACAATTCAAAACAAAAACTAATAAAACAATCTTGCTAGTCAAACTCTATGCTCACTATCTTAATAGTGAAATTATTTCTTGGCCAATTAAATTCTAATTTCAATGTAAACTAATAAGGAGAATTGACTTTTTAAGTAGATTGGCTAATGGAGCCTACTAAAACCCAATAATTAGAAAGGCAGCTAAATTCAATAATATTTATCCCAATGCGAAACAAATCTTCACAATGCAGTCAATTTGGTGCGCTGACCCACAGCTACCTATTGGCTTTTGCACATCAAATCATCTTTACTTTAATCAACAACAGCTTTTCCCATTCACAAAGATAAAAACTTTAACCTAACAAATACTTGCTGATGGTATTCTCCATCATGTGCTTACTCTAAGCTGATTAGGAGAGATTAATTAATAATAGAGTTTAAAGAAAATTAGTGAACTAAACAGAGAAAAAGGAACCGACCCATATGATCTCAAAGCAAAATGTTAGAGAATATGAACAAAAGACAAGACAAGAAAAGCTTGGCCATGATGTGGCAATTGTTTGCACACAAATTTAAGAGTCGATTGTGGACAACATGGGTTCAATGCCTTTCAATTATTTAACACATCTTTTAAAAAGTTTTTAATTCCAAATTCATCCCCACAATATACATTACTGAGAGCCAAGAGTGTCCACACATAAAGATAAATCTTCCTGCAAAAAGGGCTTCATGAAACAACAGGAGACATACTAGAAAAATCATATATTGTTTCTTAGAGAAAGTGTTTAGAATCTACATGCATGACCTAATAAGACAAACAAACAAACGCTGAAATCGCATGTTTTATTGTCTTGTGCTGTCAGAACCCAATTGATATAAGTTTCTGGAAATTAAAATTAGTTAAAAAAAATGAAGATTACCTTGCAAAAAAGGAGACAGAGAACTCCCAATATTAAAAAGACAAAAAAGTAGAAGTGGCAGCTTTTCATCTTTGAAAGAGTTGTTACCATCTCTATGGCAAGTCCAAAATCTTTGTGTACAGACTCTTTCTTGTTTCAATACATTAGCTTAGTCTAATTTGACTCAGTATAGTTTTACAGTTAGATTATGGTGTTAGACATCTGTAACGTTCTAGTTAATGATAGCCTACGAGTAGAAGTAATAAAATCTAAATTAAGAGGTACAGAGCTACTGCTAAAAGAGATACAGCATACAAATTCATAGGTTTTAATAGCATTTGCTGCATATCTACAAACATGCAGAGAAAGAATTCTAGTAGTAATAGATTTTGGGATATGACAGGTCTGTTTGTTCCACATCTCCATTTCATGTTATAGAAGCAAAATTCCTCCACTTTCAGCTGTCGGCCAACTTCAAAATTAAATTAGTGACGATTGAGGTAAAATGCTAAAGGCACTAAATTACTACACCATAGCTTATGGTTGGTAGATAATTGCGAAATATTAAACTTTAAACAACCTCATAACCATTCGAGAAACTCATTTAAACGTATTTATCACCACACAATCATTATGAAAATTGAAGATTCTCACAGTATAAGTAATGTATTCAACTATTCATCATAAATAATTATCTGGCTAGATAAAGCAGCCTCCTGAGATCCTTACAGTGAATGCATGTCCATGGTAACAAGGGAGGGTCCAGACAGTACATGTGAATGCATTGGACATTGCAGTGATCACATCTAATGAGAAGGTCCTCAGGTTCTCGGCATTGGCATACACCACAGACTGCTGCTAAAGAGGGCTGTTATACCAAAGAAAATAATTTGTATCAGTTTTAAGAACCATAGACAGACAAGAACTTCAATAGAGAATAGCAAGAAATGGACACCTAAAAAGCTCATTAGAATTAGAGGTATACTAGTGCCATCATTAAAATTACCTCAGCACCAGCTTCGAGTCTTGCTTGGTCACTTAATATGGAAATCTCCATTGTTGAGTTGGCACAAGGAATAGTTTGAGAGTAAATTTTTTGATCAGATGTAGCTGCATCCTCCACCTTGGTAATGCTTACAAAACCAACCTTGCACAAAGGACATGTTGAATATTTTCCGCTTGAAATCTACATATATGTCATCAGGAAAAAAGAAGAGAAGTTTAAAATGGCGATCAACAGAACGCCAAATATCAATACAGGAAAGAGGATTCTTAAAACAAAATCTAATAAATGACACACCAATGCCGAAGATTTTTAAAAGAAATGTTTAGTACTAAAATTTGTAACCTTGTATAGGACATTCAACTCTTATACAAATCATATATCTCAGCCAAAAGCTTCATAACAGAGATAACAGTGCAATAATGACTAACAATTGAAGAAAATGAGAAAAGCAATAACAAAAAACGAGGAACAAATGATCTGCAGACAACTGAAAACAGTAAATCCATGAGACATGCAAAGGGTGAGCATAAAGATATTAAGAGCACAAAATGTCTAAGAATTTATCGTAAACAAAATGAGAAAAATATTTAAATATTGTCGAAATATATATTATATGTTCACAAAATGAAATTTGAAAAAGCTGATGATAGAAGAGAGTGAGGCATGCGAGGAGATACTATTACCATAAGATCGGCCCAGTTTTTGATGCATGAATAACAAAATCGATGTCCACATGGCAAAACACCTCTGGTTGAACTAAATTCCGTCCAACAAATAACACATGATAACTCCTCTGATGTAGATAATCTGGCAACATGTTCAGTCGGATTCACATCCTTGTTCTCAGTGCACAAGTGCTCAATGTCAGGAGAAGGCATTCCTGTTGTATTCAGCGTCTTCCCAGGACATCTATTTGAATCATTTAAAACACTTAAATGATTCCCATCTCTTATCTCAACAATATCATCAGAAGCTTCACGTAAAGAAGCCTCATCATTATTAGTGTCAGCAGCTGATGTTCTTATACTTTCAGATATATTAACTTTCTGTTCAGAATCTTCATATTCAGATGATGTGGCAGCGTTGCTGTTATTGTTATGAACTCCAATTGAGTGAAACAGTTGATCAGAATCCAGAAGCTCAATCTCAGGATTGTCCCTGCTACAGGTTTTCTTCACAAGCCTCCGCCCGTTACAAGAGGGTTCAGCCAAAAAGGTGCTTCCAATATCATTGGAAATCTTCCTTTTTCCCTTCTTCAAATATTTGCTAGAACATGTGCTTGGCTCCTCATCCCCCCGGATCTTTCCTTTATCTCTCACTGAATGCATTGGAGATTCTGAACTTGAACTGTCATGCTTTTCAAAGGAGAAAGAGAATGTACTCTTCAATATAATGATTATGGAAGCCCACATTACTTTTAAAACTGAGCTACTATTCCAAATGCCAGCATCACAATTACTAAGTGAGCAACCAATATAAAAGATCATATAACTTGATAGTAAGTTAGATCAGTAAATAAGTTATCATTTACAAAGGGAAAAAAAGGAGCATAGACGAAAACATTTTTTTTCTGCAAGGACTTAACTAGATTGCACTTAGTAATGGGCCAGAAAATGAAACCACATCAAGATATCAGGAAAATACTGGTTTCCGTGACATTTATAAGGCTTCAAAGAAGATCCTGTTCAAAATTCAGTTGGTTTTATTTGCACCAGAACTACTTTAATAAGTAATTTTCTGACTCATTTTTTACCAGATATATATGTAACAATCATCCATTAACAGGAAAACTTGGTAAGACAAGTTGAAACAAGCAAGTAAACACATCTGTTCTACAAAAATTACTGAGCACTTGAAGCAGAATGTGGTTAATTTACCTCCAGATCAACAAAAACAGAAAAAGGAGGGTACTGAAAACAATGGCTGCCACTTGACCTGCATTCCTTCTTTGAAGTTTTTGTTCCCTGTTTGGACTTGGATTTATATGCACTGCTGTTTTCTTTTCTCACCTCAGGAAACAAATTCTGCTTTGAAATGAAGTGGCACAACATAATGCTGTTTATCAATTTTTCAACAACTAAAATGAACTTGATAACTCATTACAGCCCAACAGTGCCGAAATAACATGTGGACATGCAGTTCGCAAGCAGCAAAATCCTAATCATTCTAACTTTTAGAAACCTGAAATCTTATTTTTTCTCTTTTTTGTCGTGTTTTTCCTTCAACATGAAATAATTGGCATAGATATGTTTACTCATAGCCCAACCATGTACATAATACCATACACTAACATAAAGATTTAAATCTGATGGCAATATCATCCAATTGCCCAATAATCGGATGAATTTCATGTCCAAGTTTCTCTTCACAAAAATGCACAATTTTGTTTGTGGGTGCACATATGACGAAAGAGTTTCCAAGAGTTACCTCATTCAACAAAAAGGAACCAGTCCCAGCAGCAAGACCAGAACCTCTATTGTAGCCTATACAATCTATTCGTCCTTCAGAATCCTCGTAAGTATTGGATTTGTCAGACAATGCTTTACAGTTATCATTCAAGGGTCTGACCTTATGTCTAACTAGGGCCTCCAAGGGAGGGCCTACTTTTTTGCCACTGAAAAGAATCACAAACTACTTTTGTAAGTCCCATATAATTTTCTGAATACATCTAAATGAACACTACTAACACCATATGCTATATTAAAAATTTCACATAAATACAGTTTCAATGAAGAGAGAGAGAGAGAGAAGCCGCCAGAAAGAAACTGATTTTAATCTAAAGAAATAAATCAGCAATGATAAATATCAGGACATAGTAATCAGGATGCTGTATAATCTGCAATTACACAAACACTCGCTTTATAGTTCTTTATATCTATATAACAAAAAGAGGGGGAAAATGCCTAAATAATTTGTTGATCTAAGAATCTCCATGGTGCAAAAGCAGGACATTTGATTCCATTAACTCTGCAAACTACTACTAGAGTATAGAGCAATAACCAATAGCAATACAGTTGATTTAAATACAAATGATGTAAATGTGCTTGATGCAAGGACAAGAGTTCTTCACAATCAAGCCTCATAGACATGACTGAGATCGTTCCCATCCCACTGCTCACATGATCATTTGACGATAAAATTATGCATGTATTCAAAATTTACTCCAACAAGTTGAACAAATATAACAAGAAGATAATTAAATTTAGCATATGCACCTTTCTAGAGTGTAAGGATGCTCAGGAAGACGCTTTCCTTGCTTTATGCAATCTTCTACCCACCGATGATTAACTATTATTGTTTTAAATCTCTTGGCAAGATCATATTTCTTTCCTTCAAATTTCCAACACACCTGAAAAAAAAAATCTCAAAGATCCATAATCTAATAGCAAAACCCAAAAAATACCATTTGGTAAGTACTTATGTTCCTGGTTTAAAATTCTAAAACTAACTAACCATAAAGCTTGATATGGAATTAATTGAGATTTAGAAATGGAAAACCCACCAAGTGTGTGATAGATTTTGACATTCGGCCTACATAATTGGCACCGGCCTCAGATATCAGTTTGATGAGGTTGAACCGCTCCGATCCATGGTAGCCACTCACAGTTGCTACCACAGCCTCCATACCTCGAATGGGGCAATCCATACACTAAAATTCACAGATTTCAAAATCTACACAATTCCGACAGATCCTAGTATTTATATAAACACAAAGAAATTAAGAAAAAAAAAATGATTTTTAGTCTTTGCATATCCACATATCTGTATTACATAGTAATATGCGAATCAGAGAAATCGCATTTCGAAGCTTGAAGAGAACAATGAAATTTCACAGAACTAAAATAAAATTTGTCGATTTGCTGAGAAAAACATAGCTTTCGGGTTTAACGAAAAAAAAATAAACTTAATGTATTTTCCTGTCGCTGCAGTTTCTATTATAAGATGGAAAGGGAGGATTTTACAGGAGAAATGGTTGCGGCTAGAGGGAAAGAGATCGCTTTCTTCTTCTGCTGCAGATAACTTTTGCCGGGAAATGAAAATTTTTGAATTCCTTAATCTTAAAATAAAATAAAATATTATATTTGGATATTCAGACATCCGGTCAGACCCGAACCGGTTATCATTTTTTTTCATGTTGGGCGTGAAGAAAATTCGCCACCACTCTATCGGGAAAATATACTATTTTGCCCTTATATTTATTCAAAAAAAGTTTATATGCCTCTATCATTTTTTTTAGAAAAAAAATGCCCTTAAACTTATAAAATTCAGTCAAATATAACCCTCCGTTTAGCTGTTGTTAAGGGAGTGATAATGACGCTGACGTGACGTACACATGGGATGGGTCAATGTGACATGTCGTGTAGTGATTGACACGTGACCGACACGTCAGCGCCACATAAGCCATTGACCTTCAGTAAGCATTTCAAGCTTTTCTCTCTCTTTACTTTCCCTTTTTTCCCTCTTCTCTGTGTTCCTATCTTCTTCTCTAATTTTCACGATTTTTTTCTTTGTTCAAAATCTAAAAAAAAAAACCTTAAATTCAGATATACAATCTTCCTTCGATCTGTGCATTTCGCCTATTCTCTCTCTTCTTTTTCTTTCTCTTTCATTTTCACGATCTGTGCATTTCCATCTCTTCGAATCTATAAATCTACTTTGTAGAAAAAATCTTCTGTCTCTTATAAGTTTTATTTGAGATTTGTTTTATTTTGTGCTATATTTGATTTGGATTTTAAAGAGAGTTCGTTGGTTTGACATCAGACTTTAGGTTTGATAAAATTGATGAATTTGCGATCAAAAAAATCATCTGATTTATGCTCGTAATTGTAAAGAAAATCATACATTACTAATTTATCAATGCAATTTTATGCTGTACAACTTTCAAAATGGAATTGACAAAATGAATTTGAATACTGTGTGCAAAAATAATCAAATATTAACATTAACCCGCTAGCGAGTTAATGTAATATTATTTCAAAATGTAATTAACAAAATAGATTTAAAAACTGTATGTAAAAGTAATCAAATATTAACATTAACCCAAAAGCGGGTTAATGTAATATTATTTGTCAATAGATATTAGTTATATTTATTGTTTTGTTATTTTAGCAACAAGGAATTACAACAAAATAAAGTACAACAAAATTGAATCATTAATATAGAATAACGTACCAAAATATTTTATTCCATTCAATTTATCATAACTTATAATTCAATTCATCACCCATAACATTGACACTAATAACTCCTACAACAATAGCATTGGAACAACCAGAAACCAAGTAATACACAATAATATTAAGCAAGCTCTATATTTTCACTTCATTTTCTTGTTATCTCTTTCACCGGCCATTCATTGTTCCTTATACTTTGCATTTGTCTCTGTATTTCGGACAATTGAAGATCATAATCTCCTCACATATTGCACATTCTTGTGATATACTTTACATTTGTTTCTAGTTGTTTCAATGCTGTTGTTGTAGGAGTTATTAGTGTCAATGTTATGTGTGATAAATTGAATTGTAAGTGATATCCGAGCTCTCCACTTGGGGATCGGCGCGATCGCCAAGGGCACATGCTTCAAGCCGAACTATCAGTTTATGGGGTCTTGTATCAGGGCTCGTATGGGCGTATGGCGTGCCAACAGTCCGATCTTTAAAGACAGCTCGGTAATACATTATGGTAAGCAATCATTAACGAATATTTGCCAAATATAGCGCAGATCCTGATCTCACAGTGATGGAAAGTACCAAGAATCACTCAACAAATCTTCATAAATTGGGAATCAAGCATCAATCACGGGATTAAGGT
Organism: Excoecaria cochinchinensis; assembly: GCA_947683425.1. Lineage (NCBI taxonomy): Eukaryota > Viridiplantae > Streptophyta > Magnoliopsida > Malpighiales > Euphorbiaceae > Excoecaria > Excoecaria cochinchinensis. The sequence goes on from CANTUQ010000187.1 coordinate 3,196,962, forward strand.
GATTTTCTCCTAAACAAGATCTTATTTCCTATTTGGCATAGCTCTATATAAAGGGAACCATCAGGTACATTGAGCTCTCTCTGAATTCATATACAAGAAAACCTTTACTTTGTCAATTAACTGACTTGATCGTCGGAGTCTCCCCTATCGGAACACCCGACGGTTTTGTGGTTCTTTTCAGGTGACTCAAGTGAAGGACAACAGGAAGATTTCACTTTGTTATCATTTGGTGCGGTGAGCGTGGAGCACTCCACAGATTTCAGTCGGTAATGGACCTCTTTCCCGATTTACCTGTTTCTGCTGCCCCAGCCTCTAGCCATCCTAGTAATGCAACCCAACCCTCAGCCAACTTTCTTGGCCAACTCATCCAAAGCCTCCAACCAGCTTAGCCAGAGCAAATCTCCCCACTCCCAGCACGACAATTATTTTCCCCTACACAGATCCAAACACCAACAACACCGCAAACACCCATGGCTATCCCAGCAATCCCGGGTTTGACCCCCCAAACTGCCCAAACCTTGCTAACCGCCCTGTCAGCTATGGCAGCCCAGGCACCATCCGCGGTCCCAACGGTAACACCCCCTACTTTAACACATATACAACCTCCTGCCCAAACACCACCTCCACCACTGCCGAGCATATTGGCCCCTGGCACCACCATCACCATGACGGCCGAGCAGTTTGAGAGATTATTTTAAGAGAGAATGCAGAAATATCAGAACCGAAGTACTTTACAGTACCAGGGTAGTTTCCGGTCTCCTCTATCCCGAGACATCTTGGCTACCCCGTTTCCCCAAATACGCTTGCCGAATCTGCCGAAGTATAGCGGTAGCACAGACCCCCGAGCTCATTTAGACGAGTTCCACCACACTATGTTGGTCCACACAATGGAAGATGCAGCTTTGTGCAAAATCTTCCCCCAAACACTCACTGACTCGGCTCAGATATGGTTTCATAACCTCCCAAAAAATTCGATTTATAGCTTTGAGCAGTTTAGTGACATGTTCATTGCTAAATTTGCAGCAGCCATCCGACCAGCTAAGGTGTCTACCGACCTTACCATGGTATATCAAGAGAAAGGGGAAACACTCCGAGCTTACGTGGAGAAATTTAATGCTGTGGCCATGGACATTCAAAACCTAAATTTGGAGGTGGCTATTAATGCTCTTATCCGAAATACGAGGTGTCAAGACTTCAATGATTCCCTCAGCAAGAAACCCCCGGGTGACTTTACCGAGCTCATGTCTCGGGCACACAAGTACATACGCATGGATGAAGCTCGCAGGCTCAGATATAGCTCGCAGAACAGAGATTTGGATAGAGGGTTTCGCACAGAGTGAGATAGAAGCAATAATGGTAGAGATGAGGTTAGAGGAAGGGGGGCTGGCCATTCCAATCGAGCTTATCTGGTCTCAAAGCCGAACACAAGAAACAAACAAGAAGAGCGGTTCACACCGTTAACAGCCCCGAGGTCCCAAATCTTGGCCTGGATGAAGGAAAATGAACGGGTTAATTGGTCGCGCCCGATTATTGATGACCCAAGCAGAGACCAGAGCCTGTACTGCTCCTTTCACAGGGATAAAGGCCATCAGACAAATGATTGTCGACAGTTGAAGCGTGAAATCGAGTATATGATCTAGCAGGGAAAGCTCGGGCAGTTTGTGAAGGGTACCGACAGGAGAGAGCGAGATAGGTCTCCTTCACCGAGAAGGCAGGATAACAGAGCTAGTTCAAGTAAAAAAGCTCCTGCCGGGGTGATCCACGTAATTGCTGGAGGCCTGCATTATGATGTCTTTGAGGAGTCCAGAAAAAGGAAGGCTAAGGAGGTATTTTCTGCGGGGGCAGGCCGAAGGACGGGAGGATACGAGGTGACATTTTCTGAAGCAGATGAATCTCATGTCCGGACTCCCCACACTAACTCGCTGGTTGTGGAAGTAATGATACAAGACTACCTGGTTCAGAGGATCTTGGTGGACACGGGAAGTGCGGTAAACCTCATCACACTGCAAGCCTATAAAGCCTTTGGGTTGTCAGTTAACCTGTTAGAAGCCGTTTCGGCGCCACTCATCGGTATATCTGGGCAACTAGTCAAAGTAGAAGGCTCGACTGTGTTAGACCTCCAGCTCGGAGACGAGGATAGGGTGTGCAGTTGTAAGAGCTGTTTTATGGTGGTTGACATTCCACTTGCCTACAACGTGATCATCGGGCGGCCTCTTTTAGTTGGGGTGGACGCTTACATCTCGATGCGTAAGCTACTTGTAAAGATACCTGTTGAAAGTGGTGTGCCCGTGCTGAGGGGCAGTCAGAAAGCGGCTCGGGAAACTTATGTTAGCATGTTAAAGGAAGCAGATCAGACATTACCGTTAGACGCATTGGATATTCCAACGGCTAGGAATGCGGAGCCCATGGATTCACTCCGGGAACTCGAGCTTTCACCAGGAAAGACGATCAAGATTGCTGCTACTAAAGAGGGGAAAGAGCAAGAGGCATTGGTAGCGGTACTGTCAGAATTTAGTGATGTGTTTGCCTGGCAACCCTCAGACATCAAGGGAATCTCTTCCGAGGTAATGTGTCATGCTCTCAATGTGCAACCGAATTGCAAGCCTGTTAAGCAAAAAAAGAGGAACCATGCTCCCGAGCGACAGCTGGCAATGTCGGAGAAAGTCGATACACTGCTGCAAAACGGGTTCATTAGAGAAGTGTTATACCCGGACTGGCTGTCAAATGTGGTTCTGGTGAAGAAGGCCAATGGAAAGTGGCGAATGTGTGTTGATTTCACTGATTTAAATAAGGCTTGCCCGAAAGATTGTTACCCACTGCCAAATATTGACCTCCTGGTTGACTCAACTTCGGGGTTCGAGGAATATGCTTTTCTAGACGCCTCTGCTGGGTATCACCAAATCCCTATGAAGAAGAGCGATGAGGAGAAAACTGCTTTTGTCACACATCGGGCTACCTACTGTTACCGAGTCATGCCGTTCGGGTTGAAAAATGCCGGGCCCACTTACCAGAGGTTAATGAATAAGATGTTTGCGGGGCAATTGGGAAGGAATGTAGAGGTGTATGTTGATGACATGATCGTCAAAGGCAAGACTGCTGCGGACTTACCTCGGGAATTAGCGGAAATGTTCGGGATGCTAAGGGAGTTCGGTTTGAAGTTAAACCCAGAGAAGTGTGCCTTCGGAGTTTAGTCTGGAAAATTCTTGGGGTACATAATTTCAAAGAAGGGAATAAAGGCTAACCCAGAAAAGATTCGAGCCATTCTGGAGATGGAGCCACCAAGATCGGTAAGAGATGTTCAGAAACTCAATGGAAGGGTGACGGCTTTAGGCAGATTCATTTCTTGTTCGGCTAAGAGATGCCTTCCTTTTTACAACACCCTTAAGAAAGTGAAGGGTTTTGAATGGACACCAAAGTGTCAGAAAGCATTTGACGAATTGAAAAACTTTCTTAGTACCCCACCTTTTCTAAGTCGGCCATCACCGGGGGAAGTGCTGTATATGTACCTGGCGGTCTCATCGGGAGCCTTGGGGTCAGTCTTGATAAGGGAAGAGGGTAGTCAGCAGTTTCCGATCTATTACACAAGCAAGGTTCTGAGAGGTGCCGAGCTGCGGTATCCTATAATTGAGCAGCTTGCTTTCGTATTGGTGATTTCCGCTGTCAAGTTACGCCCCTACTTTCAGGCCCATACGGTGACAGTAAGGACGAACTCAAACCTCAGAAAGGTTTTGCAGAAACCCGAGGCATCTGGGAGAATAACGGAATGGGCAGCTCGGTTGGGAGAGTTTGATGTTCGATATGAAGCTCGGCCATCTATGAAAGGTCAAGTTTTGGCAGATTTTGTGGCAGAATTGCATGCACCCCCACAGGAGCCTAGTCCTTGCTCATGGAAATTGTACATCGATGGTGCATCCTCGTCTGTGGGTGCTGGAGCCGGGGTGATTTTGATTGGACCAGGGAAGATTGTGATCAAGGCGATGGCTCACATAACATTCCATGCAACCAACAATGTAGTTGAATATGAAGCTCTCAGTTTTGGCTTACAGCTAGCTTTAGAGGTAAGACCGGATTCCTTGAATATCTTCTCTGACTCACAGCTTGTCGTTAGCCAGGTACTTGGCAAATTTGAAGCCAAAGACAATGCGATGATCAGATACAAGGAATTAACTGCTGCACTGTTCGCCCAACTTGAGAATCGGGGTTGTGCATGGTCCATTGATCAGGTGCCGAGGGAGGAGAATGCCGAGGCCGATGTGTTGGCCAAACAGGCTTGCCTTCAAGATCAATCAGCCGTATCAAACATCATTTGGTCTATCATATCTGCCCCTACACACGAGACGTACAAGGTACACTTGCATGAGCCGATGTATGGGTGGAGGCTTCCCATCTACACATATCTGAGTAGCGGAGCTCTACCCAAAGATCAAGTACAAGCTCGTAAGATAGTTCGGCGATCCAGTCGGTATGCAATCCTGGATGATCAGTTATACAAGAGATCGTTTTCGGCTCCCTGGGCAAAGTGTTTGAGTACTGAGGAAGGGGAATATGTGTTAAGAGAAATTCATGAAGGTATTTGTGGGGCCCATGAAGGAGCACAGGTAATAGCTCGGAAGGCGTTATTGCAAGGATACTATTGGCCTAGTATGGAGGGCGATGCAAAAGAGCTGATTAAGAAGTGCGATAAGTGCCAGCGGTTCGGCAATCTGAGCCATCAAAAAGCTGCTCCCCAGATTTCAATACATAGCCCCTGGCCATTTGCCCAGTGGGGGATTGATATAGTGGGGTCATTCCCCTTAGCAACCGGACAACGGAAGTTCTTAGTGGTAGCAGTGGATCATTTCACAAAGTGGGTAGAGGCGGAGCCTTTGGCAACCATAACTCCGGCAAATATTATCAAGTTCATTCAGAAGTCCATCATCACGAGGTTTGGTATCCCACATTCCATTGTTACAGACAACGGCAAACAGTTTGATTGTGCTACTGTGACGCGCACGAACCCCGCTCACGATCCGGATGGCCCTCGAGCGCGTCCGCTTTTAGGTCCCGAGGCCGGATGGAGGTTCGTTAAAACTCGTGAAAGCCGGTCGCTTCGCAATGGACAGGAATATATCCAAATCCATTGTTGGCAATCAACTTACGAGAGCGTCTATTAGGTTATCATAAGGCAGGATCATGGAGTCGCCACCCGATAAAGTATCGGGAAAGTAATTCTAACCTTATGAGGCCCAAAACCAGAGAGGGTTCGGGACCTCACTCTTATTCATACTCTTGGTTAATATTATGTGAACAAATTTTTACGATCAATTATTTTATCTCTCCTCTCACACGAATCATGCCATAAATATAATGCGTATAACAAGCACGTAAATAAATAAAGCGATAAATAAAATATATTTACAGTTATCCAGAAATAAATATAAAATCACAAAAGAAAGATATAATAATAAGAATACATACATAAACCGGACTATTTATTTAGGTGGAAACATTAGTTCCCAACTACTTATTTTATAAAAAGTATAAAATTCTTAAATCAATTTAAATCTTTTGGTTTTGGGATGAAAACGTGGACATTGGTCCAGTTTTATTAATAAAAAACTCACTTAGTAGAAAACATTTGTGTGGTGGTTCTTTATAAACGCGATCGAAAATCCTTTATTATTACAGATCATTAGTAAATAAAATAAAATAAAATAATAATTACATATTTCATAATAATAAATAAATTCTAATCTACTCACCTCGACCGTGCTCCTTGAACGAGCCATGTGCCGCTCGTGATTACAATCATGACATAAAATTAATATTGGTTAATAATAAATAAATAGGTAATTGAATGAATAAATAAATAATTGAATGAATAAATAAATAATTGAATAATATTTTAAAAAAATCCTTTAATTTTAATTTTTTTTTATAAAATTGACCATACTAAAAAAATTAAAAAATATCTTTATAATCTTAATCTTTTAGAAATTGATCCCACTAAAATATTTAAATAATTTTTTTTTTTTGACCCCACTGTACTAATTTTCTGGCTACGTCCCTGCATTTCGTGATGCTCCATTATAAGGCCTTTCGTATACCTTCGGACTAGCATCTTTGAAAGATTCTTAGGCTTCTTTAAGTCATCATTTGGCCAATTTAGCAAGGCCTTCTTCATTGGCTTCAGGCTTGCATCATTCTCTCACTCCTTGAAAATGATTCGTCCTTTAGTCAAAACCATCATTAGAGAGAGGAAAAACCTTCACAAAAAAATCAATAGCTTATCTACACCTTCGAACTAGCTACTTCGCAAGCTTGTTTAGGCTTCTGCAACTCATCATTTGGCCAATTTAGCCAGGGCTTCTCCATTGGCTTCATGCTTACATCGTTCCCTCCCTCCTCAAAATGAACCATCATGAATTCAGTAGCTCCAGGTCGTAGTTAGAGAACTTCGAGTCACAGTAATCCATCTACTACCTCTATTGCAGCACACCCAGAGGTTCAGGGGGAGGCACCTACCCAATGTGCGATCATTGCAGGAAGAAACATCTTGGTGAATGTAGATTTTTAACAGGAGCTTACTTCAAATGTGGGTCACAAGAACATCAGATGAGAGATTGTCCAGTGGCTCAGGCCTTCACTGCCACTTCACCAGCACCTATAGCATCTCGAGGGCGTGGTAGGGGAGCAGCCCCTAACCCAGTTTCCTCCAGACCCTCAGTTCAACCTCCACAGACAGTACAGGGATGAGCCATAGCTCGCACATACGCTATAAGAGCCAGGGAAGAAGAAGATGCACCCAATGTCATAGTAGGTAAATTCAATTTTCTATCTGATTCAGTTTATGCTTTGATTGATCCAGGCGCCACACACTCCTACATAAATACTGATATTGCACAGGGAAAGGGCTTGAGTGATTCACAGTTAAAACAAGATATTCTAGTTGGCAATCCCATAGGACACAGTGTGGTGGTAAATAAAGTGTAAGAGACTGCCCAATCAGTGTACAGGGTCATATTTTCCTAGCCGACTTAATTGAACTCCCATTTCACGAGTTTAATGTAATTTTGGGGATGTATTGGTTGTCCGCCCACCAAGTGATGGTTGATTGTAAACGCAAGCAGGTTACTCTTAAAACTTCAGATGAGCATGAAATCACAGTGGTGGATCAGAGAACATATTTTCTCTCTGATATTATTTCCGCTATAGCTGCTAAAAGGCTAATAAGGAAAGGTTGTATGGCTTACCTGGCATATGTAATGGAAGTCAAAAAGGAAGGACTCACAGTAGCAGATGTCCCAACTTTATGTGAATTTTTGGATATTTTTCCTGATGAACTACCTGGTTTGCCACTAGATAGAGAAGTGGAGTTTACCATTGATGTGGGTTCCGGTACCGCGCCTATCTCCATTGCCCCTTATAGAATGGCACCTACATAACTCAAGGAATTGAAGATTCAGTTATAAGAGTTACTTGATAAAGGCTTTATCAGACCGAGTACTTCTCCCTGGGGAGCACCGGTACTTTTTGTAAAGAAAAAGGATGGATCCCTCCGATTGTGCATCGACTACAGACAATGAATAAAGTAACTATTAAGAACAAATATCCTTTGCCTTAGATTGAAGACTTGTTTGATCAGTTGAAAGGTGCAGGGGTATTCTCGAAGATCGATTTAAGGTCAGGTTACCACCAATTGAAGGTAAAAGAAGCTGATGTGCCTAAAATAGCTTTTCGTACCCGGTATGGCCACTATGAATTTTTAGTGATGACAAACACTCTAGCTGCTTTTATTGATTTAATGAACAGAATTTTCGATCCCTACTTAGATCAATTCGTGGTGATTTTTATTGATGATATTCTTGTGTATTCAAAGACAACAGAGGAACATGATAAGCACTTACGAATTATTCTACAAACATTAAGGGAAAAACAATTGTATGCCAAATTCAGTAAAATGTGAATTTTGACTAAATGAAGTATCCTTTTTGGGGCATGTGGTGTCAGCAGAAGGGATAAAGGTTGATCCAAAGAAGATCAAAGCAATCTTACAATGGGGACCACCAAAGAATGTTCCAAAAGTAATAAGTTTTCTCGGGTTAGCAGGGTACTACAAGAGATTTGTGAAAGGCTTTTCCACCATTGTTGCGCCATTAACCCGATTACTACAGAAACAGGTTAAGTTTGAATGGACTGATGAATGTCAAGAGAGTTTTGAAAAACTCAAAAGTATGTTAACGGAAGCTCCCATATTAACTTAACCTGAACCGGGTAAGGATTTTGTAATCTACAGTGACGCCTCCAGAAATGGGTTAGGTTGGGTACTAATGCAAGAGGGCAAGGTAATTGCATATGCTTCTTGACATTTCAAAACTCATGTGAAGAACTATCCTACCCATGACCTTGAACTCGCTGTTATAGTGTTTGCTTTAAAAATTTGGAGGCATTATTTATACGGGGAGAAATGTTATATCTACACAGACCATAAGAGTTTAAAATATTTGCTCACACAGAAATAACTCAATTTGAGACAGAGGCGATGGTACAGACTGAACATGCAATAACTCACGCACACGCAGGCACTAAGCAAAAGCATACACAAAGGCATACAGATGACCATTCAACGGAAGCATAATCGAAATAATAAAACAAAGGAATAACTAAACATAAGGACATATTAACTATTACATTCCCAAAAGAAAACTCAAGAACGAAACATAATAATTACATATACAATACTACCGAATACAAAAGCTGAAATACAGAAGCTGAACAAAATACAGAACTTCTAACTCCTACGTGGCCGACCTTACAGAAGCGCGACTCGATCAGAACCAAACCTGCCACCTGCACGGAAAGGAAATCCTTGCTAAGCGATAAACGCTTAGTGGGAGAGCACACAAGAATATGGACGTCCATTCACAATGGTCGTCAAGGCAAAACACATTCAAATGGCAAATGCGGATATTCATAACATATAAATAATCAGACTTGCATATTAAAGGCATTCATTTCAATACTCACAATCGAACCATAACTTCATGTTCAGGATAGACTAAAACAGACATAATACAATACACATTACAAGCATCATCATGCTGAACCACATATTATATCTCATGCATAAACCTACATGGGTATCAAATGATAGCATCTTACCATGCGGAGTCACAAGAGCTATACACATGCATTAAATATCACTAAGTACCCACGCCTGAACTGACAACCCAATCATCATGTTAAGCATACACACTAGTCAAATATCCAAAGGATAACATTTAGAGCATCACAATACCGCTGCGCAACTCTAATATATATTAAGCATCATGCAGAAATATTCTGATAACGGAGACTGAAGGCATAACCACTTAGTATTACATTCATATCATCATCATGCAGAGAGTACAGTAATCATCCCATACTTACCATCACAGCTGCTTCGGTTCACAAGCTAATATATTAACAAAACATGTTTAAGTCACATACATAAATTCTCTAGTCGCATCATAATCAAACCATTCAGAAACTTATAACAAATCACATGACGAGTACGGATAATCATGTTAGATATAAAGTCATGCTTATTTAAAACAGACATACATTCTGAAGCCCATAGTCACATTCATATACATATGAACTGATTCCTGAAATCCTTATCATAAACAAACGGATATCACATTCATATAGTTATTTCAAAGCAATACCAACCAATAAAGCACCTGCTGACTCACGACAGTGGATAACGAGTGTACTGAACTGTTTAGTACCTTACGGGTACAAGTCGAAAACCATTTTATTTATCACAAAAGCATTTTACTGATGGGGGATCTTAACCCGATCCAAATACATTAAAAAGGATCACGAAGATCCGTACTGAGGGGGGGGTTCGCGAGGAACCATACGGGGGACCTGATCAGGGTCCAATACGTTCAAAGGGCGCTGCAGCTACTGAAAGACTCTATTAGGCATGCCTAACTATCCACTAGACTGACTCTCGCAGGTCATGCATAAATCATTCACATTACGAATCGCACAATGCATAATTGTATATATACATCATGCATAAGCCAGAGTACAATAGACATATACATATGTTCATAAAGTTGATCATATCTCATACAATTCCGCATTGTAAAACATATTACAGTCCATACACTTTAACATTAAACGATATTCTAAAGCATGCCAAGAATCAGGTAAAGAGGTACTACCATGCCAATGGTTATCAAAACATAATCCTAAACATATGTTTTAGGTGAGGTTACAAACAAACAAATAAATAATTGAATAAAGTAAGTTAAGAAAAATAATTAAAGTTAATAATTGATTGAATTAAATTAAGTGATAAATAGATAAATAAGTAAATAATTAAATAAACAATTGAATGAAATAAATTAAAAGAAATGATGGATGTAAAACATAATGACAATTATAATGATCAATGATAATAAAAAATAATGATGCTAATAATGATGAATAAAATAATGATGAATAATAAATAAACCTAAAATAATAATAATAATAATAATAATAATAATAATAATAATAATAATAACATGAACCAAATAATAATAATAATATAACAATAATAATAATAAACAAATAAAATGATAATAATATTAATATTAATAACAATAATAATAATAAAACAGAATAATAATAATAATAATAATAATAATAATAATAATAATAATAATAATAATAATAATAATAATAACAACAATTTCACAATAATAATGATAATGATAATAATAATATAACCTCAATAATAATAATAACAAATAATCACAAAATACAATAACAAATGATAAATAAATATAATAATGATGATGATAATAATAACATACTAATAATATGAAATAAATAAACATAACATAAATGATAATAAGTAAATAAAATGATAACAAAATGATAACAACAATACTAACAATAAATTAATGACATAACAATAATAATGAATATAATAATAATATTAAAATGATAATAACACAACACGATAATAAATAATAACTAAATTTATACAATGATAATAATAAACACAATAATAATTATAATATAAAAATAAGTAACATTAATAATAACCAATAAATAACAATAACAATATCACATAACAATAATTATAATCAACAATAATAAACATAGTAATAATATTAACACAATCCTAATAATAATAATAATAATGACATTAAAATAATAATAACTAATCACAATAATAAAATAATAATAATAATAACAATAATAATAATAATGATAATAATAATAACAATATAACATCAACAAACATAAAATAAATGTATAATAATACTAGTAATAATAATAATAAAAACAGAATATTAATAGTAATGAATAAATAACAATAATAATAATAATAAATAATACAACCTCAATAATAATAATAATAATCAATAATCACAAATAATAATAATAAATATTAAAATAAATATTAAAACAGAATAATAAATAAATATAATAATAATATTATAAAAACAGAATAATAAATAAATATAATAATAAATATATTAATAATAATAATTATGGAATGCATTAACCATAAAATAATAATCAAATAATAAACAAATAATTCACTAAAATTAACACTAAGCAAATAATTAACAATATTAATTAACAAATAATAATAATAATATTAATATTAATAATATTAATATGAAAAACAGAAAATAAATATATTAAATAAATATATACAATATTAATAGTAATAATAAAATAAATACATATATATATATATATATAAAATAATGGGAAAAAGAGCTCACCGTCGCCGGAGTGTCGCCGGAGCAAGGGTGGTTGTCACCTCCACCACCGGAAGGGAGGCCAGGTCACCGGAGGAGGGGCGGGTGGCTTCACGCGCCGGAAGGTGGTCCACCGTCGCCGGAAAACGCCAAGGAAGGTCTCGGTTCTTCTTCCTCACGCGCCACCCTACGGCAACCGACGGAGGAACGGCGACCACCATCTGAAGCGTCCGGACGTCCTCTACACGGCGGCGGGGCGCGTACGTCGATCGGTGGCCGGAGCCGGCCAGCGGAGGCGACGCCTCCTCCCTTTCTTCTTTCTCTTTTCTTCCTCCGGTCCGGCGTCCCTGTTTGGCCCCTGGTTCCCCTTTCTTCTCTTCTTTCTATTTTCCTTTGATTTCTTTGTTTTTGCTCTCACTTCCTTTTGCTTTCTCTTCTCTTTTCTATTTCTTTGCCCTTTGTTTTCCTTTGGCTTTTCTTCCTTTCTCTTTTGGTTTCTGGTTTCTCTTTGCTCTCCGTTCCCTGTGCTCAGCTCCCTCTTTCTTCTTTAATTTTCTTTCCTTTTTTCTTTTGCCCCAGCCGAAAGAGTCCCCCATCTATTGTTCATTCTTTTATTTTTATACCCACAATTAGGGTTTACCTAATATTTCCTCCATCTTTTATTACTTTTTAATTAACCTAATTTACTTAAATAATTACACACTTTACTAATTAATTTATTTAAATTATCATATATATTCTAATTAATTAAACACTCTACTAATTAAATACTCTATATTTTTATACCTATTTAATTTAATTAATCTACTTAAATTATCACATCTAATTTATTTAATTAACCCTATATCTATTTTCTCTTTTTTTTTCAATTTTAATTATCCTAGAATATTAACTAATTAATTATAACTAATTAATTAACTAATAATATTGACTAATTAATTAACTAATGAATTCTTTTAATTTTTTTTTATTTTACACACCCATATATTCTTTTGGAGGAATTATCAATGACCCAAAATTGCCATTATCATTTTTCAAAACCTGACTCAGGAACCGGTGTCTACAGTTGCCCCCAATTTTGGAGAATCTAGTGCCTAGACACCTAGGTGAGCCAAAATTCATTGAGGAAAGGCCAAAACTCAGAGAGAAAAAGAATAAGAGATACAGAGGTGCGTACCTGAGGAAACCGGATGAAGTTGGAGCTGTTGGGGTAGTTAACGTCTGTTTGCCGACGCGTTAACCCCTATCGTTTTTGGGCATATAACCTGTGCGGTGTCTAGCCCTCCCTATTTCGGCATCTAACCTGTGCGGTGTCTAGCCTTGAATTCATTGAAGCGTCTAACCTGTGCGGTGTCTAGCTCCAGCCGTGTCGGCATCTAACCTGTGCGGTGTCTAGCCTTGAATTCGTTGAAGCATCTAACCTATGCGGTGTCTAGCTCCAGCCGGGTCGGCATCTAACCTGTGCGGTGTCTAGCCTTGAATTCGTTGAAGCATCTAACTTGTGCGGTGTCTAGCTCCAGCCGGGTCGGCATCTAACCTGTGCGGTGTCTAGCCTTGAATTCGTTGAAGCATCTAACCTGTGCGGTGTCTAGCTCCAGCCGGGTCGGCATCTAACCTGTGCGGTGTCTAGCCTTAGTCATTTCGGCATCTAACCTGTGCGGTGTCTAGCCTTGAATTCGTTGAAGCATCTAACCTGTGCGGTGTCTAGCTCCATCCGTGTCGGCATCTAACCTGTGCGGTGTCTAGCCTTATATTCGTTGAAGCATCTAACCTGTGCGGTGTCTAGCTCCAGCCGGGTCGGCATCTAACCTGTGCGGTGTCTAGCCTTAATCATTTCGGCATCTAACCTGTGCGGTGTCTAGCCTTGAATTCGTTGAAGCATCTAACCTGTGCGGTGTCTAGCTCCAGCCGTGTCGGCATCTAACCTGTGCGGTGTCTAGCCTTGAATTCGTTGAAGCATCTAACCTGTGCGGTGTCTAGCTCCAGCCGGGTCGGCATCTAACCTGTGCGGTGTCTAGCCTTAGTCATTTCGGCATCTAACCTGTGCGGTGTCTAGCCTTGAATTCGTTGAAGCATCTAACCTGTGCGGTGTCTAGCTCCAGCCGTGTCGGCATCTAACCTGTGCGGTGTCTAGCCTTATATTCATTAAAGCATCTAACCTGTGCGGTGTCTAGCTCCAGCCGAGTTGGTGTCTAACATGGAGGATTGCCTCTTAAGAGGACTTGGAGATCTAATTGCCCCCTGAGAGGTCTTGGGTTAATTGCCCCCGGAGAGGACTTGGGTTGCGATTTGCCTCTTAAGAGGACTTTGAAGGATTTGCCTCTTAAGAGGACTTTGAATTTTTGCCTCCTCAGGGGACTTAGGGATTTGCCTCCTCAGAGGGCTTACAGGTTTTGCCTCCTCAGAGGGCTTACAGGTTTTCCTCCTCATAGGGCTTACAGATTTTGCCTCTTCAGAGGGCTTACAGATTTTGCCTCCTCAGAGGGCTTACGGATTTAAGATTTAGCCTCCTCAGAGGGCTTATGGATTTAAGATTTAGCCTCCTCAGAGGGCTTACAGAGAGATTTTTTTTTTCTTTTTATGCATATTCAGAGGACTTTGAGAGGAGTGTCGAGCACCATGTATGCATGGAATGCATGTGAAAAGCTATGCATGCAAATGTTCAAGCATGAGAAATGTATGCAGACGGATAAGAATCGCCTCTTGAGAGGACTTAGAGAACTGATTGCCCCCGGAAAGGACTTTGGTTGATTTGCCTTGCCTCTTGGGAGGACTTAGGTTGACTTGCCCCCGGAGAGAATTTTGTTGATTAAGAATCGCCTCTTTAGAGGGCTTGAAAATTGCCTTTCGAGAAGGCTCTGAAAGTTCGCCTCTTGAGAGGGTTTAGAGATTTGCCTCTTGAGAGGGCTTTGGAAGCGTCAGTTTATCGACATGTGAAGTCCTGATTAAGACTGATGTACACCATCTAGTAGGCAAAGGGCATCATGTATGCATGAAAATTATGTGGAAAGCTATGCATGTATGATATGCGTGTATATTATGAATGTAGAATTCAAGCACAGAATTACCTGTATGAAATATTACACATATGCATATGACAACTGCAAGGAGTTGTGAAATGAGTACTGTGCGTACTATGCATGGACTACGAACATGAAATGCATGCTGAGAATTACGCATATGACATATATGCCACGTACATGGCTTGTATGCATATAAAAATATTTGCAAATGATCATGAATGAGAAGGATTATGCATGAGAGATATATGCAAGGGGTTATGTATGCAGAATATATGCAATAACCATGCATGCAAATGATAGTGTATGTGACAAATGGAGAGAGTCATTCATAGGCATAGATGTAAAGAATCATATGCAAAGACAGGTGAAAGGTGTTATATACATGAAGGCCATATAAGGGATTGGGTGTGTGCGATGTATGCACATATAACTGTGTGTATGAAACATGTGCAGGGAAAATCATATACGTGTGTACTGAATGCATGCAAAAAATGTGCATGTGAGATGCAGGCCAAGGGTATGTCCAGAAAATGCATGAAAGTAATTGATTACAAAAATGAAGTTTAGAGAGCCATGAATACCCAAAGGTGCCTATGAAATGTGCTCGCTAAAGATTTTATGCCAAAAGACATGTAAAACAATTCATGAGAATGTTTGCTACAGTTATGTGTAAAAAACATTTGCAGAAAGTATACGTACAAAGAATTTATTGAGAGTATGTGCAAAGTATCATTTTCGTGGATAGTGATAAGAAATACCCCAAAATTATAAAATGAGTGCAACCTATCAGGTACCTCAAACTCAAGTTTCTATCTGCCTTTGAGCATACTGAATGAACCACATTCTCAACTGATTCAATCTCAGCAAAAGAAATTCGGGAGTCGTTCCCAATGAAGGGCAAGAGGATAAATATGTAGACATCAAGGTTTACTAAACCAACAGGTAAATACATGGCATTACCATGCCGTCTCTGTGTGTGTGTGCAAAAGGCCAAAACAGGATTTTTCATTTTTCAAAAGCAAATTCTAGATGCAATATCGAGGACAAGACTCAACTCGAATGCATAAATGCACTCATGGCTTCCCGCTTGAAGCTCAAGAAACACCATATGCCTCTTCCTACGTACCAAACCTTATTAAAAAAGTCATCTCCGCTAATTAGATAAAGCCGAACCAAGAATCAAGAGGTCTTATTTTGGTTGTAACGTTAGGCTTATGTAATTGGCTATCAAAGGAGGATCAGGTTACTAGAGAAGAATGACCGCAACGTTTATTCGGATGAATGAACCATTTTCAAACTAGTTGCATACTGTCCAAACATACTCGAAGTTGGACTCGGTAATACTCTGACTCATCAAACTCAACATAACATTTAAGCTGAAAAGATAACTACTGAATTCATCGAGTGGTATTATCCCAAGTTCTACTTTTCTTTCTTTCTTCGTTTTTTTTTTTTTTATTTTCTTCCTTTTTTTTTTCTTTCCTTCTTCTTTTCTTTTTTTCTTCTTTTCTTTTCTTCTTTTTTTTCTTTTTTGCTTCTTCTGTTTTTTTCTTTTTTTCATTTTTTTTCTTCTTTTCTCCTTTCTTTTTTTTTCTTCTTTTTTTTTTCTTTTTCTTCTTTATTTTTCTTTGTTTATTTTCACAAGTTTACGTCTCTAATTACACAAAAAGTTTATTGGTGATTTAAACCCCTTCCCGAAGTGTAGCCAAAAATTATCGACGATTGAAAGTTTTTTTTTTTCTCAAGGGGTAAACCCATCCTTATCATGGTGATTTCTGGTAACCCAAAAAATTATCAATGATTGAGATTCTCTTCTCGAAGTATAGACCCAACTTTATCGGGGGTAATTTTTGGATAACCCACAAAATTATCAATAATTAAAATTCCCTTTCTCGAAGAGCAGACCCATCCTTATCAGGGTGATTATTGATAGCTCAAAGAACTGTCTAAGATTGGGGCTCTTTTCCACAAAGTGTAAATCCATTTTTATCGGGGTGACTTTTGATGGTCTGAAAGAACGTACATCCATCCTTACTGGAGCGGTCATTCTCCTAAGGGGAAGCCAAAATCATTTTAGGTAAAAGGTGAAGTTTTAACGTGTGTAATAATAAAACCGGTACGCATTTAGCATACCAAAATAAAGGCTCAAGGGGCTAGCAAGCGATTATAACATAAGGGTAGGAAATGGTCATTTAGAGAGCTATACAAAGGAATTGTGCCTAAATCATTTTCTAGATTCAGCCTTATCCAGGGGTCGCTTTGACGGGTAATCGGAAAGGTTCTAGTGCTCTTAGTGAGTTTTCATCCAATCCCCTAATTGCAACTAGTTTTTCAGTTTTATTTTCAAAACGGGCCAAATGTGCTCTGAACTTAGAAATGACATGGTATAGTGAAATATTTTCATGTGATCTAGCTCTTAAAGATCTAACATATCTACCTCTTACTTAATTCAAAGTGGAATGAAACTCCGATTTTTAAGGTTAAGATCAAATCCATTCATAGTTGAGAACTAACCAGGCAGAGTCAAGTTTTGAATCAGAGGTACCTTAATGAGGTGCAAACATGTCATCATTTTAGGATATAACTTAACAGAAAAAATATTTTTATTCCATAAAAAAATGTATTTGCACAAAAATTGTTTAGGCAAACAGAAACCTTTTTTTTATATATATAATATGTGCAAATTATGCGTTAGAAATCATGTACATGGAATGGCGTATGCAATAGTATCGTGTATGCGTGTAAGAATTATATGTGTGAAACATGTGTAAAAATATTTTGTATACAAATGAGTACATGAAATATGTGCAAAGATGTGTGTGTAAAACATTAACGAAAAATTATAAGTGTGTGAATGTATAAACAATGCATGACAAATGATGTGCATACATAAATTTACAGTGTACATGCAATCAACATACAACGATAACATAAGTACAAAATATGGCATAACATGAGAATGAATGTTCAGGATATATGATACACGTGCACGTGCATGATTTAGACAGGATAGGAATACATGTGTAATGTAAGATGAAGATGATCTATCATGATAATGTGTATTAATGAGTTGTGAGGGATGGCGAAACTCATATACATAAAAGTGCAAAATATATACAAATAATGTACATGGCCATGGGATACAGTATAAGAATAATTGTGTACAGTGAGTGGCACGTGTGTGCGATACAAGACATGTGATGAAAGTTATTGCAAGGAATGGACAACATTTGCAAGGCATATGTACATGGCATGATGCATGATATATGTACAAGGTATATAATGACTAACTTGTATGTTGCAGTGAATGTATTATTTTGATTTGATATTACTTTGGTTTTTTTTTTTTTTTGGCAAAATATTGTGAAAATTATGCGTTAAAATGATGTATACAAGATACATGCAACAGTGTCATGCCTATTAATAGTGTATATTAGGAACCCTATGTGCAGAACATGTGTGCAAACATATCGTGTAAAAATGCATAGATGAAATGTGTGCAAAAACACGTGTGTGAAACATCTACGAAAAATTATGAGTGAGCATGTATGTGTACACAATGCTTGGCAAATGATGTGCATACATAAATAAACAACGTATAATGAAGACACACGTGCAAATTATGGCATAACATGAGAATGAATGTTTATGATACATGCTACATGTGCACATGCATTAGACGACAATGTGTACTTTAATGAGTTGTGAGGAATGGCAGAATTCACATACATAAAAGTGTGAAATATATACAAATAATACATATAACATAGGGCACACTATAAGAATGATTGTATACAATGAGTGGCATATACGTGCGAAAGAAGACATGGGATGAAATTGGTTACAAGAAATGAGTGGCACCTACAAAACATGTGTATTTACATTGCATGCAAATGCAAGACATGCATAGGTATATACAATGACTAACATATACAAAGCATGATTGACATGTGCATGGCATAACTCACGCATGACAATGCACATGCATGATATGGCACACAACGTGAGATGTGCAAAATGTCACGATATGTATGATATGTATAATGACTAACCTGATGATGTATGCTAATATGTGCACACTATGACATGCAGCGGCGTTTGTATGATCCAGTACCCAATGCTTATGTACACATGTAATGTGAGCATACTGATATGTACATGATATGACCCATGATGAATGTACATTTTATTTGATATCATTTTTTTTTTACTATTATTTATTTATTTATTTATTTTTATTTTTATTTATTTTTTTTTACCTGTCATGGTGGTAGTATATCTACGCATGCAATGATGTATGTCGACACGTACCTTTGATGATGTATGCCGCATATACTGGCTATAGTGCATGATGGATGTCATGGATGTCATAATGTTAGTGTGAGTTGTGACAAGTGTTACTATGTATGTACATGCAGGACAGATACATGTTATGTTCATATTCACAAATTATGATACAAGCAATTTATGTACACAATGTGCAGGCCATACTATGTTCATATTACAATTTATGATTCAAGCAATTTTGTATACAAAGTGCACAAGTTCTATTGTTATATGGAAAGAATTATACATGAGATAAAAATGCATGTGTTTTATTTACTATTATTACTCATAAAAGAATGTACGAGCACAAATACACACACAAGAGAAAAAAATTCCTCCCAACCCTATTTCTATCACACAGGAGGTCGCGCGGGCTCTTTCCTAGGTGGGCTTGACACATGGGTTAACGGGAACCCCAATGAGCGCGTACAGCGTGCTGCGAAGCACAAACCCTCATTAATAAAAGCGCATACGGATGAATTTTTGGCTATTGTGTATTTAAACAATCCAAATAAACCTAAACACGCCCATTGGGGTATGAAAACCTTTAATGAGCGAGTATCTAAGTTTAACCGGATTTATTCAATATACGAAAACCCACTTCACAAGCAAAGTATTACGGCGCATGCCCCCTAGTGGAAGTAGCTATGTCCATTACATGGGCTTTAGTCAGAGGGTGGTGTTACTTCAGGTCTACCCAAGCGTGGTCCCTGCCGACGGGTCTAACTCATCACGAGCATAACGACCGATCGGGTCATCATTTGATATACCATTTGATGGCACGAGACTTGGGCTGGTGATTATCCCGAACACTTCCCTACAATGAGTGAAAGTAGGGTCATGTTTTAGGAACGCACCGGGGCAAAATGGGGACCAACTAACATAATTCTAAGGCTCTAGCATGTATGCAATGCAGATTTTTCGAAAAGAGATAAAATTTCTTGATCTTAAACCCATTTAGATTATATTAACCAAAAGTACTTTCGGAGCAGAGTCTCATGATATCCCCAGTGGAGTCGCCACTGTGACGCGCACGAACCCCGCTCGCGATCCGGATGGCCCTCGAGCGCGTCCGCTTTTAGGACCCGAGGCCGGATGGAGGTTCGTTAAAACTCGTGAAAGCCGGTCGCTTCGCAATGGACAGGAATATATCCAAATCCATTGTTGGCAATCAACTTACGAGAGCGTCTATTAGGTTATCATAAGGCAGGATCATGGAGTCGCCACCCGATAAAGTATCGGGAAAGTAATTCTAACCTTATGAGGCCCAAAACCAGAGAGGGTTCGGGACCTCACTCTTATTCATACTCTTGGTTAATATTATGTGAACAAATTTTTACGATCAATTATTTTATCTCTCCTCTCACACGAATCATGCCATAAATATAATGCGTATAAGAAGCACGTAAATAAATAAAGCGATAAATAAAATATATTTACAGTTATCCAGAAATAAATATAAAATCACAAAAGAAAGATATAATAATAAGAATACATACATAAACCGGACTATTTATTTAGGTGGAAACATTGGTTCCCAACTACTTATTTTATAAAAAGTATAAAATTCTTAAATCAATTTAAATCTTTTGGTTTTGGGATGAAAACGTGGACATTGGTCCAGTTTTATTAATAAAAAACTCACTTAGTAGAAAACATTTGTGTGGTGGTTCTTTATAAACGCGATCGAAAATCCTTTATTATTACAGATCATTAGTAAATAAAATAAAATAAAATAATAATTACATATTTCATAATAATAAATAAATCCTAATCTACTCACCTCGACCGTGCTCCTTGAACGAGCCATGTGCCGCTCGTGATTACAATCATGACATAAAATTAATATTGGTTAATAATAAATAAATAGGTAATTGAATGAATAAATAAATAATTGAATAAATAAACAAACAAACAAATAAATAATTGAATAAAGTAAGTTAAGAAAAATAATTAAAGTTAATAATTGATTGAATTAAATTAAGTGATAAATAGATAAATAAGTAAATAATTAAATAAACAATTGAATGAAATAAATTAAAAGAAATGATGGATGTAAAACATAATGACAATTATAATGATCAATGATAATAAAAAATAATGATGCTAATAATGATGAATAAAATAATGATGAATAATAAATAAACCTAAAATAATAATAATAATTATAAATAGATAAAATAATAATAATAATAATAATAATAATAATAATAATAATAATAATAATAACATGAACCAAATAATAATAATAATAATATAACAATAATAATAATAATAATAAACAAATAAAATGATAATAATATTAATATTAATAACAATAATAATAATAAAACAGAATAATAATAATAATAATAATAATAATAATAATAATAATAATAATAATAATAATAATAATAACAATTTCACAATAATAATGATAATGATAATAATAATATAACCTCAATAATAATAATAACAAATAATCACAAAATACAATAACAAATGATAAATAAATATAATAATGATGATGATAATAATAACATACTAATAATATGAAATAAATAAACATAACATAAATGATAATAAGTAAATAAAATGATAACAAAATGATAACAATAATACTAACAATAAATTAATGACATAACAATAATAATGAATATAATAATAATATTAAAATGATAATAACACAACACGATAATAAATAATAACTAAATTTATACAATGATAATAATAAACACAATAATAATTATAATATAAAAATAAGTAACATTAATAATAACCAATAAATAACAATAACAATATCACATAACAATAATTATAATCAACAATAATAAACATAGTAATAATATTAACACAATCCTAATAATAATAATAATAATGACATTAAAATAATAATAACTAATCACAATAATAAAATAATAATAATAATAACAATAATAATAATAATGATAATAATAATAACAATATAACATCAACAAACATAAAATAAATGTATAATAATACTAGTAATAATAATAATAAAAACAGAATATTAATAGTAATGAATAAATAACAATAATAATAATAATAAATAATACAACCTCAATAATAATAATAATAATCAATAATCACAAATAATAATAATAAATATTAAAATAAATATTAAAACAGAATAATAAATAAATATAATAATAATATTATAAAAACAGAATAATAAATAAATATAATAATAAATATATTAATAATAATAATTATGGAATGCATTAACCATAAAATAATAATCAAATAATAAACAAATAATTCACTAAAATTAACACTAAGCAAATAATTAACAATATTAATTAACAAATAATAATAATAATATTAATATTAATAATATTAATATGAAAAACAGAAAATAAATATATTAAATAAATATATACAATATTAATAGTAATAATAAAATAAATACATATATATATATATATAAAATAATGGGAAAAAGAGCTCACCGTCGCCGGAGTGTCGCCGGAGCAAGGGTGGTTGTCACCTCCTCCACCGGAAGGGAGGCCAGGTCACCGGAGGAGGGGCGGGTGGCTTCACGCGCCGGAAGGTGGTCCACCGTCGCCGGAAAACGCCAAAGAAGGTCTCGGTTCTTCTTCCTCACGCGCCACCCTACGGCAACCGACGGAGGAACGGCGACCACCATCTGAAGCGTCCGGACGTCCTCTACACGGCAGCGGGGCGCGTACGTCGATCGGTGGCCGGAGCCGGCCAGCGGAGGCGACGCCTCCTCCCTTTCTTCTTTCTCTTTTCTTCCTCCGGTCCGGCGTCCCTGTTTGGCCCCTGGTTCCCCTTTCTTCTCTTCTTTCTATTTTCCTTTGATTTCTTTGTTTTTGCTCTCACTTCCTTTTGCTTTCTCTTCTCTTTTCTATTTCTTTGCCCTTTGTTTTCCTTTGGCTTTTCTTCCTTTCTCTTTTGGTTTATGGTTTCTCTTTGCTCTCCGTTCCCTGTGCTCAGCTCCCTCTTTCTTCTTTAATTTTCTTTCCTTTTTTCTTTTGCCCCAGCCGAAAGAGTCCCCCATCTATTGTTCATTCTTTTATTTTTATACCCACAATTAGGGTTTACCTAATATTTCCTCCATCTTTTATTACTTTTTAATTAACCTAATTTACTTAAATAATTACACACTTTACTAATTAATTTATTTAAATTATCATATATATTCTAATTAATTAAACACTCTACTAATTAAATACTCTATATTTTTATACCTATTTAATTTAATTAATCTACTTAAATTATCACATCTAATTTATTTAATTAACCCTATATCTATTTTCTCTTTTTTTTTCAATTTTAATTATCCTAGAATATTAACTAATTAATTATAACTAATTAATTAACTAATAATATTGACTAATTAATTAACTAATGAATTCTTTTAATTTTTTTTTTATTTTACACACCCATATATTCTTTTGGAGGAATTATCAAGGACCCAAAATTGCCATTATCATTTTTCAAAACCTGACTCAGGAACCGGTGTCTACAGCTACTTTCAAGGGATACTGCTCGGAATTGAAGATCCAGCTTTGTTTCACCTCGGTATACCATCCGCAGGCAAACGGCATGACCGAGGTAACTAACCGGACTATTCTTGCAGGTCTGAAGAAACGACTCGACTCAGCAAAGGGTCTTTGGGTGGATGAACTATACAACGTCCTCTGGGCTTACCGAACATCGCCAAGATCAGCAACGGGAGAGACCCCCTTCTCACTCACATATGGGACAGAGGCGGTTATCCCCTGTGAGATCGGCATGCCAAATGTCCGGACTTCTAGTTTTGATGCAGCAGCCAATGACGCACACCTGTTGTGTCAGCTGGATAGGTTGGAAGAGCAAAGAGAACATTCTCAGCTGCGATCTGCTGCTTACAAGCAAAGGATGTTATCTTACCATGATCGGAATATAAAGCCGAGGACATTCAGGATCGGGCAGGTAGTCCTTAAAAAGGTAGTCGCTTCACAAACATCGGCCGGAGTGGGCAAGCTGAATCCCAACTGGGAAGGCCCTTACATAGTTCATGATGTTAAGGGGGGAGCATATAGGTTGAAAGATTCCTCCGGGAAAGTACTTCCCCATTCATGGAACATTTCGAATCTGAAGGTCTATTATCAATAGCTCGGCTCTGTATTCTTATGGCTCTCTCGGCTAGTAAGTCATTGGTCAATTTTTCAATACTTTGTACTTTACTTAGTTCAGTTTTTTGCCATATATCAATTGTACTTGATAAAACTTCAATAAACGAGGTATATTCATGAAAACACAATGTCTCCTATTATGATTATCTGTACTAGAATCACTATGACTTGATTCAATACAACCGCCGACAGGGCGTTCATCCAATATTACCGCCGACAGGGAGTATATTCGAAACCACCGCTGACAGGGCGTACACTCTCATATTCAACAACGAAATGCACCCGACGCTCACTCGGCTATTATGCCATCGAGCATTTTATGACCTAAGTGTCGAAATACATTTAGCTCGGTTAAAACTACTGAGAATCTTTTACTTCACTGATTATTGAAGAACTCGTTTAGCCGAACTATCATAAGAACATTGGTTCATTCATTAAATAGCTTATCATGCTTTATCGATCAAATTGTGCATATGGAAAATACAAAGGGTTCGGCATATACAAACAAAAATAAATTCTTCATTTCATTAACGTTCGAAGAGTACATAGTTTATTCATCCGGATACACTTCGTCCAACCAGGACCAATCCATATCCGGATGACGCTGTTTGACAACATCTGATAATTTTTCGCTAAAGGCAAGGCACTTGTCGACCGCCAACTCCAGTGATCGGTATTCAAGGTTTGCATATTTTTCCTCTACGTCAGCTCGGCTTTTCTTGGACTCTTCCAGTTCAGCTCGGAGACTGGTCAGCTCGGCATCTCTTTCAGCATCTCTCTCTTCAACTTCGGCCATCTTCTTCCGTATTTCGGAAACCTCATTCAAGGCTTCGGTAACCTTGACCTCGGCCTCTAGGGTCCTCTTTTCAGCATCCTTCAGCTTACCTTCGGCAACATTAGCCCTGAGATGTTGCCCAGCAACCGACCGTGCCTCTCTGTTGCACATCATGATCAAGTTGTTCATCTTCGCGATCACTGCGCCGCTCAGTATTGAAGCCTGTGTGCGAAATAAAGACAAGTTAGGGTTTATGGCACTCTCCGCACAATAAGCAAGGCATAATGCACAAAAACTTACTTGTACTTGGTGCCTCTTAAGGGCTTCGCTCAGATCATCGGCCTTCCAGCGAAATAATGGGT
This sequence comes from Excoecaria cochinchinensis, assembly GCA_947683425.1. Lineage (NCBI taxonomy): Eukaryota > Viridiplantae > Streptophyta > Magnoliopsida > Malpighiales > Euphorbiaceae > Excoecaria > Excoecaria cochinchinensis. The sequence goes on from CANTUQ010000187.1 coordinate 3,222,321, forward strand.
TGATACTTTTTGGAACGCAGGAAAGATGGTGTATGAAGTCGCAAAAGACGGGGTTGTCCTCGGAGTAGTTTTCCCCTCCACCTTCCAGATCTCACATATCTCCTCGGCGAAAGCCTTCATGTCCCTCTTCGTTGAACGAGGATTCGACGGCCCAGCCGCATCACCGGACTCTGGAGATTGTAGTCCTGGAGGGGTCAGAATATCAGCTGTGGGAATTGCAGTTGTAGGAGTTCGAGGCAAGAGGTCTTCTTGACCGGCAGCAGGATCTGGGTTGTTGTGTTGGTCGCGCTCGGTCGTGCCTCTGTCGGGGGCCTCGACGTGAACCTCCGCAGCAGGCTCGGCATCTGTGGACCCTACTGGTCTTTTCTGCCTCTTGGCTCTCATCATCTCGACCATGCTCGGTCTCTCGGTATGCTTCATTTCTGCAAAAAACCGAACAATGAGAAAGTATTAGAACAAGGGAACTGATATCAGAATATACCTCTTCGTCGAAGGCGAGGGGGCATAGTCCGGTCCAGGCCGAACATAAGCTGATCTTTAATGTCAAGTTTATCTTGCACTAGTGCTTTCCATTGGATCAACGTCTGTTCCTCCTCATCGGTAAGCATTATTGGATCGTTATTCTTATTGACGTACCGACCCCAGGTGGTTAGGAACTTGAATTTCTCATTGCTCTTCACGATGAAAAAACGGTTTTTTCAGTTCTTTAGGGACTCCGGGTTGCCCTTGAAAATCGCATAACCAGCTCGGGCCTGCACATAGTTATGATCCTCGGTCGATACGTGAAGTCCGATCACATGTGTAACCCGAAAGAGCCTAACTGTCAGATTAATCTCATTATCTGCAGCCCACATTTGTAGGGCAGATATTGTGCGCCATGCGTTTGGATGAATTTGGCTCATAGTTAGCCCATAATAATTCATCAGCTCGACCTCAAAGGCAGTGGGACGGAGGCTCATTCCGGCTTCGAAATCAGCCTCGTACACCACTATCGTCTTTTGGCCGTTGAAATTAGCATTTGCTCTAAGGTGGGTTCCAGGTGCTCGGATTGTGTAGTTCTTGGGAATCCCTAATTTCTCTTGGAGTTCAGTCATCTCGTTGCTCCTTATAACCGAACTTATGCTCTCAACCCGGGGATTCCTCCTAGGCTCCTTTCTCCTTGATGGTTCTGGCTGACTGGGACCAGGAGATTCAGGTATATCTTCGTGCTCAAGGCCCTCCTCCACTCTCAGTCTCTCTGGAGAACTCTCGGGATCACTCATTCTTAAAATAAAAAGAGAAAGAACACAAAGTACAAACCTGCAGTTGAGAAGATCTGGGCGACGATCTGAGAAAGAGAAGAAGATCAGACACAAGGAAGAGGGAGGATTTGTGTAAACAGGAAGCTGCAAACTGAGAAGAAGAAGAACAATGCCAAAAACAGCAAAACCTTCAGAGAAAGCGAAAGTGAGAGTGAACAGAGGAAGTGGGTATTTATAGAGAGCGGAGACCAATCAGAGGAGAACAGGTGGCGATTGATGATTAGGGCTGTGGGAGGACAATTAATATCTGCACGGTAACCAAAGGGGCGCCCTCATCATAACGCCTGACACAGCCGCTAAATCACAGCCAACGAGGAGACTACTCACGTTTTTTGAGGGGTCACGCGCACAGCTGTTAGTAATGTGGAAAGGCTAAAACACGCGCGCAGTGTTGGGTCATTCGGTACTTGTTTCGTGACATAAATGTCATCTCTCGGGGGGGGGGGGGGGGGACTTATGCTATCCGAGCTCTCCACTTGGGGATCGGCGCGGTCGCTTCGGGCACATGCTTCAAGCCAAACTATCAGTTTATGGGGTCTTGTATCAGGGCTCGTCTGGGCGTATGGCGTGCCAACAGTCCGGTCTTTAAGGACAGCTCGGTAATACATTATGGTAAGCAATCATTAATGAATATTTGCCAAATATAGCGCAGATCCTGATCTCACAGTGATGAAAAGTACCAAGAATCACTCAACAAATCTTCATAAATTGGGAATCAAGCATCAATCACGGGATTAAGGTGATTTTCTCCTAAACAATATCTTATTTCCTATTTGGCATAGCTCTATATAAATGGAACCATCAGGTACATTGAGCTCTCTCTGAATTCATATACAAGAAAACCTTTACTTTGTCAATTAACTGACTTGATCGTCGGAGTCTCCCCTGTCGGAACACCCAACAGTTTTGTGGTTCTTTTCAGGTGACTCAAGTGAAGGACAACAGGAAGATTTCACTTTGTTATCAGTAAGTTATGATGAATTGAATGGAATGAAATATTTTGATACTTTATTCTATATTAATGATTCAATTTTTTTGTACTTTATTTTGTTGTAATTTCTTGTTCTTAAAATAACAAAACGATAAATATAACTAATATCTATTGATAAATAATATTATATTAATCCGCTAGAGGATTAATGTTAATATTTGATTATTTTTGCACACAATGTTTAAATCCATTTTGTCAATTCCATTTTGAAATAATATTACATTAACCCGCTAGCGGATTAATATTAATATTTGATTATTTTTGCACACACTGTGCAAATCCATTTTGTCAATTCTATTTTGAAATAATATTATATTAACCGCTAGCGGATTAATATTAATATTTGATTATTTTTGCACACAGTGTTCAAATCAATTTTATCAATTCTATTTTGAAAGTTGTACAGCATGAAATTGTACTGATAAATTAGCAATACATGATTTTCTTTACAGTTATGAGCATAAATCAGATGACTTTTTTGATCCCAAATTTGTCAATTTTATCAAACCTAAAGCCTGATGTCAAACAAATGATCTCTCTTTAAAATTCAAATCAGATATAGTTCAAAATGAAACAAATCTCACATAAAACTTATAAGAGGTAGAAGATTTCTTTTTCAAAGTAGATTTATAGATTCAAAAAGATGGAAATGCACAAATTGTGAAAATGAAAGCGGAAGAAAGAGAAAAGAGAGAATAGGGGAAATGCACAGATCGAAGGGAGATTGTATGTCTGAATTTAGGATTTCTTTTTTTAGATTTTGAATAGAGAAAAGAATCGTGAAAATTAGAGAAAGAGAAAAAAAAGGGAAAGTAAAAAGAAAGAAATGTCTGAAATGTTTACTGAGAGTCAATGGCGTATGTGGCGCTGACATGTCAACCACATGTCAATCACCACACGCCACGTCACATTAACCATCCTATGTGTACGCTAAGTCAGCGCCGTTACCTCTTCCCTTAACAGCAGCTAAACAGAAAGTTATATTTGACCGAATTTTGTAAAGTTAATGGCATTTTTGCTCTAAAAAAATAATAGGAGCATATAAGCTCTTTTTTTAACAAATATAGAGGCAAAATAGTATATTTTTCCCCCACTCTATCTATGCTACAAAACTTTAGGAACGAAAAGATAATATGCTCCAAATACAATTTATATTTATGATGCACGTTAATGATGATATAATCAGTTATTTTGGTATTAATTTTTTTTTTTTTTATCTTTTGTAATAATTAGGAGACATAATTCATTTTTCAAAAAAAAAAAGAGACATAATTCATGTTCATAAATTTCATAATATTAAAATATTACTCCCTCCGCCCGCATAGATAAGCATTCTTTCGTTTTCTATTTATCTCAAAGTATAGCTTATTTTCTTTTCTTTTTTTTTAATACTACTTTAAGTGTTCAATTCTGTATTTACCTTTATTTAATATTTATAGTTATCAATAAAATATATTATCTCATACGCACCTATAATAAATATAGAGATAAATTAATGAAATTTTGCAAATTTTATCAAGCATCATCCGAACACGCCATTAAATATTATTTATTTATTTATTTATTCTAAGAGGAATTAGCTACAAATTACATAAATAAATATTACTTTAGTTTTCTCTGTTCTTAGGTAGGGTCCAATCAAGCTTCCCCCTCGTCTGCAATTTACTTAAATCACTGTATCTTCTAAATTCTACACTAGGGATTTTGTAATTCTTCTTGCCTTTCTGTGAAGGAAAAACAGCCTACAGACACTACTCGGCAATTTAAACTGCCGAGACAATCAAAAACAGGTATCAAAACAAAAATAGTCCATATTTCAATTTTTCCTGTCAACGTAAAATTTCTATTTTAGATCAATGTACAGCTCCATTCAAGACAATTCACTGAAATTTTTGTTTAAATCCCACCTTATACCAGAAACAGAAACAAGTGCTGTATCAGCGAAGTTACCGGAGTGATACAAAAAGGGTCAAATGGGTATTCACCTTTAAATCGATGAACCTACAGAAATGGGTTCTCCTGGAAAAAGGGGGTGCTCCAGAATGCAGCTTTGCTACAAAACAGTGATGCTGCATGAAGCCAACTACAAAACAATGTCCCTTTCAACAGGAAGAACGCATTTTGAAACTCATTTCAACTGGCACAGAAATTGCTTATCTCCTTCCCTGGTTTCCACCTCGAGCTGAAGGCTCATACCCACCTGCAGCACGAGTTGGTGGTGTTGCAGACCCATAAGGCATACTGCTTGCAGGTGGCATTTGCCCATGGGGCCCTGCCGTCCCTCTTGACACTGCCTCATATCCAGCACCCCTGGACGCATCATAACGAGGTCCTCTATGCATATCATAACCTGGTCCTCTTGATGCATCATTGCCAGGTAGTCTCTGAACATCATAACCAGGATGTCCCTGTGCTTCATAACCAGGCATTCTTTGGGCATCATATCCAGGCATTCTTTGTGCATCATAACCAGGTATTCTTGACATATCATATCCAGGTCCTCTCTGAGCATCGTAGCTGGGTCCTCTTTGTGCATCATAACTATGTCCTCTTTGTGCATCATAAGCAGGTGCTTTTGCTGGTTCATAACCAGGGCCTCTGGGTGCCTCATAAGCAGATTTTGCAGGCACAGAGCCAGATTGAGCTCCAGCATAAGTAGGAGTCACAGCACCAGTAGTAGCAGCTGCATTAGCATTGGCACCAGCACCAGCATTACCAGGAATAGAGGTGTGTCCCTGTTAGGGAAAAAAATATACACATTATTTTTCCCCTTAATTTATCCTCTTAATTTATGATGCGGCCAAATATCACAATTCCACATCATCATCGTAGCACAAATAATATAAATGACAATAATGGGCAGGTAATCGCTTCTCTGGTTAGTAAAATGATAAGTTGCAAAGCAATTGAAAGACTCCTCGCTGGCATCAAAGTCAAAACTTTCACCTGCCACAACCATAAGCAATTGATTCAATTCAGACCGCCAACTTCATAAATTACTTTTCTTCACTGGAATAGAAGACTTCTAACAAGGGATAACCTCTACTACAGATTCAGATTAATATAGCAGCTGCAACGCAATCCATATTCTTCACAACTACCAAAATGTTGATATTCTCAAGCTTTATAGGTTCAACCAGAAATGAGAAGCAATCCACCCTATTCCTTTCTTCATTATTTGGGCAAAGATAACATGTTAAAAATTTCAATTCAGCTGCTATATTCCTCACAGCTACCAAATGTTGATTTTCACAAGCTTGTTCTAGGTTCTACCAGAAAGGAGAAGCAAATTCTCCCTATTTCTTTTTTTTTTTTTCATTATTTTGGCAAAGATAATCTGTAAAAGGTTCAATTCATTGTTATTGAATTTTGTGAACATTCCACAGAAAGAAATAATGACCCCCTAACGCAGGCAAATTAAATGTTGTCCATTCACAAATACATTGTCATGTAAAGATCAACTGTAAACTACAGCTACTTCACCTGCTTCAATACAGATTATTTCAATAAATAAATTGAAAAATACAAGACAAACCAAACATCCAAGAAATTTCCTCTGGATCTTTGTCAGGCAAATTCGAAACAAATATAATTAGTCGACAATTACAAACATAGAAAAACAGTCATTCAACAAATTAACAAGAAGCCCCAATTACAATTTCATTTGGCCCACGGGCAAAAATAGGTTGAAACCATGGAGAGGATTTGTATAAAAGCCTCTGATTTTATGTCCCCAACATCTCCTTAGCTGTCTACTAAAATTTAGTAAGAAAACATGACAGAAATAAAAAAAAAAAAACATAGGCCAAGTTGCTGTATTTAGATAGCTTTTTCAAAATTGTTTCCCAATTCTCTCATAACTTTTGCATCTGCCTTTGATAAATTTCCATTCCAAACAAGCCAATTGGGTAAAGACCAGAACCTACAACTATATCATTTGTTCCTCCTATATTTGAATAGTCCACTATCTCAATGCAGGTCCCTTGTATTATTGAAGCTATGGAAGTTGGCATCTAAAATTGTTACATAAAGAGACCCACAATGAGCGACGCCATTGTTATGCACATATGAGATGAATCTCATTACTCACAATAAAATGAAGTTCAAGGAATTTTTACACCGACCAGAACACTTGCAAGAATATTTCCTGTATTTGTGTATGCGAACACACAGTGGAATGATATCCATCTCACACCAATAAACCAGCACACTTACAAGCATTTTCATTATATGTGTACATGTGTACACAGCCACACACAAACAAGCCATTGACATATCCAGTGCACAGACATATGATTACATTTCCAAAGGCCCACCATACAAAGATTTATCAGAAACAAAAAAAGAAAAAAAAAAGGAAAGGCAATAATAATTCAGATTTTTGGTTTTGGACACAATATTTATTAGCTTGAAGTCCATGCAGTGATAGAAGAATAGAAATCATGTTTTCATATAATCAGGTTTCAATAGCTTTCAGGAAGAATGTCTTATCATATGATATTGCATCCGGTATTTTTCTACAGCACCAGAAGCCATAACTATTAATTCAAGTTGAATTGTCCACAGCAAATATAGGATGCACATCACTAGTAATAAGAAATTGGATGTGAATTATGAAGCGATGAGGACCATATCACGTAAGGTAAGAAAGTAAGCCAACAAATAACTTAATGTAGAATTTGGCACACCTGGCCTTGGGGAATGCCATATCCATCTTCGTACATATTTTGTCCAACAGAACGACCAGAAGCCTCATTCTCATTGTTCCCAGGGGCACCACCATATGGCGCGCCAGAAGCTGAATGCAAAAAAGGATGAACCTCTTATGGTAATCAACAAATGCAGACAAACAATGAGAGGTAAGCAAATCTGACCAAAACAATTATACAAAACCTGTTCTCATATCAGTGTTAGCTGTGTTATTAAGTTCCAAACGTAGTTTTTCCACTTCCCTAGCCATGTTAACATAGTTCTTCTCCATGGCCTGAAGTGATTCCAAGTGGTCACTAAATAATTTCTTCTCATAGTCATATGACACCCTGCACGATCAAAATTATCTAAGCACCACATAGCTATAACTGGAATTTGGAGGAGAGAACTGTACAAAAGAAAATAAAAGGGGGAAAAAAGGTATAGGTTGGGATAAAAGAAATAAAGATAGACTGCTTTTAAGAATAATTACACCAATGCGATTTTGAAAACCATAAAAAGGCATTTAAAAAATCTTCAACTTAAAGCAAGCGAAATAGCATTCATTTTCATTATTTGGCCATTTGAAATTAAACTTTTCCTTAGGTTAATTGGAAAATAGTGTCAAATGAGCACCTGCACCGCTGATATTCCTGTCTAAGGCTCTCAAGTTCTGACATCAAGATAGGAATCTGCTGCACATCTGTGTGAGCCCTATGAAGATCCTGAGTCAACTGATGTGCTTTTGACACAAGATCCTGCCTTGCTACAACCAATTTCTCAGCCTCTGTCCTCGCTTGCTGCAACTCCAACTTGAGAGGCTCTGCGGCTTTCAACTCAGTTTCCATCTTGGCAATTCTATCCACAAGGCCCCTCATATGTTGTTCTCTTTCAGACTTAATAACACCTATATGGGTGTGTAATATCTGCAAATCATGTTGTGCAGCAGCAAGTTCCTGTCTCAAAGTTCCATGTGTGGCAGCAAGCCTCTGGTTTTCTGTTGCAAGTCTCTGAATCTCCACATGCTGGGCAGCAAGCTTCTGTTCCAAAACTTCTGGGGGTGGTAACATGTCAAAGGGAGGAAAGGGGCGGGGCGGAGGAAGTACTCCTGGACCAAATGGCTCAGGATGTACTACACCAGGTCCAGGATGAGGACGCCTTACATGAGGTGGAACTCGACCTTTACTTCCCATTCAGAATAGCTAGTTCTAACCATTAGAGAGAATTTCAATAATAAGACAAATGAAAATATGCATAATCAGATATTTAGTTTGAGCACAATATTTAGTATAAATAGGGAAAACTAAATTGTCCAGCCTTGGTCTTTGTATGTTCAGTAGTTGAAACAGTTGAAACAGCAACATTTTCATTACAGCCGAAGTTCCCATTAGCTAACTTTCCCAGACAGCAGATTAAAAAAATCCGCATCTCAAAACCAAATGCAACAGCAACTAATTAAAATTTATACCTAAATTTAACAGTACAATTTGTATCGCGTTGAAACCAATAGACAAACAGCTATAGTACACGATTGCAAATACCGATGAACATTTACATCCGATGCAAGGCAGAGAGCAATCCAATTCTTTTACCAATTCATATATACATACAAAACGCTATATTATGCAAATAAATCGGAAATACACTAAAAGTGTCCAGGAAATTAAAAAAAATAAATAAATATATATATATATATATATATTTCCATGAATTGAATGCAGATTGGGCTAATTAACCACTACTTATTCACTCAAAAATTTGAACCAAACCCTAGACATCAAAGATCGTTGAAGAAAATGTTAAACTTTGATTGACGCGATATTACCAAATTCTATTAAACCTAAAGCTATAATGAAATTTAAAGCACGTGGTTTTCCGGCTCACCTGAAACGAAACGCTGAGCCGGAGTCTGCAACGGAGAAAAAACTCTGGCCAGTGGTCCTCGAGGAAGCTTAAACCAGAAAAATTACAGGTAAAAAAAATCCTACCATTTGCTTCTTTCGCCTCCCTCTCTCTCTCTCAAAGGCTATCCTCACCTGGGCTTAATACCCGGAGTATTTTTTGTTTTGTTTATTGTTTAACAACAATTATTTGTTATTTATATATTTTATGCGAACAGTATCTTTTTAACCGCTGAATTTGTATAAAAAAATTATTTCGATACCTAAATTTTACTAACATTACATTTTAATACTTGAAATTTTATTCTTTTCAAAGTTTTTTAACACTTCAATCAACTCAATTGCTGATTATAATTATACATATAAAACAAGCACTGTTGACCTGATTATTATCCATTATATGGACGACATGTGTGAAATAATTTTTTTAAAAACTACTCCCTCCGTTCCTTAATATCTGTCACTTTTGATAAAAATCTAAATTCCATTTATCTGTCACTTTTAGATTTTCAATACAATTTAATTTTATTTTTTTAATTTTATTTTCTTTTCCAATGCAAATTAACCAATCAGATTTAAATTTATACATTGAAATACTCAATTTTATCTTAAATTTATGTCTAATTAATATTTCTTAATTTTTGTGAAAATAGCAAAAATGACTACTATTTAGGAATGGAGGGAGTATAAAACAGTAAAATAAGTTACTCTCCCCCCTAACACCAAAGTCACCGTTTTCAAGCCAAATAGTAAAAAAATTCTTTATTTTCCAACCAAACAATTCTCTTTTATGTTCGTGAATCACCATTGTTGTGAACACTGAGATCGAATCAAAATCCTAACATTGATTATCCCTTGCAAACTCGGGTAAAAGTTAAATCGCATTGAGAAGATTGGGTAGTTGAATCGAAGGAAAAAAAAAAAAGATTATGGCAATACATTAGAAGTTTTCTGCTCATGAATTAAGTTGCGTTTCTAGTTTTCGAGTAGGCAAAGAAGATTAAGAGGCTAGAATAACCATTTCATGTTTTTGTTTCTGAATTTTTTCATATGTAATTACCATTTAAAAATCAGGGCATTTTGATTATTTTATATTAGAATGGTTTTTTTGTGATTTGTTTGGAAATTATGGGTTAATTTAGTTCGATTTCACATTAGAATTGCCAATTTGCATTTGATAGTGCTTTTTTTTTCTATAAATAGAAAATTGTGCATTTTAATATTAATTTTCAGTTGTATTATAGGCGTAAATTAGAGGTTGAACCAAAAATGAGGTATATTGGTGGAATTGATGAGGATATATTTAGGTATGATGTAGATATGCTTAAAATATTTGATTTTAACAATATGGCAAGGGATATTGGTTATACTAGGGTACATGGTTTTGCTTGTTTTGTTAAAAGGACATGGTATTATTTAGAGGTCCAAATAGATGAAGACTTACTAGAACTGGCCAAAGACTTAATGCTTGAAGATAATGTTGATGTATATTTTGTGCATATAGATGATGTCCCCACAATTATTAACCCTCCACATGATAGAGAGAGTAATGGGGGGAATATGAAACCAACTGTTGGTGAAATGGGGTAGACGTGGAAATTAACTCAATGGGTGGAATTATTAGTATTAAAGTTAAAGAAAAGGCTTAAAGTGGGAGAGGCAGTGTTTCAAAGGGTAGAGGCAAAACAAAAAAAATTTGTTGTTGCCAATAAGAGGAAAGGCAAAGAACCTGTGGGACAACCTGGTCTTATAGATGATGTACGGTTAGGATATGAAGTAGATGGAAATAGGAGTGAGGCATATGAGGTTAAGGCTAATAGCAGTGACACATACTCATCTTTGTATGATATGAATGAGAACTTTGGAAGGGATTGCAGTGATTTAGATGATGAACTCAGAGCTAGAAGAGAAGAGAAGAGTTAAGAAATCATAAGGTAAAAAAGAAATCAATAACTAATGGGACTGAAGATATACCACTTGGTGAGGTTGGTGCAGAGACATTTTAAAGGACATGAGTAATAGGCAGGTAGGTCAATTAGGGGGAGATGAACCCTATTTTGACAGTTCAAATATAAGAAGCGAGGTTACTATTGAAGAAGAAGAAGGTTCTAATAGTACACAATCAGATCTACCAGCAAGGAGGGAAAGAAAGAGGATTTATTATGATCCAACAAGCAGAGTTACTTTCTTTCAAATTTGCATTATTTTTGAAAATGTCATTCAGTTTAGGAAAGCACTGAGGAATTATGTAGTACAAATGGGTGTAGATTTAACTCTGTATCCTAATGAAAGACATAGAGTTAAGCTAAAATATAAGGTTGGATGTGATTGGGTTTGTTTTGTTAGTATTATTGGATTTTACTTGTGTTTATAAGAATTAAAAAAAGGATGGAAAGAAAGTTTTAGGAAAATTATAGGTTTTGATTGGAGCTTTTTAAAAGGGATAGTAAAGGGTCAAATTCTAAGTGCAATTTCAGAATACGGTAACAATTAGATATTTCCAGTGGCTTGGGCAATAGTTCATACTAAAACTAAATAAATATGGACTTGGTTTTTTGAGACTTATGATACATGACTTAGACTTATATTATAGAAAAGGATTAACAATCACTAGTAATAGACTTCTGATACATAACTTTTGTACAATGAGGTTATAGATCACTTTATTTTAGCATAATTATTGTTGAAAATAAATATTTATCAATTGTCCATTTTGGAGTTTCCTTTTATATGATATTTACACAGATTATAGACTTATGTTGTTGTTTCTTTTTTTTTTTTAATTAAAAAACTTAATTTTATTTACACATTTTTTCACCAAATCTATATTATAAGATATGATATTAGCAAAAATGCATAAATTTCATCAATGAATAATAGAATTTTGTTATCAAATTGTCAACTTAAATAATTAGCAAAATACATTAAAAATCATGACATCCCAAAATCTTAACAACCCTGACAGCACTCTACCAAACAATCTTACAGCAAAAATAATATTACACAGATAATAAAAATACAAACACTGTAGCACCCTAAAACCGTATTACATTACGTGTAATGGCCACTTTAAAATCGGGTCTCGGGATTATCATAATTACTTGCCTTGTCCTTAACTTATATTAGCTAATTATGTATTTTTTTTTTTCTTTTTCCTCTTTACTTTCCTTTGCATTACATTTTCTTATTAACCATTTACTTGTCGATGTGCCCTTTATAGTCGATGTGCCCGTAACTGTCTAAAGTTACTATTTAGTTAGTAAAAATTTAGGTAGCATAATAGTTGCAGTGCGAATCCTACCCTCCTGCAAATTTGAAAAATAAGACTCTCAATATATATTCACAACCGCTCAACAACCACCAACAACCACAACCAATTCTATCATCATCCATCAAATGGCAAACCATACATCACATGCATTATACATAGTACAAATATTTACAATATAAAACTTATATATATATATATATAAGTCTTCATACATACATATATTATCTATTTACATATACATCTACTTACGCTACAACACATATACATGCCATATACAAAAAAAAAATCCCAAAATACTATTTCTCTTAATCCTTTGCTTCTCTAACTTCCAATATTATTTTGCATGCTTGCTCCAGCTCCATCGGGTACTTGATCTAAACCTACGAGCAGCAAACATTGCACGCTAAGCATAGAATGCTTAGTGGTGGATACAATTCTAATATTTTACATATAGTCACATGCATACAAACATTTATATATATATTTAAATTTCATACACTAATTGCCTTAGAATTTATTTTAATCATTTATCCTTCATTCATATAGATCCATGATTATGCATATTATTCATTTATTAAAATTTCTCTAACACATAGCGCACACACATATATTATTATTATTATTATTATTATTATTATTTCTTAATTTCATTATTAGCCATAAACTTGACAAATTTTTCATTTAGTCCTTATTTTAGACTAATATCATCAAAATTTCCGTTTAGTTCCTAATCTTTTCTTAATTTTCGAAATTGCCCCTTCATACATTTAAATTTATTATTTTGCCATTAAACTTTATTTTTTATCCTTAAATTATTCTTTTACATACAAATTATCCTTTTAGTCCCTATAAATCATCTCTATGCATATTACACCTTTGGTCCTTATTTTTAATACCTTTATATTATATTACCATTTTATTTTCCAGTCTATTCATTTTTTTACTCTTTTACCCTATTTCTCGTATAATTACTATTTACTCCTTCTAACTTTTAATTATTTACATATTTACCTTTTTCACCTCATTTTCTCTACATTTGTTCTATAATTTCTCATTAAATCTTATTTTCTTGTTTTGCCCCTAGTAATATCTGATAGAAATTTTCGAACTGGATATGCAGGACACGGACCCCATTAGGCCAAAAGTCATAAGAGGTAGTGACCATTAAGAGTCACTAACTTTGGGAGCCATAAGAGAAAGTGATCATTAAGGATCACTTAATCTGAGCCATAAATGAGCCATAAGTCCGTAAAGGCATAATGGCATAAAGCCATACATAATAGACCGCCATTGGCTCACCTATACAAGTCGTCATGACTCGAACCGCAGTATAGGTGTTCTTATAGCTAGCAAATTATATCCTGAACTAGTGATTTACTACTCGTATACTAAAGGCAAAGTTATTTATCTCTTATTTTTCTTACTTAACATAATTACATGTCATGCCGTAATATAATCTTATTTCTTATCCTTAAACATAATTTCATTTCTCATTCCATATGACCTAATAAATATATATACATTACCTTTTATTCCTTTATCATTCTTACATAACCATAATCATCACATAACTCACTTCTCATATTATTAACCACTCGGCCACACCAAGACATATTTCTTTTAATTCCTTTATCTCATTTTCTTATTTATTTCTCCTTATTTATTAATAAAAATTAAGCCCAATTATATGTATATCATAATTTTTCCATAGCCTAATCCATTCGGCCCTAACTTAATCACCACTATCAAATCATTTTTCTTTCAAATAATTTAGTTTTATGATATTTTTTATTTATTTCTTTCCTAGTTATATCATTATTTCACTTAAAACATATATACTTAATTTATATTAATTTGTACATAATGCTTACTCATATCATAATATATTCAAATAATTCTAAAAATTCTCATTAAATTCCTACTAGCCTTATTTTAGCTCTATTTTCATTTTCTTACTTAAAATTTATTGAAATCTTATGAAATTAATTTATTTGTTTTATGATATACCATTCGGCCACTCACCCTTAATTAGCTAAATTTTTATTTCATCAAATTATTCACTCCATACATCATAGCTTAACCTAAATTTCATGTTTCTATGTTAAATTTCCATATTCCATGATTATTCTTCATGCACACATACAAACATGCACATGAAATTCATCAAAATAAATGGAAACTACTAGAATTTGTATCCACTAACCTTATTTACCTCCTTTTCCAATCTTATTCTTATCCTTCCTTCCCTTTTCCTTTGTCCTTTCTTGATTATCCTTGAAATTCCTCACTTGAATTTGTGCACTACACCTTTTCTTCACACTTGTATCCCCTTCTTGCATTTAAAATATACTCTAGCAATTAATTTAGGGCCTTAAAATTACTTAGGGTATGAAGTTTGGGTGGAATTTGGTGTGAAAATGGAAGAAAATCAATGGAGAAATGAGAGAAGAAGCATTCAGCCAAGAAGGGTGGAAAGGACGGGCGATGGTTCAAGAAAATTCTGATTTTTCAGCTATATATGCCCGTCCAAATTGGGACAAATCAGGTCCAGCCAATTGGGTCTAATCATATTAAGTCCAATAGCCTATTTCTTAATATATTTAGGTCCAATTATTTTTTTACTACTTCTCTTGTATCATTTATCAAAAAAAAAAAAAAATTGTGTTCATAACTATTGAAAAATATTTCTTAAGCTACGCGAATATTTTCGGATCAATCGGATATCATATTCCGATCCGGTAAATTTTTACCAGTCCGATAACTAATTTTTTTGTGTAACCGTAAAATTAATTTTTCATTTCCAAATAATCGCTCATAGTATTTAGAGTGAGTTCATGTATTTGAATAATTTTTCGGAGATTTTTAGCATTATTTTTAAACTCAATCAAAGTCTAGTTAAATCAAGTTACTATTCAAACTGAATCGTGATTTATTTTTATTTTTAACTTTTAAGGGCTTATTTGACTTCAATTTCGTCTCAAATTTCATTCTCAGACTCCTCATGAATAATATTTTTCGTTGGTCATATAAAATATTTTTCACTATTGGGTGGAAATATTCACCCTGGATAACACTATTCCTATCCGGAAAGTACTACTCACAATTACCAAATTTTAGGGCATTACAAATACAAAAAGAGAAATGCCCCATCAAACTTTGATTTTTATTCGGCTCCTTCTTCTCTTTTTCAAACTTCTTGATTCTTTTAAGCAGCTATAAAATCACCATCTTATAATTTTTATCTACTGGTGGATCATGCCATGCAAAGAAACCATAATCGTTCCCAGTCTAAGGAATTAACAGGGCAAAATCGTAAAAAATGGGTTACCTATTTCACTTGTGCTTTACAAACAAAAACATTTACCCAATATTTATAGCATCCACAAAAACCTCCTTCATAATTTATTTAAACATTTAAATTTTAAAAATAATCTATTCAACATTCATACTTACCAATTTTGTAAATAAAATATAATAAATATAAATTCGCACAATTTTTAAAATATTGAAATGCATGATGTTCAATTATACTAGCGTAACATTTGAATTAAATGATAAAAACATATATTCCGCATAAAAAAATAGACATAAATTGAAAAAAAATGAATTATATTTTTTAATTTTGATGAATTTATTGTTAATTTTGATCTTACGTAATATCACACTAGTATAATAGTATAATTAAATATTGTGCATTCTAATTTTCTAAAAAGTAATATAAATTTATTCAATTATTTATAAAATTCACAACTATACTAAAGAAATTATTGTTAAAGTGTGTTGAAATGAATTGCGAAGGCAAATTGAGCTGCGTAAGCCTAATTCAAATGGAAGATCCCTCAATTTTCGTTCAAATAAGTAATGTGCCGATAATAATGATTATAATTTATTCATTACAGCACAATCCATTGACATTTCAAGCAAACACCGGTGTGATCCTGGTAGAGAACAAACTATTCATGCCTATGCTAAATTAATAAAATAAATAATTTTTTTTTCTTCTATATTTCCCATGGTCAAAGGATACGAACTTCTGAATTTTTTACTCAATTTGCTTTAGGAGCAGAAACTTGAAAAAATGGCGGCTTTATTTCTCACCTTAGCAAACCCACTTCCCATTTCAAGTGAATCAAGCATCTGCATCACGGGTAACTCTCAATCTTTCACCTCTTTCCTTTTTTCCTTTCTTTTCCTTGTTTTACTGTTTTTTTTTTTTAATAACTTTTTAGTTTTTTATTATTTGATTGCCTGGTCTATATATTTTTTTTTCTGGCATGACATGTCTGATCTGGAACTGGGAGGGAACAAATTGTTTGATTGTATCAGTAACATAGAATTAATCTTGGAGTTTAGCGTATAATAAGTTTATGAGCAAAAAGATAATTAGGGGTTCTGCTACTTCATCATTATATTAAGGCGCATTGGAGCATTTTAAGCTGAAGGACAATATAATTTTAATTTGGCCACTTTTTGTTAATTAAATTCTCTACTTTCTAATATTCATAAAGTTGCGTGGTTCAATTCTGCTTGAGCTCACATAGTTATGCAAAATGTTGCTTAAGCAAACTACGCTGATGATCTTTTTATTCTTTTTATTATTATTATTTTTTTTTTGACACAATTTGTGATCAAACAATATGTTATTGAAACTTGTTTACTGGATAAGTCAATATCATCTTTCTGTTGTTGAGATAAGACTAGCACTCTTAAGATATATGTCCCAATAATACTTGCTACCAAGACTACATTTCTTATCCAAAATATAACTGTTTTCCATTGCCATTTAATCGTGCAGCAATTTTGATTTAATCAATGCAAAAGCACTGTAGACACTAGTTCTCATTAGTCATGAACATGCTCAAGTGATTGTAATAAACATGCTTATGGATATTTCAAGCTTTCTGATTGTTGTCTGTTCGTTCTTTATTATATGGTTTTGCACATGATAGGAAAGGAGCAATGGCTCGGGTGTTTTCAACTGAAAGCAAAGCCAGCGAGTTTAAGGCTTTCAAATGGATTTAGAACCAGAGCAAAAGCTAATATGAAAGCGATTGAAATTCCTCGCCAATGGTATAATCTTGTCGCGGATCTTCCTGTGAAACCTCCTCCACCACTGCATCCTCAATCTTTTGAACCTCTCAAACCAGATGATTTAGCCCCCCTCTTTCCTGATGAGTTGATTAAGCAGGAAGCAAGCACCGAAAAATTTGTAGACATCCCTGAAGAAGTTCTTGACATTTACAGGCTTTGGCGACCAACTCCCTTGATCAGGTTTAGTTTTGTGTTAAATAAAGTATACTGTTTTCTTGGATGCTTTGTACCTAGTATTCTCTTAGAAGTGTCTCAAATTATCCCTAAAATTTAGGGCCAAGAGGTTAGAGAAAGTTCTCGATACACCAGCTAAAATTTACTACAAGTATGAAGGTGTCAGCCCTGCTGGATCACATAAGCCCAATACTGCAGTACCTCAAGTTTTTTATAATGCACAACAAGGCGTCAAGAAAGTCGTGACGGAAACGGGTGCTGGCCAATGGGGAAGTTCACTGGCATTTGCTTGTAGCTTGTTTGGGGTTGGCTGTGAGGTAGGGATCCTTATTTGCTTTACTGAATTGTGTCTTGTGATCTAGATTTTACTCCTATGCATTGCAAATTTGTTTAAGCTAAATAGTGGAATCAATTGCAGACTTATCATCAACTATGTACTTAATGTCGTTAAAATCAAATGTGCTTCCTGAACATGTAATCGCTATGCAACTTTACTGTTATGCTGCAAACTAGTGCAAATTGAAGTTTTTGGGTCCAAATACTAAGCTTTACTAGTTCATAATTTCCATATGGCGACTTAAGTCTAGTGACCTCAGATTGTTGAATTTTTGTCCAGGTGTGGCAGGTTCGTGCTTCATATGATCAGAAACCATATCGTAGATTGATGATGGAAACTTGGGGCGCAAAGGTACATCCATCTCCATCGCTTGTTACTGAGGCAGGTAGACAAATCCTTCAGAGGGATCCATCAACCCCAGGAAGTTTAGGAATAGCTATTTCAGAAGCAGTGGAGGTTGCGGCAACAAATGCTGATACCAAGTATTGCTTGGGGAGCGTGCTCAACCATGTTTTGCTACACCAGACTGTTATAGGTGAGGAATGCCTAAAGCAGATGGAAGCTATAGGTGAAACTCCTGATGTGATCATAGGATGTACTGGTGGAGGTTCCAACTTTGCAGGACTCAGTTTTCCGTTCATTAGGGAGAAGCTGAATGGGAAAATCAACCCCATAATAAAAGCAGTTGAACCTGCAGCATGTCCTTCACTGACAAAAGGTGTTTATGCATATGATTATGGTGACACAGCCGGGATGACTCCATTAATGAAGATGCATACACTTGGGCATGATTTCATTCCTGACCCTATCCATGCTGGTACGCTTAGCTGTGGTTGAGGACTCATGTTGATTCTTTTCCTTTTTCATTAATAACCTTTTCTCTGTTCTATAGGGGGGTTGCGTTACCATGGCATGGCTCCATTGATTTCACATGTCTATGAGCTGGGTTTCATGGAATCGCTTGCAATTCCTCAGACTGAGTGTTTTCAAGGTAAAGTATCTTCCTTTCTCTGGACTTAAACCAATAAGTTCCATTTTATAAAGTGAATTCTGAATCCATAATCGGATTCACTGAGAAGTGAGGGTCTTTCTTAATAATGACAATGGACTAACTGATTATTTTTGGCTCAGCAGTTCTGAGTTGCCTCTAGAGCTGCAAAGTTACGAGTTCAAACCGGCAGTCAAAGCCCTACAACCCAAAGAAATAAATGATGATTGAGCAAACAATTTTTAATTTCATTTCAGGTGCCATCCAATTCGCTAGATCTGAAGGGTTAATACCTGCACCGGAACCAACTCATGCGATTGCAGCCACCATAAGGGAGGCCCTGCACTGTAAAAAGACCGGAGAAGCAAAAGTCATTCTTATGGCAATGTGTGGACATGGCCATTTTGACCTTACATCTTATGAGAAGTATCTGCAAGGAAATATGGTCGACTTGTCATTTGAAGAAGAGAAAATTCAAGCGTCACTGGCCAAAGTTCCTCAGATCCTGGCCTGATAATTCACTAATCCTGAGTCATGCCAGGTAAAAATGAACTTCAAAGATTATAAAGTTTCCTCAGCATGATGCCTGATTGGAATGCAGTGGCCTGATAATTCACTAATCCTGAGTCATGCCAGGTAAAAATGAACTTCAAAGGTTATAAAGTTTCCTCAGCATGATGCCTGATTGGAATGCAGAACAGTTCTTAGTGATCATGAACAAGGATTTCGTAAGAGCTTGATGGAATTTCATCATTATGGTTCAGGAGCACTTCAGGGTGGCAAAGTATAATTTTGGGGAAAGGAAAATGGAAAGCTAGGAATGGCTTTGATCACAAGGTACAGGCAAGTATTTAATCTTGTGTTACCAGTTTTTGCTTTGCCTTCTTGGTTTTTGAGCATTAGGTCCACATTATGAATCTGTTTAACTATGAATTTGTCTTCCAGTACGCTACTGTTGTTGCTATTCTATGTAGGTGATTCTGGAAAAATTCTAATATCCTAAAGTTTAATTTGTTTCAGTTTAATAATTTTGATGGTAGCAATTTCATATGCTAGTGTAATGGAAAACATTTGTTATTTAAGCTGTTATATTTTATAATTAAAATATGCAATAATAGCTGGCTATGTCGATATACAGACAATCCATCACATATGCATATATTGAAACAAAGCATATATTTCATTCACATTTACATTTAATATTATGAGTATGCCTAAAATCAGATTTCAACACCAAACTTCCGTCCATTCTTCTCAATACAAAACTCTCAACCAACACATAACAAGTGAGTCTCCTCCATCCATTTTCACTTCTAATTTCAACTCTTCTTTCTATTCTTACATTCCTTTCATCCCCATCAACCCATCCTCCTTCCTCTTCTACCCTTTTCATCTTCTCCACTATAACATAGCTTAAACCCACACTAAACCCTCTAATTCCACAATTATTTCTACTTCCAATCACTCTATACGCTATGAACCCACCATGATTAACCCTATCATCCTTCCTACCTTCCATTTCATACACTAAATGTACTACTCTTTCCACATTGGCATTTACAATTACAAGAATGTTATTCTCATTAGTAACATTTTCCCATGAGAAAAATTCTTCCCAATGTTGCTCAAGGGTCATTCTATATAACATGGACATCTTCATTTGCTGCCGAATTCTTGCACTTGATTCTCTAACAAACACAAATGGGCAGTACCATGTTCCTACCACAACACAAGATGAGTTCTTGGTTGTTATAGGAAAATCAAAGCTTGGTAGTTGAGCTCTAAGAGAGGCATCAAGGCCTAAAGCCTCATCCACTTGAAAATTGCATGATCTTAATCTTGAGCTTTTGACTTCCCATCCTTTATTTCTTAGCAATTTTGGGGGATGACCATATGGAGCAACAGACTTTGCAAAGAAACTGTGTCCATGATGACGATGAATCTTGAAGCTCTGGTTTATGTTTCTTGGATCCAAAGGTTTTGGTTTTCTGTCTTTAATTACTTTCTTGAAGCAACATAATCCCATGTCCATATCCCTTGAACATATGCATGCCTGCCTGCACACTTACACAAATTTAAAAATCAAACTAATCAAAATATTAACAATTAGCTTTCTGTGCTAGCCCTTAGTATTCAAAAGGCTAATTAAGTTCGAGCCTGCTCGATTTACTATGGAAATAAAACATTCTTAGGCACTTATTTTCTCTATTTGCAAGACTAAAAATCTTATTTAAAGAAAAAACATGCACGGCAATACTTTAACCAACCAACACCGGTAAATCACCTTAGGCTTTATCCAGAAATAAAGTTGAATTGGAAATTTGAAATGAACATATATTTATATACATACATAGACACACACAAACACATACCCTTTGAATCTTCCCTTAGCTTTGATGACATAGTAGCAATTAAAAGAGAGAGGTTGATCAAGAACAGGGAGAAACCAAACTTTCTTGGCCAAAGTATCTTGATATTCTGAAGAATGAATGACATTTAGAATCTTGTCCTGAGGAAATGGCAGTCTCTTGACCCCCCTCCTCTTACAAGCACCAAAACAGAAGGTATCCTCAGCTTCAGCTTCTTCATCTGTAATTACTAAAATGCCTGTGAATGGACCCTCAGGTGGGTCTTGGGAAAGGGCAGATGGGTGATTTCTGTACAAGGAAAGAGGCCTTGTCACATACATATTATCTGATAGTTTTCTTACATTCAAGAGTTGGAGATGGATTTAAACAAATTGTTGCCTTATGTATTAAGAATTAATCTGCTTGCTTTTTTAATTATTGCAAAGTTACATAAGTAGTGACTCTAGAAGGTTTGGTCAAGTAATTGAAGATATAAAGCTATAGCCTTTGTATGGTAAAGATAAACAAGATATAGTTAATGGGTTTGCTTTATTTTCCACTTTCTTCCAATGTGTTGTCCCACAGATTTTTCTTTTAATTTGAATTTTTGTTTTCTCCATATGGGTAGCTTCAAAATCCTTCCTTTAAGAATATAATTAAAAATAGATGTATGATTTCTAAAGGATCAGTAGTTCCATATCATATATCTATTATGAATTTATCATATATTTAATGTTAGATTATGACAATACAATGTTTAGAGTGACTATTGAAAATCTCCACCATTAAGTTACAATATTAATTTGTAAATTTCTCAATTCATGAACCAAGTCAATATTGCACTAGCATATAAAAATATTAATTTTAAAATAGAGAGTAAATGAGTTTAAAGGTGACAAATGAATTGAATCGTATTCAAAAATAGAAAGATTATAAACAGATCAAATTATAAATGGATCAAAATGTTGCGGACAAAAAAAACGAATTATAAATGGATCAAGTAAATATGAATTGACACGTAAATCATAAACCGGTCGGACCAATTCATTTAGTCCGTTTCCTTTTTAGTTTTACATTATGTTTCTTCAAATAAAGAACCAAAATCAAAATAATTCATAAAACGCTCAGGGAGTTTATTTAATTTTTTTTTTTCATTTTTCGGCCTTAAAAAGAAAAAGAACCACAAAAATATTGAATGAAAAAGAACCACATTAAATTTAGCTGAGAGATCACAAAGCATAGTAATAGTATCCGCATAAACTGGCTAAATAGTTAATATTTTATTTTTGAAGTTCAGTTTAGTAATATTAATTTTTTAAAATTAAAGTCAAAAATCAGTTCATTAATAGTTGATTAATAGTTAAATACGGCATGTTAACCATAAAAAAAAATCAAATATATACCATTCAGATTATTCTAAATTTCATTGAAAAAAGTTATATCAATCCATCAAATTAAATATAAATTTTTTAACTTTTAAACAAATTATTCAAATTTAATATCAATATGCTAAAATAAAATTGTACAAATATTTATTTATCAATTATCTATTTTCATAAAATTATTTATTTATTGGTTATTTATTATCATTTTAATTTGAAGGTTTGGAATTTTTAAAATATTTTATTTAGGACCCTTTTAGAGTTTTAGTTTAACTGTTTGTCCAAATCCAAACTAATAGGATACAGCTAAGGGTGATAAAAAAAATCAATGGACTCGGTTAACCGAAAAAAAATTCGAAATCGAACCGATGGACTGGTTAATCGATTGTAATGGACTAGTTAATGGTTAGTGTTTTGAAAAAACCGATATTAATGGACCGGTTAATAGTTTTTGACTCATGTGACTGGTTAACCGAACCGAAACCGAATTTTTAGTTAATTTATTAATTTTTTAATAATTTATAACAATTTATCCTAATTAAAGGTGATCATGTATTTTTTTTCCATTATACTAATTATTTTAAAGTTTTTAAGTTTTTTTAATTGGCTAATATTAAGTATAACAATTTATCTAATTAAAAATAATTCTGGACCGGTTAATATATTTGCTTATTAAATATTAATTTTTAAAAATAAATTTGCTTATATCCATCAAATATTTTTATTTTAACAATAATAATGTTATATTATAGTAAAAAAATTTAATTTTTAAGTATTTTGAATATTTTAATTTTATTTATAAATATATTTATAATTATAGTGGTTAATTGAAAAATATTAGATAACCGATCCGAAAATTCGAAATCGATAGACTGATTAACCGATAATAATAAACTAAAATTTTAAAAAATCGATATTAATAAACTGATTAATAAACTGAAAATCATGTACCGGTTAACGAGCCGTTCATATAGCAGTTATTATAGCTGATACAGAAATTGTGAAGCTATACCATTTGAATACAATAAACCCCAAATCCAATTTCACTTAACCCCACCTCATTAACTCGGATCGCGATTCTCTCTATCCCTCCAGTCCGTCTCTCTGTGACTCACTCAGATAGCCGCTGCCCTCCCTCTCCGGCATCCATTCGCAGGCCGTCGAACTCTCCGCCATCCAGCACAATTCAGGTACTTTCCTCATCTCTTTTATTTTCTCTCATTTTCTAATGAGTTTCCTTTAATGGGCAGATTGTGGTGGTAAATTAAAATCCGTGATAAATTTACAGTGTTCTTAACCAGTAAGAGTTCAACTACCTAATACTAGTGCACTGGGCTAATTCTTGCATGTTCATAATTTCAAGTCATCACATTTGGTTGAACTAATTGATAAAGGAGGGGAAACAGGTTTAGGTTCAAGGTATCTCTGTCATCAGATTATGTTAATTTTCGAGAACTGCTGATGTTCATATCTAGCTAGGCCTTGCAGTCAAAATGTTAGCTTTGCTATTCTCATGTGACCCGAGTAGAGAAATATAGGATCTGTAACTCTGAGGAATTTCATGAGCTATTACTCCAACTCTTGACCCAACTAGACATGAAGGCCAGGTTGTTTATTCTCTAGTTCCCTGTCTATAAACTACTGAGAATGTGGAATTGTAGATTGCCATTTTCGATTAAGATGTTTTATGTGTTTTTTTTTTTAATATATATATATATATATATATAATTATTTTTCAGGAAGATTACCATTATTGGTGGATGCAGGGAGTACACAGGTGCTCCTTATTTTGCTGCTATATCAGCTTTGAAAATTGTTAGGGTTTAATCTCATTTCCATTCAATTACTAAATCTTGTAATTTCATACTGATTGAAGAACATTATTGTGTTATTTCCTTTTTAGGGTGCAGATTTGTGCCATGTTTTCTGCACTAAATATGCTCCTCCTGTTATAAAAAGCTATAGCCCTGAGTTGATTGTGCATCCTATATTGGAAGAATCTTATACCATTGCATATTTTCTTCTCTTTTCTCTCTCTTTGTTTCCTGTAAGAAAACAGGATGTGCTGTCATTTGATGAACAAATGGGTGAAAATAGTTACCAAGTAGGAGCACTGATTTGAATTAGTGCTAGAGATGGGTAAATATGAGTTTATTTTGGGAGAAATTAGTTGGTGATAGAAATGGCTGAAAAATCTGCAGAATGTTGGGTGTTTTGATAAATTGGGTTTTAAGTATTTAATCGGATGCCCCTATTTGTTTTCTATTTTCTTGACTCAAAAAGTTTTGATACTTGTTCTTTTCCCATAACTTATGAGAAACTTCTGAATTCTCAAATCATAGAGTTTATATATCCTATTGTGATTTTGTTCTTGTTAGTGATGAGAGCATTCATGTTTAGTGGGGTATATAAAATGAGATCATTTTGTTTGTTATTTGTATTTTGTGTTCTTTCCATTAGCTTCTTTTTTACTTGTAAAAATACAATACAGCTACAGTTTTTTGTCACTAAATTGTAGCTATGGAATTTCTTTATTTAGCTACAATTATTGCTATAGCTAAATGCTGTTTTTTTCATAGTGCAAACCGCAGTCTCCTTCTTCATTGGCCTGCCACTATTGCAGACCGTGGGTTTTCTTTCCAAAAAAAAAAGTCAGCTGCTTAGTTTACAGTTGCGGAATCAGATTTAATTCACTGCATTACCATGGCAGATACAAAATCTGTTCTTACGTCTGCTAACTCTTCCAATCCTTCTCCTCTCGATCCTCATTCTCGGATTATCTGTCATGTGTAAGTTCTTTCCAGTTTCCTTTTTAATTTTTTATTTATCAATTGCTTATGTTTCATAATTCCTTCTGTTTTTGTAGTTGCCAGAAGCAATTTTCACAGTATACTTGCCCAAGATGCAATTCGCGCTACTGTTCGCTTCACTGCTATAAGGCTCATAGTATTCAGTGTACTGAATCTTTTATGCGAGAAAATGTAGTGGAGGAGCTCAGCCAAATTCAGCCTAATGATGAAACGAAGCAAAAAATGCTTGACATTTTGAAACGATTTTATACCCTGGAAGAAATGGACTCTATGGACGATGATGGTATGCTCTTTTTGCTTTTTTATCATACTCAAAATGGCCTTCTTTGCTTCAATTGGTCTTGATTCCCAATTTCTTTTGCAAGAAATGATATTTTGTTTTAATTTGAAAACTGGGTATTGGGATTTGACATGTAGACTGTTGTAACTCACAACTGCAAGTATTAGAACTAGACTTTGGCTGATGAATGAGTGTGTGTTTTGAAATTCAGAAAATTGAGGAAAATACTTGACAGATCACCCTTGTTCACATACATTTGAATTATATTTGGGTTGAGACTTAGCAAATTGGAGCAGTGGATTAAATTTCTTAGAAATGAACCATGGTTTATTACTGTATAGTTGGTTTTAAGTAAATTTTCAAACTATTACATACATTTTGATGTATCATTATCTACTATGTTGTCAATTAGATTTGTGGGGTTCTTACTTACTGGGTTTATTGTCTTGTTTATTTGCAGATGGTGTACTGTCTGAAGAGACAGTTCAGAAGATTTTGTCGGGTATGTTCATGGGGAATTTTTTGCTTACGGATTTCTCTGCCTACCTTTCCTTTTTCTTTTAGTTGCTTTTTAATTCCATATAATCTCTACATCCTTAGTTGAATGTTGAGATTACTTTAGATCCAGTGTGTTGTTGCCCAAAACTAATAAAAATATTCCAATCCGTGTTGCAGGAGGTTCTATCAGTTTTGATGATTTATCTGCACAAGAAAAGAAACAGTTCCAAAGAGCAGTGGCATCTGGTGAACTTAGCAAGTTCATTGAGCCTTGGGAACCATGGTGGGTGAAGCCTTCTGCCCGAAAAATCTCTCTTAGCAAGGAAGGAACTCGACTTGTGCAATCGCTTGAGCATGAAATGTCATCATTGCCTCAAAATGACAGAGTCCAAGACCAGGTTAATGACGTTCCTCCTGGTCCTGAGTTCCCATTAATCCCAGTTTCAAAGCTTATATCAACAGAACCATCACCACTTTTAGCAGTTCACTTGGTTGATATTCTATATAGCTACTGCTTCACACTACGCCTCTACAATGGGGATTGGCAATCAGATGCCATAGGATCAGCCAGAATGGTGTTGGACATCTCTTCTGTCTTAGGCCAAGGTGGGCAACCAGAAATGGTGAGGGAAGCTCTGTGTTCCTGCTTGGAACAAACCTGCTCTCCAGAGTACAGGCACATGGGCAGTCTGCAATTTGGATTAGGTCTCATCAACGATATAACGAGCCTACTAACTCTTGGGAATCCTGCTTTAATCTGCGCACTCTGTGATTTGCAAA
Source organism: Excoecaria cochinchinensis (assembly GCA_947683425.1). Taxonomy (NCBI): domain Eukaryota; kingdom Viridiplantae; phylum Streptophyta; class Magnoliopsida; order Malpighiales; family Euphorbiaceae; genus Excoecaria; species Excoecaria cochinchinensis. The sequence goes on from CANTUQ010000187.1 coordinate 3,249,162, forward strand.
GGCTAATTAAGGCTGGTGAAAGTGAGCTGAAAGCAGAGAAATCGAGAAAGTCAAGAAAATCAGAAATCAGAAGCAAGCTGAAGCTTGGTGAGAGGAAGGTTTATTTTATGATGTGTTGGGTTCATGAACAGCCAAGGGAAGTTTGGTCTTCCTTATCTGCCATTATAGAGGCAGAGAAAGGGAAGATGATGGAGTATAGAAATGATAAACACTCAACAAAGAACAATGATGAGACAAAGGGAAAATTTTTGATCGAGGAGATGGAGTAAGTTGTTGATTGTTACTGTGATTAGAACATTGTCATTCTCTGTATATTTGTTATGTATAGACTACATGCACAGGCTTAGGATCAATGAAAGTCATTAAGGTTATGTTGAATTTTTTTTATTAGATTTTTAGCAGTAATCGAGGTTCATTTATACTCGTATGTACACACTTATGTGTATAATTTTATAAAATTCAGTCAGTTCAGTTTTGTAAGAAGTGAAAAAAGAATATTATATAATTTACAAAAATAAAAAATTCTTTATATATCAACAAAATGGTCACAATAATTGAATTTTTTTTTTAAATTTTTTTGATTGATCATAATAATTGAATTTTTTTTAAAATGATTTGTCTTGTGATTGGTTGGTTCAATATATATATATATATAATATAAATTTATAATCCATATAAACTATAACACATTTATATGCAAATATGAAAAGGCTTATAAATTATAACTAGAGGTGTGCATGAATTTAATAATCAGTTCATAGTTTATTTTTTAAGTTCGGTTGATTAACCGTTAAAAAAAATTTAAGCATATATTTCAAAGGATAAATTTTCATCATCAATCAAATTAAAATATAGATTCTCCAAATTTTAAATATATAATACAAATAATTTAATTTGAATATCAATACACTAAAATAAAGTTACGTAAACATTAATTTATCAATCATCTACTTTTTAATATTAGACCATAATATGGATACATATGAAAATTATACTTATATCCATATATATATGTATAAAATTATATATAAAACCGATTAATCGTTAACTAACCGTTTAATTAAATACTCAAGTCCAATTTTAAGTCCATTATAATTTTAAAAATTAAATTAAAATTCATGTCCAAATTCAATTAGACTAATTAACCGCTAAAATCGATTTTTAAAACCAGTTTTAACTTTTTTTTCTCTTTTTTTTTTTTTTTTGTCATCCCCGATGAGATGAAATAAAAATGAGGACAAAAATAATTAGCAATTACTGCTCATGAACCTCACTTTCTTGCTAAAATTTAATTAGAAATATGCTACACTGGCTGTGATGTCAAGTCCCAAGTAGCCATCCCGTATGCTTTCTGCCTATTCTCCATGAGCTAGTGATATGATGCAATTTGGAAATTCATTCTCACCTCACTTGTTGAACTTTGGATTGCATTAGCAGTGTCCCCTATCCCAGTCTTCAAATAATCCATCACTTTTACAACCTTCTCTCCAGCTTCTTAGTCCACGAGATGCAGATCATATAAATGTGCTTTTCAAATTAACCTTCAAAGTCAAGAACCATGTCAAACTTAATCAGAACTGATGAATAATAATACACAAGTAAAGGACTGCTTGTTCTCCAGTGTAACAACACAACTTCATATCATCAGCTATACTTTATCTGCCAAAATTATAAATGAAAAAGTAAACAGAAACAACGAGAACTCTGCATTGAACCAATTAAGATGATCAAAGGAAAGTTAAAAAATAACAATTTGAATTGGCTTACTGTAGAAATTTCTTTAGATGTGAGACCAAACTTTCAATGACGTGAGAATCATCGTCGGAGGATGGCTTTGCTTTCCTCCGAGTTCATAAAAGAGATTATTAGAATTTTACAAAAGCATCCAATGCTTTTACAATGCCCATCATTTCTCCTCCTGGAAACCATCCAAGACAACCCCTTGCTGCTGCTATTTCACCAAATTTGCAAACTGAATCACCCTGAAAGCTTAAAGCTTTAAGGTTAAATTGATAGAAATAATAATAAATGATATTTCAATATCTGGGATGTGTTCAGAGGGAAATAAAGTTAATTAGGGAGAGTATTTTCTGATATTCTATCCCCACAAATACCATCCCCTTCAATATTCTAACACAATTAAACCATAAGCTAAAAACTTCCTCGGCCAAAGCCTGCATTTCTATCAAATATTATTTACAATGCTAGAGTACGTTGCTGAACAATAATCCAAAACCTCCTAGGCATTTTACATGGTGAAATTATTTCAACCAAGTAAAACAATCAAATTTGTAGCGTGTGTATCTCTCTCATTTCCATCTTTTGGCATTCTTTGATCCTTTAGATTTTTGTTTTGCAGCCTGAAAAGCCTGCATTTTTTGTTTTTTCCTAGCTTCCCTCTCAGCCTGTTGAGGAACAAGAAAAATAAGTTTACTCCACAAGCACCCTGCCTATTTTATTTGAAAGCAATCAAATGGATAAAACTTACCTTTGACATCTTTGATTTGGCCTTTACTTTTGGAGCTTTTTCATCAAGCTCTTCCTCCCGCTCAAGTTCTCTCTGTCTGGCATCAAGGTTTTTCTCCAAATAATACTGTGAATCAAGAAAATTTGGCTCAGAAATCCACTTGCATCCAAGTAGGATGAGAAACTTTACACTTCCACTTGTGCCACACAAGAAGAACAAATAAGAACCCTTAATATTCAATATGTCATTCATGCTTAACAAAATCACCACATATGAGAAAAATTTTAAAACTGGATGCTCAGATATGGACATGAAGACAATTTGGGGGTTGGCAGGGAGGGTGAAGAAGGGCAAGCTTACATTGTAATCGCCAGCATAATCTTGTAGCTGGCAGTCCTTGACTTCGATTACTCTATTAACTATTTGCTTTATGAAGTACCGATCATGAGAGACTGTGATTACTGTGCCCTTATATTCTGTTATGGCCTCCTGATACAAGAATTAAATACTGTTTGGACACAGTATTTGAAATAACTGAAAATTGAAATGGACAAAAACAAACAAGAAGAAGCCCAAACCTCAAGCATCTCTTTTGAAGGTATATCCAAATGATTGGTCGGTTCATCCAAAACAAGCAAAGTTGAAGGTTTTACCATGAATTTGCAAAATGCTAGGCGCGCCTGAATGTGACACAGAAAGGAAACTTTCAAAGTTGATTCCCAATTTGAAGGAGAAAAATAAAAGAATATATATATACATAAAAAAAAATACATACATATACATACATATATATATATATATATATATGTAGCTAAGGCAATTTAAAAAAAAATAAATTTAAAGGATACACCACAAAGAGGTATAAGTTAAGATCACAAAAGATTGTCAGTTGAGTTTACCTTTTCACCACCACTCAAGAGGGAAACCTTTCTATCAAGCATATCAGCTTTGAAATTACAGCGCCCAAGGAGTCCCCTCATATCATCAATTCTCCAGTCCTCTGCAACTTCTTCCACTGTTTAAAGCACTGTTTTATCCAGATCAAGTGCCTCAGCCTTCAAGAGAAGTAGATCAAATTCAATTAAGAAATAGCAATGCAATACATGCATCACAAGTAACATTGACATAAACAGTGAATAACTGGAATATAAGATTAAATTAAATGGCATTTGGCTTTTAAAGTTAGCAGACCTGGTTCTGCTCAAAATAGTTGGGTAATACATTATGCTCCCCAAGATCAATTTCACCTGCTCTTGGCTTCTCTAAGCCCATGATAAGTTTCAGTAAAGTACTCTTCCCACATCGATTTGGACCAATAATTGCAATCTTCTCACCTCTTTCTATCGTAAGATTTGACCTGTTAAAAAGCACCTGGCACAAAAATCATACAAGAAATCTAAATTTTGAGCAGAAGATCATCATCAGAAAGAAAACAAAATCAACATTCTCCTGTGATGTATAGTACCTTATCCTCGTAACTGAATTCCAAATTAACCTTTACAACATTCCTTCCACTTCTCCCCCGCTCTGGAAACCTGATCTTCATTTGTTTGCGTTGAAATGGTTTCTCTATTTGATCCTCTTCTTGAAGTCTCTCAAGTTTCTATATGTTAGCAGACGTTTTATAAGAAAAAATTGTTAACAATAGAAGCAGCCAGGGAAAAAAAATGCAGATGGCAAAACCCGAGGAAGATATACTACTCCATAAGTGCATTGTGTCATTAATAGCATAACAACATAGTTTCCCCTAAGACATCAATTAGATTAAGTCAAGAAAATGTATAAAAATATTGTAAAACATCAACAATTAGACTCACCTTTCTGTATACAAGCTCAATAAAATATCATTTAAATGATTGAATGATACAAAGGAAATTTTTTTTTCTTTGATCTTTGAAAAATTGATGCTAAATTGTTTCGTATTACCTTCTCAGCAGAAGAAGCACGACAAGAATTTGCTCCTGCACTGAGCCTACTAATTAAATCCTTTGTTTGCTCAATCTCCTTTTGCTGCTTCTCCCAGGCAGCATACTGAGCTTCAACCCATGCTGCCTTAGACATAAGGAATTCAGAATAATTTCCATTATAAGTCCTAGCAACACCCATTTCAGTCTCCACAATTTTTGTGCATAGTTGATCAAGAAAGGCTCTATCATGGGATATGACCACCATTGGCACATCTTGCTTCTGGAGATAACCTTCAAGCCACTCAATTGTGTCAAGATCGAGGTGATTTGTAGGTTCATCTAGAAGCAACAAATCAGGGTCCTGTAAGTGAAAAGAAGAATACTTAAGTTAACAAGTAGTGTCAAACCTTGCAATGCATATCACTGATGTGAACTAACAAACCAAGAGCCAACCATTGTTCGTTACTTCAAATCTCTGTATGAGTTGCTTTAAACCAGATAATGGACTCCAATGAGAAAATGCACCCCTATTTTCTGTTTTAGTCATGCTCAACCACAAGTTAACAACATTGTTTTCCAAAATGTATGCACTCTAGTGAATCATCAATGATAACTGAGGATGAAAGCGTTATTCTTGGTCCAAAATCTAGGCAAATAAATAACTATACAGAATGCATAACAAACTTACTGCTCAATGCAACATCTTCTATGCCACCAAAATAACAAGACTATACGATAATATACCTGCAGCAAAATCTTCCCCAGCGACATTCTCATCTGCCACCCACTACTGAAGGAGGCCACCAACCTATCAGAATCCTCAGGCGCAAACCCAAGCTCGGGCATCAACTTACTGATCTTTGCATCAACCTCATCCAAGTCCACAGCTTGGGCTCTTCTCTGCAACAAATCAAATTCATCCAATAATCTCCCCATCAGGTCCAAGTCCTCTAGAGCCCCTTCTATCGCCTTTTGCACCTTCTCCAACCTCTCAGCAATCAGCATTTCTTCCTCAAAAGCACTCATGAACTCCTCCTTAACAGTCCTACTCAAAGAAACCTCAAATTCTTGACTCAAGAATGCAACTTTCATATTGGGTTTGGCTTTGATTACATTCCCAGAATTGGGTTCTTCCTGACCCGTAATAATTCTCAACTGGGTAGTTTTGCCAGCTCCATTAACACCTACTAGTCCCACTTTTTCCCCCTTTTTCACCTCCCAAGTCACGTCTTTTAGAACAGTGACGCCTTTATAGCTCTTACTTATGTTCTCGAGCTTAACACCCGATGTAATACCAGAAGCACCAGTATTTGAATGCCTTTTACCGTTTTTCCTATCGAATTCGTCAGTAGAATTACTTGAAAACAAGGACTCAAAATCGGCCTCAGGCTCATCCACCGATGTTTCTACGGTGGCCGTAGATAACCGGGCAGAAATTCTAGAAATTACTCTTCTAGAATTCAAAGGAGCTGCAAATGTGAGCGAATTGGGATTGTTAATAACTGGTTTTGTGACTATATGACTTGAATTTTCTTTGAAACGGGATCGAAGAGTTGATGATGATCCAGTGAAGAAAGAAGAATGCCGGAATTTAGTGGATAATTCCATGTTTGTTTTGTGGGAAAAATGGAGTTGGAAAAAATAGAAAATTTGGTAATGAAGAGTGTGCTGGTCAGAGAAACACCTCTCCTCAGCTCACTCAAAAAGATTAATTGTTGGAGAATAATGAGGATTTGATGGATTGGCCAAATGGAGTCAGATCGTCCAAGTCTGTATTTTATCAGAATCAGATTGTCCATGAATATTTTTTTTTTTTTAATTATTCATTTTCTTCATAAGATTATCTGCTACACTATATTACTACAAACTTGTATTCCATTATCTTCAACTACAAACTCATAAAAGCTATGCCAAAATCTCAACAAGAAACTCACAGTCAGCTGAAAATAAGATAATGGATCATAAAGTCAGCCATAATCAAATGGTTTAGCTTCCTCCAATTCTCACTTTCAAGTTCCATGGAAATTTTATCAATGGTTTAAATAAAATTTTAAAATGTTTTGAAGTGGATCAAATACTATTTTCGTCTGTTTTCTCTTCAAACAAGATTTTTTTTTTTTCAAGCTCTATCCCTTTAAATTTACTATAAAATAAAATAATAAACAAGATGATATAATTATATTAAATTATAAATTGTATTTTTTTTTCAATATATTCATAAATTAAATAAAAACTGCAAACTATATTAAAAAAACTCACTGTATACAAACATTTTTTGTCTAGTTAAGATATATTTAGTCTGATAGTTTGCAGTTTTTATAAATTATATATTCAATATACAGTGTTTATCCCACCTGTCTCTCTCATTCGAAAGAAAATCACATATCATATTCACATTTTTAATTAGTAACAAAATCATTCGCGATTTTCCTGTAGTCTTCAGACATTTCATATACATAAACATGTTCAGTTGCAATCGCTATAAAAAAAAGGATAATCAATTGCCTGTCAAAACACTTTCATTAACACTTTAATTTTGGCAGCACACGACTGTCTCATACTATTAAAAGTGAAAATATACTTTTAAAATAATTCAATATTCTGCCTACAGTACTGAATATTAATTCCGACCCAACTTTTAACATGAAAATAGTTAGGACATATCTAACTAATTGAGAAAAATAGAGATATTCAGAAGCATTAATCTTTCATCATCCTAAAATATCAAAATTTTCATGAATTTCTTCAGAAATTTCAACTAAATACTTTACAACTTCCGAGTTACTATCTATTTTTTTTTTTAATTTCCTATGCCTAAAATACTTATAATAAAAGCTAATGACTTGGTGCTCTTCATTACCATCTAAATTCATATCATCAAAAAAATTAACTACTTGAAATACAAGTTCCAAATCCAATGACATTAGTTGAATCACTTAATGTGCATATAAGATAACCAATGCATCATACACTTTATCCCCCATCTCCTTAGCCTTTGACTCATCATACACTTGACAAAACAATATCTTACATATTTCATTTTATACCTAACATCTAAGATAACCGCAACAAATAATAAAAAATTCATATCTGTATTAATTTTCTAATATTACTTTTTTTTTTTAGGGATGGGGAGAGGAGGGAAAAAATACTTTTATTCCCAAAATTATTATTTTCAACCTCCATTGATGAGGTTGGATTACTTTTATATATGATCACTACAAGAAATCTGAGAAATAGAGACGGAAAATAGAGACGGAATTCCGTCTCTAATTGAAAATAGAGACGGAAATAGAGACGGAAATTTTCCGTCTCTATTTCGTCGGTCTCTAAAAATTAGAGACCAAAATGTTCCGTCTCTATTTTTAGAGACGGAAGGGACGTTTCCGTCTCTAAAAATAGAGACGGAATAGTGCTTTCCGTCTCTATTTTTAGAGACGGAAAATGAATTCCGTCTCTATTTTTTTTTTGATTTTTTTTAATATATTAAAATAAATAATATCAAATTTAAATATTCCTTAATTTTATATAATAAATTTTCGTCTCTAATTTATTGATTTTTTATATATTAAAAATAAATAATATTAAATTTAAATTATTCTTAATTTTATATAATGAAAAAAATTAAATAAACAATAAATAAATATGAAAATATTGTATTATTTAATGTATTAATATATAAAAAGTGTAGTGAGATTACAAATAAAAAAAAGATAAAAATTCTAAAAATAATAACTAAGATGCAGGAGAATGCGGACGACCAGCAGACGGTACTTGCGGATCAACAGGTAATCTACGGCTAATGAAATCCTCCAGCATATTGATACGGTCCATTAATACGCCGACCGTACCGCGTAACTCAATGACCTCATTAGTACGCCGACCGTCTCCAACTTCTGTCCATATTACTCATTAATATTAAACTGCTTAGAAAAAATCATAAGGTCGAAGTTAGTATTTAATTTGAACTCAATTCTCTAGCCTACTATTTCGCTTTAATCCCTAATTAGTTTTACATAATGATTCATTTCCCTAAATTAAAATCATAAATATTTTGTAAAAAAACGGACAGAGTTCCCCCTATACGGGTCCCTATCCCCCTGTCAAACATTAGCAATTTTAACATTTCGGTAAAATATCAACCAATCGTAACTCCACAACAAACTCGTTGTAATAAGAAATTTACCCATTCACATCAAATATCTAAATTTAACGGATAAAATCACCAACAGTTGTGAATTTATCCCTTAAAGTGATATTCCGTTAATACAGTATCGTTAATAATAGCATAGTCGTTACTATTGAATTACAACATGACTATGCATGACTTACACATTTTTATCTCATTAAAGCAACATATTTCAAACATATAGATGCAATTAAAAAAATATTAAAACAATTTTTCGTACTATTGAAAAATAAATTATTAATACATAACACATTTAGCTCGACGAAGCGGCTGGAAAGCTGCGATTATTCGGTGCGTCCAACAGTTTAACGCCCAAAGCTCAAATTTTCGATTTTTTTAGTTTTTTTCGTTTATTAATCGAAATAAATCGATAAATTCAAATTTATGTATTTTACCAATTAAAACTGAACTGATTATTTAAATAACTAAACTAATAAAATTAGGTCTGTTTGATTCGATTTTCAACTCGAACCGTCCTAGTCCCTAATTGATTCAAGTAGCCATTACAGGTCGCGCTAAATATATACTTCAACAGGGAAGAACTAACATCGGAAATATCTTAGTTCATAAAAAAAATTCATTAATTTCAGTTGGAAATGATAGAGAGAAGAAGATTTTAGACACTGTCTGCGGCTAAAATTGGAACTTGAACTCTCAATTCATAAGAAACGAAAATGAGCAAGTCCTCAACATCAAGTAAAATCAAAATACTGCTAAATAAAACCAGGTAAAGGATCCAAATAAAGACCAAGAAATTGCAAATTCAACCAGATTTCTGCATCTGAACCACCTTCTTCCACGATTCCCTGCCCGAAATCTGTAAGTCTTAATTTAATTTCTAATCAACTAAGCCAAAACTCATGACAATATAACCGGCAATTCAATGGAACCAACAATCGCATACTATATTTAGTAAAATCACATTCTTAACAAATTTTAACTTATGTAAAAATTACTTAGAAAAATAAATTTGATAGCTACATACCAATTTTCTGCTATTTTTGGTCCATTTTACCGTCGTCGGAGCCTCGCCGGAGTGTCGTCGGAGCTCAACCGGAGGCACCGAAACCACCCGTAGGGAGCTTGAAGCCTCGGGGTTTCTTCTCCGGTGGTCACGCGCCGTGAAGGCCAGTCGTTTCACCAGAATCGCCGTCGAAAACTTCTGTTTTCTTCTCCTCCGATCTACTCATCGCCGGCGATTGAGGGAGATCCACGGCCACCGGAAGCTTCGCCTTGCCACCGTGAGTCCAGTCGCACCGCTCGTGTCGCCTCTCGCAGTCGGAGCTCGCCGGAAAACCCAAGAGAAGCTCGCGGTGATTCTTTCGCTCTCCTAAAACGGCGACATCGCATTGGGGGAGGAAAGGACGCCGAGATCGGCGTTGCGAGGAGCCGCTGCTCGCCGTCGACCACCGCTAGCTGCTCTGCCCCCTCCCGCCGTGCTCCGCCCCCTCTCCCTCTCTTTCTCTCTTCGGTTTTCCGTTCTCCCTTTCCCCGTTCACACCGTGTTCTCCCCTTTCCTTTCTATTTTATTATTATGCTACAACTCATACCCCACTTAATTCTAGCTTAATTCTCACTAATATCCCTAAAATAGAGACGGAAATTTTTTCCGTCTCTAAATAGAGACGAAAAAATTATTCCGTCTCTAAATAGAGACGGAAAATATATTTCCGTCTCTAAATTTAGAGACGGAAAGAAATTTCCGTCTCTAAATTTAGAGACGGAAATTGCTTTCCGTCTCTAAATTTAGAGACCGAAATATTTTTCCGTCTCTAAATAGAGACGGAATTGTTTCGGTCTCTATTTAGAGACGGAAATATATTTTCCGTCTCTATTTAGAGACGGAATAATTTTTCCGTCTCTATTTAGAGACGAAAAAAATTTCCGTCTCTATTTTCGGTCTCAAATTTTGGAGGGAATCGATCCCGCCATAAATAGAGACGAAAAATAGAGACGGAAATTTTTCCGTCTCTATTTAGAGACGGAAAAATTTTCGTCTCTATTTTTCATTTTTCTTGTAGTGTGAATAGGTAACAAATAAGTATTAACCATGATGAATCTATAATAAATATGATTTTTGATATAAACATGTGTACCCCAATTAAGGTACACAATTCAAAAGACAACGAACATGTTATGTGACATAAACAAGGTGGATCTCTAATAAGTAAATTTATAGTAAAACAACAGAGAAAGAAATCACTATCAAAATAGGTAGCTTTAATGTAGTTTAAAGAGTAGTGTTATAATGCCATAATAGGCAGCAATACAAGTAAAAGTGAGCTAAAATGCAAAATCACATCATATATTAGCCTAACTAGCTAAAAAGTTAACCAGTATTTTCAAGTGAACCAACTGCAAATCCATATGTCAAAATAGATACCAAGTTAAGAGCATACCCAATTGTTATAGCCAAATGATTTTTATAGCCAAAATTATAAAATTCAAGAGACATACCTAAGTAACAGAAAAGCACTCATTAGTTACTACAACATTCTTTGTGCCTTGCTCTGAATAATGAAAAAGATAGAATACCCCTTGTGCTTAATTTGATAATTATGGCAAGTTCATGAGCCAAAAACAAAAACATTTTTCTTTATAACAAATACAAATTTATACAATATTCATGTTAAATTCATGAACTAAATTAATAATAAAATGTCATATCACATAAAATAATTGAAAAAATTAGTGAAATTGTTGCCACCTTTCACATGTGGCAATCTATGATAGGCTTAATTCATAAAAATAACTTATGGACACAGAAAAATAGAAAATAAAGAGAATTTGTTTCTTTATTTTAAGGTTCATTCAAGGGTTTGGGCCCTGATAGTGGGAACAGGCGTTACCTACACAGACCCAACCCAAGAGAGGAAGCCTGGAAGAGAAGGAAAGCATCAGTTAAGACTTGTCCACATTACGCGCCAGATGTTTTGTGCGTTAGTTGATAGTTAGTACATTACTACTGATTGCTAACCCATTTCCTCTAAGCCGAGATTCTGTCAAAAAGATTTCAAATTTCTCACTCTACAATCCCTTTAAACTTCAGGAAAACAAACCCGCTCTTAACTGCAGGCCCTCATGTCACGCCTGGTTTATTCAAAGCTCTCATTTCTCAGGCTTCGGTAAGTTCCTGTGAAATGTTAGTTTGATAAAAATGTTGCCTTTTTGGTTCAAATTGTAGTCTCTTGTCCATTCTTTTTTGGGTTTGAAATTATTTTTATTTCAAATTATGTATCTCTTGCTACTTGGCTTGTTACTTTGATGGGTTTGAATGAATATGTAACTAGAACTTTAGGAATTATTGGGTTTATTATCTGTTTTGGTAACCTAATTTTCTTCATTAACATTGTTTAGCTTTCATTTGGCTTCGTGCTTAAATCCAACAACACAAATAAATAATCTGAATAACATTTGTATGCATCATTTCATGTAGATTTTTCATTTTGTTTGCGGATTGAAGTTTCGATGCCAATATAGAACGGAAGGCTGCTTTTATAATCACCACACTTCATTTCTGTAATTGCTGAAACAGTTCAGTAGCCATTTTGAAGTATGAGAGATCATTGTCCACAAGTTCTGACCAGGTTGATGGAGCATCAAGAGTTCCGGAAGCAGAGACAGTAGAATTTGAACCTCCTCCAACAGAGAAGGTTTATTAATGTTAATGCACTTTGTTATTCTTATTTAAGTATGCTTGACCTCAGTTTGTTTACGATGAAAACTGCCCTTGATTCAGCTTCTTGTTTTGGGTGGAAATGGATTTGTTGGTTCACATGTATGTGCAGAAGCTTTAAACCATGGTTTGGCAGTATCCAGCCTTAGTAGGTATTGCTTCTTTAGCTATACCAACAAAGTTTTTCAAATTTAACAGACATTACTACTTATTTTAGCTCTCTGTTAAAGTTAGCTTGTGGTCAAGAGCTAGGCTGATTGGAAAGAATTCATTCTATTAGAAAAAAGAATGAGATAGTTATGTAAGTTTTTAGAATGTCTCCAAGAGATTAATTATTGCTACTTGCTTGATATTTATCTTATTATGATTAGGTCGGGGAGATCATCTATACGTGATTCTTGGGCTGAAAGCATAGTCTGGCATCAAGGTTATGAGGAGTTTTAATTATGTAGTTTTGCTACTACTTGTTGGAAAAAATTGTGTAACGCTCTGTCATTCTCCCCCCTACAGGAGATCTGCTTTCACCCGATTCCTTAAAGCATGCACTTAATGGAGTAACATCAGTGGTATATGATCTTTTGACTGGTATTTTGGTTTGCATGATATTATCTGAAATGAAATATGGGGAGAAGTTAAGGTTTATGCATTAATAATAATTATTAATTATGGTTGCCAATCTTGTCACCAAAAAAAAAATGGAAAAGAAATGTGTTGCCAGTCACCAGCACAGTCTGAGATGCTTCGCTTTACTTTTTGTGCCGAGAATATCATTTCATGTTATTAAATAATCTACAGTTTAGAGAAAATGATGCAATGGTTTTATTCTTAATTTGGAATACTGATACATGCAATGATATTCTGTGAGAGGCATTGTAGAGTTTATTGTTTTATATGCTGAGATGAATTATTTGGGATCACCTGGGACTTTCCATGGCTAAGAGGGTCTTTCAGAGGATAACTTCATAGAATTTCAGTGTAGAGTTTGTCACGTATTCTTGTCATTTGCATTCCTGCATAAATTGCCTTTTGCAGGTGGTTTGCTTAGCCTCTCCCATTATATATGTCCATGCCATTTTTTATATATCTAATTTTGTTCTAAGGAACTTTGTAGATCTCATGTGTTGGAAGTTTTGGCTCAAACTCTTATATGTACAAAATTAATGGATCTGCAAATATAGATGCTGTTAAAGCTGCTGCTGAACAAGGTATAGCATTATTGTTTCATATATTTACCTCTTTCTTTCCTTAGTCATGCCTAAGTATTCAATGGATGCCTATTCTCAATTCAATGTTCTAGCAGCACAAAGATTGAGAGTACTTGGCTTTACCTTATAGAGTACAGAATATAAAGAATTTGCAACAAGAAAAGCACATCGGAATTGTGCAAAAGAACTATATCAAAGAGATCACCATTCTAAATATCCTGTAGATTTCTAGATCTTCAAACAGTTCTGTTTCTGACAATAACACTAAATCTTGTGAAACAAATACCATAATAAAGAAAATACAATAATTTTTTGCATTTCATAGGTTGTTAACTCTTGGGTTATTAAATTGTAGTTGTTAACAGTATCTCCTCGCTTCTTTATCTGTGTGGATGTTTTCAGGTGTAAAAAGATATGTATATATATCTGCTGCGGATTTTGGTTTAATAAATTATTTACTAAGAGGATATTACGAAGGAAAGGTATTGTCTTGCTCTATGATCATTTAATTAGTATCTAAGGTTAATTAAATCTCTATGCAAAAAGCTCAATCGTATGTATAGCAATAGCCAATAGTATCAAGCAATTGCTGTGTTTCTATCCCTTTCCAATTCCTCCAATCAACTTTGCAATATTTTTCTGTCAAAACATTGCCATTGTTAAATCCTTTATGTTGCTATTTTATTTACTTATTCGCTTTCTTTTTTCTCCCTGTCTCTGAATTCAGTTTTGACCTGCCTATTTGATGCAGAGAGCTACTGAAGCTGAATTAATGAATAAGTTTTCATATGGAGGTTTGCTTCTCTTTTTTTATTATACAAATTCAATTTTTAATAGATGTATATAGCATTATGGTAATACTCTGATCCAATTTTATTTTTCTTGATCTAGCCAGTTAATCATTAGTTCAGTACTGAAATTTTAATTGCTTTACATTAGCACTAACATTTAGCACAATGGGTTTTTATAAATTCATGCCCAACTTCTAAGTCATCCCAAGATTCTTGTCATTACAAAATGTTGTTTCAGTAAAGAATTTTGAGTTCAATGTATATGGAGAATATTTTGATTCAATTTCTTCATGACAGGGGTGATTCTTAGGCCTGGTTTCATACACGGGAACCGCCAAGTTGGGAATATAGTGTTACCTTTAAGTATAATCGGGGCTCCACTTGAGATGGTAAGATGGTTATCCATCCCAGAATTTTTGATGCAGACACCATTTCTAAAATATTTTGACAGAATAGGTGACAGATTGATTGTGCATCATAAAATCACTCTTACCTTAAATTCTATATAACAGAAGTGGGACTTCTCATCAGAAAATTAATATACAAGGGCAATGCTTAACCTGAAACTTTCTGCAATAACACAGATTATATGAGGGACAGGTTTTGTTATAAAGCGTGCCTATTCATCATGCTTTGTTATATGTTCCTTGTTCATTGTACTTGGTTTTGCCTAAGGGCTAAGATACCCAAACCATGGCCAAACTGGACAACATGCAATTCAGTCTGTTCAGTTCGGTTATTACTGGTCAAAAACTGGTTAAACTGCTGTCATTTTGCATTTATGCATATGAGTAAATATAAAGAAGCCAAGATCCCGAAACTGATTTAACCGAACTGAACTAACATAAATATTTTGATGCAGTTAAGTTTGGCGTTTATTGTACTTTGATTATCCTCATCCTTTAAAAATTTTAAAGTTTAATTTTCAGATATTCAATTGAGCTCATTTTTTAACTGAACCGACGATTTGCACAGCGGTACCAAGGGGTGATTAATTTATGGTCATTGCATGTATTGCAGGCCCTCCAACATATGAAGCTACTATCCAAAATCCCAATCATTGGACCTCTTTTAATACCTCCTGTAAATGTTAATTCGGTGGCAAAGGTTGCTGTAAGAGCTGCAACAGATCCTGCTTTCCCTCCTGGTATTCTTGATGCATATGATATACTGCAACATAGCCGACCAAACCCTTAGGTCTTTTCTTGCCTATATCTATATGATAGACCAAGTGAAGGAGGGATTGACTTGCCTTGTAAACTATATTACTTTCATGGCTTGATTTACATAGAACATATGCTTTTATCTGCTAACTTCCATCTTGTTTCCGTACAAATATTTATATAAAAATATAATACATTTAAATGACACATTTAATCATTTAAACACTTTAAATTTCTAAAAAAGGATAATTCATAAAATTCCAAATTATTTTGCATTATCCCCTTATGAAAATTTTATGAAATATTCCTATATTAGTAAAATTACATGAAATATTTCTAAAAGGACCAAAAAAAAAAAGATTTGGGCATTCATTCATGCTCCACGTGTATATTCTTTACACGCCTTTTTTCATATTGTGCCGCATGATATTTTTAATGAGTTTAAGGGATAATATAACGTTTTTTTTTTTTTCATTTCATTCATTCTTGCTCCACATGTACGTTTTTGATACTTTTTTCATATCGTGCCACGTATATGATATTTTTAACGAGTTCGATCGATTAATGAGGTGTGCAAGTTATTATCTATTTATAATAGGAGGGTATTTATCTCTTTTAAAAAATTATATAACAAATGTATTAGAGATAAGAGAAATAAATAAATGAAAAAAGATAAAATAAAACTAGGAATAGAATGTTATTAACAAAAATTAGAAGAAAAGAAAGAGAAATTTCTCTTATTAATATGAAACAAAAAAGCTCAGCAGCTCTTCATAAGAGCATTATGTGAAAACACAAATAAAAAGAAATATTTATAATTATATATTTCATTTGTTTGCTCCAACTTTGTCCTTAATTGTCTCAGTTGTTTCCTGTGCTTTAGCCTTCATTTGCTGCCCAGCCTGCAATTTCATTTTCTTCTCTTAATTAATCAAATTACCATAATGCAAATTCATTTTATTTTTCTACAATTTTTCTATTTTTTTATGACCAAAAAATATTATAAAATAGTAAATAAAAAATTGCAATTATGAACCTCTTGGCATGATTCCTTGGCAGATTGGGCTGCACCACTAGCTTTATCCATCATCTGGCTGGATTTCTCCTGCAAAACCATGTAATTATATAAAAAAACAACATAATAAATACTGTAAATATATATAAATTAAAAAGAGAAGCAAAATTCACCTGAACTTGGCCCTTGGCCTCCCCAGCTTGGTAGCTAGCATCCTGAGAAGTGTTCATCTTGATTTGTTGTTTTTTCTCTTCAAACGTAAATAATTTGGTTAAGTTAATTGAGTGCTTAATGCTTTGGTGCTTAAACCTTATGCTTTGAAGGAGATTTATAGTTTTATCCAACCTATCCCTGCTTGACACGTATGCACTAGGGAGAAAATGTAGATTACTGTTGAAGCATTTAGCCTTTGAACCGGGCCTGCTTTTGACTAGTTTAGTTACTATTTTATGGGGTTTAGGTTTTGACTTATTTTGTTAATTTTCCTTGGTTTAGAATAATTAGTGAATGAGATTTATTGGAATTAGCATATTGGGCTGTATTTAGATTGAGACTGATTGTAGGAAAAGCCTAGAGGGTCCAAACAGAGCCTCCTCGACATGACTTGATAAATTGCCAATCAGCTACACTCTCCGCTATTTAAAACACGCTAATTTGATTAATTTAAATTTTATATATATATATATATATATATATATATTTCAATTTCAACTCAAATTTTTATCACTAAACTATCTACTATTTAAAACATACTGATCCGATTAATTTAAATTTATTTTTTAAGTATATTTTTAAAGAAAGCAAAACAATTTTCACATATTTTAGTTATATGATACAAATACTCTTTCTGATAAGGATAATATAAGAAAAAACTATGATCTAAGAACATCTTATATAAAATTGGAACAATACAAAGGAGATTATCATGGCTGTTGACATGCACAAATTGAGAAATGGGCCAAAACTTTTTATATCAGAAATTTCAGTTCTTTTAATTTAAATATAATTTGTAGTTCTCATTTAAAAAAAAAAAAACTCTTTTTTAGAGATCAAGAGTTTATTTTCTTCATAGATTTTCTTCATTTTGTGTTACCTAACCTATGGAATATGCAAAATGTTCCTTGACAAAGGGGGAAAAGCATGAATTTATTTTTTAGTACTTGATAAAATATAAATGTAAAAAATTTTAGATTATTATATTTTTGGATGGAAGTGCAAACAAAAACTCGAATTTAAACCTTTCAATTTATTAAAATTAGCATTTACCGAAAGATAGAGTTGAATATATTAATTAAGTTCTAAAATATCCTTCTAACAAAGAAATTTTTTTTTTTACATATACAAATTAAATAAAATTCATATTTAATGGAATTTTAGATTATGAAAATATTAATCACAATGATAATTAAAAAAAAAATCTTTCCTTTTAAATAGTCACCAACTATGTTAATGTAAATTTATTATTATGGAATATTTGCAGTGCATAAGCTTGCAAAAATGCTGCTGAGTAAAAGAAATTAATTAGTTAGCTAAACTGTAAACATCAGCCATAAACATCTACAATTAGAACGGCTATAAAAATTATTGTATTAATCTTATTAATTATAATTATTGTATTGTATCATTATAATTAAAAGAACGCAAATATTGGTAAAAAAAATAAATAAATAAAAATTGATTTTCTCCACACTCTAAATCGAAAAATTGATTGATCAAATCTGAATTTTCCTTTAGAAAATTGATTTTAGGATAAGTTTATTACAATAATTAGTTTCAAAAAATTATATATATTTTAGGATGGTGCTAACTAAATTTAGCAAAATAAGAAGATGAGAAAGCAGATTAAAGCAAAAGTAGAGTAATTTGCATTGAATTGTAACTCTAGCAGGCACAGGGAGGCATCATCTATATATATATCTTGTTGCCCAAGTGTCTTGACACCCAAGACAGTTTTCTTTATGTTATATTTACCACACTAATCAAACACCTCATCTAAATCATTCTTCTTCTGCATGCTAATTAACTGCTAATACTCTCTACCAGTTAATCAATAAAGGTAATTTAATTAAGCTTTTATTTATATATTTACCAATTCTTTGTTTCTTCTTTCTTTAATTTCAGTTTACAGTAAAAATTATGGATTCTGCTAGTGTTGGATCAACACAAGGATCTTCCTCAACTTCAAACAAGTCATTCTGTCAAACAAGAAAATCTGAAAATGGGAGCTTTATCTCTGAATTAAAAATATATTTTCATGACCTTGTTACTTCTTCTATGGATGATCACAAGGCTTGCTTCAGCAAAACTTTTCACAAGGTATAACCCATTTACATTAGGGTTTTATATGATTTATAATGTGGGATTTTTGATTAATTAAGTTGAATTTTGTTCAACACAGGCATATGATCAATTGAAGAAGCTGGGAGACCATGAAAACCCTAATCTTGATCAAGATGAAATTAGCCCTCTTCCTGTCCCAGAATGTCTCTTCTGCTAAATTGAATTTCTTTTTTAGTTGAATTAATTAATCTAAGAAATTATTCTATTTTTAAATGTAATAATCAAAATCAATTATATATATTTCCTTAACCTATCATTCCATCGGTTTATTTATTTGTTTTATGAACCTAATCCATGATTACTGACAGATTAACCAGAAGGAATTTCCTGGTAAAATTAAAAAAATAATAATAATTAACAATAAAACTAGCAAAAGAAAGTCCATGTTTATTAATTATTGCAACCAAAACAGTAATTAAATTACAGAAATTCATTAGTTCTTGATTAAGATTAGAAATCCGATCGAAGGAATTAATTAAAGCCTAAGCTGCTCCATCCTGTATTAGAAATTAAAACAGGAAAAAATTAAAATTTTATGAACATAAATAAAGATTAAATCAAACGCAAAATTAATTTTACATTACCTTATTAGCTGTTCATCACTTGTATTGCTATTGCTTCTCCTAAAATCATTGTTGTAATTAGGAAGAGGGACTCTGTCTGATTCAATGTTTTTGATATCACGTTCAAGAATCTGATAGTGCTTCTTCACTTCCTCCTCCGACTTTCCTCCGACAACCTTGGCAACATTCCGCCACCGATCCGGTGTATCTTTATCGTACAATGCTAACGCCGTTTCGAACAATTTGTTCTGCTCTGCCGTCCAATGTGAATCCATGTTCTGCAGCAGATTAAGTTTAGGGTTGTGCGGTAATACGGAATAATGTAGCCCAATAAGTAGACTAATTAAAAATTAATGCTATCATAGACTTGAAATTTTGAAGTCAAGCAAAGAGAAGTTAGAGTCCAAATTCCAATTAGAAAGCTTGTTTGAAGGGATGATGCAACTTTGACAAATATATATATAGAATTACCAAAGTTGGTTAGTGCCCACAATTTGAGATCAATACATGATTGGACCGAAATTTGAATTTGAGACCTTACAATTATTACTCTTAATTCTAACTTTAATGGGATTTAAATAAATTTCTTAAACAGTAAATACCGTGAGATCTTTTTTTTTTTTATCAATCTATAAGTGTCGATTTCAAATATATCGAATTTAGATATTATAAAATATTACAGTTTATCATTTATGTGTAATATTTTATCATTAACTTGCTTTTCAAAATTTAATCATGTGGAGAAAATATATTTTTTTTCTTGTTCATATACTATCTCAATTTCACTATATGTAACGTTTTTAAACAAATTTTAAATTTATGATATTTTTAAACTCCAATAAATTAAATTTATTTTTTTAATCGAATTAAAATTGACTTATTTAAAATCAATTAAATTTAAATTTACTCTAAATTTTAATCTTATTCGCTCGATTTTATTATAAATTTAAACTTAATTAATAACTTATTAATTTTAGTGAAAATAATAAAAATATCTTATACAATGAAATGGAACGAGTATCATTTAATAGTTGTCCTCTTTTAGAGATTAAACCCTAAACTAAAAAGATTAAGCCTAGAAAGACAAAGTATATGTCTCATGTTTATCATGGGACTCAATATATATCCTTAAACAATAAAATAAATGAAAAAAAAAAAGTTTTTTTACATAAATATCGAAAACCTAACTCGGAAGTAGTTCATGTCCATCATCTTTTTGTGGGTACCACATGCTAACAACTTTGAACTTCCCATCGTTTTAAGCCACAACACAAATATTATATGAAGCAAATCTTGATTAATTAATCTAATCACGTGAATTAAGGTCTAATCTAATGCTATTCTCTTAAACAATACAGGCCTTAGCTTTACTGACACTAGCGGCTGGCTGTTGTCTAGGCTTGAAAGTACAATTTATATTAATTGATTAAGAACTAAGAGGCCAAGTTCAGTACTCGAGTGGCATGCCCGTAAGGCAGGTATTCTTTATTATATATTAACACGTATAACTAGTAATTTGAGGCCCATATAAGCTTAATTGCGGGCCGTGTCCGCCATGGAATGCTATTTTTATCAGCAACTAAGCAATTAGCCTTAGTCAGTTAGCCCTGGCCCAGGTTTCGCAAGGCCTAGTTCCGCTATTTTTAATAGGCCAAATGTGCATTTTTGCCTCTATCTTTTGTCAAAATAGGCAAATTTACCCTCAACGTTTATTTTGGTACAAATTTGTCCCTAACATTTGTAAAATTAGAGATTTTTGCCCCCACCGTTAGCGGTCAACTAACTTATTAACGGTTAAAGTTACCGGTAATTGACGGTAGGGGCAAAAATATCCTATTTTACAAACATTAGGGCCAAATTTGCACGTTTGAAAAAACGTTAGGGGCAAAAATACACATTTGGCACCCAAACGTTTGATCCACATGTCGAATGAATGTATGACACGTGTCCCATTAACAGTCAACTAACGTATTAACAGTAAAAGTTAGCGGCAATCGACGGTAGGGGCAAAAATCTCCTATTTTACAAACATTAAGGCAAATTTGCCTCAAAATAAACGATAGGGGCAAATTTGTCAATTTTTGCAAACGACAGGGGCAAAATTGCACCTTTAGCCTTTTTAATAAAATAACTAACCCTCACCAAAACCACTGGTTCACAAATTATTGATTAATCGATTTAGTGATTAAATTTTTTGGTTGAAAATCATTGGTTACCTTATAATAAAGAAAGTTACAAGTTTAATCTCTCTCTATGCACCAAAATAATGTTTTAGTTTATTTTCTTTAAAAAAATATTAATTATTCTCATCATATTTGGAAGTAAAAAAATAGATAAATTGATTATTATTTTGTTTAGTTAATTTATAATGTAAAAATATCCTGATTAAATAATAGTGATAATTAAATTTTATTTTTTTTTTGATAGAAAACAACTAAATTTTACTTTGATTCTAGTTACTTAAATTTTTTATTTTTGAAAATAGTTAGTTAAGTTTTAAAACTTTTTAAGTTTAGTCTGCATAATTAATTAATATTTTATAATAATAATCAATGAGTTTTAATTTAATGATAATACTAATTTAGTAATCAATGTTGCGAGGTCTTGAAATTGAATTCCAATCTAATTAAAAAAATACCGTCATAATAATCAACACTTTTATTAGTATTATGATTCTTGAGTGGTATGTTCTTCAAACTTAAAAAATATTGATTGAATAGTTCGATTATTAGTGATATATGCACATTTAAATCGTTTGATTACACATATTTATTTGATGATCGGTTTAAATGTACACACAGCACATACGCGTTTATTATCTCATCCTTTATATTTATTTTTATTTTCCACCAGTTTTTTATAAAAAAGGATTTTTGTTTCATTTATTTTTTCCTAATGTATAGCCTTTCACATAAACTTCATTTCAATTAACAAAAAGTTACAATGGACGAAAATGGGCAGTGAAAAAAATAAAAATATAAAAGTCAATTCAATTTTCTTTTGGTTACAATTAAAAAATTTAATACAACGAATGAAGTGAAAATTTTAAATTTCACGTATATCAAACCTTATGTTAAATTATGGCAAATTTTATCATGCCACTACAACATTATGATGTGTTTTTTTCATAACAAAATATGTCATATAATAAGAACCTGCCTTTTTTTCGAATTTATAAAACTGAATTTGAAAAAAAAAATAGAAAATCAATTTCACCTAGACCTTGCACTTACAATATCTTACTTTATTTTATTCAATCCATATATATATATATATATATATATATATAATTGATTCAAATTCTATAAGTTATATTTATGCATGCATAATATTTTTTTAAAAAAAAAATACATTGTAAGATCTCTAAACCTTAATATTTTTCTATATTTAATTCATATACTTTAAAAAATTGATATGAAATTTATGTACTTTTAAATTATTCATATTGATTCAATTTAAATGAAATTGAAATATGCGATTTATTAATATAACATGAAATCAATTTAAGATAACTATAAGATACATCAAAATATAAAAAAATTTAAAAAATATATAGTTCATTTCATACATAAAAAAAATTATGAGTTGACTTTTTTTTTATCAATTTCTTATATTTCAATACTATATTTATTTTAAATTGATTTCATACGAAATTAACAAATTATATATTTTAATTATATCAATTTTATCTAAATTTAATTTAATATAAATAATTTAAAAAATACAAAAACCTAATATCAATTTTTTAAAAAACATAGACCTAAAGAAAAATGACATTAAAACTCAAAATGTGTTTTTCCAGTTATATTTTAACGTAAAAATGTTAACCGAATCGGATCCAAAATCATCTGACCCGATCTGCCACGCTCACGACCCTTCTCGCTCTCGTACTCGTACTTAAAAAATAAATAAATAAATAAAATAATTTCCTTCGTAGCAGATTTCCTCTAAGAACACGCGCACACAGAAAACAGAGAAATCTCTCCATTTGCAGTGACCGAGCTTTGAAATAAGAAGCTTAGATTAGGCAAACGGAATTTTCACTTTATTTTTTTGTTTTTTCTTCAGGATCAGATTTTTCATCACCATGGCTCTCAATCTCCGTCAGAAACAAACCGGTAATATTTTACTTTCTCTGGATCTCCCCTTCTCAATTTTAGATATTAAATTTTCTTATTCCATTTCATTTCTTTAATTTCATAGAATTTTAGTTACCAACTTTCGATCTTTACTCTTAGAGGATCACAGATTAGAAACATAGTATGGTGTTGATATTGTTAATATATTTTTGTTAAGCTTGATCTGTAATTTCTGATACAGAATGTGTAATTCGGATGCTAAACCTGAATCAACCGGTAAATGCTACTGGTACTGCTAATGAAGAGGTCTACAAGATCTTGATTTATGATAAATTTTGCCAAAATATCTTATCCCCATTGATTCATGTCAAGGATCTTCGCAAGCATGGGGTTACCTTGTATTTCCTTATTGACAAGGACCGGAAGCCTGTCCACGATGTTCCTGCTGTGTATTTTGTTCAACCTAGTCAAGCTAACGTTCAACGAATTATTGCTGATGCTTCCCGTGCGCTGTATGATAGCTTCCACCTGAATTTTTCATCCTCTATCCCGCGTCCCCTTCTTGAAGATCTTGCATCTGGGACACTGAATTCAGAATCAATAGAAAGGATTTCAAAGGTTCATGACCAGTATTTGGAGTTTGTGACTTTGGAAGATAATTTGTTTTCCTTGGCACAGAAGTCTAGCTATGTTCAGTTGAATGATCCATCTGCTGGGGATAGGGAAATCGAGGAGATCATTGAGAAGATTGTTAGTGGTCTATTTTGTGTGCTCGCAACGCTGGCAGTTGTTCCAGTTATTAGGTGTCCACGTGGAGGGCCAGCGGAGATGGTTGCTTCAGCACTGGATCAGAGGTTGAGGGATCATTTGTTGTCAAAGAACAATTTGTTTTCGGAAGGTGGAGGGTTTATGAGCTCATTTCAGAGGCCAATTTTGTGCATTTTGGATAGGAATTTTGAATTGGCGATTGGGATACAGCATGATTTTAGGTATCGCCCTCTTGTTCATGATGTGCTTGGGTTGAGATTGAATAGGTTGAGCTTGCAAGGGGAAAAGGGTGGAATGAAGTCATATGAATTGGATAGTTCTGATCCGTTTTGGGTTGCAAATGGATCTCTGGAATTTCCTGAAGTTGCATTGGAAATTGAGACACAATTAAATAAGTATAAGAGGGATGTTGATGAGGTAAATAGAAGGACTGGTGGATCAGATGGGGCTGAATTTGATGGAACAGACCTGATTGGGAATACAAAACATTTGATGAATGCAGTGAATTCCCTGCCAGAGTTGACAGAGCGAAAGCAGGTGATTGATAAGCACACAACCATTGCAACTTCTTTATTGGGTGAGATCAAGGAGAGATCACTTGATTCCTATGCCAAAAAGGAGAATGACATGATTGTCAGGGGTGGTATTGATCGGAATGAACTTTTAGGAGTGCTTAGAGGGAAAGGGTCGAAGATGGATAAGCTGAGATTTGCAATCATCTATCTTATATCATCTGATAGCATTAACCAGTCGGAAGTTGAAGCAGTAGAAGCAGCTCTTAAGGAGTCTGAAGTTGATACTTGTGCATTCCAGTATGTGAAGAAAATCAAGTCCCTAAACGTTTCATTGGCATCAGCAAATTCTGCGAGCAGAAATAATATTGTTGATTGGGCTGAAAAGCTTTATGGCCAGTCAATTAGTGCTGTTACAGCTGGTGTGAAGAATTTATTATCTACTGATAGGCAGTTAGCATTAACAAGGACTGTCGAAGCTTTGATGGAGGGGAAACCTAATCCTGAAATCGATTCTTACCTTGTGTTTGATCCTCGTGCTCCCAAGTCCGGAGCAGGTGGCAGCCATCTCAAAGGACCATTTAAAGAAGCTATTGCATTCATGATTGGTGGTGGAAATTATGTGGAGTATGGCAGCTTGCAAGAGCTTGCACAGCGCCAGCAGCCCATTAAGCATATAATATATGGAACAACAGAAATTCTCACTGGAGCGGAGTTTGTCGATCAGCTCGCACTGCTGGGACAGAAGATGGGATTGGGTACTACCAGCAGTCCTGCTTCAACTCACTAGTACAGATAGTTCTGTATATGATCTTTAAACCAGGTTGCTCAATGGCTTACACATTGAAGAAGAGGAGACACGCCATCAAAAGTAGTGATACTGTTTGATCTAAACGGGATATATTTTGAAACTGGCCAGCTTTTGGAGTAATATGCAGCTTTCAAACAAGACTTTAACCATCTCTGAAACTGTCGAGGCATTTTCTTTATCTTTTGTGTCTTATTGATGTAGCATTTTCCTTTACAAAGCTATTCTACTCTTCATTGATCTTAGCTTATTGTGGTTAGAATTTTTCTTTTGGTTTAACTTCTGTGATTATAATTTTTTTAATTTTTTTATAGCTTTAAAGTTGTTTGTATTTGCATCCACATATCAATTTTAGGATTGTTATTTTGATTCAATTTATTTGTGTGGTTTATGTTTTATTCTTTATGCTGCCTGAGAAAATTCACTAGTGGGAAAAGTGAATTTTCTCACCTTTCTCATATGTATTTATGCATGCAGCACTAAACATTTGCTTTCTTCACCAAAATTTCTTCTTTGCTTCTTTCTCCTTTGATTTCGTCCAGCTTTCTCACAAACCATAATAATTGAACAAATTGCCTTAATTGTATTGTGTCAGCTACTAAAGTTTATTGTTTCTCATCTGCTACCACATTTAAATCGATTTGTGTGGCGGATTCTTCGTTTCTCTCTAAAACACGATCTCTACCCCTCTTGTCCACCAGATTGCTAACCGAATTGCATAGCAGAGTTACCCTATCTGACAAGTGGTGGTGGTTGGTGATAATAATGAAAATGAAGTGTAGAGCGGTTCATTTCCTCTTGCGCCACCCCCTTCAAATGACTCTGATTGTTGAATGATCATCAATCTTGCACTGGCTGCTTCGCTTCTGGTAAGAATCAGTCCTATTTTTAAATTTTAATTTTTACAATTTGAACCTGATCACCAGCAGCAATTCTTGAAGAGATGAAACTCAAGTTATTTATTGATTTATTTTTATTTTCTATTTTTTTATTTAAACAGGCTTTAAGCATTATTTCATCTGAAATGATGAACACTGCATCCCATTTTTCAACAGCAGAAGAGAGAATATAGATGCTTGCTTCTTCCCTCGGTGATTACAGAGATATTCTCCTTCGAAGGATGTGTGCAGTTCAATATAGAACTACTGGCTTGTTTGGTGCAAAAGTGCACGGAACTCCATTGTTTCCGACCTTGAATTTCGATGATATAGCAAGAGGAAATATGTCACTCAGGGTGACGATCGGTTGGAGTCTTTAAATATTTACTGGATGCGTATATGGAAAGTTGCGGCATGCTACTTCCCGTACCAGCAGCACTGAGGAGGTTCACTTCTTCCTTTTCTCAGATTTCTGGATTATAAATGGGTTGATGATTTGGTTGTTTATTTACGTGGAGTTTATAATTTTTAGCATTTATTGTTAAAAATATCAGTTTGTGCTTCTGGTTTTTTTTTCCTCTCTGTTTAAGAAAGAAATGCTTTACAGACCCTTAATTAGGTTAATTCATCGTGTCTGGAGAGCAGGGAAAAAGAGTTGTAAAATAGTTGGCCTTTTGCATCCATTTAGTTAAGTAGAAGCCCAAAGGCCCAAGAAGGGGGAAAAAAGACATTTTACCTCAATATGCAAACTATTAACTCCCTGCAGGAATTATTAGATTAATAGCATCATAATTACATTTGTTTGGAACTTGTATAACATACGTTCAAAATATTGATTAATAATTAAGCAGAACTGATTTTTTAAACTTGTACAACACCTATAGGAGTTGTTGGACCTCTTATGTAAATACCAAATTCAAATTGGTTTGGAACTTGGATGCTTTAATCTAGATATGCTTACACAATATGAAGAATGGTTTTAGTGGGATTGAAGAAATACGAGTGAAAGAAACTGAGTTTAGGCAGACAATTAGAGAAGAGATAAGAGAACAATAGAAGGGAAGGAAGGAAGAGAGAGGAAACTACTTGTATTTATTCAATAGAAAATGAAACTACACGTCATCAGCATTGTCAATTAATTGTTTGTTCTAACATGTTGACATCTGCACATATGGATGCACACTTGATCTTAGTAGGTGGTGAAGCTGCCTCATTCAATTTGGACATTAACTTGAAACGGCACTGTGCAGTATAATTGAAGATTCTTGCTTCCCTAACATGATTCGCCCTATTGAACATGATCAAAGATTGATTCATAAAGTGTGTAGTTATGCAAATAGAGTCCAGGTTGCCTCTTATAAATGTCATAAATTAGAATATCTGGAAGAATGTGCATTTTGATGCTTTTCGAACCTTTTTTTAGCAGCTATACTTTTTAGTAAAGATAAATAAATGGGGCAGGCCAATATCTTTTTCGATTTAGGATATGACTATGACTTGTGACCAATAATTAAATTCTATTGTTAGAATTGAGCGGCTTATATTTTAAGCAATGTAAATTATAGCAAACATGTGAGGGAATTTGTAATTTGAAATTAAAACTTAATTATGTTTTTGGGGTGATTTGCCCTTATTGCTCTATTATATAATAAACCATTGTCGGTATCTCATTGTTATGTTGTGAGTAGTTCACTTAGAGCCATAAAATAATAATAAAGTAAAAGAAAAAGGAAAGGCCTTATTTTATCTACAATAATTAATGGATTGAGGAAGCTTTGTCCAATTACAAACATCTTGCCAGCCGAGCCATTAATTTGGTAGCATTTTGATATTTCTACAAAGATAGAGAGCACTTAATCTGAAAGTACTCCTATTTTTTGTTACATACAAGTTATTTTCAGAAAATGGCCTAATGCCAATAGCTACAGAGTTGATTTTAGAAGATTGCAGCTTTTAGCCTTCTCCCTAATTCCTTCCTGCACAGAAGAAAACAGAGAATTTCTTAAAATCGATTTCCAAAATTATTATTATTATTATTATTTTGTGAAATTAATAAAGTTTGTTTAATTTACCTGAGGAGTTCTCTATCAAGACTAGAAGCAGATAATAGTCCTCTATTCTCCTCAGCCCTTCT
Organism: Excoecaria cochinchinensis; assembly: GCA_947683425.1. Lineage (NCBI taxonomy): Eukaryota > Viridiplantae > Streptophyta > Magnoliopsida > Malpighiales > Euphorbiaceae > Excoecaria > Excoecaria cochinchinensis. Next base: position 3,277,657 of record CANTUQ010000187.1, read on the forward strand.
AAGGAGATACGGTATGACAGTATCTAAGGGACCAAATGGCATGTATTTGCTCACTTGAAATCCTGCATTTCTTAAAGCATAAGAAAATGCATCTGCCATTCCGTAGAGTTGTGCAAACTCTAGCTTTTGTTTCCCATTCTCAATTCCCAACTCTAGAGCTTTCGTTGCCACCAATGTCCCTAAAATTACAGCCATATTAGTACCGCCTTGGCAAATGAGTTTGAAAGTAGCCATATTACAGCCTATCAGATGTTGATGCAGTTTTTCATTTTACCTGATTCAACATTGTGAGTTGCAAGAATGAGTCCATTAGAGGCATCAGCAACTGAATGGAGCAAGAAAGAGGCACAGTCATTGTAGCAAGCATGTGTTTGATCAATGGTATTATGAATAGGAGACTGATAGCCTAAAGAGGAGGCGAATTTCCTTTCCATGGACATATAAGCTCCTCTTACCAACTTGAAACCCATAGGAATACCCATTTTCTCTGCAGCTTTAGTAGCTAATAACAATCTATCTTTTGCATCTTTCAAGTAAGCTTGAATGGTCCCATAAATAATTGGAGTATCATCTTTGTTGTACAAGATTGCTGAAGAATATGTAAAGTAATCAATGGCAGGTTGGACTGCAGTGTGCTCTGCATCAACCACCAATGGCACATTGGCTTCCACACATTTTTCGCATAGTTTTTGTAGCCTTTGTTGGGCTAATTGGAGTTCATGTTCTTCGTCTTGGGTCAAAGGTTCTGGTTCTTCTAGCGTGTGATACAATGGGCTAGAATCCGCGAAAATTGGAAGTGAATCTTGTTTCCATGGAAGATAGAAAGAAGGATTCTTCTTTTCCCATCTTAATAAATCACCAACTCTCTCCAGCAGTTTCAGAGGACAGAGTGCTGTAATCTTTACCACAACAAAGCTCACCTGACCCCAATAGAAATTTCATTCCATCAGTCGCAGACACTTAAATTTTAAAATAAGCATAATTTAGAAACTTTCAACAGTTCAAAAAATATTATAATGCATTAACGTAACAAATCGCATCAGTCAAAAAAAAAAAAATTACAGCTACGTTATCGTTAAACAGTTTTTGGGGGAAAAAAAAAATTTGAGATACTTTAGTAGCTATTTTTATCATGCTATAAATGTATAGTGCCAAAAAGATATAATTAGAATACTTTGGCAACTGGAGAGAAATACAAGCAAAAGTAACCAAAATTATGTTCTTTTTCAAGAGAGAGATCAAAGCGTGCTAGTGGGTCCTCTTTACTTTCTTTTGTTTTTTTATAAAAAAAATGAACTTTTTGTACCAAATACCAAATAGGGACATGTTTGTTGTATTTTTATTCAATTTTGTCCATATTTGACCAACAAAAGATCTCACGTTCACGTGCTCACAAACCAGCTGTTTCCTTTCCTCCACTAGAGGCCTTATGCAAATTGGAAACCGATGAGGAAATTACGAATGCATTTCAACTTGTACTCATTTATTTTTCATTTGCGATTTTTTATTATTCTTATTTAAAGACAACGCATACCATTTTCTTACTAGATTTCTCAAACTAGAAATATTTCAAATATCGTTAATAATTATATTATTACCTAATTATAGGTAATTATCTACCAACTCGGAACTAATACATACTAGTTGCTAATTTAGAAACCATAATTAGAGATATTGATGCACATTAGGATCCATCTCATGCTAACGTGTAACAGTGGGGTCCACTACTTTTTCTTTCTTTCTATTTCTTTCCAAGTTGATCAGTGAATAGTGATAAGAAAAAATTCAAAATAAAAAGTTCATTGGCTTAGCTTTCTTCACGTATCATCTCTACTATAATGCTATCTAAAACCAAGAAAAATTCTTCTTTCCAAGAGAATTAGCAAATGTCATCAAAAGCTCATTTTCTAGTTGCGTCCCTTCATTTTTATCATTTTTTTTTCATTTGCAGAACTCGAACTTGAATAAGAATTTAAGGATCTAACTAATGTCAAAAGCTTAAGTATATTTATGTTAATTAATTAATGGATAATTAATTTGTTTTATTATCAAAAAAAGAGCATTAAAACAAATGAAAGAAAAGAAAAGCAAACACTTACAGAGGATGGAGGAAGAGATTTGGCGGCTTCGATGGTGTTCATGAAACCGTGAAAATTCCGATCACAAACATCTTTATCAGTAGTAAATTCAACGGCGTAATCAAGCATTCCTCTCAAACCAGATCTATTAATTCTCTGTACATAATCTCTTACCTCGAGAGTATCTTCGCCGGCAACGAAATGTTCATAAAAAGTATGTCTAATGGATTTTAAAATTAAATCGCGAACACCGTCCGTCTCCATCAACCTAGAATTCATAATCCAGCTCCCCAAATCCACCACCCAATCCATGGCGGCCATTTGGAGAATTAGAGAAGAATGCAAAAGCTTGTTAGTAGACAAGGTTTGAAAGAGTTTTTGATGATCATTCAAATCCAAAAGAGGAGGAGGGTAAAGATGTTTGATGAGAGTAGGGGCTCCGGTGGAGGATGGAGGAGTCTTGTCGGTTAAATCAAGGGTAGGGATGGCAGAGATGGCGGAGGAGGAGGTGGAGGAGAGAGGGGCGGCAAAGGAACGGAGGCTTTGAAGAAGCAGCTTCTTTTGTGGGAGAAATTTGGTGGCCATCAAAGGCGGACACAGAATCTTGGAAACTTTAGAATCTGTTTCTAAAAGTAATAATTTTTAGTGGTGATTGGTTATACGAGGGGAGACCTGGTTATATAGAAAATTCATTGGTAATTCTTTTATTTTATTGAGGGTAAATTGGTAAAATACGTTTTAATTTCGTGATTAGGCTCTGACTGTATTCCACTTATTATCGTTATTAATATTATTTTCCTTCCTCACGAAAAAGATTTATAACCAGCGACACACAACTCTGACTAGATTGCTTAGAAACTAGTAGAGAAGAATACAGATCTTTCCTTTTTCTTTTTTCCCAAACTATATATATATATATATATATATATTTAGATTTTATTATGTGAATTAAATTCAGAATATATTTTGTTTTAAATAGAATTCCTCATTTAAAATACAATTAAATGAGAATTATTTGTAATAATCTTAAATTATTTGGACTGACTAGGATCACAATTTTTAATTTAAGAGTGCTATTTCGTGCGTGATTATTTATATAAATAAATGATCCTCCTAAGGATGTATTATTTTAATACGAAGATATGTTATTTTACTTCTTTTTTTATATAGAGGGAAAGAATGAAATTCGAATTCTTATTAATTAAAAAAAAAAATAGTCGGACTATTCCTATTTTATTTTCTGCTTAAGTCATGCCTTACTCAATTAATTGGACCACCTATATAAAATAATATAAAAATAGATAAAAAAATAAAAATAGAATTTGTTTACCTGGATTGTGGGTGGAGGTGATGAGAAAATATTCAAATACATTGCACATTGAGATTCCTTTATTTTCATATGCATATTTCCAAATTGAGCAGAAATACAACATTAACACGTCTAAGTATTGAAAAGTTTATATCATTAAACTCAATTTCTTAATGCCTAATTTCTATAAAAAGGAATATTTCATTTTCAACCAAATTTAATGCTTACATTCTTTTCGAGCGAAATTTCCATTTTCCTGATTTCTTCTTATTGACTTTTATTATTATTATTATTTGATTATCTAAATTAAATTTATTAATAATAATATTATTATTATTATTGAGTGAGCTTGTGTTCAAGTCAAAGAGGTTAAGAATGCAACTTCTTCGAAAATCTTAAGGAAGAGTCGTTTTAACTTTTAACTTCCAATATTTGTCCACTTACCAACTTTTCTGTTTAGTTATTTAATTAAAATACACTCATTTTATTTTCTGTTGCCCTAAATTCAACCAAAACACTACTTCTAAACCATACAATTCATTTACATAATTAACCATATTATATAGTCTTTACATTTAATTATTGGCATTGGACCACACTAACTAAAATGATGTAAGTATTATATTGATGGATGCCTCGCATACGGACCGAATAGAAATAAAATCTTAAGTAATACAATACGTACGCATGTGGTGTCTGTACATTTATACGTGCCATTTTAATATTATTTATCCCATTTTTATTTAATTATATAAATATAAAACGTGTATATAGAATAGACGCATATTATATGGCTGAAATAAACGGCACATGAGATTTGAACTGTTTTGATGTTTTTTTCTTTCTTTTCTTATTATTCATAAAGATAAAGGTATAAAAGCTGATGCTGCAATGATGTGGAATGATGTGGAAATGATCTGGACCGTTAATTATTTAATGTGTGGTCAAATGGGAAGGATTAATTGCAGCTAAATTTTTGGGAGAGATCCGAAATATTTTTTCTTGTTTACCTGTCCAATATTTCAAGAAATTTCTAGAATTTTAATCCCTCATTTACTTTTTCATATTTCGTTATGCACAATACAATAATAAAAATTTTGATTTAATGATATTATTCTATTCCAAAATTATATATAGGCAAATACAGGATGACTAAAAATATTATTTTCATAATCCAATAAAATTTTTTTATCATGAAAAAAATAAAAATCCTTTAGTATCTTACATTAATTATAAAAAAGAAATATTATCTTCATTTTCTTGTAAATGTCATTTTCACCGAAATTAAGAAATTATTAATTCATTTAGTGATTTTCTAAATTAATCTCCTATAAAATATTTTATAAAAGAATAAAAAAGTATATACATACGATAAATTTTGATTTTTAAAAGCTAGCTTTGCGCAATGAATTATATTAAAAAAAATAAAAATAAAAATTTTACAAAGTGAGGGGCAGTTTGGGGAAATTTGTGAAGAAAATATAATGAGATTATTAAAAATGGTTGAAATAGAATTGAAATAATAATGTTGGAAATAGTTAGTATGATTTGATTAAAAGTGTAAAAATGATATAATGAAATTTCATAAGGATGAGACATTTGATGACGTTGTTAAGAAAAGGAGGGAAAAGGACAAAAGGTGCCGCTTGATATGTATAGCTGTAAGGGAATAGGAACCAAGTTCAGTACACTTCGCTAACCTGGAACGATAACGATACCCTTTTATTTTATTTATTATCTCTACAGTGACAGGACGTGCCATCTGTTTAAACCCACGCTGCACAATACTTCTTAAATATTACTACTAATAATAATAATCTTATGCTTCTTTAATTCTTTCATCTACTAACTGGCTAATATAAACACTTAAATTTTAACCGAATCTATTAAATATCTTTAATCTTCTAAATAATAAAAATAAATTAAAACTATTTTTGAAGAATATAGTATTTGAATAATTATAATGAAAATATATGTCTCATATACAGTAATTGGAATGAATATGTAGAATGTACTATATTTAGAGGATTGAAGTAAAATAAAATAAAAAAAAAATATTATCTTTTTTATAAACAGTCCACAATAAGATACTGTTGTGCGAAAATTTATTATTATTTTTTGTTCTGAAGTACGAAATTTTTATTGTTGTTGTACGAAAATATTTATATATAATAATGGCAAGAGGGGCTCCCAACTTGTTGCAGGCTATGAAAGTAACATTTATTTAAGCTTTAGCTTTTATCATAATAAAATAAAATAAAAATGGTGGCTGGCCGACAAGAAGAGGATCTCTCCTTTTCATGGAGGAAAGGGACCAGCAATAAGAAAAGTAACCATGCATGTTACATCAACTTGTAATGGTCAATATCCAGAATATTAAAGATTCCAGATTCCCCTCATCTTCCACCATTGGCCTAGCCACCTCCTTTGATTCTTCTTCCCCAGTGTTATTGTCAAACTTCAAAGATTCATTCTTATATAAAATCTCCACCATTGAATGGAATCTGGTCCAGATTCTATCAGAATTTGCCTTCAACATCAAAAGCGCCTACTCATGGCTCATGGGTCAATTAAGATTAATGATTCTGAAAGCACCATCATAGACTTTCTTTTTCTGTATGGCTATAACTCGAAATACATAATCTCGTTGAATTCCGTAGGGTAGTGCTCCCATCTAAATCCAGCCTTCCTGTTCCCAGTCCTTGTGCAGTTGCATAAACTCTTTTTATAGGGACACTAGGAAAATGACAGACAGTACCCAAATTTAAGCATATAATGGTATCAACAACCAGAAAACTACTTGCACTAGTTTTGCTAATTGTCCTCTACAGGTATAAAAGCTCAGACAATTGGACTATCAAGAATAAAATGGCCAATGAACCACCAAAATTGAGTTTATAAAGGGTACTCTTAAATCACAGTGAAAGCAGTAGCAAAAAATGATTCTTCAGCTAAGAGTTTGATAACCGAGAGGCTCTTGCAAACCACCTTGTCCTGTATCATTTCTGCCCATTAAAGATGGTATCCATGGAAACAATTTCCCCAGTTCCTTGCTTATTGTACTAGGCCTCAGTTGCCTATCATTGATTCCAAACTTTGCTCTTTCAACAGCTTCCATAATGTCTTCCCTTGTCACGATTTCACCACCTGTAAAAGCCAAAGCAAATAAGAGGCGAAGTTTTGAAAGGAAACAATAGATCATAGTCAACAATTTGATGGAAAAGGAACCTAGTAAAATCAGGCTACAGCCATACAAAGAGGTCCGCAACTGTGAAAAATGGGTAGATACAAAGCAGAGTTGGACCTCACCTCTACGAGCAGCAAGTAAAGCCGCTTCATTAACAATGTTTGCAAGATCAGCGCCTACAAAACCTGGAGTCAGAGCAGCAACTAGATCACAGATAAGATCAGTGTCTTCCTCTAGAGGAACTCCTCTCAGATGTACAGACAAGATCTTTTTCCTTCCTTCTTCATCTGGTTCTCCCACAAGTACTTTTCTTGAAAAGCGACCAGGCCTACAAAGGGCAGGATCCAATGCTTCTGGCCTGTTAGTTGCTGCAATAACTACCACTTTCATGTCCGACTCGAATCCATCCATTTCTGTCAGCAACTACAAAAGCAGAAACAGATTGGAAAAAGAAAATGCGGATGAGAACAAGAAAATTTATTGCCATTTAAAAACTTGGGGGAATTTTGGATAGTTTGAGGATTCACCAAGAGTTAAAAAAAATTTAAACATTCTAGATCAGAAAGTTTTCGTCCGGCCATTCTGAAATTGACAAAGATGACTTCAAAATTTCAACAATAATTTAGTTCATGATAACTAAAGGATGCCCAGTAGGATAAATTTACATATCCCTAAAGTCAACGATCCAGTAAATCTGGGAGCCAGACAAAAAATGTTCAGGTTTAATACAACTTCAACAATGGCAAGTAGAGTTGAATCATTAGCTTGCCTGGTTTAGCGTTTGGTCACGTTCATCGTTGAAGCTTCTACCACGTTTCCCTCCCACTGCATCAAGTTCATCTATGAATATGATTGATGGAGCACATTTCCTAGCCACATTGAAGAGATCTCTAATGCGAGCTGCTCCTCTTCCAACAAACAGCTCCACAAATTCACTAGCAGATACAGTGAAAAAAGGCACTCCCGCTTCTCCAGCCACTGCACGAGCTAGCAATGTTTTCCCTGTTCCTGGGGGCCCAACCAGCAACACACCTCTAGGTAACTTCGCTCCTAGTTTTTGGTAGTTTATAGCTCCTTGCAGGCATGAAACTATCTACAAACAGATTTGTGTCAATGAACACTAAGGATGAAAATTCCAAGAAAGAGCCAAGGAACTAATATTGTTCCTTATGTAAGCAGTGCATCTGAAAAACAGACCCAAAAATCAAAATATTGCTATTTATCAACAGCCATAAAACAGATCAAGGAGGTCCCGCAAGATTTGCACCCTTACAAACAGAAGAGTGTGCAGACAGAACCAACTATAGATACGCAGATGCATTACCTGGTTCATAGTTTCAAGAAAAAAAAATGCTGTATGAGATGCATAGATATTAAGTTACAACAAACTACCACTTACGCAAATGAAACTCAACAATTCAAAAATTCTTGCTACAGCAAATAATCAAACAAGAACTAGTTAGTGAAATTTGATATCGTTAGAAGGTAGATAAAGCTAAAAAGCCACTAACCAGTTACAATTCACTCCCCACTAAAGTGAGGTCCTGAGAGACAATTTCAAGATAGTGTTATCTTGGACATTTTAACATATTTCAAATATATTTTCTAGGTAATTAGACTACTTGTAAGCCATGCATCTAGACAATGTCCAACAAATGGAAAGAGGAGAAATGAGGAATGTACAACCATTTAATCAGCTGCTTAACTCCATATTCCTCGGCGCATTGTTGAGCCTCAGACATCATAGATCATAAAACAAAATTGTAGATTGCTTAATGCATTCTTCCACCAGATAAGTTTGGTACTTGTAACCTTAGTTTTTGTAATTATGTCCAAAACCTGCCAACTGCTCTAGCAAAATTTGCATTCGAAAGAAATGTAAAATTTGTAATAGATTTATGGCTTTCCAATTTTGACTATCCCTCTTCTCCTGTCTTAGAGATTTTACCTAAAAACAAATTACTGCATTAAGGTTGACATTTTTAACGATTATGTCAGCAGTTTATGCCAATATCTTCACTTTTCATAGTCGATGATTTCATATGGTGTGAAAAAACATATAATATAAACTACAGAATATCCACCTAATTAACCTAATTATTAACTAATCCAACAAAAGATTTTTATAGAATACGAAGTAACTCACAACAATTAATAGTGCCTCTAAAGAGAGAAAGAGAGAGGGAGAGAGAGAGAGAGAGAGAGAGAGAGAGTAAAATTATAAGAACTGTAGTCTGGGCAATCACCATTCAGCTCTCCTTCCTATCCCATACTTCCTCCTCATGTCACCAACTAGAGTAATTAGTTGAAAAAAAAAATTGATGGATCAATAAGGAAATGTGCAAACTGGTCTGTAATTATTGATCAATGTTCAGTTAGACCCTAAATTTTTCATTTCAACACATTAATTTGAAATTTTAAGTTTTAGCTAAATAAGCCGGATTTTTGATAGACCATTCTATATGTACAATACAAGATTCATTTTTCCAAGCAAATTGAAAAGAATAATTATAATCTGCACGAAGAATTCTTGTATAGTTTACACAGAATGATATGTTTAAAATGTAGCCTATATGGCAAAAAAGTAAAAGTAATGGACTAACATTTTCACAGAAAGTTTGGAACTCTTTAGACATAAGAATATAACCGACAAAAAGGGCCAATTTGGCTTCTAATGAATAATTTATCCTACATATCTATGAAACTATTAACTTGGTAAGAGTGGTGATGAGATATTAGTGAGACGTTGGAATGTGAAGAAGTTGAGTTACTGCTAAGATATTACTTAAAAGTTACTATCATAAAAAACATCTAGGGGAATTCATCATTTTCCCAAGGCTAAGCAAAAATCAAACTAGCACTAGCAGTCATCATCAGAATGCTAAAATTTTGGCAAGAAATTTTCTGGTTGGTACTATTCTCCTTTTAATTTTGATAGTTGAAGTCAAGTATCATGTCAAAATGCGTCTCAACAGAAAAAACATATTCCAATGTGTTTTGCCTTTGTAGCAACTCAACGAAACCACCACACAAGCACCAAATTAACTCCATCCTTTCCCCTTTAAAATGTTAGAATTTTTTCATATCAACAGTTCTCAATGACTGTAGAGCTTACAGAAACTTTTTGCTATGGACCAGAGCTACTGCCAAAGCTAGGCCAGTTGCCTGAGTGTCATTGATCAGCTACATGTATAAGTAAGGTGTAAAGCTAAAGCTCTAATTGAAAGATATAAAAATCCATACATGAGAGGGCTAACTAAAATTAATACAGGTCATTTCCTAACTGCTACTAATTACTTTCATTAAGGTAACTTTTAATAAGCAACTGAAGTCAAGGTGTCAGTGTGTCACAGCCATGCTCATTGTAATAATTTCAAAAACTCTAAAATAAGGGTATCATATATCAACACAATTCGTAAAGTCAAGATGATCAAAGGATACTGAGTGTTATTGTTAAGGTGGTTTGGGGAAAATGAGAAAAGAGAAAAACAAAAAGTAAAAAATAAAAAATAATAAAAAAAATAAACAGAGCCAATCAAAACTCAATATAAAGCAAAGTAGGTACAAATAGATATTTAATTCTAGCATTCACGAACACAAAATGACAAGGTTTTATATCAGATTTTAAAGCATTGTTCTGTAACCCATTGGTTTTTCCATATTCTAATTCCATAAAATAAGTGATTCACTAAACAAAGAGTTTCCAGTGGAAACAATATATGCACATCCATAGTCATACCATAGTCACTAATATGCTAATTAGTCCAAGCAAATAATGCAAGTTATTTCTGAAAGTTTGAAGCTATTGAAAAGCATATTATATTTCCATCCAGGCCGGCAAATCCCCACAAGGAAGTGACAGTCATGTTAAACCTCCTCCTCAGCAACTTCGTAATTAAACCACCGAAAGAAATGCCTCAACCATATAATAAGAATACATATTTAACATCCGATACAAGTTGAAGGCTTACCTCGATGAGCTCTACTTTAGCAGCATCAACACCCTCCACGTCATCAAAATTGACCATCTGATTATTAGGTCGCCGTTTTTTTGCTGGGCTGTTAGCAGCAGAAAGTTGACGATACAGAAGCCACATAAAAGGAGTCAAAGGAATCCAAAGGGAGATAATAGTGATCAATGTATTCCTTATTGACATCAAAGCTGATTGAGGAGCTGAGCTATATACTGTCCCCTTTTCTCTCATGACGCTAAGAAGAAATTTCTCATCACGGTCTATTTTCCTAGTAGAAAACTGCCACTCAGGAGTGGCAGCACGAGACCTTGTAAATTTCTTTAATATATCTACTTTCGAAGCTTGGCCAGTTGTACTCACAATACCTTCTCTTCCAGCTGCATTCTCAGTTGTAACATCTGTCCCCTCTGAGTGTAGAGTGATTTCAGTTTCCTGAGATTTTTTGTTATAATATATTCGGCGAGATCCCTCTTCAATTAAAACATTAGATACGGAACCATTTTGAAGGCTATTTATCAAATCTGAATACGGAACAATCTTTGGAGATGGCATTGCAGTTAACCTCAGAAACAAGTAGCACAACCCCAGAGCAACTGAAATTGAAGTACCAAGGGTCAACCTCTTTATGTTCTTTCTCAAGTACATGCCAAAACCATTTAAAATTGACCTCACTGAAACTCTCTTCAATCTTGAAGTCAACAACCGCAATCTTGGTCTCAGTCTCAGTGAAAATCTTCTTTTCAAACCACTGTTTACTCTTGTTCTCAGAAGGGTTTGTTCATCTCTTCTCCCTCCAGTCATCAATGGCCCATTGTTATTGTGACATGATAAGCCGAATTGAGACTTACAACAAACACAAAACCCCAGAAAAGGCACTTCACTTTTCCCATTACAAAGTGATCTAAACTTGTTCCTGGAAAGCAGGAAATGTTGGGAATTCCTAATATTATAGATTTCAAAAGAGCTGGAACAATCACTTGTGTCTCTCCTTCTTAAACACTTTGGCTTTCCATTATTACCTCCAAAATTCACTTGACTAATCAACGACCCATTATTACAAACAACAGAAAAAGAAGCCATATCTTTCCGAGAAAGAGCAGTAAATATCTACCAAGACAATCTGAGAATTCCCATTAAAAGACTGAGCTTTTATTTGGGTTTCTGCAATCCACCATACAACTTCTAACGAAATGTGAAGGAAAGAGAAAAAGAAAAAAAAGAAAAGGAATTTTACCTTATTTTTTCAGATTGTAGAATAGGAAGGAGAGGTGAAACTGAAGAATCAGAATGCGCAGAGTCAAGGTGAGTCAGTTTAGCGGAGAAGATAAGAGAAAGATTGGGCTTGTCATATATCTCACGGCCCATATTTGACATCCTCATGTTTTATTCGGTGTGATTCTTGCATTTGATTTTTTGGGCTTTTGTTTTTATTCTTTTAAATATTTTATGTAACAAACTCATGTATTTTAGAAATGTATTTATGTATTTTAGAAATGTAGACTTATTTATGTTTTATTTGGATTTCTAGAAATATTCGACATATCTACTTAAAAATATTTTTAATAATATCACATTTTGAATGTAAACTATCACAATAATATACATTTTTTTAATTTAAATTTATTGAAATGTGATTTGGTGCATGCGTATCTGAACCGTTAGATTAATAAAATTTTAATTAATCAATACATGTACATTATATGATTAACTTTTAGTTTTGAATTTACAAATTGCATTTAAAATAAAAAAGAATTAATTTATAAGTTACTCTAATTTAAATAAAATCGATCGAGAATTCATATTATTTGAAAATTATATAAATTATTACATTTTGAATTATGAATGGCAGTAGAGGTGGCAAGTTGGGCGGGTTGGGCGGGTTTGGGTTGGGTCACTAATGGGCGGGTCACAAATGGGCCAAAAAACATGGGTCACAAATGGGTCAAATATCCAAATTGTTTTAAAATAATCTGAAGATTTCGAGATGCTCACAGCAAGGCCTACAGCTCCCAGTCCAAAAACTGCTACAGATGAGCCCTTTGGAGGCTTTGCAACATTGAGAGTAGCACCAAGACCTATCAATTCGATATCCCAGAAACTTATTTCACTATGATGCACAAATGGAAACAGTTACACATGCTTTTTACCAAATGTTAGTACGTAGCCTCTGTACCTGTGGAGATTCCACAGCTGAGAACGCAGACTTTGTCGAGAGGGGCTAGAGGATTGATCTTGGCTAGACAGCCGACATGAACAACAGTATACTCACTAAAGGATGGGTGAAGGAAATCGTAAGTTAGGTTAAAATACAGTGATTGCGGCTGGGTGAGAGGAGGAGGCAAGAGATGAAGAAATGAAGTTGGGAAACAGACCCGTTGGGCACATAAACACACCCAAACGGGCTGTGTGTTTAATGGGTTGTTTATGGGTTGGCCCAATTGGGCATCTGGTGGGTTGAATTGGGTTTGGGTCAAATTTTTTTGGGCGGGTTGGGCGGAGTTTCTGGGCTTGGGCCAAATTTGACAGGCCTAGTTTTAATTAACTTTTTTTTTAATAAAAAAAATAAAACTATAAATTTTACAAAGTGAGTGGCACAATGGGAATGCATTAATTGTGCTGTGTGTGTGTATATATATATATATATATAGTTTGGGGAAATTTGTGATGAAAATATAACAATATTATTGAAACCGGACCGGATAAAGAACCGGCAAGGTTGAAAGTTCGTGGTTCGACTGGATTCAACCGGATTTTTTCTATTTTTTAAAATATTATTAATTAATATAATTTTTATAAATAATAGTATATAAACACTCAAATAAAAACAAAATCTATCCAAACATTTAACATATGGTACAAATATACTAATAATAAATTACAAAACATATTAAATATTTATCAAATATAAATTTTAAACATTCAAACAAATTCATTTTACATTATATATATTTTAAAAAAATCATTTTCATCACTCATTATTATTGTCATTTTCATCGGACTTTTATTTTTTTATAAAGGGTGTATTTTAAAAAAATATTTTGTTTTATTTCATAAATTCTGGAGGTTTTCTTTTTTTAAATTTTCTTTTTTATTTTTTTATTTTGATTATTTCATTAGCAGAAATATATGTTTTTTATTTTTTATAGATTTTTTATGTACAATACATTTTTATTAGAATTATAAATTTCTATTTCAATTATATAGTCTATTACTTAAAGAGAAAAAAAATATTATTTAGATGGAAAGAGATGAATTGAGTGGTTTTTTTTATAAATAATGTGTTTTAAAAAATAATTAGAGTTTTTGGGTGTTTTAAAAAAATTTGGGCTTTAAAAAAATAATTTTTTATTTTAATCCGATTTTTTTCCGATTTTCCTGGTTCTGGCCGATTTTTTTCAAATCCTGTTTTGTAGAGTTAAACCAACCGGTTTCTAGACCGGTTCATGGTTGAACCGTCCTGTCCGGTCCGATTTTAACAACTATGAAATATAATGAGATTATTAAAATTGGTTGAAATAGAATTGAAATAATGTTGGAAATGGTTAGTATGAATTGATTTAAAAGTGTAATAATGATAGAATGAAATTTCTGACACATTTGACGATGTTGTTAAGCAAAGCCGGGAAAAGGAAAACCACAAGCATTTATGTCGCAACTACCTTAAAAAGAATTTAATGCAACGTAAACAGGGTCAAAACTATATAACATAAAGATCGATATAGGAAGTTTCCTTCTCTCTTTCTCTTTGAGGTCAAGTTATAACAAGTTATACAGAGAAAGTCCCTTTCCGCTTTTTTTTGGACAATACCGTAAAAAAGATACTCTTGTTTTTTCGGCGCATTAAATTCTTTTTTATTTTCAAAATAAATAAATAATTTTAAAATAGGATTCAATCAAGATACATGTGCTAGCCTTCAACAAAAAGAAAAACTACTAGCCTATTCTCTGCTATTGAAATATTATGTTCTTGTTCACTTACAGAAAATTGATACAATTTTTTTAAAAAAATTTTCACAGAAAATAAAAAATAAATATTATATTTATTTTAGTCAATTTTCTAAAATAGAAAATAAATTTTTCAGTTTTCTAAAATAAAGAAAAATTAAAAAACTAGTAAAAAATATTTTCTAAATCATTTTAATACATATATACATGTGTGTATATATTCACACATACATACATATACATTTATATGCATACATATATATGTATATGTATATGTATGCATAGACATATATGTATATATGTATGTACATACATATATATATACGTATGTACTTATATACGTACATACATACATATATACGTATGTGTATATACACACATACATATATATGTACATAGATATACATGCACATATACATACTTATATGTATACGTATACATATATATGTGCGTGTGTATACATATGTATGTATGTGTGTGTATGCATATACATACACACACACATATATATATGCATGC
Source organism: Excoecaria cochinchinensis (assembly GCA_947683425.1). NCBI lineage: Eukaryota > Viridiplantae > Streptophyta > Magnoliopsida > Malpighiales > Euphorbiaceae > Excoecaria > Excoecaria cochinchinensis. Next base: position 3,292,669 of record CANTUQ010000187.1, read on the forward strand.
ATATGCATATGCATATACACATACATGTAAATGCGCGCGCGCGCGCGCACACACACACACACATATATATATATATATATATATATATATATATATATACACATATACATATACATATACATATATATGTATATGTATTCTAATTTACTATTTATTCATATGTATGTGTATATGCATATGCATTTAAATGTATGTATGTACATATATACACATATATATAAAAAATAATTACTCTAATTTTTCATTTATTGATATGCATACGCATATACATATGTATATGTATATGTATATATATATATATATATATATATAGAAAATAAATACTCTAATTTTTCATTTCTTGATAAATAAACGCGTTTTCTAAATTTTTTATAAAAAATAAATATTCTAATTTTCTAAAAAAATAGAATAAAGTTTACGCTCAACATCTGTCAAACATTACAAGGTTATAGTCACCCTTCTTTCTCATTGTTTATTCCAATTCTAGTAAGCCAATCAGTCTACCAAATGACCGCGCTGTCAAGAATCGCGAAAACTCTGAAGAGTTTCTTTCTTACGTTCGCATCAAATTTTTTCAACCTTTGGTCTGCAATACTCACCCCACCAACCCTTACTGTTGATATTGAAATGCTGGCATCGCAATCTTCGTCTGAGGCTGTTGCTGAAGCTGAACAGCGTATAGGCTGGCAACACATAATTAATAATGACATTTTGCTATGCTGCGGCTCTTCAAATAGCTGCTACCTTTGCAACTCCACTCCAACAGTACCCTGTTTCCTCCCAATTCCTTACTTTTGCTATCATTTTTATATTTTGTTTTCTCTTTATCTCCAAGTTCATCCACTCATCAAAGTTCCCCAATCTTGCCAAAGCATTGGAGAAAGCTGCGATAATGCTGGCAGCCACTGCATTTTTTATGGCCATCTCTATGAGAATGCCCGTGAAGCTCAAGATTGCTGCTTGGACCATATATATCGTTTCCTTGCTTATCATTCTCATCTGCAATCGCTTCTATATACATGGTGGCTGAGTTTAATGTTTTTTGGGCTTGTAATTGAGTTGAATAAGCTAGCTAGAGTTGTAAATTTTATTTTTTTAAATTCCCAATTAGAGTGTACTGTTTTTTTGTTGCATATTAAGAAAGGGGATATAGATGCTGCTATGTACTCTTTAACTCTTTATAATTAATTTAGAGTTATTATTATTATTATTATTATTATTATTATTATTATTATTATTAACTTTTTCTTTATGTGGACAGTACAGGTTATCCTACTCAATTTTTTTAAACCTACCAAACCGACTAAACTGTAATTTTTTTTTTTTTTTGCTTTGACTAGCCAATATGAGCTGTTTTATTTTTTATCCAACCGTTCGTATTTGTTACTAATATACTGTACATAACGGACCGAAGATGTCACCATAGGGCCAGGTGCGGTATAACCAATTCCGCCAAATACAATTATTGGAGACATTCTTCGTCCAAATTCTTCCGCCAAATGAAATTAATATTATTGTAGACATTCTTTCCACCCAAACTAATCCCCTCCGCTGAGATCGTCGATGAAAGCCAGCGAGGATAAGATGCCGGTGTTTGATTCTTCTTCTTCCAAGAAGTAATTCTTTCAGTTGTTTTTTTTTTTTTTTCCTTTTTTTGGTATAATCATCCCTGATCAGTCCGTTTCTGAAAACATTGATTAATACTTTCTTTTTTCTCTCTCTGAGTTATACAGATATTTTGATCTGTCTGTATTATAAAAGGGATTTTTGTAATTTGATCATTGGAAGTTTCTAAAATTCTCAAACTCGAAATTTCTAAACCCCAGGTTTGTTTTCTTTGTTCCTTATACTTTTTAGCCATTTTTGCTATGTGGGTTTTTGAAAATTTTTTAACTTGCCAGAAATCCATTATTTTGGAGGTACCGATTTGATATCTATGGAAAAATTTCTGAGTTCTAATTTCCCTGCTCGTTCTTTCATGCTTCATTTCCATCTGAATTCTTTCTTTCTAGAAATAAACAGTGTTGATATTGCCATATTCTGGACTTATGGGCATTTGGGATTTTGTAATATGTATCTGATTTATTTCAAAAAATTTGCTTTGTTTAACTGTTGTTTACTTAATATCATCAATCTTGTTACAACCATTATAGTTGCTGAAATCTCACTTTGTTTTCAGTTTCTGCAACTAATGGTTCACCTGATTTTGGTACTTTAATTGGGTATAAATTAGCAACTAGTGAGGTATTTGAAATGGATTCGCCCTTTTTCTTTAGATTGATATGTTAAATGTAGAATCATGAATGCAGTTGTTTGTTATTCCATGTTTCAGTTTATAGCTGTGTTGGTTGTTGCACACTAGTGAGTAGATCACTATGCCAAGTAAACGGGGAAATTGGCTTGTTTACCTACTGGCATAGTGGAGTTTACTTGACTTGAAATAATGGAAAGGAAAAAAATAGATGATTATGAACCAGGACGGCCTCCTTCACCCAAACAATTAGACAGATTTGGCTTTGTGAAGCAAGAGCTTAATAGTTCTCCTGACGTCTTAACCAAGGGAAGGTCAGCCCATGAATTTGAGAGGTGCGCCTTTTTCTTTTTCTTTTTACTAGTGAATCATTTTGAACATTTCTGTTGGAATGACTACGAGGATTTCACGAATTGAACTTTATCCAATGCTAATAGACATTAATCTTGATCCCTTATTATGGACTGTTAGGGAGGAAAGGAAGATACGAAAATGGAGGAAGATGATTGGGGTTGGAGGGAGCGATTGGAAACATTACGTTCGGAGAAAACCTTATGTCATTAAGAGGCGTATAAGGAAGGGAATTCCAGATTGTTTAAGGGGTCTTGTTTGGCAGTTGATCTCTGGAAGTCGAGACCTTTTGCTGATGAATCCTGGGGTCTATGAGGTATTTATTTACTCATTTTGCTTAATATGTTGTTTGACTAACCTTGGTAGTTCTGCATGCCTCTTAACTGATGAACTGTTGTTTCTTATTTGCAATGAACTCTACTTTAATTATCTTTGACCTTTAACTGAGTTTTTGGTTAATCTTCAGATCTTTAATGGTTCTCTCTCGTATTTCTTTGTTTTTATTTTATTTCTACAAATGGGGTAAAAGGCATAGGTTATGGGATGACTAATATCTGGATATTTCAGTGAGCTAATAAAAGTGGGTGCATGGTAGCTTTCATAAAAAGAGAAGTCTTGTTTCTAAGCTCTGCATGAGTGCCTGCATGATCACAAAATTGCTGATATCTGCGATTTCTATGACATTTATGTTTCAGTTATTTTTTTTTCCCAATAAATGATATGCTTTGCAAGGGATGAGCTGAGAAACCAGTGGAAGTGGTCTTATAAACTTCTATATAATAAAGATAAACTCAAAAGCAATTTGTGGTTTTTGGGAAACTAGTTGTTAGTTAGTTATGTCACTGATATATAACAGAGAGATGCAAATCTTTGTGATGGTGCATCAGGCCCCTATTCAATTGCTTCTATAGTGTTCAGACAACTTAGAGGTTTTGATTTTAGGGAAATAAGGGTTTGTTTTGTGTGAAATTGAGTCATACTGGGTGGATTCACATAGAAAGGCGAACATGTAATTTGAATCTTTTGGTTCATGAAAAATCTTCACCGAGTCTCATACATAAGATATGTCTGAAGTATTCTGACCAATTAATACACTGTTAACTGAAATGTAACTTTATACCCAAAATTTATCTCTACATTATATGGTAACTCATGTAGCATGTAGAACATTTTTATCAAGTTCTTATAATTGTTACATTGAAGTATTTATGTTAGTAGTATTATTATTCAAAAAGTAATGATTAAATGTGATTAAGTTTTTTTTTTAGGTACTCTTGAAATGAATTCAATTATGCAGAAGTTATTAATGCTTGGAATTGCTTCCTGCATAAACATTGTACTGTCTGATAAAAAAAATGTTGCAAGTTGTGGGTTGAAGTTGCTTATCGTTTCCCATTTATATCATTCTCTATTTGTGTATCTTTGGATGTGGACATTTTGCTGCTTTCATGCTGATTGCTTGTTTCTAATTTTAGTTGAATGCTGAATAAGTGTTTGGTATAACTTACCTTGCTTGATTCCTTTTCATTTTCCCTTTTATCTCTGGCTCATTTTCTCTCTGACATGCTTACACAAGGTCATGATTGGGAGAATTTTTGTTCTTGTCATTCTTAATAGGTAACAAGTTATTTGATGAAATTCAAGCATAACATATCACCGGTAGCCAGGGGCGGAGCCAGGATTTATTATTAAGGGGGGTGAAATTTTATTACATTTTTGTAAGGGGGGCAAAACTTTGAAATTGTTCTAAATAAGGAGAGTGTATTTGTTTTTTTTATTCAATTTTACAATAAATCTTTAAAAGAAAACAATAAGTTAAGGGGGGCAATCGCCTCCTCAGAATGGCTCCGCCCCTGCCAATAGCATCAACTTGGGTTAGTCATAGAAGTTTCAATTTCTATAAATTTTACCAGTTAATATGTACTTAAATTTTGATATAACCTTTTCTGTTTCTGTGCTCACATACATGGCTTTTATTGCTTTATGCTAATGAAACTGCATGTCTATTTCAGCAATTGGTTATATATGAGACATCAGCATCAGAGCTGGATATAATTAGAGATATTTCTCGCACCTTCCCTTCACATGTTTTCTTCCAGCAGAGACATGGACCTGGCCAGAGGTCCCTTTACAATGTGTTAAAGGCATACTCCGTCTATGATAGAGATGTTGGATATGTTCAGGTTAGCCTCTCTGTTGTTTCATGCACTTGCTGCTCCCATGTTTACTTTGCTTAAAATACTAAATAAAGGATACCTTCAATTGTCACAAATGTAGGGAATGGGTTTTTTGGCTGGTTTATTGCTTCTTTACATGAGCGAAGAGGATGCATTTTGGTTGTTGGTTGCATTACTGAAAGGAGCTGTCCATGCTCCAATGGAAGGATTATACCAGGTAATTCATTTAGTTAAAGATCTCCTTATTGCATTTCATATGGTTACAGTCAGTTTGCATTATCATCATTATGTTGATAATAATGCTCCACAAACTATTGATGCCCCAAAATCCAATGAAGTTAAGCCATTGTTAGGTTATTGTGAATTGATTGGAGTCTAATGTTTATGAAAGAATCCACATGAACAAAATACAATCTGTTCAATAAAACAAGATGATGCTACAGGACTTGCTATTACATGTCAATGGGTTTCGTGTGGCTTGGTTGGGGCAAATTGGGTGATAGTGTGAGAAGGCCGGGAGGTTGATTGCGGTATGAAATCTCCATGAGAATCTAAATTAATGGACCATATTACTACTTATCCAATTTCTACCATATATTATGTCATAATCATTAAGTCATGAAGTGGGTCTATAATTGTAAATTTAATTGGTTAAGTAGCTAAAAGTCCAGGACTATACATCCAATTTCTAGCATGCACATCATTAAATGGGTCTCCAATTGTAATTTCTTTTTTCCCTTTCATGCTAAAGCAGGAAACTATAATCAGAAGTAAACCCTTATCCCAAGTTCCATGTCTAACTGTTGTTATTGCAAAGTTATGGTGCGTTGGCTAATTATTGTGCTTAAATTGGATGGTGGGACTTATGTTCATTATGCACCAGGATTGAAATGAACAAGGTATTTAGGTGATCATTTAATTTCGTAAAAGAAAACACGGAATGTTTTAGCCTTCTTAAATATTATTTCCTTTCAGCTAGAATATTAAAGCCTCCCTTTTGTGTGTGCATTTTTCTCAAGTTTGTGCAACTGATTTTGCTTGATACTGGTGCATAATTGAGTCAACAGTTAATAGAATGTTGGCCGCTATTTAGGATCAATTTGCAAGCCGTTGTCTTTTGGCTTTTTCTTTTTTTTTTTTTTCTTTTAATTTTGGCGTAATTTTTCGTATTGGAGGACAAGGTACCATTTTGGGTGCTTGTTTTTAGATGGAAAAGTTGTTTCTTTATTTGGTTTTTCTTGTGATTTTATTGGACTATATTGTGATGTTAATAATAGACAAATCAAATAAAGTACCATCATCCAAAGTTGGACTCCTGCCTAAGTTGGTATTTTATAGAGTGGATGTAGGCGTATATTTTACAAAACATATTAGGAATTTTTCAGTTGCTTTGAGCTTTACCTATATTGGAACATGGAGAAAAATTAATTCACAGATATTTTGCAGAATTTTGTTCTCAAATTTTTGTGTGTTTTCAGTTTATGGTAGGTACAACTTGATAATTTTTGCTCTTGAAAAACTTGTACCTGTGCAACATTGACCTTTTTGTTACAAAAGAATTGCTCAATGACTGTGGAATTGCCCAACACCATTCTTATAACAAAATTTTATACGCCCTTTCATCTTTTATTATTGATAAAATTTTCCTACGAGACTTGGCTCTTGGCCTTGTACTTTACTAATGATTGGGTTACACCAAAAAGCATGCTTCCTGAGTGCCTCATCTATTATTCTTGGATAATATAAGGTGGATTTTAGTTTTAAGGACTGTTATTTCTGTTGTAGGTGGGTTTGCCTCTTGTACAACAGTATCTGTTTCAGTTTGACCATTTGGTAAAGGAGCATATGCCAAAGCTGGGAGAACACTTTGCCAATGAAATGATAAATCCTAGCATGTATGCAAGCCAGTGGTTTATAACTGTTTTCTCTTACTCTTTCCCATTCCATTTAGCTCTTCGAATTTGGGATGTGTTTTTGTATGAGGTCAGTTATTTGTGTCATTGCATTGTTTCTTTATGTAAGTGTCATTATTTGGTCTTGAAGATAAAATGTGTGCACAACATTTTTCTTGCCAGGGTGTCAAAATTGTATTTAAGGTGGGTTTGGCTTTACTAAAACATTGCCATGATGCCTTGGTGAGTATTCTCAGTTCTGTTCTTTGCCTTGGATCCAAATTCTATATGATTATTATCAGGTCTGCTTATAAAGAATTCTCTTTCTTTTAGGTAAAATTGCCTTTTGAGAAACTCATACATGCTTTGCGCAACTTTCCTGAGGATGCTATGAATCCAGATACACTGTTACCTCTGGCTTACTCATTCACGGTTTTCTCTCTCTCTCCTTTCTCTTTCTTGTGTTTGAGGCATTATGCATAATGCAGTAATTTTCACTATAGAGTAAATATGTTGCTTGCATTGATATCAACTTTGATTCTAAGATAAAAATATAATATTATAGTATTAATATCTGTGTTGACGAACACCTTATCATGATAAGGATTGTAACATTAAATAGCAAACATCATGCCATACTCATTTTCCTTCTTATAGACTCTAATCTTGGTGCCAATTAATTGTTTGCTCCTGTTGCCATTTCTTAAAGGTCTCACCATTATATGACAAATTTGGGCCTGCTCATGCTTTTAGTAATCTTTAGTGCATCTTAGCCAATTGAGTGGGAAATAATTGAGAATTCCTTTTCAAATATAAAAGATTCAAATTGCCATATAATAAAATAATTTTCGCGTTTTGGCTTCTCTGCAATTTTCTACTTCAGGGAGTTTTATAGGGTTGTCTTTAGTCAACGTTCTCAGCCCCAATTGGAAGGCATTACCATCCTTGGTATGCCCTTTTCTGGTTTCCTTGAGAGGAGGATATCTTAGTTTTCAATTATATTTGTTTGTTTCTTCACTAGTAAAATCTTCAACTAGAAGAGATTAAGAGGACTAAGGTATCAATAAGTAATTCTGAACTGTATTTTGTCTGAACCATTACCACAGCACCCATGTTCATAACTGTCATCCACTATACTCTAGGGCTTAGCTATGTGCTTAAGGTAACTGACATTTTCTACCCTAAACCGGGTGCATTGCACCAAGCTAATGGCGTATTGTATGTAGGCAGATTAAACCACTTTTATAACTCCGGTTTCTAACATGTCAACACATTGTTGGCTTGGTGCCTAATGCACCGGGTGCAAGGAAGAATTTTCCAAATAATCTCTTAACAGAAACCTGCTTCACTGGAAAGTAACTGAGTCCACAAACTTCAATTGCTTCCACGCATAACTTTTTTTTTTATTATTTATAGGTCATTTAAATATTCTGACATCAATATTCAGGTGAGCAAGAGATTGGAAGAACTGAAACATGAGTATGACAACAAGAACAGAAAGCTTGTGCAAGCTCCAGAATTGAGTGGGAATGAAGAACAGTTGCATTGAAGGTTATTCTCTATTTTGGAGGAGCCATACATATAATTATCCTATACATTCTGATTCTTTTATTCTTTTTTGGATGCAGTTTGGTTACCTGGTGATGTGAATATGACATTCTCTTTCCACCATGCATGATTGTTCATGGTTGAAAACAGCCATTAAATCATATATGATCCAGTATGCACTAGACTGTTTGGATGAAAAATCAAATAATACTAAATCTCGATTCGACATTGTGTATGGACCGAGTGATGACACGTGCTGTAAATGTTGTGTTTTGGTTGAGATAGAAAGCAGAAGTTCCAGGGAAGAGGGAGTTGTTCATCTATTTCTTCTTTATAGTAATTTTTGGAGAAGAGAGTATATTCTTGTATGATTTGAATCCAAAGCGCCTGGCCTAAATCTTCTTGGTGGTGTTTGGAAAGTGTAACGGAATGGAGTTCCTTTTTGTCAAGTATCAATATATTAATTTATAAATTTCACTCACAACACAATCTATACATAGAAATGGAAAAACAAATTAACTTCTAAAATAAATAATAAATTTATATGTTCAATTAAAACAATTATCTTGAATGTATTTAAAAGATGACTAATATTAGTGAAAAATTAAATAAATTTGATGACTAAATACCAAAGAGTCTACTCAATTTCCAATAATTGGAATAATTCAATGTAATATGCTCTTTTAATCACATGGAATAACTCATTTTATATAAACTTTCAAAAAGGGTTTTGAATGACAATGAAAATTATTCAAAACAGAGCCACCAGTGTAGATTATGGAAATAGGAAGGGTGTTTTGGTAAAAAGCAAAAAAAAAAGAAATACGGAATAGAAGGGAGTTGGATCCAAATAGACACGCAGGCCAGGCGTGGCGAGGACTTAGCAAAGAGACAACAAAGAAACCAGCTGGCAACTCCTGTCCGTTAGTGTTAAGTGGTAGGGCTTTGGAGTAGCCAAATAGGCATGTAGGGCCCCTCATGCAAGAGAATCTTATCATCGTTCTTTGTGCCCACACGTGCGTCCCTCAGTTCTCACGCTCCTTCTCTCCCAACGCTTATCTGGAATCTGATTCTGATAATTGCACAAAAACCTTCCAAAAAAAAAAAAAAAAACAAAATCCTAAAACGGTAAAACCCAGCCACATACTGCAAAAGGGTATAATTGTAACTTAAACACCCATCAACTTGTGGACAGAAAAATATATTACTATATATATATATTTTTTAAAACCTCGCCTGTGGTCCTGATTTGACTGAAATGCCGATCAAATAATCAAACAGTCAATATTAATTAATTATTTTATTAAATAATAAAATATAAATTTAAAATTAGCATACCCATTACCAATAAAAGGCCATTGAATTTATATAAATAGCTACTCTAGTAAGCTTAAATTAAACATAATCTAAATAAAAAAGAAGTGAGAAAATATAAATAAGAAAAACAAAGGAAAAAAGATCACGCAGACCGCAAAATGGAAGAGGTTAAACCTTAAAAGGAAAGAAGACATGAAGCCAGAAATAGCAACCCCTAATTATATAACCTTCTCTAATCTCCCAATTCAACACACATTAATTGGACTTTCCGAAAAAGAAAATACAACATATATTTTGCTAACTGCCAAAAATAACCTTAAAACGTGTCGCATTCTAATCCATCACGGACCTTAAGCGTAACAACCACGCTGACACCAAGGCGGTGCCAAATAGTAATAACTCAATAGCCACAAGGGTATTGAAGTATTAATAGAAAACTACTCTTAATAGGAAGGGGTAATACGGAGAAAACACCAGCCGTTTCATGCATCTACCTTCCCTATATAAACCACCTCTTTCCCCAACTGCACATTGAACCTCACATTCAATAGATTTCCCTAAGAAACTGCATTATCTCTAGGATTTGAGTTTGCGTCTTCTCCTTAGATTTGTTCTTTCTGTTTCGATTTTTGATTCGGTAATATTACTTGTTTTCCCTTTCAATGTTTGTTTTTTTCCTTTGATTTGTGGCTTCTCGGGTTGTTATTAATTCGATTGTGGGTGTTTGGATTCTAGGTTTTGATTTGGAGGCTTGCTAAAGAAAGATTAATCGAAGTATTTCTTATCGGAATTTATTCATATCGGTGAGTTCTTGGTTTCACGTTTTCGATATTTCTTTCTAAAATTTTCCTGATTTATTCTCTCCGTAATAGATTTTTTCAACTTTTTTTAATTTTTGAACAGAATGCAATTTTATTTTCTTGGTGAAGCTATAATATTTATGCAATTACAGATCTCCACGATATCTTTTTTTCTAATAGAGTTTTCCTCCAAGGATTCACAATCTAGTTTAATTTTTTTAAAAAATAAAAACCCTAAGCGTTTTATACTCTTCTCTTTGATGAGAACTTTTGTTTGCATGTTTTTTTATGATAATTTTTTATCTGAAATTGCATTTATTAATTTTTTTTAATGTTGTTTTTTTTATTGTTTGTCAACTATGATCTTTCAGTCGCATAACTAATTCAAGTTATGATCTTTTAATGAAATTGTGCTTTAAATTATTAGTTGCATGATCCTATACTGAATATTTGATAGGCAGTGGTGGTGATAATTCTTCTGTGTTGTTGCAGCCAAGACTGAATGATCTAATGGAGTCTAAAGGTGGCAAGAAGTCGTCTAGTAGTAGTAAATCCTTATTCTACGAAGCTCCCCTCGGTTACAGCATTGAAGACGTTCGACCCCACGGTGGAATCAAGAAGTTCAGATCTGCTGCTTACTCCAACGTGAGTTTGATTTGTAAACTTTCTTTTGCCTTGGTTTATGTTCTCTTATGTTGTTGGCTCACTGATATCATGTCATATTTTGTATTGCAGTGCGTTCGCAAGCCATCCTGAGATTCCTCAAGTGTTTATTTAGCTTATTTTAGTCTTCTACTGCTGCAATTTTGTTCCTTTTTTCTGCATTTAGTCTCTACTTTCCTCGTTCTCTCGGACTCCTTTACGGTGTTATTTGTTCCTTTGCGGCAAGATGGCCTTGCCTCCCTCTGCTATTGGATTTGAAGGCTATGAAAAGAGGCTTGAAGTGTGTTTTTCTGAGCCTGGCTTCTTTGCTGATCCTGGAGGGATGGGTCTCCGCTCTCTGTCCAAATCTCAGATAGAAGAGATTCTCAAGCCTGCTGAATGCACCATTGTGGATTCACTCTCCAATGATCATGTTGATTCCTATGTTCTTTCAGAATCCAGTCTTTTTGTGTACCCTTACAAAGTGATCATCAAGACTTGTGGGACTACCAAATTGCTTCTTTCTATCCCAGCAATTCTAAAATTGGCCGAAACCCTCCCACTCTCTGTGTGTTCTGTGAGGTATAGCCGTGGGAGCTTCATTTTTCCTGGGGCTCAGTCATTCCCACACCGTAGCTTCTCTGAGGAAGTAGCCCTCCTTGATGGTCATTTTCGCAAAATGGGTTTGGAGAGTGTGGCTTATGTGATGGGTAGTCCTGATAAAACACAGAAGTGGCATGTGTACTCTGCCTCTGTTGGCATGGAGCGTTGTTCAGGCCCTCTTTACACTCTGGAAATGTGCATGACTGGTTTGGACAGGGACAGAGCATCTGTTTTCTACAAAACACACTCCAGTTCAGCTGCTGTGATGACCAAGGATTCTAGCATAAGGAAAATTCTCCCCCAATCTGATATATGTGATTTCGATTTTGACCCATGTGGTTACTCCATGAATTCAATTGAATGCGATGCAATTTCTACAATTCATGTGACGCCTGAAGATGGTTTCAGCTACGCAAGTTTCGAATCTGTTGGGTACAATTTCGAAGAGGTGAACTTGGGCCAATTGCTTGACAGGGTCTTGGAATGCTTTGAACCAACTGAATTTTCTATTGCACTGCATTCTAGCAATGTGAATGCTGAATTAGGGAAGGAGTTCCCAATGGAAGTGAAGGAATATAGTTGTGGAGGGAGTAACTATGAGGTGCTAGGGAAGGGTGGATCCATCATCTACCACACTTTTGTGAGAACCAGAGCCTGTGCATCGCCAAGATCAACACTTAAATGTTGTTGGAGCGAGGATGAGAAGGAGGACGAGGAAGTTAGAGATATAGTTTAAATTCATTATTATGTTATTTGCATTTTCTGTCGTTTAATTGAATAAACTGCTGTGAGGTTATGCTTTGGGAGTGTCTTTGTTGCGTAGCTATGCCCTAGACATTGGCATTATTTTCTTGTAATTGTTCCTTGGTATTAATATATAATGTTACTTTCTTCTTTTATTATAGTATCCAACTATGAATTTACTTATTTGAGTTTATTGTTTGTAAAGACAAATTGTAATGAGCAAGTCTATTAATTTTGGTTATGACATATGAAACGTAGCATTTATCAAATTAGAAATAAAGAAAAGTTAGAATATTACGTAGACAAGTGGAAGTGGGCAGAGAGAAACCCTGCCAACCTTTCTTACCCAACGAAAACAGTAAAAGGTCGATCTTTAACAAAAAAGCAATTAACAAAATTCAATTATGCGAATAAAAGAATCAATAATTTAAGTCATCTAACTAGAAAAGTGATAATAAAGAAAGTACACGTAACTGGTTGATTCTAAATTAAATATTTGCAGGCAGCTGGCTGTGGCTAATTTTCCACACCCAATAGATTGGGTTTCACATTACTGAAAATTCCTGGAAAACTCATTTATTTTTTCGTATGGCTAGGGAAGATTCCATCTCATCTTCTTCTAATTTTTTATTCTATTTTGTTTGGCTTTTTCCCTTTTTTCTTTGACTGAGAAAGTTGATTTAATTTGGAAATAGACTTGTTCATATTTTCCCAATATACATCAATTCAAAGAAGCATGCAAAGTATAAAAATCAACAAATGGCATTATTAATCATAATTTAAAACTATTTTTAGTAAATGAGTATGGAAAAATAAAAAAATTAATTATAAGGCAATCAAATAAATTATTTACATGATCATATAGATCGGATTATATTAAATTATTTACACTTCAAATTGAATTTATATATTAAATTTACATATGAAGCATAGAGGACTATCCGAATGAAGTATTGTATATATAAAAGTATATTGTTCTAGGTAGGATTAATTAGGACCGTGGAAGAATTGATGAGAGAGAATTGAATTTTATTTTGGCGTGTAGAATGAATTTTAAACCACGTGAATAGAAATTTAGCAAGAAGAGTTGCGTGGTTATAAAAATCCCTTAGGCTGACAAATGCGCATAATCCATGCAACTTCCAATTTCCATCGAGTAAGACTCACAACCATATCCATACTTTGTTTCTCTCCCAATGCCGATAGTATTTTCTTTGTGGTTGGTGGGGAAAGTTAATGCTTTTCTCCATTCTTCCAAAACAATATATAAACGCTTGATTGATTGAGACATCTTATCTCTTAACTTTACTGAAGATGAGATTAAAGAAACAGGCGAAGGAGAAAAAGATATAATAATAATAATAATAATATTCACGAAAGGTGCATTTTTTTTTTTTTTTACTAGTCAGCAATTAACTAATATATTAACCGTTAAAATTATCGACAAAATTATTAATAATTGATAATAAAAGTAAAAATCTCATATTTTATAAACTTTTAGAGACAAATTTTCGCGTTTAAAAAAAGTATTAGAAACAAAAATACATTTTTCGATATTCAAACGTTTGATATTCCACTAGCAATCAATTAACGTATTAACTATCAAAATCAACGGTAATTAACGATAAGGATAAAAATGTCACATTTTACAAACGTTTAGAACTTTGCTTCAAAATAAACTTTAGGAGCAAATTTGCTCATTTTGACAATCGATAAAGACAGAACACTTTTAGCCAAAAATATTAAAGACTATTCAGAAATGCTGCAAAACTCCATTGAGATTGTAAAATTATCTATTCTTACTGGTAAATCCATGACTTAAGAAAAAGGTTTCTTTCTCATCCAAAAGGATTAAGAAATGAAAAATATTTGCAATAAGGAATAGATAATGGTAAAAGTTCAGCCCTCTACTTCATGTTGCAAAATCAAGATGGTACAATACAACCTTACACGTAGATCATACTTTGCAAAGCTTCCACAGGTTTCAGTAAGGTCGAAACTTTCTAGCAGCTCTCAATTGCTGAATCCGCTTTCTATCCTGCTCGAATTTTTCTTGAAGTGCCAAAATTTCTGCACGGGAATTATGCGTTAGTACCTTATTTCATATCATGTAATGCAGAATACAATTTCTGATAAAAGGACCAATACTTTCTTGGCAATTGCGATTACATGAGGGACCAAATGGACCAGAAAAGCATTAAAAAAAGAAGTGAAGATGTTGCAAGATCCATCATACCATTTCTCTGAGCTTCTCTCTTTTGAAACCTATAGAAATCTAGTTGAACTTCATTACTCTTCTTTGTAGTCAACATGCTCTCTGCAACAGCTGGGGCTACAGAACCCACAGTAACTCCACTTTCAGAATCTGTTGTCTTCTTTCTTCCTTTATGATGTACAACTACTGTCCACCCATCTTTTGCTGCTTCAGCTTCTCTTTCTTTTCTTTCCTGTACCATCACATAACAAGATGAATGAGAAATTAAATGTTTCACCAATAAAATGAAAAACCACAAAGGACAAATGATAAAGCCAAAATCTACAAACACATGATATTAATCACAATCTCGTAAATTATGTAATTTGGCCACATTAAGTAAAAACATCTGCTGTATTCTAAAACTGTTGCTACTCATTTAGAAGGAGTAATAGATGACGAATGTCATTATAAACTTTTCATAAGAAAACCATGAAATTGGTGCTCCTGTACAGGCATCACTTATGCATAAGTAACAAAAGTTTTATTGGATTTTAAGCTGGGTGATGTATTTTCCATTTGCCAAGGAAATTAGAGCCCACATGGATGTCAGCTGAGAATTAGTTGAGAAATAAATGAGAGAGAATATACCAGTTCGACTCTTTCCTCATGAGCATTTATAAAATCATCTATCCTTTGTTGCAACACCTTCAAACCTGGTCTACTTTGACGGTATTCCAGAAGCCATTCTGTCGAGTAATTTCTACATGTGAATATTAAACAATATAGAAAATTCTGAAATATACAAAGGAAGAACTTCAAAAATAAAAGTGATAATAAAAGTGATGTCATTCTAAGTTGAACTCCGTCAAACAATACAGCATAGTTCACCTATATTCCTCTACCCCTTTTCTCAGTTCAAAGAGAAAGGATGAATGAGCATGGGAAACCCAATTACTAGTTCCAAGCAAGCCACAACTAAGAATTAATGGCATTGCACAATCCGTGGCAAAGACATGTCCGGAACTATTGACAGATCCTAACAATTAGAGCTGCTGGTAAAGCTACTTTTCGTTTAAAAAAAAAATGCACACATATGCAAGGTCTCTACATATGATTAACTTTATAGCATTAAGATACAGTATCACCAAACTTGAGATCCATACTTTTCATTCCTTTTGTGCTATCCTCTTCTCCTGAAGAAATATAATAAACTCCATCCTCAACAGCTTCTTTTTTTACAAGCAGCTTCTCACTTTCCCATGATGTATCGTGCTTCTTTTTCTTTTTCTTAGATTTCTTGGATTTACCTAAAATACATGTGAAGGACCATCAGATGACATTAAAGTTTTACCGTAAGATAATGTTTATGATGAAGTTTAAATTAATCAAAAACTTGTGATAGTATATTTACGGGGTCTGGTCTCAGTTCCATTTACAGTCTCGCATTTTGCTTTGAAATTATCAATATCTCCTTGAGTTTCACCTACACTCTGGTCTATTGCTCCATTATCTGATAAAAGAAAACTTAATCAATCTGTTAAGTAACAAGTAGGATAAGAGTATCAGTGTATATAAATGTTAAAGATATTGTGTAGCTGTCGGATTAACTTTCCTATATTGTATAGCATGTTTATAGGCAGCTATTAGGCTAACGTGTATTTATTCCTATTTGAACATCTTCTGTAATTGTGTATATACCTATGATTTCTTGAATGAAGGCATGAAAACAGAATTCAGTTTCTCTCTAGGACATATATTGAAAAATCTAATTCGTAACAAAAAGTCATCATGTACCCCCATAAAACTCAAATTGACATTGCCAAGTAAGAGTTTGAAATGACGGCACCCAGGAATAAACATTAACACATCAGTCTGAGAACAACTGCATCATGCACAAATTGACACATCAGCTATACTATAATCTGTCAATGTAAAAGTTTTATCGGACAATGCTGCAATCACATCACCTACCAAGTTCTTCGTCCAAGCCACCTTCCTCCTTATTCCCAAGCTTATCTGATTTGCCAACCAGAGAACTGTTTTTCTTCTCACGTTTCCTTTTCTCCTCCTGTGATTTGTTCTTTATTTTTTTTCCTTCCAGTTTAATGTTTTTTTCTGTAAAAACAATAGACCCATAAATAAGAAAATCACTATATATCTACTAAGAGTGAGACAAGTATCTATGCCTCATCCACTTTCACCTTCGCCTGTATCAAAATTGTTTCCCTTCTCGCTCTTTCTTTTCTTTTTCTCACTGGGCTTGATCTTTTCCATCTTTTCTTCCTTGTTTACCTCTGAAATGGGAAAAGGTTAATCATTATTACCTGATAATAAGCTTGAAAAATTGAACACCATTTCTCCAAGGATATGTTTAACATATTAAAAAGTAATTTTCACAATTTTTCATTTATTATCCGCTTATTTTGGCCAAAATCAATTTAAACTATTTTGGCCAAAATCAAGTCAAACTATCTAAAAATTGATCTTTCCAATAAAAATCTGCGAAGACTCAACAGTGAAGTTTATGTTTGCATTCATAAAACTCCTACCACATATTACTAATTCAAAGAGCTGCATTGAATTTGTAAAAATCAGCAAGTCAAGCACATAAGATAGAAAAGCAATGTCATTGTTCAATTTGGAAGACGCTTTGTATTTGCAGCAGTCAAGTCAAGAATACATGATAGAAAAGAAGTATAATCTATATCCATTGAAGGATAGCTTTTGCTAAGAAATGTAATCTATCCCAAGGGAAAGTAGCTTTCGCTATCTTTTTCTTAACTAGGATGTTTTATTTCCTAAGGTTCAATTTATCAATTCTTGTGCAACACTCACTTGTAGATGCTTGGTGACAGACGTTAAACATGATATTCTTATGCCTTGAAGTTCTTTAAATCTTGTAATTGTATCTTGATCTTATGGATCCATCAAAGCAAAGTGTTTTTGTTCAAGGATGCATACTATACCTCAAAAAGAAGGACTTGTAAATTTTAAACATCGTTTTGTTCTATTTGGACTTGTTTGCATCTAAAGGATGGCACTATGAACTTCAGACTAAGCTGCAAACTTATAACCTAATAAAAACCAGCATTTAGCCAAAAAGTTACCTTCCCCTCTTTCCAAGCTCATAGGTTACATGCAAGCACTTCACTAATATAATAGAAAATAATGCAGTTCTAATGAACAGAGCTGTGAATCAATTAGGTAAATTCATTGAAACAAGACCGGCCTGGAAATTGACAGGCTTAAACATACTTGAAATATCACATATTTGTCCGCGAAAGGATTACGGGACTGAAGGTACACGAGAAGATTGAATAATGAGTTTTGTTATTTCTCTCACCATAAACATCCAATCTATAATTTGATTACATTTGATGTTTGAGAATTGATATTTGCCAAATTGTAGTACTTTGCAACTGATTTCGTTCTTCCAGTTTTCTCAAGAACAACACCAGTCAAAACAGAGGGGACAAAAACCCTAGTGAATGTACTCAAAAAAATGCAAACAATGCCATAGTTTCCAACCCAAGAGATTGAAAAAATTAACCAAAACCGACCCATACTAGGGGTAGGGGCCCGAACCGACCAACCCGAGATTGGTCGGGCCCCGACCCGAAAAACACGAATTTCTTACCCACATATATATATAAATAAAATAAAATATAATATAATTAAAATTAATAAACATATAAATTACATTAAATAACATATAATTTAAAATCCTATTAAACTAATATAAAATTTCACCATCATAAAACATATAAAAATTATAATAGACTAAAAATTATAAAATTCTTAATAATAAACTAATAACAACCTAAAACTTATATTACATAATAAAATTACCAAATTCTAATAATAAACTAATAACAACCTAAAACTTATATTACATAATAAAATTACCAAATTCTTAACAATAAAATTACAATAAACTAAAAATTATAAAATTCTTAAAACTTATATTACATAATAATTAATAACAATAAACATCAAAAGCCATGCAAGTAACCATTCTTAGATCTTCAATTAATTCACGAACAACCTAATTATATATTATTAACTCCCCTCTTTCTCTTTAATTTGGCCATTAAATTACATTATCAAGAAATTATGTTGGGCAACAATGGAAAGATAGCATAATAGCATTAATTTGGAATTAAATAATTAAAGCATATGCATGTGTAAATTTAATTAGCAATTGGGTACTTACATTAGAGAATATATAAAAAGAAATTCAGGTAAATCAAATATAGTATTTATCACCCAATAAGGTTTTGCTCTAATATAGTATCACTGATAGTCACAAAAAAACAGAGCTGCAAAATTCTATATTTTTAAGATTTTCAACATTTAAGGAGAGGAATAATTGATTTAATTCTATTTGCAATTTATGTATATAAATAAGGGCATAAAAATTTCAGACCATGAACAGATTTAATGTTAACTAACACTTTACTTATTTTTTTAACCCAACGTATATTACATAATAATTTTTTACTGGTTTTTTATGCACAAGACTTGCTCATTTGCTCATTTTATTTGGTTTAAGCTTGAACTTGATTCAATATGACTCATAAAATAAGAGTCCTTAGCATTTAACGACAGTGCATTAACTTGAATTCCCCTATTAAGTGCAATTAACAAACAAGCTCCACATATTATAATTGCTAACAGTATAGAAGTAGAAAATGAAAACTTAAGGAAGAATATTTCATATGTTTTACAGAGTTAATCAAGCCCGACAGAATTAAGAATTTCTACAGCAAGAACCAATTTGTACATACCTAATTACTAAAGTGTAAGATTCTATCATTGCATCTTCCCTAGTTCAGATGGACCATGTCAGCAACCACTAGAAGAGAAATAAAAGCAAAAATCGTAACATTACACTTGGTCAGAAACCCGAAAAATGGCAAGAAGAGGAGAGGCAAAACACCAAACATGATATTCAACAACACAATAGTCAGTGACACAAAGTATTAACGGCAAAATCTCAAAAAATAATACAAACAAATTCCAAAAAATCGCAAGCCAAGAAAATCGCAAAACAAAATCGCGATATTTCAGTAAACACATTGATGGAGAGACGATGCTTACCTCTGGTGGCGATAGGTAACGGAGGGAAGCGACGGCGTCCGGTAGAGGAGAGGTGCGGTGGTGATAGGCGGCGGCGGTGTTAGGGCAGAAGGAATTGGGGTTTTAGGGATTTTGAGAGAGGAGATCGGGAAATAGGTAGGTAGAGAAGAACTGGATTGGGAAACAGGTAAGTTTATTTTTATCTTCGTTTCTTTGGGTCGGGTTTTTTAATATTTTAATCCCGACCCTACCTAAATCCGACCCGTATAACCCTGACAATTCTAACCGAATTGTATTTTTCGGGTCGGTTCGGGCAATGTACACCCCAATGAAAATGACAAAAACCAATTTTTGGATAAAATTTATTGAAAGGTACAAAATTTAAGCAAATGATACCCTTTGCGAAGAGCTCCAGCTAGTCTTTTTCTCCTTCTTAATCTTCTTTTTCTTCTTCTCCTCCTCCAGTCTTTGTTTCAAATTTCCCATGTTTCTCACTGTAAAAAAAACCTCCTTTTCTCTTCCTCCAACAGAAAGAGAAGCATATACAGGGCAGAGTAGGGCGCCACGCCCACCCCTGTTTTGTTGTTTGCATCCTAGACCCGGTTTGTTTTGTTTTTTTTCTTTCATATTTGGTACCTGTCTTTAATTTGTTTTCTTACATTGAACCCTCAATTTTGTACTTTTAACACTAAGCCATAATATAATATTATAATTGAATACCTAAATGTTTATCTTTCTAATATTTATATCCTCAATCAACATTTTTGTTTTAAATAAAAGATTCTTCTATTTACGTAATTTTAACATTTTAGCATTACCAATGAAGTTTTTTTTTTCCCTCTCTAGGTTTCACTTTGTCAAATTTACCTTTACATATACATTGCTTGCATCTCTGTCCTTCCCCATAATTCAATCAGTACATTGTGAATTTACAAGTTACATTTAAAATAAAAATAATTAATTTATAAGTTACTCTAATTTAAATAAAATCAATTGACAATTCATATTGTTTGAAAATTATATAAACTATTACATTTTGAATTATGAAAGGCTGAATAGAATTAAATACATAGAAAATAGTTGCACACAAACATTGATAAAGTAAATCAAATACATAGAAAATGATTTCTCAAAAATAAAAAATACATAGAGATTGATATTTAATATTTTATATGTACTTTTGTAGGTGTGGGGTGTATGCACATATCTCTAACCAATCAAAAAAATTACAAAATCTAAATCTGTCACTTTTAAATTTTCAATATAATTTAATTTTTTCTTTCCAATTTAATTTTCGTTTTAAATAAAAATTGATCAATTAGATTCATTTTTTTACATTAAATTATTCAATATGCATTGAATCATTCAATTTTTTTTCTAAATTTAAGACTAATTAATATTTCTTAATTCTAGTGAAATCTATAAAAATGACGAATATTAAAAAATGGAGGGAGTAAATACAACTACTTAATGTTAAAGAACTAAAATGTCTAATTTTATAAATAATAAAAAAAAGTCATAATGCATAGTTTACACCATCAATTTTGGAAAAAAAACCATTAATCCTTTTTTAATGTCTTATTACACCCCTCAATTTTGCTCCTCAAACTTAATCAAAAGAATCCACTGTGCACTCTAACTATTTGAATGTGCCTCGTTACACATCTCATTTTGATAAAATTGTATCTCGTTACACCTCAAATAATCTCATTATTAATTTATTTTTATTTTTAATTATATACTTGTGTTTTTGCTTTTAAAATTAATGATATCATTTCATACATTAAATGAATGTTAAGGAAAATATGTCAATCTAAAAGAAATTAAGAATATTTTTCTCTTATACTAATTTAATAAATTTGATTTATTACTCAATTTTTGTTGTAATTGCCCTTAAAAAATTAGAAAAAAAATTACTAATGCATGGAATGAAGTTAAATGAGATATGATTGCTTCCCCCCCCCCCCCAAACTCTTTGCAATTTCTTCATAAAAGCTTATGAGATATATAAAATTTGCGTTTAGCAAATAAAGTAATATCAATGACATATCAATTAAGCATTTGTAAAAGCAAAGATTCATCGGAACTTGAATTAATATTTAAAAAATCAAATTGCAACATTTTAATGATTTGAGTTTGATTTGTATATGTTGTAAAAATTTTATATAATTTTAAAAAGAGACAAACCGTACATAATACTTATTCTAATTAATATTAATAATTTTAGGATAGTGATGAATTTAGTTTTGTCAGTTTCGATATATAATAAGATACCCAAAAAGTTTGAGTGGATAATTTTTTTTTTTTGTTGTCAATTTTGAGGATAAAATATGCATTAAAATACGTGCATACCTTATACACACACCACTTGATAGGATGGTAATGGGTGCAGTTTTATCAAGTCTAGGTATGTAATAATTTTTTAATAAATTTTAGAGGGTAAACTATGTAATGTGCCATAAAAAAATTGCAACCACTTAGTGTTTAAAAAGTTAAAAAAAAAAAAAAAAACCAGATATTCAAAGAAAAAATAGCCGAAATTCAGAGATTGAATCACATCAAACAAATTTTAGATACCCATTATAAAAAAAACAAAATGGAAAAAGTTAAATTGCATAAAAATGCAAGTATAGATTAGTTTAAGAAACTTAAATATGCTTTTTGGTAGGAGTGTGCAAACTTCAAACCAACCACAAATTTTCATTTAGATAGGGATAGGATCACCGATAATCTTTGTAATAATATATGTATGTGTGTATGTATGTGTGTGTGTGTTCTGGGAGCAACCGGCATCCAATAGAATATTAAAAATGGGTAGGAAAGGGGTTTAAAATATGAATCCAAATTTATGAAACTTTTAAAAGGAGGGATTTAAGAGGAAAAAAAAAAGGATTAAAGTAAATTTTTGGCATAAAAATCTGCCCCATGCAAAGCAAAACGCCGTTTTGCTTTGCCTTCCATCTTTCCAATTTTTTTTTCTTTTCTTTTCCCCGTGTGGCCTCCCCAAAATTTACAGCCTATCCCGCCTGTGCCTCCCCTCCACAGCTGCCGCACTCATCCCCTCCATCAACGGACGCCGGCGTTTCTCTCCCTCTCTCTCTCTCCGACGCGCAACAGCTGACAGCCTGGCCCCTTTTTTCTGCATTCTTGCTTCGGTTGCAGCCCAACCAGGTTGTCTCCCTTCACCGCCGACCACTGGAACATCATCGGTTTCTTCCTCCATGAACGGCGGCCGGAAGGATAAGTTCCAATGGTTACAAAATTGAAATTAAGAAGAAAATGAGGAGGGGAACAGATAGGGATGATCACAGGGCAGGGATTCCCCGTCCCCGTCCCCACGGGAATCCCCGTCCCCGCTAAAAAAGTCCAATTTTAATAAAAAATTTCAATCCGATTGACATTTTTTATCCGATTTAAAAATATTTTATAAAATTTATTTTGTAAAATTTAATAATTTAAAATTAAAAATATTTCATATAATTTAAATACAAATATATATAAGTATTTTATACAATTAAAATATAAATATTTATAAATATTTCGTACAATTTAAACATTACAAATATATATATATATATAAATATAAATAAATAAATATATTATGAATGTATTATTGTATTATTAATATATATATATATATATATTTTTTTTTTTTTCGTGGCGGGGACCCCTTTCCCCATCCCCGCCCCGAATTCAAGGGCGGGGACTTTTTCTCCCTCGTTCCCGCCCCCGCGGGAAAAAAATTCGGGGATTTCCCGCCTCATGATCATGCCTAGGAACAAATTTGAATTTAGGGATTTTAATCCAGAAACTTAAATTTTGGGGCTAATAGTTTAAGGTAAGTTAAATTTTCTATTTATGCTATTAGATATCAATTTAATATACATTATTTTTTGTATTTCATTGAATTATTGGTGGAATGGTTTCTTGAAATTGTAGATGAAGAGGAGAACTTGAAGAAGAGGAGAAGGGAAAGGAAATAGGAGATTTATTTTGAATTTTTGTGAAGTGTTGATGCATTCATTAATAAATATATAATCATAGATTAAAAAATATAAATTATTTATTTTTTTGTTTAATTGAATCTTAATATTTTTAGTTTTTTACATACAAATATTGAAATATTCACTCATTCTCAAATTCTTTTTACACAAAATTTACTTCTTTCTGATTCTAAAAAAAGTTACAAGCATGTAAATATAATGAAATTGTATTTTTTATCAATCGATATTTAATTTTTAATTAAAATGTTTACAAACATTTAAGAATTAAAATATTTTTATCCAACCCAAATATTTGCAATTTTATTTGTTAAAATTATTTTAAAAAATTATAAAAATTTAAATATTATACTTTTATTTTTTTTTTGTCTAAATCAAAAATTTGATTGCATAATGTGAAATTATTATAATAATTATTTAATGAATATAAGTGGGACTCTATATTGGAGGAGAAAGTCCCACATTTTCAAGTGGGACATTTTATGTGATGTGGCATTAAGTGGGTTCCATGAAAATGGAATTTGAGACCCTTAAGTGTTCTGTGCATTGGACATGCTATTATTGCATGATGAAGTTCGATCTTTAGATATATGATATTCATATTATTCAGTTTTTTTTTTTTTTAAATATTGAAATTTAAACTTCGAGTTTATAGATTTTACAGTATCTGGACCCAAAAATTTTCGGGTTAAACGGATTAGAACCCGATTCTTAATGTCGGTTAGGTGTATTAGATAGCCATATTTGGGTGTCGATTTTTTGGGTCAACCCGAGCCTGATGAATGCACACTTTTACTTTTAGTTTTTGGCTATCCTTCCCCAAATAGATTTCAATTTCTACTTTTTACCCCATTCTTTTTCATATTCCTTTGTCTTGACCCACAATTTCAAAGCACTAAAACGCCAAAATAACAATCAATTCATCGCAGGAATCCAAATAAAAATGGCTACTTTAGCAGCTTTCAGCAATGAAACCCACTTAGTTCAGATCATGTGCGCCGCTGTGCTAAAGGGTTGCTGGAACAATCTCTTGACACCCAAAATTGGGCCAAATCTCACCACAACAGCCGTTCGTGAGGTACTACTGCAGCTCTCTTTATATGGTCAAAGTCCTTGTCTTTCTTGGGCATTCTTTAAATGGATTGAATCATCGATTCCTCACTATAAACACTCTTTGCAATCTTCATGGACAATGATTCATATTTTAACCAAATACCAACACTTCAAGACTGCACAGACTTTGCTTGAGAAGATTGCTTATAAGGATTTCTTGGCAACTCAATCGGTCCTGAGTGCTGTAGTCAAGCTTCATGATGAACCAGATGTGAATTCACATGTTCTTAGCTGGCTTTTGATAATTTATGCTAATTCAAAGATGAAACAGGAAGCTATTCAGGTTTTTGAGCACATCAGGGTAAATGGGTTTATTCCACATTTGCATGCTTGTACTGTGTTATTGAATTCTTTGGCTAAAGATAGACTGACTGATAGTGTGTGGAAACTTTATAAGAAGATGGTTAGGCTTGGTGTTTTGGCTAATATTCATGTCTATAATGTGTTGATTCATGCTTGTTGTAAATCCGGAGATGTGGAGAAAGCAGAGAAGTTGTTGAGTGAAATGGAATTGAAATGCATTTTTCCGGACCTTTTCACATACAATACGCTAATTTCATTGTATTGCAAAAGGGGTATGCACTATGAAGCTTTGTCTGTTCAAAACAGAATGGAGAGAGGAGGAGTTAGCCCAGATATTGTTACTTATAATTCACTTATTTATGGTTTTTGTAGAGAAGGTAGAATGAGAGAGGCTATGAGGCTTTTTAGGGAGATTAAAGATGCTACTCCCAACCATATTACTTACACAACGTTAATTGATGGGTACTGTAGAGCGAATGACCTTGATGAAGCTTTGAAGTTGTTACAAGTAATGGAAGCACAAGGATTATATCCTACAGTTGTTACCTATAATTCTATTCTGCGTAAGTTGTGTGAGGGAGGCAGGATTAGAGATGCAAATAAGCTCCTGAATGAGATGAGTGAAAGGAAAATTGAACCTGATAATATCACATGTAACACGTTGATTAATGCTTATTGCAAGATAGGAGACTTGAAGTCAGCTTTAAAAGTGAAGAACAGGATGGTAGAAGCTGGTTTGAACCTAGATCAGTTTACTTACAAAGCATTGATCCATGGATTTTGCAAAATACAGGAGATGGACAGTGCCAAAGAGCTCTTATATAGTATGATTGATGCAGGATTCTCTCCCAGTTATTGCACCTATTCGTGGCTTGTTGATGGCTACTGCAACCAGCACAAGGAAGACTCAGTTATTAAACTCCCAGATGAATTTGAAGAACGAGGTCTTTGCATTAATGTATCATTATACAGGGCTCTAATAAGGAGATTCTGCAAAAGAGAAAAGATTGATTGTGCTCAAAAAGTATTCATTCTCATGCAAGAGAAGGGCATATTGGGTGATAGTGTCGTGTACACCAGTCTGGCATATGCGTACTGGAAACTGGGGAATGCAAATGCGACTTTAAATTTGTTAGATGAAATGTACAAGAGAAGGCTAATGATTACTCTAAAAATCTATAGGTGCTTTAATGCTTCTTATGCTGGGGATAACAGCATTTTAAGTCTCTTCTGGAATCACATGGTTGAGAGACGCCTTATGTCGAAGAACATGTTAAAGGATATAGAGCAGATAAGTTAACAGTTGGAGGAAATCTTGCATCCTACTAAAGTTGGCTGCACGAATTTCTAATGCCATTGTGAGGGGCTGGATATTCTGCTCATTTCAGTCAGTGATGGCATATGTTGATTGAACTGAGAAATAAATAGTTGCAACTAGCATGGGCCAAATTTTTTAAAAAAGAACCACAACTTGTGATATCTGAAAACTTCATGATTCCTGCAATCTGGCAGACACGAGCATATTTGTCTGTCAATGCTATGGAGTTTATTTTTCATATGAAGCAGGGTCTTCATAATAATGTTATGTGATCTTTCCTTGGCCCATACCTTGTTCAGATGGAAGTCACTAGACCATAAGTTGAGGTAAATAATCTTAACAGCTCTTGAACAAAAAAAATGTGCTTTTTGCATTATAATGTGGAAACAGCTTAGAAATTTTTATCAGGGACTTTACTATTTAGGTATATCTTCACATCCTTTTTTCGTATAGAATTAATGGCATTATCTTCTCAAGTTGTTGAATGTGAGATAGGGAGTTAACATGTTGCAGGGAACCGTTTTTAGGTGTAAGAAGTTTAGGCACCAAGGAGCTGGACTTCAAAAGATACAGAATCATACTTCAATAGGTCACCACCTGATGCCAATACCGGAACTTGAGCAGCACTTGCATGTGGAAGTGGGGAGACAGCTTTTATATCTATATTTTTTGAGGTTAGTGTGTGTTATTTTTTATTGGAATGTCTTTTGCATCTTTTTCTGCACAGAATTAATGGCATTATGATCTGAATTTGGTGAAATTGAAATAGTCAATTAACATTTTGCAGCTAACCTTTTCAAGATCATGAACTGAGTGCTTCAGGCACTTTTCAGTTAGATTCAGAACTTTTTTTTTTCAGCATTATGAAAAAATATTTGAACCATGTTGATGATACTTGATTGAGTCAATGGGTAGATCTTCTAAAGCCACTTATTAAACACATGAAGATTTGACGTCCTGTAAAGTTATACAAGAAAAGGTAATAGCTAAATAGTCTTGCAAATACTGGAAGGAAAACTTTATTCAGTTGTTTTTATCTCAAAATGGCAGAAGTTAATACATAGACTATCTTATTAAAAACAGAACTCTGTAGATTATGATGTATGAAACTCATTGGATTGATGACTCTAGTATCGCGAACATAACTCCTAAACTAATGCATGCATGAATTGATTGTTCCTTTTTTTTTATAATAATTTTAGGGCCAAAATATTTAAATTGCTTGTCAAAGATTAAACATGTTGAACTATTATATTTTTGGCATGTCTAGGTACAAGTATATAGACTAGTAAACCATCTGATGCTTTGTTGTAAATTATATTGGATGCGGTCTAAATAGCTTATGCAACTGAAGATTAGCAACGAGAATTGAGGGGAAAAAAAATCTTTCCAAAAATAAATAAAGTAAAAATGAAAAGCAAGATCTTCACAGGAAATCAGCATTAGGGTAGGAGATTCCAGGACTTTTTAGTTGCATGTTATGTGATGTGTCAATTAAGTTTCACCATACTAAAATAAATTTAGACCATGCATTACGTGCGTTAAGAACATTAATCTTAATTTTTAACCATTGCAGGCTAGTGTGACTTTCTATTATGCATCTTTTTCTGCTTTATAATGTCCTTTCCCTGTTCAAATTATTCCTTATGTTCTTATATCTTTTTGCTTAGTTCACTTTCCAGATCCATTCTGATTGGCTAATCAGTTTTATATCTATTGGCAAATAGGTGACAAATTGTTGAACTGCAAAGAATATTATTTCTAGTGCAGATTGAGCTTGGGTATGATATTCCAAGTTCATCCCACTAACTTAGAGGAGAAAAATGGCCATCACAGATATCGTGATACTATTGGCAGCAATCAAGCACGGCACGTGGCGTGAATTTGCAGTTTGACTTTGGCTACTCTCGACCTGGTTATCAAAAACTGTTGGGGGCAGGATTTTCTAAACGTATGATGTGGTTAATTTTATTCAAGTTATGGAAAGGGAATGACCAGTTGAAGCAAATCAAAATGTTTCTTGATCTAGATAGAGGCTGCAATTTAGGAATTGTCCTGTAACTATTGCAGATATAGATAATGCCATGGCAGCCAGGTGAAGAAATGGAAGCTGGGGGGATTGAATCGCTCATAGGATTTAGCAGCTGCATTCTAAATCATTCCTATGTCCTAATGAAAGATTAATGTAGAACATAAGAAAACTTTCTTAAATTCTGTAATTTAAATGGCTATACATTGATTATATAAATTTCTGGATATTTCAGGAACTTCCTTTCCACATTGGAGGATGGTAATTGAATTTATGTAATGCATGTATGGTTCACAGCCATTGAAGCATTCTCAAGGGAACCCTATTCAAAAGGCCCATAAAGCTCCTCTCCTCCCAAATATAACAGAAGAAATCCATAGTGTAACACGTGCAATCATAAGCCCACATGGCAAATACACGTGTCAGGCAATGGAGTGGCTTTATTATACATACATTACACTATAAATAATGGCAACTACAACGTGTTTTAATCATCAAGCAAAGCAATTCTCTAAACCATTAAACCTCAAAAACAATAGTTTGATTTCTCTTTTTCAAGAATCCAAAAATGGCAGACAACTCTAACACCCAGAAGATGGCCTTTGATGCTGGTGAGGCCAAGGGCCAAACTCAGGTAAGCTTGAAAACCTTTTATCTATTAATTACATTAATTAATAATATTTACCATTTTAATTTGTAAATATGTTACTTACAGGAGAAGGCCAGTGGCATGATGGACAGGGCTAGTAATGCTGCTCAATCTGCAAGGGAATCAGTGCAAGAGGTTCATTAATTCAATACATTATTATTATTTTTTTTTAAAAAAAAGGATAAATTTCCCAAAAAAAAATAATAATAATAAAGAAATAATGCTAAGAAATGCAATTTTAATTATTAATTGCAGGCTGGTGAGCAGGTGAAGGCTAAGGCTCAAGGAACAGTTGAAGCAGTGAAGAATGCAACTGGAATGAACAAATGAAGCTCAAAATTATAGAAAATGCATCTTATATGCTTTTTTTGTTTTTAATTTAATTTTATTTTTTTCCTTTGTATAAAGAAGAGAGCTTAGTATAGCTCCTCAAGTCATCACTTAATTGAAATTTTTATTTTACTAATTGTTGTTTCCAATTTGTTTGCATTTCTACACAATTTATCTTTTTCTCTACACAATAAAATAAAATAAACAAACTTGTCTTCACATAAAAACAAGACTAGAACTAACCTATATGTTTTAAAAATAAATTATTTGAAATCTTCCTGTTATTATTGGATTTTAAAAAGTAAAATAAAATATATTCAGGAATTTGAAAGGTTAAAATCCCATTCAAGAATTGTATAGTATAGGTTGATTGATATATACATATATATTAAATAATATTATAATACTATTGATATTATTTTAATGCAATATCCATAGTGTTTTTATGAGTGTTTTCAGGTTTGGGTCATATAAGATTTGAGCAGCATAATTTTTTTTTATTTCTCAAAATTTAAATTAAATTAAATTTTGATCAATTTTATCGTGATAAATTTGAATCGAATAAAATATTGTTAGCTTTAATACATTATTTTTAACTATTTCATATTTAATAAGCTATCCTCTAATAATAACAATAATTCCCTCAATAATAATAATAATAATAATAATCCGTCAATTAATAATTTGAAAAAAAAAACCAATACAAATTCAATAAAAGAAAACTAATTAGTGGGCTTAGATAATATTTGGATTTCAATACAAATTCATAATGAAACCCAATAATTTTTTAAGGCCCATGAAAATATTATTTTTTTATTTTTTTATTTTTTTATTTTTTTATTTTTTTATTTTTTTATTTTTTTATTTTTTTATTTTTTTATTTTTTTATTTTCGAATACTGTTACCAAAATCCATTCTAAAACCCTAAAAATACTTCAAACTCAGCATAAACTGAACTGCCCAAGTTTTTGTTCTCTAATGAAGAACTCGTACCACAGAATGAGACACTCATGGCGATTAATTTTCCGAAATTGCCCTCGCTCTTCACTCAGAGGCCCCGGTTACTCCTCTCGCCATCATTTTCAGGTTCACTCTTCCTCTTCTTCTCTCTCTACTCTCCGTTCTATCTATTCGTTTCACTCATTTTCAGCCCAGGCTCCACATTTCTGTGACCACAATAAAAATTTCATCAACTCGAAAATCCCAGTTGTTTATAGTTTCTCATCCGAGGCACTAGTTGAATCCAAACAGGAAACTGATCACTGTTCCCTTGTATCTGATATTTTCACTAAATTTAATTTTTTCGATGATATTAACAAAGAATTGGAGTTGAATAGTGTTGTTTTTAGTCATGAAATTGTTTTGAAAGTGTTAAGGTCACTTGAGTCCAGCCCTGTTGTGGCTCGAAGGTTTTTCGATTGGGTTTTGGAGAAGGAAAGTGAGAGATTGAGCTCGAAAGCATATAACTTGATGTTAAGAATCCTGGGTGTCAATGGATCCATAGAGGAGTTTTGGGATTTAGTTGAAACAATGAAGAAAAAAGGTTATGGTGTGTCAAAGTTTACACGGGATAAAGTAGTGCAGAAATTTCAGGAAGATGGGTTGAATGAAGACTTGGAGAAGCTAAAGGGGGTTTTTGCATCGGGATCTGTGGACAATTCCATTGAAAAGATTGGATTGAGGATGAGTAGGATTGTTAGAAATAAGGTTTGGGGAGATGATGTTGAAAGGCAGATTAAGGATTTAAATGCTGAGTTTTCGAGTGATTTAGTGAAGATTGTGTTGGACCATTTAACTATGGAGCCGATGAAAGCTTTGATATTTTTTAGGTGGGTTGAGGAGAGTGGTCAGTATAAGCATGATGGAAGAACTTACAATGCAATGGCTAAGGTTTTGGGGAGGGAAGATTGCATTGACAGGTTTTGGAAGGTTGTTGATGAGATGAAGAGTAACGGGTATGAACTGGAGGTGGATACATATGATACAGTTTTTGGACGGTTTGTAAAGAGGAAAATGATTAGGGAGGCTGTGGACCTATATGAGCTTGCAATGGGTGGTTCCAATAAGCCTTCTGTTCACTGCTGTACCTTTTTGTTAAAGAAGGTATTGGTTGGTAAAGAGCTGGATTTGGATTTGTTTTCAAGGGTTGTAAGGATTTTTGTTGGCAATGATAATGTGTTGACAGATTCTACACTCGATGCACTTCTTAAATCTCTAACTAGTGTCGGTAGATTTGGAGAGTGCAATAAGGTTTTGAAAGCAATGAAAGAAGGTGGGTTTGTAGCTAGTGGTAATATGCAGCGCAAGATTGTGTCCAGGCTTAGCAACACTGGCAAAAAGGATGAAATTAGTGAATTTGTGGATAATGTGGAAGAATCTGGTGGTAATCTGGATTACAAGGCTTGGGCATCTTTAATTCAAGGGCATTGTGCATCCGGGGATCTTGAGAAAGCATCTGAGTGTTTCAAGAGTATGGTTGAGAAGGGTGGAGTTTCTAATATTGGTTATGCTTTTGAATCCTTGATAAGTGCATATTGTCGCAAGAACAGAGCAATAGATGCCAGTACGCTTCTACGTGATTATGTCAGTCATAATCAGTTAAAGCCTTGGCATACTACCTACAAATCTTTGATAGATAAATTGTTGATTCAAGGTGGATTTACTGAGGCTTTGAATTTATTAGATGTGATGAGAGGTCATGGTTTCCCACCCTTTGTGGATCCATTTATTAAGCATGTATCTAAGCAAGGAACAGGTGATGATGCTGTTGCCTTTATGAGGGCTATGACTACCAAGAAGTTTCCAGCTATATCTGTGGTTCTTCGTTTATTTGAAGCCTTTTTCAAGGCTGGGAGGCATTCTCCGGCACAAGATTTCTTGTCCAAATGCCCAGGTTATATCCGCAACCATGCTGATGTTTTGAATCTTTTCTATGCAATGAAAGATGGTAAAGATTTTGCTGCTGCTGCTGCTACTGCTACTGCTTCTGAAGCTGTATAGTCGTTGGAATGTACAATATAATTCCGTGAGGCTAATATAGTGTAGCATTTCTTCAAATCTGTCAGTATGAAGATTTTGACACCACTTTGAACTTTTTCCTTTTGGAGTATATTCAGCTTTCTTTACTGGAAATAAAATTCAATTCAGTTCATATATTTTTTTAAAACATCGGCCTTACGAAAGGAAATTTGCTCCTTTTTTGGTTTAACTCCTTGCATTTGATGTTTTGATCATATTACTTAGGTCCTTGGAATCTAAATGTGCTTGGGTTAGCACTGAACTTCTTGTCATTTTGTTATGGGAATATGTTCTTGCTTTTTAGTTTGCGGATGAATGTGTAGTTACGGTACAATTTCCTTTCTTTTAACTTTTTTAGCTTAAGACATTTAGGGCTGATCTATATAACTATTCTCTGTGATGTTTATTCAGTAATTATTGTCGTTAAAAAAAAAGAAAGATCATTTGTATATTTGATCCGTCTTTAATGCTTCATGCTGAATGGGCAATCTGAATACCTACTACTCAGCACAATTTAAGAGGACATGCTTGAACATGTCTGCAGTATGCTGAAGAGTCAATCTTAGAAGCAATCGCTCTCGGGATTATTCTTTAAATGATAAATGTATATGATTTATCAGATCCTGTAGTACGGCTGTCTAAAATTTTTTATTTGAAGTGCAGCAGAAGCAAGTTGAAGTTAGATATTTCATTCCATACACTATAGATTGTGTCATGCATATTTTTCTTTTACACTGTAAGCGGACCAGAGACATTGTTTCTGATCTGCCTTTTCTCTTATACTGATAAACGGAATTGTCATATGCTATTGAAGAATTTGGATGCGTAGAAAATTTTATGAACTTTTGGGTTGGGCCCGTTTGGCATTAGCAGAGCTTTTACTTGACTCTTTTATTGGACGTTTAGAAACTGTTTTTTAAAAGAATTTTTTTTATTTTTATTTTATAAGAGTTTTTTGTATTTATTTAGATTAAATATAATATAGATAATAATTATTTTACCATTTATTAATAATATTATATTAAATTTATCATTAAAACATATGAAAATATCACATCAAATAATAAAAATATCTTTTAATTATTTAAAACAATTTATTTTGATAAAAAATAAATAAATTATGCAAACATATTGATTATTATTTTTTAATAAAAAAAAAAAGAAAATGATTACTACCTTATGAAAGGAGGCAAGTAATATGTATAAAATATATTAATTATTTATTTAAAAAAAGGAACACAACTGAAAAAATGATAAAAAAAATAAAGAAATTAATTAAAATGGGACATGAATGAAAATTTTAATTTCTTATATAGACATGTTAGAATAAAATTGGAATTTGGAAAAATT
Source organism: Excoecaria cochinchinensis (assembly GCA_947683425.1). Classification (NCBI taxonomy): domain Eukaryota; kingdom Viridiplantae; phylum Streptophyta; class Magnoliopsida; order Malpighiales; family Euphorbiaceae; genus Excoecaria; species Excoecaria cochinchinensis. The sequence goes on from CANTUQ010000187.1 coordinate 3,326,381, forward strand.
CATTAAAAAGGGAAAATAGCTTCATTGTTTTATTTGGAAGCACTTGCAATAGAAGCCAATATTTAGACTAACATCTACGAATCCATATTAAAGAAGACCTGTCCTGTCTTGCTAAACCTCTTAAGACTGATGTGACCACCAACCTCTGTTGATGTTGTATTAATGGGCTTTGACAGTGATCATCTCTTTAGTGGCGTTGCAATTATATTGTTGCCTTTTTTCTCGTAGAAATCCTTAGGATAGAGAAATGAACAATTTAATTTAGCTCATTGATAAAGTTGAATAATTATGAATGAATTTAATAATAACTACGAAGGATTAAGGGTTTATACATGGCAAGAGCAGATAAGTTAGTGCATGCATCTCTCATTCACGTTTCTCCTTTCAATGGCTAAACTTTAATTCTACAGTTTAGGAGAAAGTCTAAGCCTTTTATGTACATTGCCCAATTCTTCACCCACTGGAATTACCCCTTCACTAGTTTTCATTTGCAGTTTCCAAATTGGCTAGAAATTGAGAGGTTGATGACAAAATTTCAATACATGGATTTGTGTTGGGATAAGGCAGCTGCTAGCGGCATGCATGCATGTATTTGCTTCAAAGCCAAGTATGGAAATTGCATGCAAGTTTCTGCATTCAACTCCCCCCACAAATCTTAGCATTTTGTTATTGCAACTACTAGCCACCAAAGAATCACCTACTACTAAGCAGTCTCCTTTTGCTTTCAAAATAGTCCACAATGGAGCAAATAGGCATTTGATATCTACCATGAAAGCAACTACTCTATTTTATTTTATTTTCAATTTTTCAAATTTTGTATTCTTGGAATAATTGAATTATTTAACAAATAAATAAATAAATAAGTAAATTATTTGAGTTGAGGGACCACACCAACACCTTTCCATCTTATCTGTACATAAACATGGTTAATTTCAACTTAATATTCTCATTTCCTTATCGATTGGGACCACACATAAGCACAATTAACAAAACCTTACTCAAAGCAAATCATAAATTATGTTTAGGCCATAGAATTTATTCATTAATGTAGTATTGATTAGTACAAATTAGAGATAGAAAATGATATATGAGCAGGTCATTTCATTTTCCGAAATCCAACTTATAAGAAGCTGTGATATGTTTGTTCTAATTGTTAGCACTACCAAAATAGAGAAGGGGTCCCAAAGAATGGGACTAATCGACGAGCAAAACGTGATGAGAGTGACAAAACAAATGAATTTTCGGTTTATGAAATAAATCGGAAAGTGGAAGGTTCTTGTTGGAGCTATATATGCATTTATGTTCAATATCTAGGACTTCATGTGATAACTGTATCCCTACGTATAACACCAAAATACAACTTATGTTCTTACACCGAGTATGACAAAAATTGCCATCATCTCGTGATGATTGATAGCTGTTATTTACACAATACTTATAAAATCATGCCAAATTTGTAAAACCAATGTATATACAGCTGAGGGAAGGGACCTACGCTAGCTATGCTTGCACCCGACTTTGCAGCCTCTCTAGGGTTTATATACGTCCATATCCCCAACTATCTAACCCTCATATATTCAGGGATCACTACTCCTTTTAACTCTCAACATATATTGCTCTATTAATAATGGCCCCATATATCAAATCAAGCTTCATTTTCTACATTTTTATCAAATTGGTCCCTCTATTTATAGACTTTTTCAATTTAGCACATTTATTTGTTAAAATCCTATCTAATAAGCACATTTGACTTTATAAAATTTGCACTAATTTGGAGAATATGTTGCATATAATTTATAAAATTAGAATACTGGTAGTATATGCCAATGGCAAAAAATTTACATTATGACTTTCATTATTCCTACTATTGAGAATTAATTTAACATATTTTCATTATATTTTATATTCGTTAGACACGTAATTCGTCACACGCTCTTAAATTCAGTAAGCAACATAAGTATAATAAGGTTTATTATATGGAGTTTTAGCAAGTAAATGTGCTAAATTGAGACGAATCTAAATAGGAGGACTGACTTGATAAAGTGAACAAGTTGAAATGCCATTTTATATATTATGCCATTAATAATTGGGGCTTTAACATAAACATATATTTTTTTTTAATTGAAACCTTGTGTCTAACATCTCATCTAAATCAATCTAACCGTGAAACCGACGTGACAACATTTGGTGGGTACCATGTTGACAATTTTCATGGCACCCATTGACGTTAGTATTCCCATTACTTTAGATAAGAAAATAAACAGAGGGTTAAAATTGCAAAGAACGGGGACATTAGGGGGTCCAATTGTTAATATGTAGTTATACCACTGCGTCTGTATGTGAGATTTGAGGATTTGCATATATAGACTGATCTGACAAAGATGCGTAGACTGGTGCGATGTTAGGCGGAAGGAAGAGTTTGGATTCATGTGAATGTTATTGTTATTAAAACTTTTACTATAGTTATATAGAAATGCGTGCGTACAAATTTTAATGGAATCTTAAATCTTTAGAGTAATTTTTTAGTGGAGGGGTGAAATTTATTTTAGTATTTTTTTAATTGGATTTAAAAGGAATTTTAATTATAATAATTTTAGTAATTTTTTTATATTTATTTTTGTCTCCTTCACAAGCCAAAATAGAAAAGACAATCTCGGATGGGATCTTTGAGATAAACTTAGTGGTGCAAGCTTTAACGTTATTTGTCGTTTGAGGGAATTATTAATTTGCTTTGAAAAGAAACAAGAAAAAGAAAACCAATTACATTATCTCATAATTTTATCAATTAAGGATTCTGACCTAAATTTAAGGAATTTGTCTAGAAAAATAATCAAGATTAGATAAAAATTTTATATGCATATTTCGATATTTAAGTTAGTAGCGAAACTTTATGATAAAATTAAATTTGTTACAAATTTTATTTTTTAAAAAATTTTTATAGAAGTCTAGCTACTAATTTGATTAATATGAATTTACACGATCAGATGCTATGAATATAAAAAGATTATATTATAAAAAAAGTACAACACTTTCTTCTAAGTATTTAAAAGATTTTGCATATTATAAGTCGAATTCAAAACATTTAGCTATACAAATTGCACATTAGACAAATGTAGTTAGCTCTTGAAGCATAAAATTGGTGTGATAAGTCTCAAAACTAGGGGTGAGCAAAAAAATCGATAGACTTAGTTAACCGAAAAAAGAAATTCGAAACCGAACCGATAGACTGTTTAACCGATTGTAATGGACTGATTAATGGTTAGTATTTTGAAAAAAATCGATATTAATGGACTGATTAATAGTTTTTGACTCATTTGACTGGTTAACCGAACCGAAACCGAATTTTTAGTTAATTAATTTATTATTTTTTTAATAATTTATAACAATTTATATAACAATTTAACCTAATTAAACGTGATTATGTATTTTTTTTTCATTATACTAATTATTTTAAAGTTTTTAAGTTTTTTTAATTGGCTATTAGTAAGTATAACAATTTATCTAATTAAAAGTGATTATGGACCGGCTAATATATAAACTTATTAAATATTAATTTTAAAAAACAAATTTGCATATATCCACAAAATATTTTTATTTTAACAACAATAATGTTATATTATAGTGAAAAAATTTTAATTTTTAAGTATTTTGAATATTTTAATTTTATTTATGAATATATTTATAATTATAGTGGTTAACCGAAAAATATTGGGTAACCGATCCGAAAATTCGAAACCGATGAACTGTTTAACCGATAGTAATGAATTGAAATTTCAAAAAATCGATATTAATAGACTGATTAATGGATTGGGACTCATACACCGGTTAACCGACCATGCTCACCCCTACTCATCAAAACCGTTCCATATGTTCAAATTAGCTGTTTAATTGTTGAGTTGACTCGTTATTCATCTTAATTATTGTTAACATTCACATTGTATCAAATAATAATTATTCACATAAATCCAAAAGAAATTTGTACAAAAAGTAGTTAAGATTAAGATCATAATTGTGGTGTCTCCACATTAATTGAAGACATTTTAATTAATTGTACTATCAAGATTGTGGTCGTGTTTGCCCTTGATGTAGCCGATTTATTCTTTCTTGTCATAGTGATATTGAACTATGTGCCTTAATCTGACGAGGAATTATATATCTTACACTTTTTATTTTACTTGCATACTTATAATCAACTAATAATTACAAGACCGATAACTTTCTTTTCTAATAAGATATTTAAAGTTTAAATTCTAGATTAGATTATATTTAAATATTCTAATTTGAGTTATTTATTTTCATTTATAGGCTTATTTGGTGCAATTCAAATAAATCAGATTAATAAATTTCAAATATCGAATAATTTATACTGAAAAATTCCTATAAAAACACCAATATTAATAACTATAAGATCGATTAAATCAAATTCCATTCAAACATTTGTAGCTCCAAATTCTTGAATGATAAATTTATATTCTTTTTATTTTTCTATTATTCATCGAAAATAAGAACATTTTACCATTCAAAAACCTCAATTCAATAGACAATTTATTGAAATTAAGAAATAGGATTCCAAATGCAAAATTTCCGCAAGTAAAGTGGAAGAGAAAATGGTCAAAAAAGGTAATGCTATAATTATTCCGCAAGCAACAAAATGAGAAAAGAAAAAAGAGCATTGTTTATGAAAAAGGAGAGCATGCAAATGCAAATTCAAATGCGGGGACCATATCGCATGGAACCAAATAATTATAGGAAATTAAAGGGGAGAAAAAAGAAAAAAAAAAGTGAAAGTGGGGCATTTTGAAGTAATTAATGAAAATGTTAAACATGGATCCTCAATGATATCCCATTGTAAGTGAAAGAAATTTGATGGGATGGGACCCTTATGTTCCCTAACACTAAACTTTGTTTGAACCATTATTGTCTTTTATTTTCCTAACATTTTAATCACCTTCCCTTTTTTGTCAATCACAACCCATCTTCTCTTTTTTTCTTTACCAACAATTCCAATCAATTTTTTTTAAATGGAAATTAAACTCTCGTTAATAGCATAAAAAAATACATATGTATTTTTAAATTTATAAAATTTACGAAATTAATGAAATTATTAAAATATATTTTTAAATTTTTTTAATAAAAATATTAAATAATAATAATATGCCATAACTAATTTGATTGTCGGCAAAAAAAAATTCAACCCATTTGCTATCTATAGAAAAAACAGTGAATGACGTTCAAGAATACAATAATTTTTCCAAATTGAAATGATAAATTTGCGTAAATATAACTTTTATTTCTATAAATTTAGAAGAAAACTTGCGCTTTCTTAAGAAATACATGCAAAATCATTCAATTTTATGCACTAGCGGTAAAAAAATGACATTTGAGAGAGAAAATTTGTTCATTTTCAAAAGTTTTAAGGGCAAAAAGAAAAAAAAAACATTATACCATTTTTTTCATAGTAATTATAGCATATTAAATCCGTGCCTAGTTAAATTGTAAGACATAATTAATTATACTTATTATTGTGTGGATAGTTGCTAATTAATGGCTTATAATTGTGCTTGATAAGGTAGCCAACATAGAAACCAAGAAATCATAGGACCATGTGTGTGAACTCAAATGATGAAAGTATGCTTAGGCTTGGCCTTTTTCTTCTTTTTATTTGCCTATATTTGAATTGGTATTATTCATTATTTGCGTTTATTTTTCTTTTATCAATTAATAAATTATTGAAGATGGATTTTTTGGCAAGTGGGAAATAATTCTTCACGTTATGAGATATTATTTCTATTTCATTTTATGTGTTACTTTTATTATTTTCACTAAAATTAAGTAACTATTAATTAGACTTAAATTTAGAATAAAATTGAATAATTTAATGCATAAAGTTAAATTTAACTGGTTATAAATAAGTCAACTTCAATTGGAAAAAGAAAATTAAATTGTATTAAAAGTTTAAAAATGTCATATAAATAAAATTAGAATTTTGCCTAAAAGAGTCACGTACAGTAGAATAGAGGGAATAATAATTTCTTAAAAACTTCAAACTTTAGACATATACAATGTGTTTTTTTTCATAAATTTAAGAAGTAAATTTAATTGAATATGTACATAAATTAAGTAGTAAAAAATAACATTGACATCAATAATGATAATAACAAGAACATTTCAAATCTATAAAATGAACAAAAAAAATATGAAAAAGGGCAAGAGGTATTTTTTATTAATATAGTTATATGATATTCAAAATTCAATAAATCTGAATTTGCACTATATATATATATTTTAGTTTAATATAGCAATGACTATACAGTGAAAACAGATATATATATGACGTCATATAATAGAAAAATGATCTCAATACTAAGATTTGAATGAATAGTCATGGCCATTGGATTCCCTGGTGAGTCTTAGGATGTCTGAAATTAGATTAGATATAATGTTGTAAAAATGGGTTAGATTTGTCTGAATCAAACATCAAGTGGGTTTTCTTCGGTCGATCTATTACTCATATTATTGACTCTTCAGTCTTCTTTCCCTCCATTCAACCCCACACCTTCTATTTCAATCATATTTATTATTATTATTATTATTATTATTATTATTATTTATAAACATAATTATTATTTCTATTTTCTAGTGTAGTGCCTTTTTTTTATTATATTATAAAATTAAGACACCTCATTTCTCTTTCAATTATAATTATAATTCCAACGTTTAAACAATCTTCTTTTATGGTCAATTAATTATTTCTCTAAGTTACTTAAACCAACCCTTTTGCAAAACATTGCATGGACAATATCATTATATTAAAGCACTAACTGAGGCTAACATTGAATTTCTTTTAAAGCTAATTATGTGATTTTCCACCTACAAATGTCTGCGTCACACATTGCATTAAAAAAAAAAAATTATATACATGCTTTTCAGTTGTTGCATAATTATTGCAAAATAAAATACTGGCTATACAAGTGCATATGCGTCACACTCACCTAGATTCGCATACGGATGATATAGTGCTGAATTAATGTGATTTTATGCCCTAATTCATGCATTTACCTTTTAATTTCAATAATTTTCTATTCATGCAGATCATAATTAAGTGACAACGCTGTCCGGGTCCAATCAAGCTCGCCCCACTACAGAAGGCCATCTGTCTCACTTGCCACATGTCATATTCTATTAGGCTGTACATTGTCCACTTCACAGCAGCGTTTCTCTATCTCTATCACCTTAATTTTTACGTGAGAACAAATAAATAAATAAAAATAATAAAAATAGAACAGAAAAGACAGTTCAGTTAAGACAAAATGAAGGGTTAAACACTTAAAAAATGGATAATTGGATTAAAAATCTAAGGTTATGATTCTAAGCTGGGATCATCTGATGTATGAAATTGCTAATATATATATATATATATTATTTTTAATATGATGTGGAGAAAGGGACAATTATGCCTAGCTGTTACCAGTATTTTGGTCCTTAATCTCTGGACATGTTTGTCATTTTTCAGTATTAAAGTGCTGTGTTCTTTTCCTGTGTTTGGTCAATTCTAACTTCATTTTGCTTGTGGCATGAACATCAACGTGATTGTCCACTATGGCTTACAATATGCTTCTTACCTATCCTTATCCATCCCCTACATGTTATTTTATAATTTGCAATTTTACAGTCTTGCTGTTATTTACACAAGCATCACAGTAATTATTGATAGCCATCCGAAAATGACACCACCGAAAACTCCGATTTGAGAGAAAAATAGAAAAATAATATGTCAATTTAGAGTTTGAAAAGTTTACCTTATCCAATTGAAAGACTTTATATATATACTGCTTGATTTTGATGTATCAAATGAGTATGATTTTCAATGCTTGTAATGGTTTTGCATTGAGTAGTAACATTGGTAGATTACAGATATTTTTAAATGATCATAATGATCTGATAGGAGTTCGGATAAACTCTTAACGAATTTTGGAGAAAAATAAAAAATTAATATCTAAGTTGCCGTTTTCTTACATCTCATTTTCCTAATTTGTTTTACTATAACAACAATTTTCTAAATACTTTTAATTTGTACAACAAACGAAAAGAAAATCCCATATTCCATCAAGTAATAGACTCTAGTAGTGTTTTACAATGGAGTATTTCAAATATACCTCGGTGATTTTTATTAACTTTTTTCACTGGCAGTGACAATGACAAACTCTAATATATATATACATATAATGTCACTATCAAATTAATGATACAAACAAACAACATTAAATCAGACAAATCAGGCTCCTAAATAGACTCAAGTTTTGATTTAAGAGTGCATGACAACAATAATAATTCCATATAATTATTGTAACAAGAGAAACAAAAGCATGCTCTGAGTTTGAATCTCCGCAATCCAATCTTTTCTTTTTTCTTTCTTTCTTTGCTTTTTATAAAGAACTGAATTTGTATTCCAACTTTATATTTTATACATCCCAGATAAAATCGGTACCATTAAATTAGATGCAAGCAAGCATGCCGATGGGTGGGGAGGAAGGAAGCAGGACACAATACAATAATACCGTTATTGACAAAAGTGAGGTTAAAGGGTAAAATTCGATTCTTGAAATGAAGGATAAAGATGGCAGCTTTTGCTTTTAAAAGTTTTACTCTTTTATTTGAATGTGGAAAGAAAGAAATAGAGAAAAGAAAGAAATGAAGGGCAGTGAGTGATAGTTAGCTAAGCTTATAGTGCTTTTGCCCACATGGAATCTATCAAAGCAGCATTTACAGCTTAAAAGTCACCTTATTTATACATTTTAATATACATGATTAGTATATCATCACTTCATAAAATTTGTAAACATAGATGATTTTGCATTATTTTACATACGCAATATATACTTAAATGTTGATGTCTAATACCTATAGTTTTTTTTTTTTTTTTATAAAAAGATTTAAAGAATTATTATATAACACAACTTGATAGTTTAATAAATTTTATAAGTTTTTTTTTTGAAAAAAAATAACCGAAATTATCAAATTTAGTTCGCCAAGTATTTATTTGGCCTAATATATAGAATCGAATTAGTGGGTGCATAATACATAAACAAAGAAACTCATGGCTATGGTCCTAAATCTATGATGGATAGTATTAGTGGCTCACCAAATCCACCCATCATCAAATCTCGAGCCTAAACTGCCTCGAGATTCTCACATTCTTTTTAAAAGAAATTAAAGATAAATAAATAATAATAATAATAATAATGGTTTTGGGTCTTTTACTGCATGGCCAAACTCAGGGAATGTTGGATTCCTTGCTGTTTCATCCAATTACATTAAGATTTTGATCCCATTATTTGAAAGAGAAACCCTTTTCTTTTCTCATTTCCCCATTAACCAAACACAAATCCAATAGAATATGAACAATATTTGTCCATCTTAATATATTTGTCTTTTTTCCTTACTACAAAAGTACAGTCTTGTGTCTAAGACCCAAAACCCATCTCTAGGTAATAACCTCACTAAGTACTCACTAACCCAGAAAGAATTTTGGTTTCTGTATGTGCATACAAATATTAGAAGATGTTTTTTAACTAAGAAATTCTTTTTTTAACTAGCCCAATTGCTTTATTTTTTATAAAATAATAAAATTGTTAAAAATTTCAGATGTTTATCCTTTCAAGGCTAATGCATGATTAACTCATTAATGCGAATTTCCTATTCTCTCCTTGCTTTAAGAATATTTGTCTAGATTTTGTAGCTTTGGTTCTTTTAAGATTTTGGCCAAAATATAATATTCTTTGTATTATGTAATTGTAAATGTATATAATATATATAATATTCATTTATTTAACTTGCTTAGTGACAGGCATGCTTGTTTCCTTTATACAACCAAAAAAACTGGTTCTTTTCTTGTGTCTTAGTCTGACAAAAGATTTTGGTGAATGGATTTCTGGCCTGGAAAGCAAGAAGTGGGTTCAAATCTAAAGAATTACCCTAACCAAAAGTACCCTATTTTTGAAAGTTGGTCTCTTTGATAGAGAAACACAGTTTTTACAATCAGTAGAGTTTGAAAATTCTGTTTCTCTGTTTCTTGCACATTCCATTATCAACAGCCATGAGAAGAAGAAGAGAAGTTGCCTTCTTTTTTGTTTCTTTCTTATGGTTTATGACTACTGCAAATGGTTTGCTATCTCCGAAAGGTGTAAACTTCGAAGGTATATAGAAATTTGCTTCCTTTTTTTTTTTCTCTTGAAATCTGAATACTTCTGTGTTTATTTGCTTTCAAAAGATGGAAAAATAGAACCTTTCTGATATGGGTGATTTAATCTCAGTTCAAGCTTTGATGGGTATAAAAGCTTCTCTACATGATCCTCATGGGGTTCTTGATAATTGGGATGGGGATGCTGTCGATCCCTGTAGCTGGACTATGGTCACTTGCTCTGCAGAAAGTCTTGTCATTGGCCTGTAAGACTTTTACATTCTCATGTTTCACAGGATAGAAATTTTAAAACCCATGTGAAATTCTTAAGGAAATAGCGCATTAATGACAAAAAGTTTTGAACTTTCATTAAATGGTCTTATTGCAGAGGAACCCCAAGTCAAAATTTATCTGGCACTCTTTCTCCAAGCATTGGCAACTTAACAAATCTTCAAATTGTGTAAGGACCCACTAAAGCTTTTCCTTAGTTCAAGATAGGCATTTTTTCCCCAAAAAAGTTATTGGTGTTAACATTTCTGGTTCTTCTGTATGTTTCTTCAGGCTCTTACAGAACAATAATATCACAGGACCAATTCCTGCAGAGCTAGAGAAGCTAACAAAGCTTCAAACACTTGATCTTTCCAACAATTTCTTCACAGGGGAGGTCCCTCCTTCTCTAGGCCACTTGAGGAGTCTCCAATACATGTAAGCACAATTTTCTGAACTAAAACATGTTGTTCAAAAACTGTGTTTTTATGTTGTATGTTTAGGAATGTCCCTCTTCTGTGTATAATTTTTTGCTTGGATTGTTTGAATTTGATGTAGGAGGCTAAATAACAACAGTCTCTCTGGAGCTTTCCCAATGTCATTGGGTAACATGACCCAGCTTGTGTTTCTGTTAGTCTACTGATCCTTTTTTTTTTTGGCATCAATGGTTTATATCCTGACTGAAGTTTGTAATTAAAGAATGTTTTGTTTGTGGGTTTCAGTGACTTGTCCTTTAACAATCTGAGTGGCCCTGTACCCAGATTTCCAGCAAAAACATTCAAGTAAAATTTTCTCCTCCTTTTTCTCTCATTCTCTAAATTGTGAATTGGACACCAAATATTGAAACTTCTATTGCATTTCCTGACTTCTGCAGCATTGTTGGAAACCCCCAAATTTGCCCAACTGGGTCTGAACCAGAATGCTTTGGCACATCACTAATGCCTATGTCCATGAACTTGAACAGCACATATAGTAAGAATACCAGACTACAATATTTTGTCAATAATTTTTTTTGTTTAAAAGATTGGATTTGCTCTTGGGTCGATTCTGACTTCAATATCCTTTGCATTTTTAGTTGATCAACCGTCTGGCAGGCCAAGGAATCACAAAGTAGCCCTTGCACTTGCCTCCAGTATTGGTTCTGTCTCACTCATCATTCTTGTACTTGGATTTCTTCTTTGGTGGAGGCAAAGACACAATCAACCAACATTTTTCGATGTTAAGGGTGCGAAATATATGATCATAGTTTCACTATAATTTAATGTACAGCATCTAGTTAACCCTCTGATCAGTCTTAAATCGTTTCTGAAACATCAGACCGACACCACGAGGAAGTTTCTCTTGGAAACTTAAGGAGATTTCAGTTTAGGGAACTCCAGGCAGCAACAAACAACTTCAGCAACAAGAACATACTTGGAAAAGGAGGGTTTGGCAATGTGTACAAGGGGATTCTCCATGATGGAAGTGTTGTTGCTGTTAAGAGACTTAAAGATGGTAATGCTGCAGGTGGAGAGATTCAATTCCAAACGGAAGTTGAGATGATTAGCCTAGCAGTTCACCGTAACCTTCTTAGATTATATGGATTTTGTATGACACCAACAGAAAGGCTTTTAGTCTATCCATTCATGTCTAATGGCAGCGTGGCTTCCCGTCTTAAAGGTAGTGCATTTTTGCATTCAAATTCGAAGATAGAGTGACACTTTGATCAGCTAATGTGCTAATGCTTCATTATCTTAATTTGGCAGGCAAACCGGCCTTGGATTGGGGCACCAGGAAGAGAATTGCCTTAGGAGCTGCAAGAGGACTATTATACCTTCATGAGCAGTGTGATCCAAAGATAATTCATAGGGATGTGAAGGCAGCAAATATATTGCTTGATGACTATTGTGAAGCTGTAGTAGGGGATTTCGGGTTGGCAAAGCTGTTGGATCATCAAGATTCACATGTCACCACTGCTGTGAGAGGCACAGTTGGGCATATAGCACCTGAATATCTTTCCACAGGCCAATCTTCTGAGAAAACAGATGTATTTGGATTTGGCATTCTGCTTCTTGAACTAATCACAGGTCAAAGAGCATTAGAATTCGGCAAGGCAGCTAATCAGAAAGGAGCCATGCTAGATTGGGTAAGCACAATCATCCTTTTGTAAAAACTTTCACAAACTTTCATTTGAGTCCAATTGAATTGAATATTTTGTGATTTGCAGGTAAAGAAAATTCATGGGGAGAAAAAGCTTGAAATGCTAGTAGATAAGGACCTAAAAGGTAACTATGATAGAATTGAGCTTGAAGAAATGGTACAAGTAGCTCTTCTATGCACCCAATTCCTACCCAGCCATAGACCAAAAATGTCTGAAGTAGTTAGAATGCTTGAAGGTGATGGACTTGCAGAAAGATGGGAAGCTTCTCAAAAAGTAGAAGCAACCAAATCCAAACCCCACGAGTTCTCTTCATCCGATCGATATTCTGATCTCACAGATGACTCTTCATTACTAGTCCAAGCAATGGAGCTTTCAGGTCCAAGGTGAATTCTTTAAAGGAATTATGATATATGTTGTTTGTTTTTCCTCCCTTTTCAAAGAGACTTAGAAGATAGAATTTATAGGTGGAAGTTATTTTTGTGATAGTGATTATGATGATTGAATGTTCTTAAATCTTCGGTTGTATAAATAGGCAATTATCAAACCCCAAAGGGTTTTGATATTTTCATTGAATTGTACATAATGCGTTGCTGAACTGACATTTTTGAGAATGAAAATTCACATATTTTGTATTCCAATTGCTTGAAATTTGTTCAATATATATTATATAAGACTACAAAGAAATTTATATTTCATTGTGTGAGCAAGATTTCATACATGAACCAGCATTGATTACGACAAACAATGAACTGCTTATGCATAGTTTAACTGCATACAAATCAATCAATGGCGAAAAGTTCGAGACTCCATGCTTCTAATCACCAACTATTGCTACAATTCAATATCCAATTTGATTATTTTGTATTTTGATTTTATTAGTTATTAAATTCAATAAAATCATTTTTCTACCTTCCAAACATCTCCGAGGGAAAATATCTTTGCTTTGAGCTGGAATTGGTTAATTCAGAGATGGGGAATTTGGGATTAAAAAAACTGACACATGGTTTATTCTTATTATTCCGAGTGGGTCTACCCGATACATATGTCAAAGAGGGGTACTTTTTTTCAAAACATCTGTCCACCTGCCAAGTTGGAGTGGTGCCAGTCCTACGTGGCATGATGATGTGATCGGTGATGTGTCGCTTATTAGGACAACTTATGCTACATGGCATGCTAATGTAGGATTTTCACTCTAGTCAGTAGGGGTGGGCAAAAAACCGAACCGACCCGAATAACCCGAACCGAAATATAAATTCGGGTAGGGTTATTCGGATAATTCGGTTCGGTTCGGGTGTGAGGATTTATAAAATTTCGGGTTCGGGTCGGGTCGGGTGAAAACCGAACAACCCGAACCGAACCGAATTTATTGTAATATTTGGATTATTAATTGTTATAATATTTTGGTTATTAATTTGTTGTAATATTTGGACATTTTAAGATGGTGAACATATTAATTAGGTATTTTTTATATTATATGGTTACTATATTATATGTTAATTAGGTAGCTATATGTTAATTAGGTATTTAATTATTTATTTTTCATATTATATGTTAATTAATTAGGTAGTTATATGTTAATTAGGTATTTAATTATGTATTTTTCATGATATATGGTGACTATATATTAATTAGATATTTAATATGTTAATTATGTATTTAATAGTTTTCATAATATTGTTTAATTAGGTTTAATTAAAAAAATAAAATAAAATTCGGGTAATTAGGGTTATTCGGTTCGGGGCCCGAAATATTTCGGGTTATTCGGTTCGGGACCCTATAAAAAGTTAGGGTCGGTTCGGGTGTTAAATTTCTTATAATTTCGGGTTATTCGGGTTCGGGTCGGGTTGACCCGAACCCGATCGATGCCCACCCCTACTAGTCAGTCATGGAAAAAGATGATGTGATCGGTGATGTGTCGCTTATAAGGACAACTTATGGTACGTGGCATGCTAGTATAGGATTTCCACTAGCATCACATCAGTTAGTAATGGGATTTGCCCATAATGACTACATTAGCAGATAATACGATTCTCTAACTAGGCACGGATAATGAGAGAAATACCAATAGAATTTTGACGAGAAATTTCTAATAGTAAAATTTGTACAGTTTATTTAAAAATCCAAATCAATTTGACGTAAAACCTAAATGAAAAGTTGAATTTGATTTTCAAATTTAATTGAGTTTTGCAGGATCTTACAGTTGTGTACTCCATGAATGGAGTATTATGCCACGTGTGGAGGTTTCCATAAACTTGAATTTAGGTGGGAGACCATGCATAATTAGTGGATTGGTAGATTAGATTTTCCAGCATTTGAGTCGCTTGGAAAGGAAAAGGTCCGACAAATACACATTAGCAGTAGTTTTTTATATTGAAATTGTCCGTTAAAGTAAAATCTCTTATAACTATTCACAGAATTAAAATATTTATAGTAAATTATGAATGAAAAATGAGTTAGAAATATCAGTTTCTCCTTCACACAATGAGACTTATTGTGTTGTTAATTTTCTCCCACCTCCGTCTGGCGGTCCACACGGTGGCTTCCGCCAAACAGCCGCCATTAGCACCAGCACTTTATGTATTCGGAGATTCGATATTCGACAGCGGTAACAATAATTTCTTGCCAACCGTTGCTAGGGCAAATTTTTTGCCTTATGGTATGAATTTTATTAAAGGATCAGGAAGATTTACTAATGGTAGAACTGTTGCGGATATTATAGGTATTTATTATGTGTTATTTATAAATAAATTATGCAAGTATTTAAATAATTTGTATATATGTTTTATTTTCTAATATTTTTGTAGCTGAACATTTGAGGTTGCCATATCCTCCACCATTTTTGAGTATAAGGCTATCAACTCCTAATACCGGTTTGAATTATGCATCTGGATCTTGTGGCATTCTCTCAGAAACTGGAAGTGTTTGGGTACATTGAAACTAATATATATATATATATAATAAATTTGGGTTTAATTACTTAATAAATAAATTACTAATTATTTTGTTGTATGGGTTATTTTGCAGGGAAAGTGTTTGAATTTGGATGAGCAGATTGATTTATTTAATAATACAATTAAATTATTACAACTTAAAAAACAATTCAATAGAAGATATAAATTAAATAAATACTTGTCAAAGAGTATATATATATTTTCTACAGGCAGCAATGACTATCTCAACAACTACCTTGTTCCCACAAGTTATAATTCAAGCAAACTTTTTGCTCCTCAGGAATTTGCTAACTTCCTCTTGGATAAACTTTCTCTCACTTTAAAGGTAAATTAAATTCAACAATTTCCCACTTTTTCAAAATTAGTCTTCAATTTTGTCTAATTTCAGGGCGTATATGAACAGAGATTATATAATTTGGGAGGTAGGAGGATTGTGATATTTGAAATTGGGCCAATTGGGTGCATCCCATCAATTGCAAGGGAACATAAAGCTGAGATTAATGCAAAATGTGTAGAAGAATCAAATCAATTAGTGTCCTATTTCAACAAAAAACTTGGTATTACACTTCAAAATTTGACATCAAATCTCCCTGCCTTCAAATTCGCCTATGGACATCCTAATTGGCTAATCCATGATGCCCTTATAAATCCTTCTAAATATGGTAAATTTCTTCTCTTTTTCTTCTTTCAATTATTTTGCCACAACACATTTTCCATTCCTGAATTTTTTACATTAATTCTTTTCGGGTCATAAATGAATCAAGTTCTATGACATTATTACATTCATGCTATACGTGAGAAATTATGAAATTATAAACGGGTTATAAGCAGACTAAGTAACTAGGGTTACATAATGGATTCAATTGGATCTTATTAGTTTACAGGTCAAATGATAATAAATTTGTAAAGAAATTTTGACTGTTTTGTTTATGATTGATTAGTTTAATTACAGGATTAATGGATACAAGCAATCCATGCTGCAAAACTTGGGCCAACGGAACATCTGTATGCATTCCATGGCTATCTCCATGCCCTACGCCAAACACCCACTTTTTCTTCGATGGTTTTCACCTCACCGAAAATGTATATTCTCTCATAGCATCGCGTTGTATCAATGATAAATCGGTCTGTAGTCCTACAATAAACGAGCTCCTAAGAATGTAATTAACAACCACGTAATACAATTAATTAATTAGATGTACCTTTTGAACAATTAAGAGTTAACCATAAATAGAATAATTTCATTGAAACTTTGGTTTTACGTTTTGTCGCTAAAATAATAATGTCTCATTTCGGAATATATACTTGAAAGTTACTACTTAATTGATGAGAAATTCCAATTTGCTATTTAATTTATCCACATCCCAGTTCTATGTGGCATGAACATATGGTGCGGTTGTTTTACGTTGCATGCTACATAAGGACTCCAATACCAGTTATCTAATTTTTCAGTCATTCTTTTAATTAAAATTAAAAAATGGTTGAATATTTTTTCTTTCGTTAAAAATAATATATTTTTTTTATCAGCGGATTATAAAGGGTAAAGTTTTGTAATCATAAATATAATTAATCCCAATTTTCTTCTTTAATAATTTTCACCCATTTTCATTTCAAAGTCATTCTTATCTAAATCCAATTTAAGCAAGTTTTATGGATCAATCAAATAGTATGTTAGGATCGAGTGGCTATTTAGACAGTGATTTTAATGTCAACAATGAAAAAATAGGCAAAGTATAAGAAAAATAAAACACACAAAATTTACGTGTTTCGGCAATGTGCCTACGTCCACGGAAGAAAGGGAGCAATAAATTTACTATGGGATAAAAAATATTACAAGTGGAGTAAAACTCAACCTAAAACCCAATTACACATGCTCACAAAATGCTCTCTTAATTAATTAGAGTATTAACTATAATAACACAACACAATTCTCTTAACAAAACTCTCAAATTTCTGATGCCTCTACAAATATCAAGGGGAAGTCTTTTTATAGGCAAGGTGAGATGTGACTTGTGCCACGAAATTCAATAACAATTTGGTGGCTTTTGAATTTTGATGAAAGTCGGCAATTTAGATACAGCATTAATCGACAAAAAAAAAAGTTAAACCAAAAATTCAAGTCATTTGACATAGTATATTTCCATTTTTGTAAAAATGGTTGAAAACGTAGTAGGCTGGTGGTTAATATGCATGGGGCTGGTGGGTAGCATGCATAGGGTGGCAATGCATTATTAGGCTAATTCATAAAACTTGTCTATTTTCTTCATTTCAATCCAATTGAATTGAATTTCATATGTTATGATTTGTAGGTAAAGAAAATTCGTAAGGAAGAAAAGGTTGAAATGCTGTAGATAAGGACCTAAAAGGTAAAATCTGGATCTAATCAAAGGGGAATGGTAATCAAGGAGGAAAGATTTTGTGATTAATGCAAAGTTACAGAAGAGACCTGCTTCAAGCTTAATAGACACCCTGAGTGGTTCAAGGATGGAGTTGGAGAACATAAAGGAAAAGAATCATTAACTCCCGTTGATGTTGAAGCAGTAGGAATTAATGGATGGCAGATTTCAACAAACAAGAGCTGGCAAAGCTTAACAATCACTACAAGAAAAAGGGGCAACAGCGACGGAAATTTAGCGACGGAGTCATTTCCGTCGCTAAATTGCGACGGAATTTAACTTCCGTCGCTATTTAGCGACGGAAATTAAATTCCGTCGGTAAATAGCGACGGAAAATAATATCCGTCGCTAAAAATGGCGCCAAAATTTCCCACCAAATTGCCGACCGATATTTGCGACTGTTATTAGGAACCGTCGCTAAAAATAGCGACGGAAATTAATTTCCGTCGCTGAAAAAATTAAAAAAAAAATTAATTATATTTTTAGCGACGGAAAAAAAATCCGTCGCTAAAATTGCGACGGAATAAAAAAAACCGTCGCTAAAATTAGCGACGGTCGCCATTTTCCGTCGTTAAAGGTATAAAAATTTCATTTCCCTCTCTTTTTAGCGACGGAATATTATATCCGTCTCTAAATATAAAAAATTTCCTTTCCCTCTCATTTTTAGCGACGGAAGATTCTTTCCGTCGCTAAAGTTAAATTAAATTACCTTTTTCCCTCTTTTTTCTCTCTCTCTCTCTCTTCTCTCTCTTTCTCTCTCCTCCCTCTCCTCGCCACTGTCTCTCCTCCCTCTGCCCAGCCGCCGCCGACCGCCAGCGCTTCTCCCCCTCCCTCCCTTCCCTCCCCTCCCCTCCCTGGCGCCGATCTCCCCCTCCCCGTCCCCTCAGGCGCCGGCTCCCCTCTCACCATTTCCCTTCCCCCCCGCCCCCGATCCCTCAGGCGCCCGCTCCCCTCTCACCATTTCCCTTCCCCCCCGCCCCCGATCTCCCTTGCGGTGGGTGCTGCGGCCGGCGACGCGTGGACCTCCGCCTCCCCCTGCCGTTCCGTCGCCTGTGGTGCCTCCGGCCGGCGAGCTGCGGTGGTTGCTGCTGCTGTTCAAGTAAAATGGGTATAATATTATGTTTTTATTTCTTTTTTATTTCTTTATTTATTAATTATAAATTTAATTATTATTATTAACATTATTAGTATAATTATTATTATTATTATTGTTTAATGGATATGTTAATTATAATAATTATGAGTATTATTAAATATTTATCTTAATTATTATTATTATTATTGTAATGTTGTGTTAATTATTATTATTATTATTATTATTATTATTATTATTATTAAGAAGTTGTGTTAATTTTAGTTATTATTATTATTATTATTATTGTTAATTGGGTATGCTAATTGGTATTGTTATTAGTATTATTAAATATTTATCCTAATTATTATTATGATTATTATAATTTTTATTAAGTAGTTGTGTTAATTATTATTGTTATTATTTAATGGGTATGTTAAGTAGATATATTATTAGTATTGTTATTAAGAAGTTGTGTTAATTTTAGTTGTTATTATTATTATTATTCAACATGTTATTATTATTAAATTAAAATCAGTAAAATTTGTACCTTAATTAATATTATCATTATTATGTTAATTTGTATTGTTATTATTATTATTTATTTATGTTAATTTGTATTGTTATTTTTATTTTTTTTTTAATTTGTAACATTTCCCGACGGAAATTAATTTCCGTCGGTAAATTTACCGACGGAAATTTAATTTCCGTCGGGAAATTTTAGCTACGACTAAATTCCTGACGGAATGAATTTCCGTCGGGAATTTAGTTTCCCGATGGAAATTCCTTATTTTCCGTCGGGAATTTCCGTCGGGAAATCCCTTGTTTCTTGTAGTGAATGGCAAGCAAATTGGCAATGATGGAATTATTAAGTTTGCTCATGTCATAGATTTTATTAACTTTCACCTACAGTAATAAGGCACGAATTATATATAAAATTAATAACTCATCGTGCATGGAAAGATTTACAAAAGCATGGAAACCACGTTGCTTAAGAATCCAATTCGAAAGTAGCATAATGAATATCAATTATTAAAAGAAATATATATATAGTAGTAGTCTTGTCCATTAAAACTCAAATATCTTATATATGCGTATCACTATATTTATAGTAATTAACGAATAAAAAGAATGCATAATCAGTTATTAGTTTGCGTCGCACCATCTTTTGTGCTTTTTAATTAGAGGTGAGTCTATTTAAATACTTTCACATTTCTCGCCATCTTCATTTTTAAAGTTTAAATTCTGGTTACTATACATATTCTGGGGAGGCGCCGGTGGAGACTCGAACTCCGGTGGCCTGAAAAGTATTCGATCGAGCCACCGGTGACCCTCAAATTCTAATATATTTATCTAACCAACAACTACATCAAATTTTAATCTTTCTATCTAGCCACCTTTCATTTTTGTACTTCACAGAATGAGACATATAATTGTGTTGTTAATATTTTCTTACCTGGCGGCGGCCACGGCAGACTCCGGCAACCAGCCGCCATTAGCTCCGGCACTTTATGTATTCGGAGATTCACTATTCGACAGTGGAAATAATAATTTGTTGCCAACCCTTGCAAAGGCAGATTTTTTGCCTTATGGTATGAATTTTATTAAAGGATCAGGAAGGTTCACTAATGGTAAAACGGTTGCGGATTTTATAGGTAATTTATTAATTTATGGGATATTTACATGCAAAATATTTGTATGTTTCATTTTAATTATTGAAATGTTTTGCAGCTGAACATTTGAGGCTGCCATATGCTCCACCTGCTTTGCGCATAAGCCTATCAACTCCTGTTACCGGTTTGAATTATGCGTCTGGATCTTGCGGCATTCGACCAGAAACTGGAAGTTTTTTGGTACATCAATTTTTACAGTCCGAATTTGAAATCAACTACTTAACTATAAATAAAAAGAATAGTTCATGTCATATATATAACTATTGTAGAATTTAAATATTACATATATATATACGGCTGAAAGTATAGGTGGCAAACCGATGGAATTATTATAACAAGCTGAATTATAAATGCATCGGATTATAAACATATATTAAAATTTTTTGAAACACCAATATCGGTTTACGTCATTACCCAAATGGATCATTGTTAAAACAAATCATAAAAGAAAACTTCCCTTTAATTAATTAGTTGCACTAAACCTACATAAACTGCTACTATTAGTAGTTGATAAGAAATTTTAGCTCTAAAGCCCATAATAAATTAATTACTGATTGTTTTGTTAATTTGATGGGTTAATTTGCAGGGAAAGTGCTTAAGTTTGGATGAGCAAATTGATTTATTTGAAAAGACAATTAACTTCAAACTAAAACAACACTTCAAGAGCAGTGATGAATTAAATAAATATTTGTCAGAAAGTATATATATAATTTCTGCAGGCAGCAATGACTATCTCAACTACGTTGATTCAAGTAAAGGACTTGCTCCTCGAGAATTTGGGAACCTTGTCTTGGCTAAATTTTCTCGGACTTTGGAGGTAATTAATTAAGTACTAAATTAATACAACTATTAATTAATTTCTTCATTTTAATTTCTCTAATTAGTATATATGTATATGAACAGAGATTATATAATTTGGGAGGTAGGAAGATTGTGGTGTTTGAAGTTGGGCCAATTGGATGCATTCCAAAAAATCTAAGGCAGCTTAAAGCTAAGATTAAAGGAAAATGTGTAGACGAAGCAAACCAATTAGTCTCAGTTTTCAACAAAAGACTTGCTAGAGTCCTTCAAACTTTGACATCAAGTCTCCCTGCCTCCAAATTCGTTTTGGGACATGTTCATGGGATAGGCTATGATGCCATCTTAAATCCTTCTAAATATCGTATAATATACTTCCCTTCCTCTTCTTTTCAATTATGAAAAATGAGCAATCAGCAAATAATTTATAAAATTTGTAAAAGGGATATTGAGTAGTTTAGTTTATGATTAATTTTATTTAATTACAGGATTAAAAGATGTAAGCAATCCATGCTGCACAACTTGGGGCAATGGGACATCTGCCTGCATTCCATGGCTACCTTCATGCCCTAATCCAAATTCACACTATTTTTTTGATGGCTTTCACCTCACTGAAAATGTTTATTCTGTCTTAGCATCACATTGTATTAATAACAAAACAGTTTGTAATCCGCCTATAAATGACCTTGTAAACATGTAATTAACAACCACGTACTCCAATTAATTAGATTTATTGATCTCGGGATCAATTTTGATAATTAATTGAAGAATAATACTTCCACTGAAATTTTGGTGTTATATGTAATCACTAATTCATTGTGTCTCATTTTGGAATATGTAATAATGATTACTCCCTCCGTCCCACTTTAAAAGGCTATTATCATTTTTTCACGGTAATTAAGAAAATAATTGAAATACATCAATTTCATAAAAAAATAATATAAAATGACAAGAATGTCCTTATTTATTACATTGGGAAAAGAAAAAGTAAGTGATATATATTTAATAAATTATATAATAAATAGGGATAAATACGTAAATTTTTTTCTTAAATTGCGAAAAGAACATTTGGAATGGGACAAATAAAAAAGGGAAAACAGCCTTTTAAAGTGGGACAGAGAGAGTACTATATAATGGCTTAATTATTTATGTGATATTTACTAATTGGGCGTACCGGCACATCGAAGTAATTCTTGAAGATTTTGCTAAGTAACTTAAGCATGGGCCCTATTTAAAGTAGAATTGGGCTTATGGGTGGGCTTCATCAATCATGCACTTTAATTCCCTTTATAAATTCGTGGAATACTATTGAAAAATTCCTGGATAAATATATAAACAATGAATGTTAAATTTATAACAAGTAACTAATTAATATTATTAGCTTGATAATTGAATGAAATTGGAAATTACATGTAATTTAAATGGTTGAAAGTTCAAAAATGTAATTATATATATGAATGAAATTAAAAGAGAAAACATATTTATATGATTGCTTAGTAGTTAATCAATCTAAGATCATATAAGAGCCACAACTTCAATTAAAATAAAGTACACTTTTCTTGTTCTGAATGCATAATAAAGTACACTTAATGTACATAACTTATATGTTTTCTACATCTAAGTGTCATATTAAAAGAAAAAAAAAACAGACAAACGATATATGCCATTGCCAAAACAAAAACCTAATTGAGCAATAATTTCTATATCCTAATGGACATGGGTTAAGGGGCTTCACTAGGAGAGGTTTAGCAAAATTGTGAGGCCAACCCATTAGTAACCAGCTAGGGTTTTAATATATAATTAATTATGTATGTTAATTGATTGATTAGTCAATGAACAGGGAGATTATTGTTGATTGGTGGCTTGCGGCGAGGCCTATCCATGCCTTTATAATCTTTGTTCATTAAGTTGACAATCTCTTTAGTTGCTTCAAGTAGGCTTTGTGCTTCACCTTTGGAATATTGATGAGATGTTGAATGACTTTGATCCAATCTGGCTTTGGTTGGCAATTTCTTGGAATCTTGATTTGAGTAATTAGGGTTTTTGTTGGAAAATTGGACTCTCTCACTTCTTGGATTTCCCAAACTGCCACCCTTCTTTGTCTTTCGCTTTAAAGTCTTCATATTCTTCTGCAAATTTGTTTTTAAAAAAATGTTAGCTTTTCATTTTTACTGGTCTTTTAAATTGCAAAAATACAAGTGAGCACCGATTAATTATGAAAGTCTGTCTCATTTATTTCAAGAGTTCAATATTTGCTCACTCATATTATCAACACTCTCGATTCGAAATGTGCAAAGTTTGTCTCATTTATTTCAAGAGTTCAATATTTGCTCAATTCTATTATCAATACCCTCGATTCGAAATGTGTAAAGTTTTAAATTCGATTCAAAAGCCTTATATATATTATGTAACTGTGTGTATAAAAGAAAAAGGAAAAGAAAGACCTGATGATTCAAGTAATGGTATTGTGATCCTTGAAGAGACTTCACCAAGGCATTATTCTCCTCCTTTGCTGCAGATTCAGATAATAAGTTTATCCAAAAATGTACCAAAATATATTCAAAATCTTGAAACTCACATCCTTCAATTTGGTATAAAAAGCTTAAACAACATAAGTAAAAATAACACAAGTGAATTTCATTTCAAATGCAAGTGTGAAGCACAATATCTTTAAGCAAAATTTGGATTAGATTCCTGAAACTTTCAAAATTGGGCAGTACATCAATTTATATATATATATATATAAAAATTACAAGTACAATATCTACACATGATCACTGCTAATAAGACATGTAATGGGCTGATCAAAGGCAGACAAAAAGGATCTTAAAACCTAATTAAATCATAAACTCAATTATGGTTAGGAGTATGGTGTTTAGGTCCATGATAATCATCCCCAAAACCTACTAAACCACACCCTTTCAACTTCTTATCATTGATTTTATCTCTAACAATTTTACATTTTACACTAAAACTCCCCTTTACTTCATTCTCACATTTGATCATTTCAAAGCATTTTGCACCTGAAATCTCCTTTGAACTCCCTTCTTTCCTCATCATTTTCCTTCCTCCATACCCAAATTTCCTTGTAGTGATGAACCCATCAAGAATTTCCTGTACATAGTTATACTTAGTTATTTTTTCCATAGAAAATCTGTTTAAAAGTCGAATACTGATATGTATATATATATAAAAAAGTATATATATATAAAGCTTACCTTTTGATGAGTAGACATAACTTTGCCTTTAACCACCACAAGCTTATAATCTATAAAAAGATGAAAAACTAATTAAAGATCAAATCAAAGTATAGTATAGTGAATTAAATGTTAAAAAGTAAATAAAAGGAAGATTAGTTGCATACCTTGATCAGCATAAGAGTGGTGTTTAAGGGCATTGAGAACTAAGAGAAACCCTAGCAAAGATGTCATGTGAGCCATTGATTCTGTTGGTTAATGTGTTTGTATTTTTCATCAATCAATATGATTGAAAGAGAGGAAATTTTGGAGAAGTTAAAAGTGGGTTTTATAGAGTGTGTTCAAACCCAAGTCAAAGCTAGGGTTCCGACACCTGCACACCATCATATAATTAATATTATTACTTCTGAATACAAGCAGAACTAGGAAAACTCAAAATTTTATTAAATTAATATATAAAATAAGATATTCAAAAAAATAAAATAAAATTATAAATGTAGAACTACAATTTCAAAAGTTTGAACGTGGTCTTTTGTTTTATATTCTTATATATGAATGTTTTGTACCTATCCATAAAGCCATGCATGCAAGAAAGAAGATGAATTTTACATTGCTTTTTTCTTTTTTCCATGCCATTATTTTAATTATTATTGCTTTGAAAACTCAAAAAAAAAAAAAAAGGCAAATTGAGTTCATTTAAAAACATTTTAAATAGGAAATCGAACTTATAACTTTATGATTTAGAGATGCCTTATTATAAGTATCAAAACTATATTCGTCCTATAATAATCCATCCCTAATTTTAAGTTGAATTTCTACAAATTACAATCATAATAATATATTAAACTTAATTACTTATGATAAAAGATAAAAATAAAAAAAATAAAAAGTTGTCTTGTAACTGTAAGTATCAAACATTTCAAACAACGTGATAATATATGCAATGATCTTTCTCTAAATTAGAAGCAAAATATGATTTGTCTAAAATTAATGTGTTTAATCAATGTGTATTTTGGAGGATATGAATATGAAGAATTATACTTTAATAATTGTTGTTATTTCAATCAAAATTATAAATCTTTATTATTTTATGTAAAATTCTCTAATGATGAAAATAATTTCATCCAGACTGGTTAATTAATTGCAATGGTAACTTCATTGTTAAGTCTAAAGAAAATTAGAAAACCCTGTACACCTTCCATTTGTGTATTTATTTGGTACGTAAATGTATTATATGTGCGTTATTATATACCGTTAAATAAAATTGCTCTAAAATTTAATATTGAAAAGGACATCAGATACATTTGTACATCCGATTGCACCCTTTCATAAATATAAGCGCAAGTGTGTTAAAAAAATAAAGATTTGTTTTGGAGCAAATTTCAGTCATAGTTGGGCAGGTGGGTGGAATTGGTTGGTATGATATGATATATCATATATATCTTCCTTGAAAAAAAAAAACATATATCCTTTACATGTAAACATAACTAACACAAACAAATCTAGAATAAAGTTTTAATATATAATCGAAAATATTAATTTAGAGATGATTAAAATAATGATTAAGTGAATAAATGAAGAACACGATAGATGCGAATCAGAAATAACACATAAACAAAAACAATCTAATTTTTCTTGGATACCTTATAGGTGTAGGGCATTAGGTACATTTGGTTTCCCATAGCAAAGAAAATGAAAAATATTTTTTGGTTATAGGAATCTTTCCATTTAGAAAGACTTAGCATATCAAAACCATGTAGCATATATCTCGGAATACAAGAGATTAGATATGTTTCTCTTTTTAGAAGCTGTTACTATTGCCAATGGAGAGTGTGATGTATAGGGGAAATTAGAGTATTGTCACCAAATTTTGATTGATATGATACGTCAAATCTTTGTATAATTTTTTTTCCCTTGCACTGTGCATAATTGGATTTTTGGCCACAAACAAAATTTAGGATTTGATTGATCATAGTGATTTAAAAATAATATTCTGTATATTATTCATTTAGAACTCAATAAAATCATATATATATATATATATATATTCTCTTATAAAAATTGTTTTATTTTTATAATTATTAGACGTGGGATAGTTAAGATTGACGAAGGATTTAATAAAATAGGTGGAGAATGAAAAAGAGAGAGCATAGTTCCCAAAAAGAAAGAAGCATGAAATTAAGAGCTGGAGGAACATGGTCAAGTGGGTTAGTGCTTGGATTTACTAAATCATATCATATAATTTAGTAGTAATAAATTAAAAAGCTTAGAGCACGAGGTGAGGGCGTGTTGCCCAACTTCATCCCTTGTGCTTTCCTCTTGATAATAGTGTGCTTTGTTACCATTTTACTCGGTTCCTCTCTGCTTAAAATTATATATATTTGCTCTTTATTTTATATTAATGAACCCAATATATTACCCACAATTTTTTGCTTTATTTTATATATAAATATCTACATTTATACCATCTCTCTATACATGCAAACATACAAGGGCGGTTTCATCAATTTATTTTAAGAGGTTAAATTTTAATTAGAGATAGTATATAAATTTTCCCTACACTATTATGTTTAATAGATTATTCTTTGGGTGTCAAATTATATTCCTAAATTTATTAAAATGTCACATTACTTATTTCAAAAACACTCGACACATCATCATAAAAAGCGTGTGACAATCATATATTGTGATGGGTGAACAGTTACAAGAGATAAATATAATATTTTTAATCAATTCATAGAGTATTTTATATAGTTTTTTAATAGTAGAAGACAGTATCATTTACACTTTTAACAAGTTTAAGAAAATAATTTGACACTCGGTAAGTTCTAAAAATAATATATTAAACAGTAATAGTTTACGGAAAAAAATTATATATTATTCCTAAATTTTAATGCCTCTGAGGAAAATTTAACTATAATCTAAATAAGGAGAATGCGCTCCAATATGAAATCTCTCACTATATTGCCATATATATTTTTTTAAAATTAATAACAATTTTTTTTTTTTGAAAAAAAAGGAATGTATATATACGTAAAGTGTTTTTGCAATTCATATATACATACATGCATAAATATAGCCTATGATATAGGATGCCACGTATACGTTATAAAAGCCATCTTTTCCCTTTTTTACCCATGGTTAATGCTTAAAATTAGTACCTGTTTTAGTTTTGTTTGATTAATTAATATTATTAGTAATTAATTAATTCAATTCTTATTTGGTTTGCATAGAAAGAGGCATAGCCGAAAGCAAAACAATTTTGTAATGATTTTGTTTTTGTTTTTGATGAGGTTAATTGATGGAAGAACTGGACAGATGTAAAGATAAGGCTTCATTTACCAAAGTAATTATGGTAATATTGCCATAAATTAACATTCTTCTTTTGTGTGTGTGTGTATATATATATATATAATTTGAGACATAATTAATTAAATAAATGTTACTTAAGTACGAATGAAGAATGCCTTTGGATATATATTAGTGCAAGGAAGTACATCTTTTTAAGATTAGAGATTAATTAAGTTTTGTTTAATAAGGGTAGGCTGCCTTAATGATTAATTAAGTTTTTAACATTAGAGATCATACCAATATTAATGTACGGAGCATAAAGAGAATATTTTAACTTTTAATGTTCAATTTGGGTTTGTTTGCTTTTTGAGCACATTTCACAAGATATTATTTTATTTTGATCTTTATCGTATCAAATCTTCGAGTAGTAATTTAGTATACGCACATGTAAACCGTTAAATTATTTTAATTCATTCGATTGAACGGTTTAATTCATGCGTATCACAATCTCATTCTCAAATTTTTATTTATGAATTATGATTTTTATAAATTAAAATATTAGAAAAAAAGAGAAACTCTGTTTAGATTCATTGGTAGAAAATTTATTTTTTCGTCCCTTAAAAGACATTGTATCAATAAATTTGGTAATAAAGTAATAAGAGTTTTCAGATCGAGTCTCCACTTCATTTTTTTTATAAAAATTAAAAGAAATTTAAGTTTTGTAGTAAATTATTTTAATATTTTTGGAAATATATATTTTTAATTGTTTCTACAACCATATCTATCATTAAAGGTTTATAGTAAGTTGCATTCCCAAAATAAAGAATTATCAAAAATCCTTTGAGAGATGTTACCATAATATTGTGAATTGATTGTGCAATTGGCGGATCTGAATTATAAAAAATCCTTTGAGAGATGGTATCCCCTCATGCTTCTTACGGGCTTTCGATGTTTGGGCCTCTTCATGCTTAATATGGGCTTTTTATTTGCTTATTTTGCCAACATTTTTTTTTTTTGACTCTTCATGCTTCATATGGGCTTAAACTTGTAAATTACTAACTAATAAACATTATTATTATTATTATTATTATTATTTACTAGTTCAAATTAATAATAATAATAATAATAAAGCTTTACTATTGAAAGCTGATTTACACACAAAATTATTGCAATGTAATGTTAGGTGCAAAATGTGGCCCATGAAAGCTAACAACCTTGGAACGGTAGACAGCCATCAATTTTATAGTCTTTTATGACTTGTGTGGAACCCTTTGCATTCCAAACCATCACTAACTGTCAAAGTCTTGTTGAAAAGAAATTCTTAATACAATCAGAAGATTGCAAACATATATGAAAAGAAAGAAAGAAAAATTCATACGTTTCTTTTGAAGTTTTCTAAAATCATACTTGCCTTGATAGGATAAACCCATTATTTGGTTTTGGAAAATGATTTCTACCCAATAAGAGGCTGACCTAGAATCTTAGATCAATAAGGGCAAATTTAGTTGAAAATCAT
This sequence comes from Excoecaria cochinchinensis, assembly GCA_947683425.1. Lineage (NCBI taxonomy): Eukaryota > Viridiplantae > Streptophyta > Magnoliopsida > Malpighiales > Euphorbiaceae > Excoecaria > Excoecaria cochinchinensis. Next base: position 3,355,862 of record CANTUQ010000187.1, read on the forward strand.
GCTACAAATACTTCACTTCATTAAGTTTATTAAGATGAAAAGCCTCTTTTCACCTACTTTTTCTTTTGTTTCAAAATTCAAGTAACTTGTTGTTCAATATAACACTTGTTATCCAATATAACGTATGTTCAAACATCAATTAATGGCTTTAAATTGATTATCATATGATGTATCACATACTTGTTAAGAAGATCTTTAAATTGATTATTGCCAAAATGTTGTTCTCCATCACTACTACAAGAATTATATCATAAAACTTAGCATCATTGATACTTATAGCTACGGTCTCTACTCACCTAGACACATAATAAACGGCTAATAGAATATATTCATTGCCATAAGATAATAAAAATGGTCCATAAAGTGTATACCTCGTACATCAAAGATTTCACGTACTTGAATATTAGTTAAGGGCATCTCATCATTCCTTGAAATACTTTCTATTATTTGACATCAATCAAAGCTTGCCGCAAAATAGTTTAATATTTTTTAAAATTGTTAGCGAATAAAAGTCACAATATAAGATTTTAGTAATTTTTTTTTTATTTGCTCTAAAGTTACTATTGGTAATTTTTTTTATTTACTCTAAAGTTACTATTGCCTTTTCCATCATGATTAAACTTTAAAATGTCCATTAATTCAGTTTTAATCTACCCTTCATTAATGGTAGGATTTTTAAGTCTAACAACATAATTAATCCGCTGCTTGGTTGTGGATGCTCTTTCAATCCTTTATATATATCTAAATCAAACTCTTAAAGCAATAATACCTAGTACATATAATAGGTAGTTTGGTAAGCAGCAAATCAAGAATAATTAGTTTGGTTAGTGGTGGAAATAGCTAGTATTTCAAACATATGTGGTTCATTTTATAAACTAAATGAGAAAAACGTACGTATTGACTCTCATGAGGTTATAGCAATCCTTCTCCATCTCAACAACTATCCTCTTCCACTATTCCAATTTACTATAATCTAGTTGACTATTTACTTGTCATACAATTTATAAAGTTATTAATCTCGTTAATTATTAGTTTTCGGTTCAACTGATTCAATAATTACTATAACTTTTAACTTTAAATTGATTTTTTTTTTATTTTATAATTACATAAAATATTTTTTCAATAAATTGAACTATTTATACACAATACTCCCTCCATTTCACTATACGTGATGTTTTTGAGAAAAATTTAAATTTTATTTATTTAATATTTTTAGATTTTCGATGAAATTTAATTATTTTTTCAAATAGAATTTAACTAATTAGATTTAAATTTATTTTAAATTTTAATGTTAATCATTTACTTTTATCCTAAATCTCAAACTAATAAATAGCTGCTTAATTCTAATAAAAACAATAAAAAAAGTCGAAACGGGGAGATTAGTAAATTTTTTTTAAAAAAAAAAATTAGTCAAATAACATTAACATTATTAACATAAAAAGGATTGAAATGGAATCAGTTGAATAACATGAATCCAAAATGTAAATTCCAAGAAAATAAACAAGATTATGCAAGAAAATATACATAGAAAACAACAACTCCCACTGAGTCCGTCCCTTATCCATGGCGGAAATGTCCATAATATTCTGACCTTTTTTTTTTTTTTTTCTGGTAATAAACCTATTAATCAATTAATCACACCCATAATCCAGCAATTAATATCAAACCCCAAAACAATAAATAATAATTACACACATAATTAAGCTGCCGTTAGTTTCTCCTTTATTACTGTTCAAAAAACTTTTTAAACTTTAACTAACCCCTACAAAGACACGTGTCGTGCAGCCACGCCATCTCCCCCCTTCTTCTCTTGCATACAAAATATAATTATAACTTTTTTTATTTCTCATAATTACTTCAAATCACACGTGCTCCCTTCCTTTTCTTCGCCGGAATTTTCTCCTTTCTCCGGTTTCCCTTCACTTTCTTTCAATCCAAACAATCCCCCAAACCCCTTTTCTGTTATGTTTTATTTTTTGATTGTTTGAAGTGCGATTTTTCTTTTTTGGGGGATGGGGGCTGTGACGTCGACGATGGCGGCGAAGTTCGCGTTCTTTCCGCCGAGTCCGCCGTCGTACCAGGTGGAGATGGACGAGGCGAGTGGGAAGCTGATGATGGTGGGGGTGGGAACGAGAGAGAATGTGGATGTGTTGAAGATTGATACGAAGAGAGGGAATCGTGTGGTGGCGGTGTATTTTAAGAATCCTGCGGCTTCTTTGACTCTGCTTTATTCTCATGGCAACGCCGCCGATTTAGGGCAGATGTATGATTTGTTTCATGAACTCAGCTTGCATCTACGGGTCAACTTGATGGGGTCAACTCAGTCACCGCTTTTTCTTTAAAAGTTATTTTTTGTGTTTCTTGTTTTTATTTTTTTATCATTTTGAAAATTGGAATGGTTGTGTTTGTGCAGGTATGATTACAGTGGATATGGACAGTCCAGTGGCAAGGTATTAGGATTTGCTTCGTAATTATTATTCTCTTAAGTTTGCTGTGTTTGATTTCTGATATTTTGTTTTGTTTTCTTTCTTTCTTATTCTTTTTCTTCTTGTAATATTGTTGAACTGTTTGGTGACTCAGAAAAAGGAAGAAAATTAATTCGAGGAAAAGAAATTTACAATTTTACATTGAACTTACTTCGTTCAAAACAGTTGTTTGATGAATTTGAGGAGTTTAGCTTTGACTTTTGTGTTCTGTCTATCATTATCTACAACAAGTAGTGGAGCTGTAGATTTGCCCCTTACCTTTTATTAATAGTGCAATTACTTATTCATGTAATGAGTCGGAACTTTTTCAAGTTAAGCACTCTTGGATTGTTCTTTATGGAAAGTAAATCCTGTTTAAATACACTGTTCTGTTAAGCACTTGGTTTCCTTTCTTATTGCTATATCTTTGCAATTAAAATGATATTCTTTTTACCCACCTTATTCAATCAAAAAACTTTTTTTTAGGTGATCCTTTAATTCCAAATTCATGGAATTAAAATGGACTGATGGGCTTATGCATTTGTTAATTTTTTTTTTCCTTTGGAGGCTTTAAGAAGGCCGCTGAACTTTCTGTTGTTTATCTCTATTTCTTTTTGGCCAGCCATCTGAGCAGAATACATATGCTGACGTAGAAGCTTGCTACAGATGCCTTGAAGATAGATATGGGGTCAAGGAAGAAAACATCATCTTATATGGGCAATCAGTTGGAAGTGGACCTACTCTAGACTTGGCAGCCCGATTAATGAAATTGAGAGCTGTTGTTCTGCATAGCCCAATTGCATCTGGCCTTCGTGTCATGTATCCAGTGAAGCGAACTTATTGGTTTGACATATATAAGGTATTTTTAAATCATTAAGTTGTCAACTGCAGAGTTACAATATTTTCATTGTTTCTAATAGTTGGTAATTTCAGATGGGTTAATTGTACATGTCTTTTATATGTTTCAGAATGTTGATAAAATACCGATGGTCAATTGTCCAGTGTTAGTTATACATGTAAGTATTTTATGTTTATTTATTTGTTTGTTTGTTTTTAAATTTAAAAATGTGTTCAGATTGATATGTTTCTATAGTATTAATATTGCTGCCTATGCAAAGGTTTTCCTTGCATATATGTTCCACGGGAAAAGCCCATGGATCAATGATGATGAAGCTAAGAGCATCCAGTTCAGTTGCTCATATGGTCAGAGGCAACTGCTTGCTCTGTCTTATAGTATACTGCTAGAGTATAAGATGCAGGGTTTAATGACTTATTGTATTAATTGTTTGCTTTGAGGCTTATAGACATGCTGTCATTCAGGGAAATAGGCATGTCTCTGTAACAAACTATAACTTCGGATGCCCTTAATGAGCTGAAATAGTAATTCGCGAGTTATGTGGACCATTTTTTTCCATACCTTTCTGAATATTGGATATCCACATGGCCAGGTTTTTTCCTTGTGAAAAAAGATCCACTTAGTTGGAAGGTGTTGTACAATTCATTTTTGATTTACAAGTTCAGTGGTCAGTACTATTTTTGTTGTCTACCTGGCAAAAGATCAAGAAACCTTGAGAAAATAAAAGCAAAATTTAAGGTGTTGGAAATTTCATATCTTGGATCAACTTAACATATTCATGAAGATAACATCTTTTAACTTTTGAAAGTCCAAAGCTGTTACTTGCCAAACATATTTTTCTTGCGTGTTTCTACATTGTGATAATGTGACTCTGCTATAACCAGTAGTATAGTCATTAGATTTGCCTTATGAGTGACAATCATTTAATACATTTGGCTTGTAAATCTAAATGCAAAATGTAATTGACCTTTATTTTTAGCATTAAACATTCGTTGCCAGCAAACTTGAAAATTTGTTTAATTTGCAATGTTGAATTTTCTTAGAGCATCTAGTGCAGCACTAGCAGACTTGACATTTGAGATATATTATTTTTGTTTAATAAAATTTTATCATCAGATTAACCCTCTTGTCATTTAAGTAATGGATAAAAGCTGTCTATTGTGTGTCTTTTATTGAACTGACTTTGTGCATTTGGCATTTCCCATTTGTGCAAATATCTGTTCATTAGGTTTAAATGTCTATAGCTTATGGCGTAGCTTTAGAATATGTTGATATTAGCTGCCACGATAGATAGTGAGCACCGACTACTTTTTATTTTAAAGCATCATGAATTACAAGCATGAAATATTACACTCAGTTTCTGGATTGCTCTTTGCAGGGAACTTCTGATGATGTTGTGGATTGGACCCATGGTAAGCAGCTATGGGAGCTGTGTAAAGAGAAATACGAACCCTTGTGGGTGAAGGGTGGGAATCATTGTGACTTGGAGCTTTATCCACAATACATCAAGCATCTCAGGAAGTTCATATCAGCCATTGAGAGGTCACATCTTAAAAGTGAATCTGGGCCAATCAGGGATCAAGTAGAGAATCCCCGGCAGAGCACGGATATAAGAGATGCTTCTAGACCAAGCACAACTCAGAGAGAAAAATTTAGACAGATTATTGAGGAAAGTGAAAAGCCTAGGGTTAGCACAGATCATAGGGACAAATCGAGACCCAGCACTGATAGGAGAGAGAAATCAAGAAAAAGTGTGGATCACCCTGAGAAAGAGCATCCAAGCTCAGACCATAATGAGAAAGCAAGAAACAGCATTGACCGGTAAATTGGTCGACTTATTCGTTTCCGCTTGTCCATTCATTCTTTTCTATGTTTTCTTGTCTGTACCCAATGTGTTGGCACAAGCATACAATTTTTGGTCTTGTTGTTTACTGCTTATTGTCATGGCAGCTTTGGGAACATGATAAGATCGGTCGGATTATGCAACATTGATTGTTTCAGGCCCACTGCAACAACTCTCTGAAGAAAAAGGAAGAGTCAAACCAAGGATTGAGGTTGTATTTTAATTCAATTATTTGATTAGTTGATGGTGTTGTCTTAGTGATAGTGAATTGTCCACAGAAAAAGAGGGGGGGGGGGGGGTGCTGGCAGGTTAAGTTAACCAGGAAAACTATCTGTGCACCACGTTGTCTTTCCAGGTTGCCCTGTGCATCGTGGTGCATGGTGTTTGAATGCATTCAAATTCACTTGGGACGTCATTTTGCTGTACAGGAACTTATCTTTGGCAATTTCAGTTTGAATGCATTCAAATTCATATGGGACACGTATTGTACAAGAACAGTTCTTGGTAGTTCTGTATGCTTAGTTTAAAGCAGTTCCTACATATATTTTTTTATATATATATTTTAAAAAGAGGAAAATCTTGCAAGCTGCTTTTCTTAATTGATGGAGATGGGAATCACACTGCTAAGGTCTTGCAATTATGCAATTATGATACAGTTTCTTACATGAATGCAGTCCTCTTTGTAGATTATTGGCTCACCAAGTAAATGATGTTAAAGTGAATACGAAGAAATGTTGGTTAATAGGTTTTCAAATTTATTATTATTGTTATTATTATTAATAATTCTGCTTACATGGTTTTGTGTAATTTGATTTAACATTCATTAAATAGCAGAGGAAATTGATCTTTTGAAATTTAATTGGTTGTTTACTTGCCTAATTTCTCATTGTATCGGCTTGAATTTTTATACAATGTAAATTAAATCCACAGTGAGAAGCTTTGTTACTTTAATCATGCATGAGAATACAATTGAACTTTTAATAGGATTTCCTTGTTAATGGAACCAAAAACTTGCCTTTCAATTTGGGGCCTTTAAATCGATCCATTCTTCAATGATTCAAAGTTTAAGTTGTCTGTATAGGTATTGGTGAGGTTTAATGATCCAATTGGTGAGGTTTAATATTTAAAATGCATAAGGAATTGCATTTTTTTTTTGGCTGTTTTTTAAAAGGCTTTGTATTTTTATGTCAACATTAAACCCCTAAAATATTTTGATAAAAGATCCAGCCATTTCCGTACTTCTCACCTTAAAAACCAAAATTCAGCCAAGTCTTGCAAACAGAAATAGGGTCGTCTTGTATATTGCCAACTGAGATCCAGTAGAAATATAAGTTCAATTTATGAAACATGAATGAATGAAAGAATTTATACAGGATAGTTAAAGTACGTCTAGCACCAAGGAAGATTTCATTCATACCAGAAACATTTCAGGTCACTCGAATAAGGAGTACTACCATTACAAAAATACATATCATTAGAAAAATCACGAGCCATGTGAAGCACGTGGTCTTGGAAGTTTTTGAGTATATTGCCATGGCTCGTACATTGGCACGACCAGTGCTGGCCAAACTCTGCTCAACAGCCTTCTCTGTCGAATCAAGTATCTGCACTCAAACAAATTATCAGGTTCCATTGATGAAACAACCAAGCATATAATTGAAAAATCTTCTCTCTTCCCAATTCATCCTACCACCTTTCCCGTCTCTACTACTACCAATTTTACCATTCTTCCTGCTTTCCAACTTTATCACATCAAATTGACCTCTTATTCCCGGATTCTGTAGGTGACTAGTAATCAACTTGACATAAAGTTAACAAATACAACTCCACCATGGTGTATAGACCAGTACTTCAAATTTTACCTACAACAGTTTCTGTTATCTAGCTTCACATCATTTATGCGGAGAACCTAGGCCACCTGATCAGCAGTAGTCTATTTTATGGATGCCTGGACATCAATTATGGAAAGAAGCCCATTGAACCTACTTAGCATCTGAAGACCTAAGACTGTTATGATTCCTAATAGTACGGAATTTTTAGATCTTACGTGAATCTCTAACAAGCCAGGTTCCTCACTATGCACCAAATATAAATCCTCTGAAGGATGATAACAAGCATCATGCAGCAGCCTATACTAAAGCTTTTAGGCAATTCAACAGATATTAAAAATCATCAGAAAAACATTGATGCATAAATCTCATATCCTACTAGTTGTTTAATGCCATATAATATTAGAAAATTCATTCGTGAAATTCAACCAAACAAATGATGGACGGCCATGGTGTCAACCCTGTATCCTCCAAAACAAACATAATACAGTCCATATTGTTCATCATAACTAAAATTGCACCTCTCTAGACAATGACGCTTTTGCATGAATTATAACCAACATCAATGCATGAAACTATGCAAGCCCCTCAGGGATTTAAAAACCATCACCTTTTCAGTATTTTGAAGGGACTGGCTCATCAAGAGACTACTTTCTTTGAGTTTCTGCGCCAACCCAACCATTTCATCCGTCAAGTCCTCTTGGAGCTTTCTGTTACAGGAGAAAATAAAATATTAACATCCAGCAATAAAATATGTGAGAGAGGTTAAGTTCAATAACCTAGCATTTATTCTGACAAACTTCCCCATATTCATTTCAGGACTTGCAGTTAGCATATAGTTACCACAACATAAGTAGCAATCTCTAGACAGACCATAAAAAACCTTCAAAGTGATGAAGCACAATCAATAATGTAAAGTTTGCCACATATGAATTCCGTTGGGAGACGACCTCTTATATCCGCCATGTATGAGGGAAGAGGGGAATTGAAGTATGAGAGAATGGCAAAATACTAAGCATTAAATGCGAAAATGGTATGTGCCTTGCCCTCCTCAACCCGACTTCCCTGCTTTCTCAGATGCTTGATATCTATTTTTCATTTGTTTTCCTTTTTCCAGACGGATTATATTTCGTTCAACTGAAATGCCCACTACAAAAGGAAGCTTAAACTAGCATCATCAAATATAGCAACTAATCTCCCCAAGTAGATCATTCCTGGTATCAGATCAGTGCTTTTTTATCAAATGAGCAGCAACGGGCTATAACTAAGTAGACAACAAATGATAATTGTCCATGTGGCACGCTAATGGAACCATGCAAAACTTGTTATCATATCATATTCATTTGAAGAAGTCACACATCAAAGAGTTCATCAATGTTTATCATGTTAATTACACATTTGGATAACATATATAGTTCAGAGTTGAGTCAATGCAGTTAAATTATTCAGAAGTACCTGTGCTTTTCAATGTGTCCTTTTGCAGCAGTATCCAGTTTGACAGGTGCTGAGGTATCAACTTGACTAATGCCACGAGTTCTGTCATCAATATTTGAGGCCGCCCTGTTTGATGAGCCAGGCAATTAAAATAAGAACAAAATACAATTCAAAGGGGAAAGGAGAAAAGAAAAGCAGCATTTATTAGGAGATTCATTTACACTAATCTTCTTCTCAAGCCAGGAGAAGAGGGATATTGAATTTCTCCATCTGACTTGGGACTTCCTTTTGCAGAATTTCCAGCAAGAGGCACTTCAGATACCCGAACATGAAGCTGACAATCAGCCACTTACAGTTAGCAATCATAACCTTGCCCAATAGCAACTTCAATAATTAAAGATAAAGAAATTGAGGCAATGTCAGAAAAACACGTTTATGGATGAATAGAACTATCAGATGCACTAATTACATGGCCATATCAATAAGAAAAGCACAGCACTCGTCAGGTCAGAAAAGATGTTCCAGCATTTGAACTGCAGGAAAACAACTTTTACATGGACAGCCCATTCATGATAAATGTAGAGTTAAAAGCTTCCACTCAGTGTTAAAGAAAGAAAGGAAAAAAGGAATGTATTTATGACACACGACCGTCATTATAATAATGAATTGCAACTTAACAACTCTATGTGCACCTAGAAAAGACATCATATGCTAGACAAAAGGATGTCTATTCAACAAAATATTTTTATTAAAAAAAAATCAGCACACAGAATTATCAGATCCTGCATGCAATATGTTCAACAAAAGCGAAATCAGCCAAGATGCCGGATACCAAATATGACCAAACATATTACGTGTATTGTGCACATCAATTATCAAAATCACACTTCCCAAATAACCACATCATAATAACTATTCATTCTTGGATCCCCAACAGGAAGAGAACAAAAAAATAGTAAGAAAATATGCACATCCATGAACTCAATTCAATCACCAGTACAGCTGCATTTAAAAACATATGTAAATTTCACAATGACACTATTGATGTAATAATAACCCATAGATTTAATTATAAGGCATAAAACGCACCACTGGGGCATCCAATCTGGAAGCAATCTTTTCAATCTTCTCTGAATAGTCATTCAACTTGGCCTTCGAAATTCTGCAAACATGTATTAAAAAAAGGCAGTTAGAATAGCCTTGCAAATAACATTATGCAAATGTTACAGAATCATTAAACTTTAACCACTTTTAAGGGGAAAAATTTAAAAAGTGACAGAGAGTCCGTCATCCATTTCAAAACTTAGATGCTCATAATTTATTCAATCCATCAAAAATAAGCAGTGATCAGGAAACCGATCACTCAAATGCCAAATGCAGAGATATGTGGGACTCTGTCTGGAAAAGATTAATAAATCTGAAAAGATCTTGCTGAGCTTTCCTTGAAAAGGGCAATTGGAAAATGCCCAAAAATGCAATTACATCACAATGTGCAGGAAACCCTTAACTTGCTCAAATACAGAAGAAATTAGCAAGCACACAGACCGAGGCAAGCCTTCAGGAGTTCTCTCTTCACCTAGTTGTTCCAATTGTTCTCGTAAAGTGGCAACGTACTGCAAAGTTCCATTGTTTACATAAGAATGAAAATTAGATTCCCAACTGAAAGAAAGAATTGATGGATTTGAGATCATCCAAGGTGCTAACACAAATTAAAAGAAACTAAATTTACATGACAAAAGAGCATAAATTAAAGCGAGAGCTACAGGCACAATAAAAGGGTAGCTTGAGTCCCAAGATCTAAGAACATACATGTATAAGCTTTGCTTGATTTTGTTGCTTTGATGCAGCTGCAAGCAACCTCCTCAGGTTTATTTCTGTTTTACTGGTTCCCATTACAAGATCCTGCAGCATCAACAAAAAAGAAACGTATGTCAAGATCAGAACCAACCCTTACAGAAATCAGAACTACACTGTAATGTAATATGTAATAATACATAAAAAGCATTTATTTAATACTATAAGAATTTGCTAGCTATGAACTGAACCTTATAAATCTCAGTAAGTTCATCCAACCATTAACCCTAAATTAATTCAGAATATGGGAATCAAATGGGAATTCAAAGGGAACAAAAAAAATCCGGGTGAGATAGTTCTAATCTACACGTTTACGAGAAAAAAACGATGCTTAGATATGAAATGTTTTACCAAATCAAAAATATGAAATATGCTTAGTTCTAGTCGACCCGGTCATATGCTCTAGTGTTTTCCACCGTATCTTCATAATATCGTTCCCTCAATGATCACTTGCGTTGTTGACAACAAATAATAAAACATATTAGAATGCTTTCTTTCTTCTAATCTACAAATCACAAATAATCACCAAACTTGAATAAAACTCCTAATTGATCCCAAAAAAAAAAAAAAAAAAATAATAATAAAATAAAATAAAAAAAATAAAAAGCATATACATAAGCTAAAAACGTTCCACCAAAGAATACTCATTACCTGCAGCACCGTCGATGGCGGAGCAAGTGATGCCGCCGGCAGGGTTCAGGGAGGCGGATCCACCTTCTCAGCAGTTGCAATCGAATGGAACTGGTATTCAGTGCAATTAATTGTGAGAGAGAGAGAAATGGAGTGATTTTGGGTCGAAGGGACACGCGATGGAGAAGAGGAAGGTAATATTAACGACGTCGTTTAAGTTTTTAGAATCTTAAAAACAATGCAGCAAACCATGGTCCGACCTTTTCCTAAGTGGTTTTTCCTTTGCTAATAGACACTGCAGAGAGCTCTTTTTCTTTTTTTTTTTTTATGAATTTTCATGATTCTTAACAAAAATAAATCAATCAAGAATTTCATTCCAACAAATGTGAAATGCTTTTTCTTTTATTACTTTCCTTTTATATTGGTCCTTTTTCTTATTACATATTTATAAAATTTAACATTTTTGTAGTATATAATTAAAATATTTTAATTAATTTTACCGCGTGTTATTTAATAAGTGAAAAATATAAAAAATTCACTTATAATTCAAACGGTTAAAAATAAAGTAATTTTAATTGATTATGGTTTGATTTCACTGCACTACAAAAATATATCTATAAAGATAAAATAAAAAATGTTTAGCACTGTTCATTTCATCGCATATAAACTTCCTCACAGTTAGACTAAGATGCACTGAAGCATTGCAACAGATAAATTTATATTAAATTCAAATTTCACATATATTTTCACTCAATTTTTACTCAAAAAATAATAATAAAGAATTTTTTTATGAAAGAAAAATTACAAATAGGCATGACTGTGATGGTGTTAAATTTTGAATCCCGATTTGTATTTTAAATTCATAAACAGTTTGGAAATACTTGATATATTTTATATGTTTTAGTTGCAAAGCATAAAGCCCAAAAGAAGGTTTATGGAGGGTTTAAGGCGGCTCCTACTACTGGACTGCTCCCCCAGCCACACACTCTCTATGAATTCAATTTGTCCTGGAAATTTCTTCATCAACCCATCTTGTTTCGTATTTCTTTCTGTTCGGTTTTGCTCTCTTTTGTTTAATTTCTTCTAAAATTTGACATTAATTTGATGTCCAGCATAAAACCTTCTACACTCTCTGTCGAAAAATTAGATCATTTCATTCCTTTTGATTCAAAACCAGAAATATTATTTCTCAACTCACCAAAAGTTTCAACTATTATGTGGAGAAACGCGGCCAAACAAGCCATTTCTAGAACTCGAACAAAGAGGCTCAATTCCCATTCCGTTTCACGCACTTATAGCATTCGTGGTCTTTCCCAGGAACCCAACTTCCCCGATAAATTCAAATTTCAGTCCCTGGATTTCTCTAATCCCCAATTGGGTTTTCGTCGACAAGGTGAGATTTCCACACATGAGGAGTACATGGGAAAACCTAGTTTTGGATTCTTGAGGAATAATGATGTTCTTAATGTTTCAGGGTCTAATGGGTATATGTGTGCTGGATTTTGCCCTAGAGGATATGTGAGTGTAGCTGAGGCTGTTTCGTCTTCTACAGATGTTGAAGAGGATGTCTCTGTGGTTGAAGAAGTGCAAGCTTTGTTGCACGAAATGAGAAAAGAAGAGGGGAGGGAGAGAGAAATTATGAAAAGGAAGCAACTTGGAATGTCATCAGGGAAGTATCACATGTTGAGGAGAAGGCAAGTGAAGATTGAGACTGAAGCATGGGAACAAGCAGCAACAGAGTATAAGGAGCTTTTGATGGAAATGTGTAAGCAGAAGTTGGCTCCAAATTTGCCTTATATGAAGTCCTTGTTTCTTGGTTGGTTTGAGCCCTTGAGGGATGCTATTGCCGAGGAGCAAGAAATGATTAGAAATGGGAAGAAAAGGCCAACTTACGCCAAATTTTTTGATCAGTTGCCTGCCGATATGATGGCTGTTATTACAATGCATAAGCTGATGGGGCTAGTAATGATTGGTGGGGAACATGGATCTGCAAGGGTTGTGGCTGCTGCTTGTGGAATTGGTGATGCAATTGAACAAGAAGTATGTGATACTTTAATTTGTTTGGTTTCACTGCATTGGATTTGAATTAGTTTGAATTTTGATTGTAGAAAATCAGCCTGTATGGTTTGATGTAGGAAACTTCAAAGACAGCTCTTTGATTGGAAAGGTAAATGTAGAAAAGATAAGACCATACAAATTCCATAAGCTGAGGGAAAGGGAAAAACATATTCAACTATTGCTCATAAAAACCTGTGTTGAATGTGGGAAATTTGGAAGTGCTACTATTATCTCATGCTGTATTCTGATAAAATTAGAGATCATTTATGGAACCTTAAGTGATTGATGGTTTATAGCTGCCATTTGAATTTGCATATTGCCTCTGTTTCATGGCTTTTAAGATTTAGTCTAGACTTCGTGGGAATGTGTGAAGCTCAAAATATTGTTCCTTCTGTTAGCATTTTGAAGTATCCCATTGTATATGTGGATCTCAGCATTGATTCCCTTTTTTTTTTTGATGGATCAGATTCGAATACACAAGTTCTTGGAGAAAACAAAGAAGAAAAAAGCTAGTAAGGATAAGAAAAATCAGGAAGATGAATCTAATGATGTCTCAGCAGAGCAAGAGAAACTAAGGAAAAAGGTTACTGATCTGATCAAGAAACAAAAGCTGCCTGCCGTAAGGCAGATAGTTAAGGGCCATGATGATTCAAAACCCTGGAATCAGGAAGCCAAGGCTAAGGTTTGTCTGATCATTATGTCATCAATGCCCAAAGCTAGCCTCCTACCTGATTTGTATTATATGGAAATATATAATCTGTATAACCTTTGAATGCAGGTTGGGGGCCGTTTGGTTGAATTGCTGATACAAACAGCTTATATACAGCCTCCTGCTGTTCAGTTAACTGATGCTCCACCTGATGTTCGACCTGCATTTGTACACACTTTAAGAACTGTGACACAAGAGAAGTGAGGATTCATTCTATTCCTTCACTCGATAGTCTTAATCTCTATTTTGCATCCATGCTATATCACTTCAAATCAGTGCTTATTGGCCTTTCCTTGAACAGGAAGATGAGCAGAAGATATGGTGTGATTCAGTGTGACCCCCTTGTTCTGAAAGGCCTTGAGAAAACTGTTAGTAATCTTTAATATTCATTATTTTAGTGATGTCATTTTCTTTTAATTCTATAAGTCATCATCTTGATGATGTAAAACTTACATGCTGGTAAATTGTAGTGTTTAATCTAGTGTATAAGCTGATAAAGTAGTCTCAGGAAGATTAGATAGCCGAAATAAATGCATAGGTTGATGTTGTCAGGAACATCTGAAGTTCCTGATTGTTTTTTATGTTATACAAGGTATTAAAATAATTTTTCCTCTTCAGGCAAGGCACATGGTTATTCCTTACATGCCAATGTTGGTGCCACCAGTCAAGTGGACAGGGTATGTCTCCTTATGTTTCTTGTTTATAGTCATGTTGTTTATCTTATTTTAGGCTTTATTCCTTTTGCAGAAACATGGCTTTAATACATATTTCCATTATCCTGTGTTTGGGGTGCTCAATAAATTTGTCCAGTTGGAAATGTTTTTTCTAGTCGAAGTACTACTATTTTTATGACTAATTGTTGAAAAATCTCATATTTACAGCAGATAGGGCATTTTACTAAACTTATCATTAATTATGCAATACAATACCGTCAAACCAAATAAGATAATTGTTATTAAACTACAACAAACAATACGATCTATCCAAATATTGCCATTTCTAAACAATACAGTACAATAAAATATAGTGAAATCCAGTACATTATGACAGCATTGGTCAGTAATGTACTGAATACCATATATCTATAGCACTCATTAGTGACTTGCAGCTGCTACTGGTCAGTAATGACAAAATTAATTTATGATTGTGTGTGATTGGTCTTATTGTCCCATTAGGGATGCAAATAAGTTGACCTGTGCTCTGCCTAGCTCACGCTCACACAAACTGAAAAATAATAATAACAAAAAAGAACAAAAAAACTCATATTGGCTATACAATATGGTGACCTACTATAGGTTTTTTATGGAAGAAAAAAAGTAATTCAATTTTCAAAAAATTTAGCTTTTCCTTTTGATTAGGACGTTTTCATTTTAATTATCAAGCTAAATTTTTAGCGTGTTAGGTGTTTTTGTTGATATAGGAGTCCTTATAAGTTACTCTCAGTCTGACATATGAGTGCTAGATTTTCCGACACACTTCAAATGTGAGAAAAATAATTTTCAATATTGCTATCAAACAGTAAAAAACATGTTCCTTATGAAATATGTTTGTCATACAATTATAAACTAAAAAAAAAAGCTTTAGCTTAAATATTCGAACATGACATTTAATCTCCTTGCTTCCAAAGATTCACATCTGTTATTTAGCTTGAGTTACATTTTGACATAATGCATTGTAGTTATTTGCTGATTTTTTATTTCCTTTTCATCTAGTTGATTACATGAAGGGAAGTTTTTGATGGCATCATGAATCAAATCAATGCAATTTTTGATAGGAGATGTAGAACTTAATTAATTAGCATTCAAGCAGATCTGAAATATTCATTTCTGAAAATGGAATGAAGCAAATTCTTCACTTACCTAGAGAAGGCTTTATGATAAGAGTATGAAGACAAACAACACGGTAATTGGAATTCGATTTATATTGTAAATGTAAGAAATAATACATTGATTGAGCAATTTGAAAATAAATGCACCCTGGTTGGCTTCTTGGTCAAATATTTAGGTGCAAAATTCTGGGCTGGGCTTGGGCATAGGCTGGTTCTCATGCAAACCTGGCCTGACCCTATAGATAAATGTTGTTACAGTTTCTGGCTTCTACATAATTTCTGTGATTACAATTAGCAGTTTGGGAAAATTCTCACTCTAGTGATCACTTCTACTAACTATTAATAATCAGGACCCTGCATTTAGAGAGCCTTTTCTAATTATTTGGCTCTTAAAAAACTGTGGAAATAGTTGGCAGATACTTTTGTTTTTTCTTTTTTCTCTATCATCAAATGTGTTCTTCATACCCTTTGCAGCTATGACAAAGGAGCACACTTTTTTTTGCCATCCTATGTTATGCGCACACATGGCTCTAGACTACAACGTGAAGCGGTTAAGAGAGCCCCTAGAGAGCAACTACAGCTGGTTTTTGAGGTTTGTGCATATTTGATTTTGTGCACGCTTATGCTGCAGTGTTTGACCTTGATAACCATATTTAGATTCATCAGTTTTAGCAAGGATGCTATAGTCATATTTTCTTTTGAATTGGTCAGGCTTTGGATACACTTGGAAGTACAAAATGGAGAATAAATAAGAGGATACTTGATGTTGTAGATAGAATATGGAATATTGGGGGTCGTCTTGCTGATATGGTGGACCGAAGTGATGTGAGTTGGTTATATATATTATATTATATTATACATGAGTAGTTCCAACTCTTGATTATTTGAACAGTATTTGATATTTTCTTGATGTTCCATGATGTGTCTTTTAGAGGTTGATATTCATTAAAAATCTTGATAATCATATTTTCCTACTGCAGGTTCCTTTACCAGAGAAGTTGGACACTGATGATGAAGCACTGCTGAAGAAATGGAAGTGGAAAGTCAGAGCTGTTAAGAAGGAGAACAGGGAGAGACACTCACAGCGTTGTGACACAGAACTAAAACTGGCTGTAGGATCCTTTTTCTTTTATTGGGATCATATGTTCCAGTTTCCATATAGGGTTAATGCCAACCTGCTTTCTTGGTTCAGGTAGCACGGAAATTGAAGGGTGAAGAAGGTTTTTATTATCCACACAATCTTGACTTTCGAGGCCGAGCCTACCCCATGCATCCATACTTGAACCATCTCGGTTCAGATCTTTGTCGGGGTATTTTGGAGTTTGCTGAGGGACGTCCTCTTGGAAAGTCAGGCTTACGCTGGCTGAAGATACACCTTGCAAATCTATTTGCTGGTGGTGTGGACAAGTTGTCCTATGATGGTCGAATAGCATTTACTGAGAATCACTTGGATGATATATTTGATTCTGCAGACAAGCCTCTTGAAGGGAAGCGGTGGTGGTTACATGCAGAAGATCCATTTCAGTGCTTGGCAGTGTGTATTGACCTTGCTGAAGCTCTTAGAAGTTCCTTGCCAGAAACCTTTATTTCACATATTCCCATTCATCAGGTAAACATTTTTGTCAGATCAAATTCACGTGACCTCCTTGTGGAATTCAGTGGATAGATTATAAACAGTCCTAGATTGCATACAGGTTTTAGTCAGCATGTAAGTGATTGGATTGCACAGAAGAGGTCAATTAAGTACAAAAATGAGTAGAAGAGAGTTAGAATCCCAGTAGTCTACACCATTGGAGCTAAAACAAAGTGCTAGTCCTGTTTAGGTTTTTTCTGTTGTAGTCAGCACTGTGATTTGTTGTTTCCTAAGCCGTATTTCATGTGATTGCATGTTATGTTTATTTGGGTTGATCAACATAGTTACATAACATCGTTTAGTCTTTCTTCTTCTCCTTTTTCTTGTCTACTACAAGTCTTGATTATCCTTGCCTATTGATTTTACTTTTCTGGTATTGCAATGATTTTTTAAACTTTATACTAAGTTGAAGGTTCATGGTTTTCTGTAGGATGGTTCCTGCAATGGCCTACAACACTATGCTGCACTAGGAAGAGACAAGGTATTCACCTTATCTAAAATCGATATTCAGTTTTACTTTTTCTCCATGATAATTTCCAATGCATAGAACTTGATATTTATTTGTACATTCTGAATGCATCGGTTTAATCTAGTGTTTGTAGAATTTAAGTTTACATTTTAAAGGTTATTTTAAACCTTATTTAGGTTGGAAATTATGCAAATTAACTTTAAATAGTATTGAAATACCCTGGAACTTTTTGACAGTTGGGGGCTGCTGCTGTCAATCTGGTTGCTGGGGAGAAGCCTGCAGATGTATATTCAGGCATCGCTGCTAGGTAACTTAATATATCCTTTTATATTAGAAAACATTTGATAATGACAATGGTAGAAATTGTCTGCAAGAAGTATAGTGATAAAAGTGCGATTGTGATGTAGAGTACTTGATATCATGCGGAGGGATGCACAGAAAGATCCTGCAGTTTTTGATGATGCATTGTGTGCGAGGACATTGATTGATCAGGTTCCCTTAGAGCTATCCTTTCTTGATTACAGTTTTGATACGTTAGCCTGGTTTTGTTGGCTAAATCAAGCATTTATATTTCACTGTGTATATTATCAGTCTTTCTAGTTTATAATTTCTTATGCCTAAAACTAATAGCTTACTCTGGTGGTTGGATTTCTTACAGGTAGATAGGAAATTGGTGAAGCAGACTGTGATGACATCTGTATATGGTGTCACTTATGTTGGTGCTAGAGATCAAATCAAGAGGAGGTTGAAAGAACGTGGTTTTGTTGCAGACGACTCAGAGATCTTTGGTGCTTCTTGCTATGCTGCAAAGGTGAAAAAAAGAACATCAGTAATGATAGATGCCCATTTATTGCAAAATTAGCCAAATACATCACTGACACTTTATTGCTTGAGCAGGTAACTTTAGCTGCCTTAGGAGAAATGTTTGAAGCTGCAAGAAGTATCATGAACTGGCTTGGTGAATGTGCCAAGGCATGTCTCTCTCATTTATTTGTATTTTTTGTTCCTTTCTTTCACAGTCCATTTCTTTAATGTTTCTATTCTCTTTTATATGACCACTGACTACATAGCATAACCATAACCAGATTATTGCATCTGAAAATGAGCCAGTGAGGTGGAGAACTCCACTTGGAATCCCTGTTGTGCAACCTTATCGAAAATTAGGAAGGCATCTTGTGAGTTCTGTTAAGTTTATAGAGCTCTGAAGAGTAATTAATTATTCTTATGGCATTCATGTGAATTATGATGGTGGGTATGACTTGTATAATTGCAGATTAAAACATCCCTTCAGGTTTTAACGCTACAACGAGAAACAGAAAAGGTAGGTGACCTGTCATTGGTTTTTGCTGGAGGTTTGTTTTGTATTACTAAGGTTGTCTAAGGAACATTGTCTTTACCTTAACTGGTCACCTATTTGGGTTGTTTTGCAAATTCATGCCTGGCAGCTTTTTTGGGTGTGTATGACTACATAAAGTTAATGGCCTAAACTTATTTCTACCTGAATGGCTTTTTCCTTGTTTTTTTCTCTGTTTCGGTGAGGGAGGTGAGAGCAGGGGTGCAGAATTGAGGATCCTATAAAAGTCATAGTATCCCGCTCATCTTTGGTTACATGCAGTTCTCTCACTGCTTATCCGGGCCCTTACCTGGATAAGTTATCAGAGGCATGTATATGAGTGTTTCAATACTCTTGAAGAAGAATATCTGTGTGTTTATGATTGTTTTTTAATTTTATGTTTTTACTTTCTTTTTTCCTGATACATTGTAGCCCTACCCCGTTGTTTCTCAAAATATGATGAGATGGAATAGGAGTTGTTGCTGCAGGATTATATGATTCAAGAAAATTAGAAATGGCCAATCATTACTTGCATTCCCTAATTTCGTTGATGTGGGTGGAATTTGAAATTTGATATCCTATGATTGCAGGTTATAGCCAAGAGACAGAGAACAGCTTTCCCACCAAATTTTGTCCACTCCCTTGATGGTTCTCATATGATGATGACTGCAGTTGCCTGCAAAAAGGCAGGCTTAAACTTTGCAGGTCCTCTTAATGATGGGTTTCCTTCATTTGCTTCTTATTCCTAGTTCTTCTTTCTCATTATTGTGTAATATTATATTTACTACAGGAGTTCATGATTCTTATTGGACACATGCATGTGATGTGGACGAAATGAACAGGATACTCAGGGAAAAGTTTGTTGAGCTTTACGAAACACCAATATTGGAGAATGTAAGTGTCAGACACTGCTGAGTCTTACTGTAGGAAAATAGGAGCCCATCTGTTACTGGATTATCACTATATTGAGAAGTGCTAGCTTCTCTTTTCACCTTCTCTATCTTCATCACATGTACAAAAAGCATTGACATATTTGTGTCCTGTGATATGAAAATTTAGAAATTTATGCACACTATGCTTAGAAAAGGTGAAAGAGAAGATAAAACAGAGATGGTGGCTAGCACTCCACTATGTCTGCAGTTGTACAATGAAAATGCTTAATTGGAGTTTTATTTTAGAATTCTGAATTTGTTGGATTAACTAGCCTTGATATTTAAGCTGACGAATTGGCACTTGCTCAATGATAAGCTCTCCTCAAGCAATTCCAGCTGCTTTGTGTTGGAATACTTTGAGAAGAAAGAATATATGGAATTGAGGGGGGTTTAACTCTTTTTGAAAAAACGTCATTGGTTGAAAGTTTATTAGGTTTGCTGTCTTTTAGAATTGAGAGGAAAAGACTTGCAATTTAATTTGAATTTCATTACGATCTACATGGGTGACACATTTTATCTCATTAAGCGATCATCTGTGCTTTTTTATGTATGCAGTTATTGGAGAGCTTTGAGCAGTCTTTTCCCAATTTGTCTTTTCCTCCACTACCTGAACGGGGAGACTTTGATCTGCATGACGTGTTACATTCACCATATTTCTTCAACTAATCCAGCCCAGGGCTTTTTCTGGTGTTGTACTAGTAATAGTATGGCTCAGCTTTGGCGGGTACCTGCCTAGTTATATGTCTAGGCATGATTAGGGAAGTCGGCAATCTGACAAGAATCTCGTGGCAGAGACTAGCTAAAAATCGCCTGTGTATATTTATGATGATGTTCTCAAAGATTGGGAATCACTGTTAAGTATGATCTCTCCCTCTTATCATTATTCCAGAGCCTCGAATGAAATGGTATAACAAGCTGGAATTTCAGATCTGCAGTTTTAAGGTCTCTCTAGAGCTGAATGCATGGATGAGTCAGAGGTGGTAAGGTTGTGCAGCATGCTGCTGCTCTTTGATGCATTTCTTGAATGGCGGCATAAGAAAGATACAGACGGCTATGAATGGATCAAGATATTTTGACATGCGGAGATTAGGTGGTGATGCTGACAGAATTTTCAGTTCTCCGGATGTCAAAGGCAGCAGTACAGTGCAGCACAACATTTGGCATTTAGTATTGGGTCTTATATTTGATGAAGATTCCTGATTATTATTGTAGGGCCTTCCTGTATATACTGATACCTGTAAAGATGAATCATGGACATATTTTACTTTCATGGTAGTTGTGAACTTCTTGCCAACAAATTATGATATGGCATGCGTGGTGTACAGTAAAGAAGCAGAGCCATGAGAAGGAAAATGTTAAAATCATTGATTGATTTTGAATTTTTTTCAAGTGAGATTGTATGATGCTCTTCATTTTTTTCCCTGTAAAATTATGTTAACACAATTTCAGATGAAATCCCATGAAAATGTTCCTTTAAGTCATATTTTTCCACACTAGGAGCTGAATGGTTTTAGAAAGATGAATCCCTTAGTGCTTCACCGAAAATCAATAAATGAAAGTTGATTTTACTTATGGTATTTTTCGAAGGCTTAGCAAGTTTGCCTTTCTTATTTTTTAATCCTACTGGAATCCATATTGAAGTAGCAGAAAAAAGGAATCAGCTTTAATAAGTTAACCAAGGGAAACAAGGGGAAAAAATTGGTTCTTTATTTATTTATTTTAACGCAGAGATCTGCTTGTGTTGTACAACCTCCATCTCATTTGAAGTATATTTTATCATTTAATTTCATTCCACCTATTTTTAAAAAAATTACACCTCCATCCTTATTTATCATACATCATTAACTTTACTAGTTACAAATTAAATTTAACCATTTGTCAATTACTAAATTCTTTTTATAAATGAAGATATTCTAATCATTTATTTAGTGAGATTGAACATTTAAAGTGAAACAGAGGAAGAGAGAGGTGAACAGAAGGGCTCCAGCATTCAATGTAGCTTCCCATTTTTGACACAACAAGCACTCAAAAGGGATATTCATCAAAAACTCCATGCTATTGACAGTCGTTACAAGGAGAGTTGTTTGCTTTATGTACATAAGGATGCCTACAGATGCTCCTTTTAAGAATAAATACAACCTGCATATCTTAGCACTACCTGCACATGTAAACATTATCCGAAGAATATCTCCAACTTTAATTCTTTCACATGTTAATTCTTCAAAAGATCAGACATCAAGCAACGTTAAGCTGGGTCACTCTTTGCTTCAAGTGTTGCACACAAGCACGAAATTTTTTCAAACTCAAATGATTACTGACAACATCAAGCTTTCCTAAATCCCCACATCCTCCCACCATAGGCAATATGCTTAGGGTCCAAATGTTGTGACAAGCCACCCATATCAACTCAGTACCCAAATCGATCGTTCAGAGATGTTCGTCCATCACCAGATTGTCCTGCATTGGGCAATAGATTAAAAAAATCAGAATACTACATGCATTTAGCTGCTAGGTTTGCCCCAACAAAAAAAAAAAGTCTATTTGTCAAAGATAAAGCCACTACCTTCAGGAGGCACCCAAGATTCATAGTCCGAATTACTATTCAGAAATGATGGTTTCTCAGGGCCAAGCACTCTTTTTGGCTTTTTATTATCCTTGTTACCATGTTGACTTGTGCTTATCTCTTGTCTTTCAAATTCATCATCATCTCCTGCATGATAACCTCGTTTATGCTTTAGTAACAATGCAACAGCATCTTCTGCTGCTAGCTTGGTTTCCACCGGGGATGCTGTAGATTTTTCAGCAGCATTGTTATCATTGACTCTAGCTCCTTCATTTTTTTTCTCCTTCCTTATTATCAATCCTGGAGCGGCATTTTCAATGCCTGAGTCCACATTACCATGTGCACTATCAACATTGAGCATGATTTTTTGTCTGTCCTTATAATTAACAAACTGGTCAGCCTCATCTATATTCAAAACTACTACTTCTTTGGTCTCTTTGATTTCCACATCATCCACTGCACCAAGCCATTGAGGCTTGACAACAGTATACCCAGAAGGTTTAGCTTCAGATGCATCAACAGTATTCTTGTCATCTTCTGGATTTTTCTCCAATTTAGAGGAAGCAACCCCTGAATCTGGAGCTACCTTGTCTCTCTCAGAGGCATCATCTATTGATTTTTCCACCCTGCAGCTTTTCTTTTGTTTCCCAGTAGGTTGCTTTTTGGTGGTAACAGCAACAGGTGCTTCAGCTTTTACAGGTTTCAGTTCTTTTACTCTTGAATCCCTTTTCTTGGCAGCTTCTCCTGATGGATCAGCAATTTTCAACAGGAAGAATATCCTATCCAATTCAGACTGGAGGGCAGACAACTCCTCCTCCAGTTTCACAGTTCTATCAAGCACTGACAAAGATACGAAGTGACAACAGATGTTAGATAAAGCACATTTCAAGGATACAGAATTTAGATAATCTCAACAGTCAATCCTCACCTAGTTGAGATGAGAGCCCTGACATATAAGCATCAAGTGAGTCTCCAACTTCAGCTCTGCCAGTAGTTTCAGACTCTACTCTATTCCTCTCCATTAAAACCATCTTCTTTTTTTCTTCCATTTCTTTCATGATGGTATCTCTCTTGTCAAGAAGAGTATCAGCAGTTTCAATCGATTGATTTTCACTACCTTTTTGCTTTGAAGACTTCTTTGTCCGGTCATAGAATTCATCATCATCGCTGAAAAGAATAAAAGACAAACAGTAGCACTTGATTAAAATGTGCATAATAAACACTGGAAAGAAAGAAGCATGTATCGGAAAGCCATTGAATAAAGAATCAGCAAATCTGGTAAACTGACAAATCATATAAATCATGATGATGATTCCAATCAACCAGAAAAAAAGTGGATAATTCAGATTACAAATGGATGAAAACATATATTCTACTGTCTCATTTCTTGAATCTCCAACATTGCCAGTTAAAAAGAAAATTTGCAAATGGTAAAGGACCTTGAAAAATCTTCATCATCTTCTGCTGTCCCTTTTTTCATTCCACTGGATCTCCTTCCACCACGTGCGCCAATACTTTCCCGGATACTTTCATTCAATGTCTCCTCCAAGTTTTCCAGTTCTTCCAAGATCTGTCAAGACATTTGAAGAAATAAAATTTAGATGTAGGGAAAATCAAGAGTCTCCTCTACAAAAAAAGAAGAGCAGAACCATCAGACAACAATTAAGTGAAATGGCCAGCTTTTACCTCCGTAATTCTTTGTTCATTACGTGCAATCTGAGTCTGCTGTCCTTGTGTCAATCCGCCCTGAGAAATGTCTTTAGCACGAATTGCATCTATTTCTTTCTTCATATGAGCAATCTACAGCCAAAATTTTATAGTATAAGAAAAAGTTAGCAACAAAATCCACAGGAGATAACAAAAACAGTGTCTCAGATGCTTTATGAGACACTATCAATGATATCTCTTGCTGATACCCAGCAACAGAAAAAAGCATTGCTATGTATGAATATAGTTCTCTTTATTTCTTCTACTAATGAAACCTTCTTTTATCTAAAGTATAAAATTCTACCAGTTGTAAGATATTAATGGTTTTAAAATTTGCTCCTTTAGCTCTGCAACACATTATTATCCAATCAATTCAAGCAATTGCCACTTTCAGGATAACACAATTGAATGTCAAATTATAGACACAATCTTACTATGCAAACATAGTTAACCTGGGACCTTTCTGATTTCAATTTACATGCGTATTAATCTATTAGGCTGTCACCCATATAGTGAGGATTTCTGCTTCTCCATCAAGTATAATGACAATTACAAGTATAATGCGACTCAGACAAGACACTTCTTCCAAATTCCAGAGCAAACGCAATGCGAGAGAGGAGAGAGTCCAACAAGACATAAGAAATAAAAAATGTCAAAATATGCTCAAACGTATATACCAAGGGAATTAACAGGCTAGCTATATATTAACCTCAGGTCAAAAAGAAAGTTAAGATTATATTAGACATAATATTCCAAAAGGAGGAGAAGTGAATAATGAATAAAGCTGACCTTTTCAGTTCTTTTGATTATTTTATTGCGGGTTTTCTCCTGCTTCTCTGTAAGTTGTCCTTTGTACGTCTGCCATGTCATTTCATCGCTATCATCCTAGACATTGCCCAAGAAAATGATTACAATTACTTATCAGCACCAAAACCATATCAAAAGCCTTCATATACAAGGCAAATAAAGTGTTTTTCCAAGAAGTAAAAAGCTGATGCACATGATGTTTGAATAAGTCATGTAATACTCAGGAAAGAGATCATATTCTTCTTGAATTTGCTAGATGTCTTGTAAACAACTGCATGCACATCAATATTATATTATAGCAATTTAATTAAACCGGCAACTAACATCAAACCTAATTAATGACTGGTACGCAGTTTAAGTAGGTTAACGCAGATTTTATAAGTAATTAATAACTTTTCATAGAAAAAATTGAAGCATTCATGGAAAAAATCCTAGAAAAAAATTACTAAAATATAAAATATAAAATTATATTTTAAACAATAGCCCTTCACCTAAATCAACAATAGAAGTATAATTAATTGATATATCTAGTTTAATTTAGAAAGAGTATGATGGAGCCCTTCTTTTACAAGGTACCATTTAAAATAAGTTTTACTTTGATACTCATCTGTACATTCAATTTTGAATATACAAACATAAAGGTGATACAAGCCATACCACAAATATTTTTTAGTTAACAAAAAAAAAATTGGAGAATCAACATTCATTCTACATGCATTTTAAAAACCCTAAATTTATTTCATCACTATTCTTTTAGCATTTATTCTATCAGCATTGCTGTGGCCTACATTTATTCTCTCTCCCTCATGGTTAGTTTTTCCACTGATGCAGAGTTAAGTTGGGCAGCCTGGCTGTCCAGTCCAGTTCCAGCAACACAGTATTATAACTAGAAGCTGGTTAGGATCAGTAACAAAAAGGGTAAAATTACAAGCATAAATAGATTTAAATAATTATCTACTAATACCAACCTCCTCTTCTTCAACAGCATCTTCTCCCATGCCCCAAGAGACACCATCGGCAAGAGAAGCCTCTCTTCTAGCTCGTCGTAGTGAAGCTTCCCTATCAAGCATCTCTTGCTGGAATTTAGCTTCTCTAAGAATCTTCGAGTCAGTTTCCTACATCACAAATCCACATGATAGATGATAGCACTTAATGCATCAAAACCATGAAAGCAAGAGACAGTTAAAATTAGAGACTGCAGACAAATCTATGCAAAGACATCTAGTATTAGATTTAAAACACAGTACCATATTTCAAATGGAATTTACAGTTTTTTTATTGGAATATGCAAACTAGGAATCCTCATCCTTTTACTTATTTATTTATTTTTATGTTAAAATAACTTAGCAAACTTCATGCATTTGAACACCCCATGACCATGGGAATTTCTATTAACAGTTAGAAAGAAAAGAATAAACAAAATTTTAACCTAAACAAGCATATTCCCTGATACGAAAGAATCACTCAGCAATTTGGGTAAGAATGGTGAATATAGTCTTACCTGTGGCATCAACTCAGGTGGTCCTTGGAAAATGTACAATCGAGATGATCTGTGCAAGATAACATAAATGATAATCAGACCATATGAGGATAAAAAAGTGCGCATGCAGTCCTAACACATTCCAAGTCACAATCTTAACCACTTTCTAAGATACCAATTTTTATTTTTTATTTTTTCAAATTTTAAATTATAATCAGAAAAAGATATAATTTAGACAATTCCGATAATTGCTTTGCACCTTTAATAGACAAACGAGTTACATTCCGAGCCTATCTGAAAATTATGGTATTCAAATTTCTAGCACTGAAATCAAAACATGGAAGGGCTTTATTCTCCTAGCAGTAAGCAACTTTAAAGTTAGAAGAAAAAGGAAATCCAAAAAAATATGCTTGCAAAACTGAGTGCAATGACTGCTTCAAAAACTATATGGAAGAAGGAAAGTGCCTTCAATAGATTGTTTTTTTTTTTTTTTTTACATTTCATAATCCATGAGACGAGGAACTGCATAACAGTTAAATATGTTTTCGTCGAAAAGAAAAAGAAATTAGGACTGGGAAAAGACCAATGAATAAAAAATGTAACATTAGGATCAATGAGAGCTAGCAAAGAATGTGAGACAGCATTAGTTGCTTGGACAGCTTTTCATTGGAATGGTCTTTGAGATGTAATCACATTGCTTTTGTAAGCTTTTAGGATAGCTTTATGGGGAGCTTGAAGGACATAGCCCAGTAACATGGCTGCAACTCCTTTCATGCTTTTTATCATCAGAATATTTCTTCTATTGATCAGGAAAAAGGAAAGGGAAGAAGAACAGATAAAATGATACTTACTGGCCAAACCGGATAACATTACCAACATGTAGTTCCACATAAACTCGTTTCTCAACCTGATAAACAGAATCAGACAAGCAATAGGCAATTAAGAATACTAAGGAGTTGAGAGTTAACTATTTAGCAAAAGCCCTAAAAGATCATCAGAATACGACATTCAAGCACCTGCCCGGCAGGAACCGATAAGAACAAATGCAACTCAGCTATATTAATTCACCTAAGCCAAAAACCTATTGATCCCTTTTACACAATACTTGGAACAGTAAACCTGACATGATTTATTTTGAAAATGGACCCAAATGATATATTTCTGGCATCTCTAATTCAAACCTGCAATTAAGAATACTAAGAAGTTGAGAGTTAACTATTTAGCAAAAGCCCTAAAAGATCATCAGAATACGACATTCAAGCACCTTCCTGGCAGGAACCGATAAGAACAAATGCAGCTCAGCTATATTAAGCCACCTAAGCCAAAAACCTATTGATCCCTTTTACACGATACTTGGAACAGTACACCTGACAGGATTTCTTTTGAAAATGGACCCAAATGATATATTTCTGGCATCTCTAATTCAAACCTGCATATCCTCCAATATATGGATTTCATGCTATTGATTCCATTGCTATTAGATCAAATAGAACGCTATTAGATCAAATAGAACTTCATTTTCACAAAAGGGACTTAGACAAGAGATTTTATTTTCAATATGGAAATAAGTACAGAAAAATGTACACTCAATCATTTTATAAGTAGGCTTTAATGATAAACATTAGGATTTAGGACCAAAACACAATGCCCATTTGCATTAAATGTTAATTTTTGTAACAAATTACTTGGAAGGTCAATAGAATAGAACTTCCATTTAGGAGCTCAGGGCTCAAACCCCATAAACTTGAAATTTTTGGGGCTTTTAAGATACTTCCTGAATTCTTTTCTATAAGCCAAATCCCTTTTTGAAGAAGATATAACAAAGGCACCAAATCATGATTTGTATTGCCAGTATAAAATTCAATTCATATAACAAAATACTAAAAATGATAACATTGTGAAACATAAAATTTTCCAGAATTTATTTCTGGTTCACTAAACAGAAAATTTACTAGTCACAACTTTGGTTGTTGCCAAATAATTGAATATGGTTTATGTGAGATATAGCTTAACACTCATTTACAATAATGACTAGATACTCCCATAATACACAAAATAACCAAATTCTGAACGTAATTTGAGACCATTGACAACTTAATGAACTCAGCATAATGGGTACATTATTTGACCTCTAATAAAATATAAATGAGACACATATAAATTCAACTCACAATTTGAAACTTCAAAGACAATTCAGAAGTCAGATATTCAAGGCA
Source organism: Excoecaria cochinchinensis (assembly GCA_947683425.1). Taxonomy (NCBI): domain Eukaryota; kingdom Viridiplantae; phylum Streptophyta; class Magnoliopsida; order Malpighiales; family Euphorbiaceae; genus Excoecaria; species Excoecaria cochinchinensis. The sequence continues at coordinate 3,384,508 of CANTUQ010000187.1, forward strand.
ATAGAGCACTATAAATGAAAAAGGAACAATAAAAAAAGTGCATTATAATACCTGACACTTGTTAATGAAAGTACCGTGAGTGCTGCCAAGGTCATAGAGGTAGGCATCTCCACTTCTCTTAAACTGGAGAACTGACAAATGGGATAGCTAGTTAAATCAAATGACAAGCACCCCATTGTGCAGAAAGTTTTCAAAGTCAAACTTAAAGCTCCAACAAACAGGAGCTTCTTAATTCTAACATTGTGGTTCACATAGACTATATGTACCAATCATCATCATGGTTCCTCTAAAAGCATGGACGCAAAAGAAATAAAGTACAAGAATGTCAATTCATCTTTGCATATGCTGAACAGTTCACATGTAAAATGATCACATTAAACCTCCAATTAAATATTGATACAAAAACGAATGAGTTTTTCAACAAGCCTTCACGAATTCATTAGCATTTTCTAAATTGAGGCTAATTTCAACTCACAGCGAAGATAAATGAAAGTAAGCAATAGAAAGGGATAATGCATAGAAAAAACTAATGATGCATCTCTTATCAACTAGATTATAAAAAAAAGGAAAGAAAGAAATAAAAGAAAAGGAAGCGACTACCTGCATGAAAGCGAGATATAGTAGGGTGCTCAAGAACAAAGTCGCAAAGATCTACACGGCCAAACATATAAGCTCCTTTCTCGAAGCTGCACATTTGTCAAAAAAGAATCAGCAATCAAGATTCCATTACATTTCTCAATGATTAACAATAACACTACTACAAGTCTCAACAGGTGAAATTAAAGATTCACATAAACAGCACCAGAAATTAACAAAAAAAAAAAGAGCCAAATTTCAAATCACTTACATATCCAATTGGTCAATGATGGAGCCATCTTTGAGAACTTCGAGGAAGAACTTATGGCAAGGAGGCCCACTCCATTCAGGAATAGTGTAAGGCACCGAAGAGCGTGTTGAACCGGCATTATGCGAATTCGGTTTCAGAATTTCCGCAGTTTCAGGTTCGGCAGGGTTTGTATTCCTGGCGGGAGGTGGGGCCATGAGGGGTTTTGTTTCTGATGAAGAGTTTAGAGGTTCATCTAGGGTTTTAGCTTCTGGTTCTGTGGTGGTGGTGCCGGCGGAGGAGGAGGAGTTGGAGTTTGGATCGGGCGGAGGTGGAGGTCCCATGGCGGTCGTCATTGTTAGTGTCTCCGACTTTGCTGTGAGACGGAGAGAAAAGGAGCAGAAACGCGCCTTCCTCCCGGTATTGTTGAGTACTGAGCGGATCTTGAAATGGAAGCGGCAAACGGGTGGGCCGGGTTTTCCTTCAACGATACGGATTTGGGCTTCTCTTTCATCCCAAATTTCGGCCGATAATTTCGGCGGGTTTTATCATCATCGTCGTCATCAGGAATTGGTAGGCCCATAACTAGTCTGCATGTGGCCCATTAATTACGCCGAAGACAAGTCATTAGCTGCATCTGGAAAGAAATTTCTACATAAATATCATAGAAAAATAAAGATATTTCACTATTGTCCCTTGTTTCCTTTATCTTTTTTCCCATAAATGAAACAAAATTCTCAAAAGGGTATTTTATGTTTTTAATTAATTTTAAAGTATTTTTAAATTAATTTTACGTGAAAATAAGAAAATAATAAAATTTGTGGTTTAATTTCATCAATTTTGTTTAAAATAAAATTAATATAAATAATTCGAAAAATATATGAATTTAATATTAATATTTAAAAATACATATATTGGATATATTTAATGTAAAAAAGTTGTTAAAATGATTCGGAGACGGGTGTTTTTCCTTGACAACACTACAATATTTAGCTGATTAATCTGATCAAGGAGAAGAAACAAAGGATCCTGTTCTTTATGCCAGATCCCCCCATACTTCGTCTCTTCATTTCTCTCCCTTTCTACACATACTTCAAATAGAAAGAAAAAAAAAAAAAAATCAAAGAGTGCTAATGTCTCCAAGTTCGAGCAGTCATTTAACAAACCCTTAAAGGTTTTTTCTTTCCAGGTTTGTATATTCGCACTCTTTAATTCTAATTCACTAGCCAATCTCTTTTTATCACTTTTTTAGTTTCTATCAAACAATGGGTTGTTTTGCATTTTTTAGAAATTCACGGAACGGTTTTTTCTTCTGGTCTTTGGGTGATTTTAGGTTGTGGGTAGTTGGTGAATCAAGATGAAGGCAGGAAGCGCAGCGAAGCTGATTGTTGATGCTCTCCTGCAACGTTTTCTCCCGCTGGCCAGGCGCCGCATCGAAACTGCTCAAGCTCAGGTTAGTAACTTTTATTTTTTCTCTTGCAATTTTATTCTGAATGTTTCACGTTTACTTAAAGTTTGAACTTTTCTTGTATACGTTATGTTCTGTATAAGATTGTATGATGTCTTTGTGGGTAGAATTCTCTATGAGGATGAATTTTTGTTTTTTAAAAGCGGATTCTTAGTTTCATTTGTGATAAGAATACTACTTCTGCTTTCTTTGGGTGTAGAAGACCTATCATATCCTTTACATGGATAATGTTGGAGTATGATTTGATGCTAAATTATTGTTAATGAATAAAGTGCTGCATACTTATTGTCAAAGAAGGTTCATAACTTGTAGTTGAAAGTTTCAAGAATAATTTTACATTTGTGAACACCCTTACTCGCCTAAGGCCATTGTGCTCAAGACACATACTAGCACAAAGGACCTTGTGCTGAAATTTCATTAGTAATCTGGGGTGGTATGGAGTCAAACTTTAGCCTTTTGGCTTAAAAGGCTTTGTTACCATGCAAAGAACCACTCAACCTAAAAGATGGACCTTATAGGTGAGAGAGTATTGATCCAGCATGACATATTAAGAAAATGCTAGAATTTGCTAAATGTATGGTGTAGGCTATAGGAGAGAGCCCTAATTATGTTTGAATTGGGGAGTCTTCCTTTGCATTTGAATTGATAATTGATTAATAGCTTATCCAGATTATAACTGATTGAGTTTGAACTTGGCCCAATTGTAATTCAAATAGACTTATCGACTTTTGTCTATGTGTTGTCACTTGAAATATGTCGGATTATATTCTTGCAAATCAGTTATTTGTACTTATTTTGTGAGCTCATCTCATATATCCTTTGTGCTTCTATTGTAGACAAAATATGGTAAACTTTTGACTGAAGAACTATTAAAAAATATTATATTTTCGTGTTTCTCTCTCTCTCTCTCTCTCTCTCTCTCTCTTTTATTAACTTTATTATTTTATTTCATTGAATGAAGAACTTTGTTTCTTTGTTGTTCTTATCGATTAATGTCCTACATATAGAGACAACAGGGAAGTTTATGCTTTAGAATGTTTTGAAGTGTGTTCTTGTAAATCTTTTTTATAGCAACTTACACGCTTTCCTAAATCCAGTGCTTGTTGCAATATTAAGCTTGCTTCCTGCATAAAGGTATTTTGGCTTGCAATTCTCAGTAAGTCATGACTTGCTACATATTAGGAGATCTAATAGTACTTTTTGCCCAAATATTCACAATTTTGGCTATAGGAGTTGAGTCTTACTGTCAATTTCTTTGCATTATTTTATTTCTTGGTCTATTAATAATTGATAATTTGGCATTTTCAAAAAGCTCAGGATTTCATAAAAAAAAAAAATTAAAGTGTATTTATTGAAAATGAATTTTCTTAAGATGTTTTTGCTTGAGAGGAGATCTTGGTGCTTTGTTACGATTATTTGGTTTGTTGTTTTTGTTTCTAATGGTATTGCAAGTATTTGTTTAATGGTCATGGAATGGGTTCGAAATTCTTATTGCTACTATGCGGGGATATGCAGGATGGACAATACCTTCGACCATCAGATCCTGCATATGAGCAGGTTTTGGATTCGTTGGCTATGGTTGCACGTCATACTCCAGTACCTCTTTTAGAAGCTCTTCTCAAATGGAGAGAGAGGTATGTGGCTACAAATGTAGTTTCTTGTTACAGTTATATTGCATGCATGCATACATACATATAGAGAGAGAGAGAGAGAGAGAGAGAGAGGATTGCTAAAATTATATTGCATTTTAACCTCCAAGTATGTATTTATCTAGAATTTTTGTTTGGTCTATCTAATAGAGAGAGAGAGGTGGGGTTTTTCCAAAACAGATTGAGATTCATATTAAGATTGTTTTATTCAAGGTACAATTCACCAAATGAGGTCATTGAGGGAAGGGGATATTGTCACTTGTTAAGGATTATTAAAATAAAAGAAAACTAAGCTTCCCTCCTTGGCCTTTCTCTCCTTTTCTTCTCTCTCTACTTTCCCAGAGCCAAAAAAACTTTGGCAAACCTTGGTTGGCTGGAAGGCTTACAATTGTTGGAAAGAATGATTGAATATTTATCCATCCATGTTTCAGTTGCATATCAGATTTGTTGCACACTCATGTACGAAATTGTAGCAGTCTTTTGTTGTATAGACACAATTTTTGGTATTTTATATTGGATCGTCATTCACCGTCACCAATAGTTTTGAACACCGCATCAAAATCAAAACATTTCATGTCCCCCAAAATTAGTGAAGATTTTTAAGAATAAAAATTTTATTAATTCTCTTATCTTAAAATTCTAAGAATGTACAAGTTTTTTATTGAGAAAACAAAGAGAGTTCTAGTTCTGTTTTAATAAGAAAAGATAAAAACTAATTAGAAAATATAAAGATAAACTCTAACTAGAAATATAAAAAAGAATTCTAATCTAACTAGGAAATATAAATTTTAACAAGGAAATACAAATGATTCCAATCCTAACTAGGAAATCCAACACTCTCCCTCAAGTTGGTGTATGGATATCACACATGCCGAACTTGCAAATTAAAGTGTGATAAGTCTTGTCTTGAATGAAACCCCAAGAAATTGTTGTCATCATATAAAATCTTAGAATTTCTAATGAGGTCCTCATGGTACAAAATTAAATGGCAGCAGCTCTTGAAGTTTTCTAAGGCTCCGTTAATAGGTTGCTCTTCAGTTGTTATCCTTTTATCCCTCATTTTAGAAACAAACCACACAAAGGAGATTACCAAAATCAAAATATAAACACAGCAAAATCTGGAAATCGGCAAGCTTAGAAATCGAGAAGTCCAACAAAGCCAGAGACCTGTTGGTCAATGTCGGAATGAGCTGGAAAATTGATTGGAAGAAGAACTGACGTCAAACGGTGGCCGGACTAAACTGTACATGCTTTACTCTCCGGGGTGTGAACAGTACCGACCAAACTTCAATTGGCTCGTGTGCATCACTCGAGGTTCATCCGGTGACCAGATTTGGTGGGTAAGCCAATCTACAAGTGGTGCACCCTTTGGGAGTGGTGGTGCAAGTCACCTCCTACTCAAAATAGGAAATCCCCAATTTGGTGTTCTAGGGTTGTCAAACAACACCAGAAAAATTAGAGATTTTTTAACCAAATTTTGGTATTATAGAATTTTCAAATCACACCCAAAAATTTAGGAATTTTTAACCAACTCTTGGTGTTCTAGTTCTCAAAATACACCAGAAAAATTAGGAATTTTTAACCAGAAAGTAAGTTTATGGCTATGATGTAACAAGAAAGAGAAAACTCGACTTCTTGACACTTTTCTAAAACAAGTATTTACCTATTGCTATTGGAGAGAAAACTTTACCTTTTAGAAGGAGAAAACTCAACATCTAGAAAAAGCAAAATTTTGATATCATGAAGATTGTTGAAAATAATTTTTTTTTAATTTTCTCATCTTAAAAATTTTAAGGATGTTGAAGTTATTTATAGAAAAAACAAATATAGTTCTAGTTCTATTTTAATAAGAAAAGATAAAAACTAACTAGGAAATATAAAAATAAACTTTAACAGAAATATAAAAGAGAATTCTAATATAACTAGGAAATATAAATTTTAACAAGGAAATACAAAGAATTCCAATCCTAACTAGGAAATCCAGAACACTGCCATTGCTGCTTACTGTAAAGTAGATATCTTTGATAAACTTGCTTGATGTCAAAAAATCTATTGTTAGCTATTCATTGATTTCATGCACATATCACCATTTGTTCATTAAGAAATGATAAAAGGATGAAAAGTCATTTTTTGTGTTTGGATAAGTTTACAATGGTTAATATAGCTGGGCTAAATATTTTTCTGCTTGCTTAAGTGCTTTAGAGAAGGGAATAAAGGTGGTAGAGTAGGAAAAAAAAGGAGTAAATATTAACTTTGACTCTTTTTTATTTTTTATTTTTTTTTTCTCTTGTGGGTATTTGAAAACCATAAATCATGGCCAACATATATTATTGAAAGCAATATCTTAAAATTAGGGTAAGATAGCAAAATATATTTCAATTTGTTTGTCCATGAGGCTTTTGGAAAAGGGAAATTATTTTTCTGACTTCCATAACTTTAGACAGGGGAAGAAATTCTCCAAATGTCCATATGGAGACTTACCTGTTAGCCCACTTGTTTCCAGTAATTGCAATCGACTTTCTTTCTTTGCAGTTTTCTTTTATATTCTAGTAGAACCAAGGCAAGTGTCTTCTCAAAGAAAGTTTAAATATATGGTTCTCATATATGTAACCATAGTATTTTCTACTTATATACATTTCACTGAACTTTTGTTTTTCCTCAATATATTCCAATTCTAAAAGTTGATTTTCACATCATTTTATTTAACATATTTTAACAATAGAAAGTATTTTCAATTTCTTGAAACAAATGGAGCTTACTTTAAGAGAAGTGAAATGCAAAAAGAACGCAAATCAGTATAAGACTTGGATTGCAAAAGACTAAGTGCTTCCTTTCATGTTTCACCTTACTGGTTGTATAAGCTGTCAACATTAAAAAGTTTTTTAATGAGGGTCTGAGAGTGGTCTATGGTATCCTGAACATGGACAAGTAAAGGAGCATCAATGCTTTCAAATGTACAATGTACAAAAACTTCACTATCTGAAACTTAATTAATTACAAGGAGCATCAATGCTTTCAAATGAAATTTTGTACATTGTACATTTTACATTAAGAAGCTTCTCAACTTGATGAAAACTCAGGCTTCTGGGTGAGGGCTCAAAAATGAATTTTTCATCCTTTTAATAGTGGTCAAATGTCTGTACTTCATCTAATCATTTCACTATTAATTGCCTCCTATCTGCTGGTGAGAAATGATAATGCCCTTTCAAGTTTTCTTGACAGGAAATAGATTCAATTCTCTAGAAATCTATACGGAAATCTCATCTAGGTCAGTATGCTTTTACCTGGAAAAAATCAGCACTTGTGGGCTTCTCCTTCCACAACGAATTCATTACCCAAATGTGCTGATACAGGCTTACATCAAGCAATTTTGTTTCCTGCATGGACATGGACAAGCATTTTTTTGCTCTTCTATTTTCAGTTAATGAGAGATTAGTGACTCATTTTGCACTCTGCCATTCTATGATTAGTATAAATAGACATAACAGTGATTGCATTTTGAATTGCTGATATGGAAACTACAATCTGGACATCAGAATAACAGAGGCATGGACATAATCCAGTGGTATTACAAATAATCATATCTTCTTTTTGAGATTATAGTTCTCTGCTAAGTGCTTTTCTCTCTGTACTGAACTATTGTTGCAGTGAATCTCCTAAAGGCGCAAATGATGCATCTACCTTCCAAAGAAAGGTTGGTTAAGGAATTCTACCTTTATTCTTCTCAAAGTTGGTTATATATATATATATATATATATATATATAAATAGTTGCTTACTGGTATTAGGAAGTGGCTACAAAACTAAAGTCTTGCAGAATGACATGTGTGCATATTCACAGCCTTAATCTTTCTTCACTCTTACTTGTTAACGAATTGAACTCCATGTTGACATTATTCAGATGGATTACGTGCTTATGTTAATACTTAATGAAGTGTTTCCCAAAATTCAATATGCTGTCCTCTACCCCTCCTTTCAAGACAGAGATATACATGACACAGACCCAATGCACAAGTCCACTGGATGTCAGCTAAGGAACCTCCTTAAAATACACGAAACCACAGTGAAATCCCCCATCCCATAAAATAAAGCCTATTTCTTTTTCTAGTGACATGAATAGGCAAATTTCTATTTTAATAAATTAATGATTCCTCTTCACCCAAATGTGTCAGACTCCTCCAAATATGGCATATTTCTATATGAAATTTCCTCTTTTATCCTGCTAGAATCTCTAAAATGAATCAAGAAAGCTTGTAAACGAAACAGCATGCCAAATAAAAGCCTTTGCTAGATATGCCAAGGGCATGGAGCAATGGCAAATCATTTTCCTTTCCTTTAGGGATAATTTGCAGAAGGAATAGCTTAATATGCCACTACCATGTTTATATTATTTATTAAAATCATTTTCTAGACAAATATAATTATGTATTTGTTCAGAGAATGATAATTATCACCTTTTCTTCCTATTTGGTAATGAAAATGCAGTATGCCATATTTCTCCTTTTCAGGGAATTTGATTTAATCCTTATTTTTTTTTTTTTTACGAATATCAGCTTGCAGTGGAGTGTATCTTTTGCTCAGCTTGTATTCGTTTTGTGGAGTGCTGTCCTCAGGAAGGACTTAATGGTTTGTTCTTGATGATCTCATGTTTCATTGCTTATTTGGTTCAAACTAGAGAAATAAGATAGGTTGCTTTCATTGCAGAGAGGCTGTGGTCTGGGCTGGAAAATTTTGTATTTGATTGGCTCATCAATGCTGACAGGTGAGGCTACTGTGGATTAGTTACGAAACTTTTGAAAAAAGTGTGATGCATGCTTAAAGTATTTACCTGAATTGCAGCATAGATTTTTTAATCATGTGAAAATACTAATCTAGTGATTTTGTAATTTTGTTCCTTCATTTGGCCTTTTCATCCTAAGGGTTCTTTATTTTGATTTTGTAAATTTGAGGATAAGATTTATGATCAACAAAGTTTTGCAGTGTTTTGTGTACACATGTGATGGTGATTTATTTGAGTCAACTTTGCCCTATATTTAGAAGGATGCATGAAATAGACACTCTGGAATTGGCTCCTGTATCTCTGAAGACATGAATATATTGATGAAAACTTTTGAAAATTAATAACCAAAATTGTATTGTTTCTGTAAAATTTAGCTGGTTTCTTTACTTATTTAATTTAGTAGAACTCAGTGAGTTCTTGTTACAGGGTTGTTAGCCAGATTGAATATCCCTCATTGGTTGATTTGCGAGGGCTCCTTTTGGACCTAGTTGCTCAACTCTTAGGTGCCTTATCTCGCATCAGGTAACAAATTCATTACATTACAATTTTTTGATATTGATCATAGTTTCTTCAATTCAGAACAACTAATAATAAGAATCTTTTTTCTTTGAATATTTTTTTATTTAACTTGTCGTAGATAATATAGTATCTTTCCTATTACATGTCTGGCTTGCTTTCATCAGTAAATTATGTCATAAAAGTTTTTTTGAAGGTTAGTTTATTTTTCCTAAAGGTCTGTCCTTGGGTCAAGTTTACCTTGGCCATTTGTTTTATCTATGCATTTGGTTGACTTCTTGTTACTTGCTATCCTTCTAGGAAGAATGGAAATATACTGGCGTAAATATCCAAATACATTGCTTTTTCTGGTATTCTTTTCTGTACAATGGGAACACTACGGCTTCAGTTTTTGTTTTCCCTATATTCTGGATCTTTCTATGTCTTTGTATTTGGAGTCTCTTTTTGGATCATCATGGTATCCATCCAATTATTTTCTTCATCCGATTGTGTAATTCAGATGACAAGTGATGATATGAAAAGAATGAAATAGAAAACAATGTTATCCTTTTCCTTTTATGACTTTCATGTGGTTTGGCATAAATAATAGAGGAAATCATGTGCAGTAGTACATTGAGCTTTAGAAGCCCACCTTTTTCTTCTTCCATTTCATATTCACATGAAGTATTGTATTTCCATTCAAACTTTACAATGTTAAGTTATGAAACTATAGATGAAGTTTAAATGGAAGCTTATCTAAATAAAGATCATTGCTGATAGAGAGAAAAAAAAGTAGGATAATATCCCATTTCAACTCTCTGTCCTCTTTTCTAGCATTTGATGTTTGAAATTGAATCTTATAAAGTAATGTTCAATGGAAGGTGTAGCTTGAACAGCAGGAGGTAATATTTTGCTTTTTCCCTTCTGTAGTTCTAGAGTAAAGCGTTAAACCAATGTTTATGGTGTTTTTCTCTTCCTTATTTGTTTTATAGGTTTAGTTCTGTGACTGAGCGCTTTTTTATGGAGTTAAACACTCGTCGAATTGACACTAATGCTGCACGAAGTGAAACACTGAGTATCATCAATGGGATGCGCTACTTGAAACTTGGGGTATGCATATAATTAACTTGTTTGGGAGGTCAGGGGCATTGTGACATGGATTTAACTATAATTGTAAAATGGCAGGTTAAAACTGAGGGAGGACTTAATGCATCGGCTTCCTTTGTGGCAAAAGCGAACCCTCTTAACCGTGTTCCACATAAGCGCAAAAGTGAGCTTTACCATGCATTATGTAGTATGCTTTCAAATATCCTTGCTCCACTAGCAGATGGTGGAAAAAGCCAGTGGCCCCCTTCAGGTGTAGATAATGCACTGACACTGTGGTATGAAGCTGTGGGGCGTATAAGACTGCAACTTATACATTGGATGGACAAACAAAGCAAACATATTGCTGTAAGTGGACTTTAAATCATTTATTTCTTGTTCTGGAGTGTCAAATGTTTATTCTTTTATTATTCAGTAGTATAGTTCATAAACAAGTTCCTTTTTTCTCGAATTCTTTTCAGGGTGATTGTAATATGCAATTTCCGAGCATAAAAAGATTGCTTAATGGATTTCTTTGATGAAATAAGTAGTTTTTGTTAGGCAATTTGAAAATCTTCTGTATGTGTTGTTTAGATGAATCTGCACTTAGTACCCTAACTCTTGAAGTGAATCTTCCACATTAACATTATTTCCTCAGCTATCATCTTGAAATCTTAAAACTTTTCAAAATTATATTTTAGAGTCCCCAAATCTGGAGGATTTTTCTTATCTTTGAATTGATGTGTGAGGTCTTCCCAATTCACTCTAATTGATTCACATCTCCATATCACAGTATGTTATGAAATTTTATAGATGATGCATATTGTGAATGCTAAAAGCATTGATATGACACTTCTAGTTTTTTCTTTATTTTTGTTTTTCAATAAAATATCTGTTGCTGAATCTATCGTTTATGGAGGGAAGGGAGAAGGGAGAGAAAAGAGTGTGCGTGTGCTCGCGTGTGTGTTGAGGGGGAGGGGGGTATGCGTGGGAGTAAGTGTGTTTTTCATTGATGTGGGATGGGGTATGGCCCCCTTCAAAACTATATGTAGTTCAGCATGTGCTTATTTGCTGTGTGGCTTCCTTCTTCTCTGTCTCTCTCTCTCTCTTTCTTTTGTAAACTCTTTACTATGGAGTTCTGATTTTGGCTAAGACACTTCAGCCATACCTTTTTTTGGTTAAATACAATTTCTGTGCCAGATATTAGACTGGTTTTGATAACAGGTTGAATGACAGATGGATGGATTGGAAGATTCTAAGATATTTTACTGATACCTTCAACATCTAATATATTACAACAAATTAGAGGATATTGACATGAGAGGAAAGGATAAGAAGAACTTTTGCTGAAATTATATTTGAAATTAAAGTAGTAACTCCTCACACAACCTTTGCAAAAGACTATTTTTATGGGGTGCAAATTCAACAAATTATGTCAGCAAATGAGACAATTGCATCTTGTTTTCCATTGCAATCCTTTTTATTTCTTTGTAACTAGTTTCTTGTTGAAACTTTGTTGAATATAGTTCTCTCTCCATCCCCTGTTGGTTTCCCCACCAACTTATGCATGGATATGTTTTTTTATCCTAACATGAAGTCAATTTTTTAGGTGGGCTACCCTTTGGTGACGCTTCTTCTGTGTCTTGGAGATCCCCAGATATTTCACAGCAACTTGAGTTCTCATATGGAGCAACTCTATAAGCTCTTAAGAGTAAGTCAATGTTAGCAGAACTTGAACAATAATTTGAATGGTGTTGGAAGCATAAATAGTAACCAGAGGAAGGTAGCATGGCAAAGTTTAGGTTTCGTAACTAAATTTTCCTAGCTTTCATGTGCAAGAGTTCACAAAATCACAGCCACCTTAGCAGAGAACTGTGTCGCACGACTCAAGAGCAATAATGGCAAACACTCTTTCACCAATTGATGAATAAACCTTCCACAAACATAGATATTTATATGATAAATAATCCTAAAACCTTCAGGACTTCATTTTTATCAATTCTGGTTTGTGTTTTCCTGTTTTCAGAAATAAAAATGGGAGAAACCATTTCTTTGTTTTTGGTTTCTGCTGTTTTAGCAGCCTATTTTTCTTTCTCAAGTCAATCGATAGCCGAACAGAGTTTTCAATTGAAACAAATATTCAAAATTATGGAAAGATAAATTAAAAAGGAATTTAAAAATAATATTATACAACTCCTTAAGACTTTAGACTCAAAGGGACAATCTCAATCCTAGCATTAGGATTTCTGCTTCATGTGCTATATGATAGCATTTTGATTGTGCAGGACAAGAACCATCGTTTCATGGCCTTGGATTGCCTGCATCGAGTTTTGAGATTTTACTTGAGCGTTCATGCCGCTAGCCAGGCCCCAAATCGTATTTGGGATTATTTAGATAGCGTGACTTCTCAACTCTTAACAGTTTTGAGGAAAGGATTGCTCACTCAGGATGTGCAACATGACAAATTAGTTGAGTTTTGTGTTACCATTGCTGAGCATAACCTTGATTTTGCAATGAACCACATGATATTAGAATTGCTGAAACAAGATAGTCCAAGTGAAGCAAAGGTTATAGGTCTTCGTTCTTTGCTTGCCATTGTGATGTCACCATCAAGCCAACATGTGGGCTTGGAAATATTTAAAGGTAAATGATTGCTGGTCATTTACATGAATATATTCTATGCGGAGTTTAATTGTTTATTCTATTTAACTAAGCATCATTGTAAATCCTGTCGCATAAGCAGGGCATGATATTGGCCATTACATACCAAAAGTTAAGGCTGCAATTGAGTCAATTTTGAGATCCTGCCATAGGATCTATGGCCCGGCTCTTTTGACTTCTTCAAAGACCACAATAGGTAATTTTTTTCTTTCTTTCTTTCAAGGCAATATCTGTCTTAATAAGCAACTCATGCATTTTGTACCAACTCATTATGTGAAGTCATAAATGAACATGTGCTTTAGCCTCTCATACTTTGTCCCTGGCTAATCTGTTCTATTGTAATTTTGTATTGTTTCAATTTTGTTGTACCTGCTTATATATATATATATATATATATATATTAGCATTCACTGAATTGGTTACAAATACAGTGATATATGCAAATCTGTACTTTGCATGGTTGTCAATGAGCCAAACATTGGCTTAATATGATTCTTGTTTGTCATTGTGAATTTGGGCCCAAACCTAACCTGAATTGTGATTGACTCAATACTTCTGAAAAGAATTAATTTAGTTAACTCCACTAGTTTGATATGTAGCTAAGTTGCTTATTAATGTTAGGAAACCAAACACATTCTGCTGACCGATGAATGTAAAAATAATGAGTTAGCAATTCCATTAATTATGTTTTTACTGCGATAAGTAGTCCCCTTGTAGATTGGAAGGTGGGGATAACAGTTCAGCATTATTGCAATGCTACTTTCATGGTTTTAGGTGCTGTATCCACTTACTGTACATAAGATCCATTCTGCATGAATTTGGTTACTTTTTTAATATAATATTGGTTGCATTCACAGATGCTGTAACCAAGGAAAAGTCCCAAGGATATCTTTTTCGGTCTGTCCTAAAGTGCATACCATACCTGATTGAAGAAGTTGGCCGAAGTGATAAGATTACAGAAATTATCCCACAGCATGGAATAAGTATTGATCCCGGTGTCCGTGAAGAAGCAGTTCAAGTTTTGAATCGAATTGTTAGATACCTTCCCCATCGTCGATTTGCTGTTATGAAAGGGATGGCGAACTTCATACTTCGGCTTCCTGACGAATTCCCTCTTCTCATTCAAACTTCATTGGGACGCTTGTTGGAGCTGATGCGTTTTTGGAGAGCTTGTCTGCTTGATGATAAATTAGAATCTTGTACTGATGATACAAAGCGTGGGGGACGGGGAAATGATGGATTCAAGAAATCTTCTTTCCATCAATCAGAAGTTATTGAGTTCCGTGCATCTGAGATCGATGCGGTTGGTCTTATCTTCCTCAGCTCAGTGGATAGTCAAATTCGGCATACAGCATTGGAGTTATTGCGCTGTGTGCGTGCCTTGAGGAATGATATACGAGACCTTACATTGCGTGAGCAAGCAGATCATAATTTGAGACTTGAACCAGAACCTATATTTGTAATTGATGTCCTAGAGGAACACGGGGTGAGCTATATCAATAATCAATTTCTCCATGTTTTGCATTTTTTCTTCTAGCTTAGTTTTGTATAAGGTGAACCCTTGCAAATCTAAAGATCCTCTTCCTTTTCTCAACTTAATGTTCAATATCATAGGATGACATTGTCCAAAACTGCTATTGGGATTATGGGCGTCCATTTGATTTTAGGCGAGAATCTGATGCTATTCCTCCTGAAGTGACGCTTCAATCCATAATATTTGAGAGTCCTGATAAGAACAGGTGGGCTCGGTGTCTTAGTGACCTTGTCAAATATGCTGCTGAGCTTTGCCCAAACTCTGTTCAGGAAGCCAAGTAAGTAATTGTCAATTTACATGTATTCATGTTAGATTTTTATATAGCACGGTGTCACATTTTTCTGTTCCATTAATTGCTTTTTTATCTGATGCTAATGCATTTCTCTCTTGGCAAATGTGATATTCTTTTTTGTGGAAATCTGAAGCTTTGGTATTTTGGGGGGGTAGAAGCTAGTAAAAAGTTCATATTTTTTGCAATTCATAGTTAAATTAGCTATGAGTAGGCACTTTGTCAACTCTGTTGGGTTACATCTGACTTAAATACAAGTTTACTGTAGACTTAGCATTAAAGTTGTTATGCTGAATTGGAAAATCCAAATTATGTAGAGGATAAATGATCAATAACTACTGCAGAAGCCATTAGTTGTTTCATGCTTATGTTGCTTATTTTTTCCTGCTGCAACTCTTTCTGTGCTTTCTTAATCTTCAAATAAAGTTTTGCAGGTTAATCAATTTCAGCAGTAGAAAAGTACACTGGATAAACATTGTGACTGAACTTAGACTGAAATTTAATTGGCAGGCTAAAGGTTGTTGAGCGTCTTGCACATATCACACCTGTTGAATTAGGAGGAAAAGCTCATCAATCACAGGATGCAGACAACACACTGGACCAGTGGCTTATGTATGCAGTGTTTGCATGTTCATGCCCACCAGATAGTAGAGAAGCTGGTGGCTTAGCAGCAACCAAGGATCTTTACCATCTTATTTTCCCGTCACTGAAGTCTGGATCTGAAGCAAACATAGTAAGTATATATTACAAGACTTGTCAATAGATTTACTTCATTGTGTGGAGGAAATTAATTTAGTAATGAGAAGTACATTAGCATCTTTTAGGCTCAGGATAAGATGATTAGGGCATTCAATTTTGCTGCTGCAACCTTAGTCCTTTAAGTGTTACTGAAATTTTTCATGCTATAAGAAACATGGTATATGAACTAATATCATTTCTTAGGCTGAGTCTGGATAGTAAGGCCACCACTGATTAATTTAGATGGAAACATTTACAGAAGATTGTTTCAATTTGCTCTATGCATGTTTGCTAAATATGATTATAATTTCGTTGGCAATGATTATGTTGCTACTTCCTAGATTTGTAAATGAATGTCGATGCTATGATTGGATGTTCATTGGAGGAGATCCATCTATGAAAGGAGAGAGGCAAAAGAAGTATGGTGCAGTTCTTTCCTTTGTTTGGATGTTTCAATATAAAGCATGGCAGGGAAAAGTGTTGGAGAGAGTCCTATATCGCTAATATATGAAAGATAAAAAGAAGCACTTATAATTGTGTGTAAACGAACTTTAGAATGGCTTAGTCGGTTTTGTAGCAATGTTGAACCACGATTGTCAAGCCTAACAACTCTCCAAGCACACAGAATAAATGGGATTTAACAACCCATATCTAAGGCCTAAATTAAAATTGAAGAAGCCGAGGTTGATCAAAATATGGTAGATTAAGTGACAATGGGACTAAGCTAGTTGCACTTTGAAGGGTAGTGTTGGAGAGCATCTAAGATTGCTTTTATATGAAAGATAACAAGGCCTATATTGCAGGAAAACTAACTATAGACATGGGCCATTTTTGGAACAATGGTAAACTAGAAATCAAGGCCACATATGTTACTCTTTAGCCCCA
This sequence comes from Excoecaria cochinchinensis, assembly GCA_947683425.1. NCBI lineage: Eukaryota > Viridiplantae > Streptophyta > Magnoliopsida > Malpighiales > Euphorbiaceae > Excoecaria > Excoecaria cochinchinensis. Next base: position 3,400,912 of record CANTUQ010000187.1, read on the forward strand.
CAAAAACCTTACAAAAATAAGAACAATATCCCTTGGCTTTTTTTGGTAGAGGAGCAATAGGAAAGGAAGGAAAATGTTATCAACTTGTGTTTGCAAGTTTCCCTTCATTTTACATAAAAGTGAAAGCTTCTGCTTAGAATTGGCTGCACTACCACAAAATTTCTACTTCATTGCCTTGCCCTTTCCATACATCCTATTTTAGGAAATAACAATGGCAAGCAGTTGCAGGAAATTTGAGCTCTCTCAATTTATTTTTGTATCACAATTGCCTTCCCTTTAATTCTGTCCTTTGGGCTATAAATTAAGCATTGAAAGAATGTGAAGACTAGAGGAAGTAGATCTGGCAAACATAATTTGAACGATTATTGAAAATTGCAATATGATATCTTTATTTTTGGTTTTGTAATATAGAGAGCTCTACTTTATCTAGTTTAATACTTTTAGTATATATTTCCCCTTTTTCATTAATCCACATCACCTAAGTATGAGGTTGAGGACCTCTTTATAAAGGCTTAGGCAATCGTATCCCCATGAACTAGCTTGTGGGCCCGAGTTAGTTCAAAGCCCATTTCTTTGGCATGGTAGCGGAGTTATTCTCTTTGTTTCAGCCTGTTAAAATGTATTGCCCATTTCTTTCTTCTCAGGTTGATGTGGAAGGGGGGCTATTAAATATATTACTCCTTTTCCATTAATCCCACATCACCTGCATATAAGGTTGAGGGCCTCCTTATAATGGCTTGAGCAATCCTCCTCTCATGAACTAGCTTCAGGTTTAAGTCCCAATCCTTTTCTTGAGCATATAGCATAGTCTTGATGTTGAAGAAATCAAATGCCTTGATGAATTTTGAGGTAGTGGTTTACACGAGTGCCACAAAGGTGGTTGTCTGCTTTTTGTGGCCTGGAATATTCTCTTCTTTCTATTTTCAAATATAACAAAATGGATGTTTGTGATATTGCCAATTTATTTTTCTTTAAAAATTCCTCCGGGAAGCACTGATGAAGTCTGTGTTATGTGGCATTAATAGGCTTCTTATGTATTCTTGAGATTTTGACCTTAGATTGCCTACCTCGAGTATATTTGTTCACATAATACTACGGACTGGTATTTTTGTGGTGTTCTTTGTGAATTATATTATGTGTCAGTTTCACAAAAAACCCGTGGTATTACTGTTATAACCCAAGGGAACAAAGATGTTTTGTCGGTTGAATGTTTTCTTTTTGGTTTTTCTCTTTTTCTTTTTCTTTTTAATGCTTTTGGTGGGGGGTAGGATGCATGCATGGTTGTGTGAGCTCTGGTGCAGGGACATGCAATGAATGCCTTATAACATATGCACTGAGAACTCTGAGCAGAATTTGCACAGTACAGAAGTACCTTTGTCCTTTTTAACCAATAATAGGGATTGGTTATGTTATGCTTTGCAATTCCATGCATTTTAGATTTGTTCTTAACACTTAAATTGGTTGTTTTGTCTTCAGCAAGCAGCGACCATGGCTCTTGGTCATTCACACTTGGAATCTTGCGAAATCATGTTCAGTGAGCTTTCCTCTTTTATTGATGAAGTTTCTTTAGAAACTGAGGGAAAAGCAAAATGGAAGGTAAATATCTATCATTAAGGTCTTTTTTGTTTTTATCATGACTCATTTGTAGCTTTGTGAAAAGGCAGAGTCATATGATATCCCAAGTTTGAGTCTCTGATTTTGCATTAGCACATTGCAAGTTGGGAAGAATGTAGTACTATGCTCTAATTAAGGATAATTAATATACTTAGCATAGCCATCAGTAGTTTTGAACTTGCTCTACAGAATTGTGTGGTAACTCTCATTCTAATGACCATGTAAATTTCATGCTTTAGGTTCATATGAATTTTTTGCTTAAGTTTGGGTATTTAAATCGGTGATCCTGAGACCAAGGATGACTATTTTTAAGTAGGGCCACAACTTAGCTGCTGTGTTCTGCTATTTTAATATTTTGGCATAATATTATGTTGCTTGAGCGTATTAGTTATGGTTAATGTGCCAAGTGGTAAGCTCACTTTATTGCTTTTTTGGTAAATGAGTGATACTTGAGCTAGACAATGCTCACCTCAGTTAGACTCATGACATAACTTGTATAGAAGATTGTTAATGATTTATTTTTGAATTTTAGATTTATATTATTTTTCAATTAAATGGTTTTATAAAACTTAAAGTGACATATTATACAATTTCTTAAAAAAAAACTTGTCATCAACTCTTGGAGTAAAATAGCTGAATATCACATATTTTGTCGTACAATTTGTTAAAACAAATATTGCAAAGATGTTATGATGTTTTTAAATATTTTAGTATTAAATTGATAAATGCTAGTTACTTACAACTTAAATTTGTTGCAAAAGAAAAATTCTTGGCTTGATTAAATTTGTTGAAAAAACAAATCTTGGCTTGATGTAGGCTTGTCTGGATTTGTGAGCCATATATGAAATGACAACTTGTTTAGTAAATGAAGCTTAAGCTTGAAATTTGTATGCCATTTAGTAAATGACCCAAGCATGAGATATAGCCAAAGGTCAGCTTCGGTTACTCATATAGTTTCCAGATAACTGGTTTGGGACAAGAAAAGTAATACGTGAAAAAATTTTAGGATAGAATTGGCAAAATTTTGAACAACTGTTGCTGAGCCTAATAAAAATGTTAGTATTCTATTTATCTAACTGATACATTGTCCGTTTAATTGTTCATATGAATATCTGGAGCAGGTTGCTTCAATTTTCAGTCTCTAATGCTGTTTCCAGTTTCTGCTTAATATCCGCATTCAAGATTTTCAGTTGAAGATAAAGTCATTTATTCCTTTTGTTTTTACAACATTGTATCAAGCTAGGTGATCAAAGCCCTATCAGACCGTTAACTTAGACTTGGCTTGCAGACTATCATTTTACTTGCTTGTTAAAACCTAGCCATTAGATATTACAATAAATAATGTCAAGGAAATCCTCTGTGCCACTTCAAATTGCTGACTCCCAAACTTTGCATTTTTACCTAGATGACTCATAGAGTATGTGATTTCTATCAATGCAGTCTCAAAGATCTCGTCGTGAAGAACTCCGTACTCATATTGCAAATATATATCGCACTGTTGCTGAGAAAATTTGGCCTGGAATGCTGAGCCGGAAACCTGTTTTCCGTCTGCATTATATCAGATTCATTGAAGATACCCAAAGACAGCTCTTAACAGCATCAGCTGAGAACTTTCAAGAAATGCAACAACCTCTTCGTTACGCACTTGCTTCTGTTTTAAGGTCTCTGGCACCTGAATTTGTTGATTCAAAATCAGAGAAGTTTGACCTCAGAACTAGAAAGCGTCTATTTGATCTTCTTTTGTCTTGGAGCGACGAAACTGGAAATACATGGGGGCAGGATGGTAATGATTACCGTCGTGAAGTTGAACGATACAAGGCTTCACAGCACAACCGGTCAAAAGACTCTATAGACAAAATTTCATTCGATAGAGAACTGAATGAACAAATTGAGGCAATTCAGTGGGCATCTGTGAATGCGATGGCTTCACTTTTGTATGGGCCTTGCTTTGATGATAATGCAAGAAAAATGAGTGGCCGGGTAATATCATGGATTAACAGTTTGTTCAATGATCCAGCACCCAGGGCTCCATTTGGTTATTCCCCATCAACTCCATCTTATTCCAAGTACACAGGAGAAGGAGGGCGTGGAGCTGCTGGTCGCGACAGACATAGAGGTGGCCAGCATCGTGTGTCCCTGGCAAAATTGGCTTTAAAGAATCTTCTTCTTACAAATTTGGACCTTTTTCCAGCTTGCATTGATCAGGTACTATGTTTTCCCTTTGATTGGGTTGAATGCATAACATTCCTGTGTGGAATTGTGAAAATAATGGGTGATCCTGGATTCTACATTTTCAGCTACAAAAATTGAGAACATATTTGCATCTTGAATAGGACTGACATTCTGATGACTCTAATATGAAGGATTTTTTTTTTATGATGTTTAAATGCTGGTTTGATTTGCCTTTGTGTTGCAGTTATCCTGATTATGTTACCTGCTCTCATGCTTAACCCATCACTAGTGTCTTGTCTTGTCTTCCAGAATTTTATGTCCGTCTTCCCATAAGCACTAATAAGCTCTCACAAGCACAAATAAGCTCAGATAGAGATTTCCAACCAATATCATGCAACTAATTAAATAGATAGAGATTTCCAACCAGTATCATGCAACTGATTAGCTTGACAATTTTTTACAGTGCTATTATTCGGATGCTGCTATAGCTGATGGTTACTTCAGTGTGCTTGCTGAGGTCTACATGCGCCAAGAGATACCAAAATGCGAAGTACAGAGGCTTTTGAGCCTGATACTCTACAAAGTTGTGGACCCAAATAGACAAATCCGAGATGATGCCCTTCAGATGCTAGAAACACTTTCTGCCCGTGAGTGGGCTGAGGATGGCATTGAGGGCTCAGGAAGCTATGGAGCTGCTGTTGTTGGCAATCTACCTGATTCATATCAACAATTCCAGTACAAGCTCTCATGTAAACTTGCCAAAGATCACCCAGAATTAAGCCAGCTTCTTTGTGAAGAGATCATGCAGAGGCAACTTGATGCTGTTGATATAATTGCACAGCATCAGGTCTTAACGTGCATGGCACCATGGATAGAGAACCTCAACTTTTGGAAACTCAAGGATTCAGGATGGAGTGAAAGATTACTAAAGAGCCTTTACTATGTAACGTGGCGTCATGGTGATCAGTTTCCTGATGAAATTGAAAAATTATGGAGTACAATTGCTAGCAAGCCGCGGAATATTAGTCCAGTTTTAGACTTCTTGATCACAAAAGGAATTGAAGATTGTGATTCAAATGCATCTGCTGAAATAAGTGGTGCATTTGCCACTTATTTCTCAGTTGCAAAACGGGTAAGCTTATATTTAGCACGAATTTGTCCACAGCGGACAATTGATCACCTGGTTTACCAATTGGCTCAACGGATGTTGGAAGACAGCATTGAACCAGTAATGACAAGTGCAACTAAGGGTGACGCCAATGGAAATTTTGTGTTGGAATTCTCTCAGTGTCCTGCAGCAGCCCAAATTGCCCCCATTGTGGATACTCAGCCACATATGTCACCGTTACTTGTTCGTGGTTCCCTTGATGGTCCCCTTAGAAATACAAGTGGAAGTCTTAGCTGGCGAACAGCTGGAGTGACTGGGCGCAGTGTCTCAGGCCCATTGAGTCCAATGCCTCCAGAGCTGAATGTTGTCCCGGTAAGTACAGGACGATCAGGTCAGCTCCTTCCATCATTGGTGAACATGTCGGGTCCTTTAATGGGGGTGAGAAGTTCAACAGGAAGTTTGCGGAGCCGCCATGTTTCTCGGGATAGTGGAGACTACCTCATTGACACTCCAAACTCTGGTGAAGATGGGCTGCATCCTGGAGTTGGTATGCATGGCATCAATGCCAAAGAACTTCAATCAGCCTTGCAGGGACATCAACAGCATTCACTAACTCATGCAGATATAGCATTGATTTTGCTGGCAGAAATTGCATACGAGAATGATGAAGATTTTCGTGAACACCTGCCTCTACTTTTTCATGTAACATTTGTTTCAATGGATAGCTCAGAGGATATTGTGCTGGAGCATTGCCAGCATTTGCTTGTAAATCTGTTATATTCACTAGCAGGTCGACACTTGGAACTGTATGAGGTAGAAAACAGCGATGGAGAGAACAAGCAACAGGTCGTCAGTCTGATCAAGTATGTCCAGTCGAAGCGGGGGAGCATGATGTGGGAGAACGAGGATCCCACAGTTACAAGAACTGAACTTCCAAGTGCAGCACTCCTGTCAGCACTTGTTCAGAGCATGGTTGATGCTATCTTCTTCCAAGGAGATCTTCGTGAGACTTGGGGTAATGAAGCACTCAAATGGGCCATGGAATGCACATCAAGACACCTTGCATGCCGCTCACACCAAATCTATCGTGCATTACGGCCTAGTGTCACTAGCGACACCTGTGTATCACTCCTCAGATGCCTCCACAGATGCTTTGGAAATCCAGTACCCCCAGTTTTGGGATTTATTATGGAAATACTGTTGACATTGCAAGTAATGGTGGAGAATATGGAGCCTGAAAAGGTGATACTTTATCCCCAACTCTTCTGGGGCTGTGTGGCCATGATGCACACAGATTTTGTTCATGTTTACTGCCAGGTGCTTGAACTCTTCTCACGTGTGATAGACCGTTTATCATTCCGGGATAGAACAACAGAAAATGTGCTTCTTTCAAGCATGCCTCGTGATGAGCTTGATACTGGTAATGACACTCGAGATTTTCAACGAAGTGAATCATTAATATCAGCAAACGGGAATCTGCCAACATTTGAAGGGGTCCAGCCTCTTGTGCTTAAAGGGCTTATGTCCACTGTTAGTCATGGTGTCTCTATTGAGGTTCTCTCACGGATCACAGTGCACACATGTGATTCTATATTTGGGGATGCAGAGACAAGGCTTCTGATGCACATCGTAGGCTTACTTCCTTGGCTCTGTTTGCAGCTCAGCAAGGATACAACAGCTGCTCCTGCATCACCACTCCATCAGCAGTGGCAGAAGGCTTGCTCTGTCGTGAACAACATTGCATTCTGGTGTCGAGCAAAATCCTTGGATGAGTTGGCCACTGTTTTTCTGTCTTATGCCCGAGGAGAGATCAAAAGTGTGGAGAACCTTCTTGCTTGTGTCTCACCACTCTTATGCAATGAATGGTTTCCAAAACACTCAGCTCTGGCTTTTGGGCACTTGCTGCGGCTGTTGGAGAAAGGGCCTGTCGAGTATCAGCGTGTAATACTCCTCATGCTTAAAGCTCTTCTCCAGCACACCCCCATGGATGCTTCCCAGAGCCCACATATGTATGCAATTGTATCCCAACTGGTTGAAAGTACATTGTGTTGGGAAGCACTGAGCGTGCTGGAAGCTCTTCTGCAGAGCTGTAGTTCATTGACCAGTTCACACCCACATGAACCAGGGTCGTATGAGAATGGTGTTGAAGACAAGATGCTTGCTCCTCAGACCTCATTTAAAGCTCGGAGTGGACCTTTGCAGTATGCACTTGGATCAGGATTTGGGGCAACTTCCACGCCAGGTGCACAGAGTGGAACTGAATCAGGAATTCCACCTAGAGAGGTGGCTCTCCAGAATACACGCTTGATCCTGGGGCGCGTTTTGGACAACTGTGCTTTAGGGAGGAGAAGAGATTATAGAAGGCTGGTCTCTTTTGTTACCAGTATTGGGAACCCATGATGATGGGCATATAATTTTCAAAGTTTAAATGTACATTAAAGTGCTGCATTGGGGTATAATATTATTGCTGTAAATAGGCATCATAAAATAGAGGTTGTAGTTAGTGTTGTAATATTTTTGTAGTCAATAAATAAAGTCCCAATTCTAATTTGTATAACTTATTTTATTAGTCATAATTGCTTTACTGCATATGTAGAAGGCGTTGGCCATTACTTGATAACGGTAGTATCAGCTGCTTCTACCTGAGACCATTAATTCACAAAAACAACCGCCTGGTAAAAAAAAATTAAAGAAAAAGATTAATTTCATACAACAATTCGAGTTTTCGAGCTTAAATTCCTTACCATTCATAAATTTACATGCGACAGAAACTGTGCATTCCCTTTCACTGATTTTTTTTAATTTCTATGGATTTCCAAATGCTGATTTTCTTTTAATTTGCTCCAGCACCTCTCTGGAAACCAAATGAGTTCTTTTATTTAGACAAAAAAAAATGAAGTCGATGAGCCATAGAATTATAACACCAAGCAACATGTAATCTATTTAGGAGTACAATCTAGTTTTTGAAAACCATGGCTATCGAATTGGAAAAAATCACACAAGAAGATGCTACTAGCACAATCTATTAGCTAATGAACATTAACAATGACAAATTTTTATATAGTTTCCATAGTTTCATTCTGATTCACAGAAGAAAACCAAACTAATAGTACAAAATGCACATAGGTCCATAAGGGTTGAGAAACGTTTTTTCTTAAGCAACATGACTTTATACATTGATCTAAGTACTCTTATTGAACATAAAATCATTACACCTTCCAAGGGCGAACTCAGACGAGTTCTACCAATCAAGATATCTACACTACCACTTGGTTCATTTGCAGTCTAGAGTTGCATGAACGATCATTCACGAGGAGAATTCTTTTTAATTAAGGCATAGGCGTCACTATAGATGGCTACTGCATTCGAAAACACTGCAAGGACAATCATGAAAATACTTAAAATCTTGTCCCTCTTGGTAGCTATATTGTGACGATCCCTGAAATTCCAAAGAAGTAACAATGAAACATGTTAAAATGTTGAATAGTGATGGCGATAATTTGCTCAAATTAATAGAAAATGATCAAACCTAAATGTCATTACTCAAGATCTCTTTGCAACAAAATTTCAATTTCCTTGGCTATCTATCAACGATTTAGGAGCTCCGGCTCTCCAGTTTATATTTATCACAAGTAAAAGCTAAAATTGTACAGAATCTGAAGTTTTAACTCCATAGCACACTAACAAAGTTAAAAGTTTACAGAATACGGGGTTGCAAAAGCCAATATGGCAGCTTTCATCCAGTATTTATCAAAAATCACCAATTAAAACTACAAGCAAGCATGCTTACCAAATGCTTGAGAGGGGGCAAATTTTTTACAAAATTTCCAAACAGAAGAGACAAAAAATGGTTGTTAGTTACAATAAGTTCAACAAAATAGCCACAATATATATAGATAGATAGATATAACACCAAGAACTTATTTTAATACATTAAATTGCAACAGAGAATATTTGGGCTATGCCCTGCTATTGCAAGATAAATAGCAACATTAAAGCTCAAATATAAATATGAACTCCAAAGCATGCCCTTTTATACTAAGAAAATTAAGAAAATTGCTGGAGAGACATAATTATACATGTGGATGTGCAGCAGAAAGCACTTAAAGTTTTTTGGGTACAAGGATGTGTAATTCTTTATATATTTAAACATGCAGTGGAATAGTCTTTTTTTTTTTTCAATGCAATAAGTTGCTCATTTCATTTCACATGAAATCAATCTGTTTCCTATATTTCTTAGGTATGTAGCACTTGACACAATCAACCATGAACACCCAGTTAAATGATCTTTCTACAAAGTAGAAAATGAATATTCAAATTAAGCAAAGCACACACATCAATAAAACAGAACAAACATTGAACTGGCTAATTCAAGTTATAAACGCACCTAAGAGTAATGGAAGCGGGAAAAATGAATCCAAGGCAAACAGCAGCAGTTGCTCCAGTGAATTGGAAAGCGTCCCAGATACTGGGAATGAAATTAGCACCCAAGAAGATCAGACTGATGAGGGCAATGGTGATTGATGCAAACCTCATATTTTCCCGATAAAGAGGCCGTGCAGAGGGAAATAGGAGGCCATCCAAGTTGAGCCGTAAGGGATAGAAGACAATTGGAAAAACAAGCATCAGATGAGCAGCATAACTGACACGAACAGCATCATTAAGCAGGGAACTGTAAGGAATGCCGAGATTAGTATCAAAGTTCGCAAGCACATCATCCAGAGTTCCATCACCAAACAAAAGGAATCCAAAAATGCTGGTCATTATGTACACAGACGAGCATAAAGCAAGTGATGTTCGTACAACTGGTCTTATCTGAGTAGAGTCCTCAAGTTCATTATCTATGCTGTGGACTGCAATTGAAGCACTAAATTGATCAATACTTTGTTCATTACATGCTCGCAATTTTAAGGTAAAAAACATAAACCCAATTATAAACCTAATTACCAAGACTTCGATAAAAGTAAAGAATAATCAGTTGATTTTAATGAAGCAAACTTTGTAATAAAAACAATTAATTTGAACAGGTTCATGCATAAATAATACTAAGTTATGAGAAAAAGACAATAATCAAGAGCACTTTGAATTGTAGACACCAGAAAATAAATCGCTCCTAGGCTGTAGGAAAATGTGGAACATGTCAACTTCACAATAGTAGTTTTTTTTTTTAATAAAAAAAAAAATTGAGCAACTAATTTATTCATGGAGCAATCAGATTACAAAAATACATACTTGACAAAACTAACTTGGCTAAGCAAAGAACTGCGCCCACACTGAAGCAAATTACTTAGAATCTGATGACATTTATAATGATAAATCAGACATGATTGAGCAAACAGGATACCCACTTTTATATTCACTTCTGTCTAAAAGAACTTTTACCAAAAATAAAATAAGTGGTGCCATCTATTTAATTAATCATCCAATTACATCCATTGTCCATGTTAGGAACATAACAATTTCAAGGGTTTATAATGGTCATACCATTGTAGTGGCAGATGTATGCCGTGACAAGAACAGGTACTACAGTGAATAGTTTCCAGAATGATGTCAAATCTGAAACATCTGGTAGCAATCTGGGCATCATTATACTTCCATTTACTAACTTCACAACTGTAATTCCCACAGTTATTACGAGGAACACAACTGCTAGAGCAACGGATAAAGCAGATGTGAAGCTTAAAGAATCTGCAAAAGATAATAGATCAATCATTATATGACTTACACGTTTAAGCATGAACAAAATCAAATTGCTGGAAAGAATGGTAAGTTTCTAGTAAAGAATTTACACGCCTAAAATTTCATGTCACAAACAGCTGCCTAAAGTAGTTCAATAATGAAAAATCACATTTTTTCAGCATTTAAAACTTCCACATATGATGAACAATTGATTTGAGTAGACAAATCAACCCCCGTACATAAGAAAACAATATTAAAAAAAAAATATCAATTATTTCCAATTAAGACATAACCCTACCAATTCGCTTGAAACAAGCCAGTGGAGAAAATACAGCTAGTGTTGTGAAAAGAAGGATAAAGGCTCGTCCAGTCCACCAGTGTTCTCCAAACCACCCTTCAAGGACCCCAGCATGGTGTGTTCCACTCGTAGATGTTCCAGACAGCACATCACCTTCAAATAAGCAAAAACAAAAACAGTGAACAATTTCAGTTCTTTCTACAAACATTAAACGCCATTTTCGCTAGAGCATATATTGGAAATGAAATACATTTAAAAAATAAAAACCACCAAAGTATGATAGAAAGGAAAAAAAGAGGAGGTGCGTGTGGTGGGTGAGGGAGATTCCACAATCACGTAGAGCAAAAATTTGCCAATAAATGCACATAAATCAAGCAAATATAGTATTTAAAGACATACCAATGATGATCATGTACACAATGAGCACACCAATATTGTTGACTAAAACAGCAACTTGTAACATTATTCTCCCATACTTTCCAAAGGCATCTCCCATGAGTCCTCCATATGAAGCACACTTCCCTGCCCTGCTAAACCTTAGCAACAACTCAATGGACGCCTCTGTCAAGAAGGCCATAAAGATGATCATGGCAACCCCAAGGCCAAGGCCCAACACTTTCATAGTAGCAGGCAGGGCCATGATGCCGGCACCAACTATAGTAGTTGATAAATTGAACACTGCCCCTGTGAAGGAAGCTCCATCGAACTCATCAAAACCAACATCCTGCTCTTGACTTTTGGGTAATAAGGGATCATTTTCATTAACTGATTTGCTCTTCCTTGACTTTCTCTCCTTCTTTGGAGCATGGTTCACAATTGTCATCTTTCTAATAACTTGAAAACTTTTTCAAACACAGATTTGGAACTTTAAACAAAATCTACAAAGTAACCAGCTTCTTGTGCTGCAAGGCCAGAGTTAATAAAAACTCGAAATCAATTTCATAATTCCTCAATTATTTGATCTAGTTCAAGTTATAAATCAAAGAGAACTAACCTGTAAAATCTGCTTAAGATCAAATTGGAACTTAAATTCTTTATTCTGCAAGGAACTTCCCAGCCGCAACAAGAAAAATTACTGAACCCAATAGCCCAACCAACAATTTTGAAAAACCAACTGCTTTACAGGTAGATCTATATCAAATGGTAATAAATCAACTACAAAATGAACTAATATACAACCCAGATAGCAAAACCCCAAAACTAAGCTTCTAAAACAACTAAATCTTCAATTATAGACAATTGATATCAAAAAAGTACAGTTAAAGATAGAATTTTTAAGCTTAAAATGAGGAGAAAATCAAGCTTAAAATGAGGAGAAAATCAAAATCCAAGTCCCCGAATCAAATCCCAATACAAAAGCTAAACCAATCAATTCACAGGATTAAAGCTCCAATGATTGAAGCCCAGAACGTAGAAATCAAGATTCAGAACAAAATCTAAGAATTGACAGAAACCCAAGAACCCCGGGAAGCAAAAAAAAAGGCGAAGTAAAAGAAGATCAAAAAAAGTATAGAATTGGAGCCCCCAATTCTTGAGAGCACAGGCTTAATTTATAAGAAAAAAACATAAAAAAGGCTTAAAGGAGCCACACGCAATGACAAAGAGTTTTATCATATGTTGGCTACGTCAGTATGGTCGGCTGGTCATAATATACTGATAAATAAATACCGACCAATCAGAAAAAGAATCAATAACGATCACACAGAATTTTGTGAAATATAATTTTGAATTATGGGTTTACCTCTGTATAATAAAATTGATTTTTTTTGAAATAAAAACAGTGTAAATAAAATAAAGGTTTACTGACTAATTGAAGTAATGACAACTAATTATGTCTATTTTATGGTTGGAGTTTCTGATTTAAAATCTAAATAGTTTTGCCAATTGGGATTTGAAAACAAATGGGGTCCGCATAATATGCTTTAATTTTTTTAGATTGACCAAATTTTATTTTTTTTTTTATAATTTTTATATTTTTTTTATAAAATAATGGAGTGTGGACCCTCGAATCTAATATCTTTTATTATATTTAAATCAATTTTGTCATTAAAATATTTTGTTAAAAGACTTTTTCTTTTTGTTGTATATTAAATCGAAAAGAACTAACGAGAAATTAAGAATAAATCATTAATTAAATAAGAATTGTAAAAATTTGAATTTAAATATTACCTATAAAAAAGTAATCACATATTTAAAGCCTAGATCAGGTGTTTAAAATTTTAAATCAGAATATTCAAAATTTTATTTACTTCTCCGATAAAAGATATTATACTAACCACAAAATAATTAAAATCCCTTTTTTAGTGACATTAACAATAAAAATAATTTTAAAATTTTTTAAGTTCAAATTTTGATTTTTCTTTCATCTCTTAAGAAAAATGACACCACTGCTAAAGGGCTTGATCTGCCAACACGACACTACCAACTAGGGGTGTGCAAATGGTCGGTTCGGTTCAGTTTTGGACCGAACCGAATAAATTGAAAATTGAAGTTAATAAATTTTTAGGACCGAACCGAGAACCGAAATTTTTAGGACCGAAAACCAATAAACCGAAGTAATTTCGGTCGGTTCGGTTCGGTCCAATCGGTTCTTCACAAATATAGGCTTTTTTTTTTAGATTTTTAACTTATATGGATTTTATAAATTAAATTAACTTATATTCAACAAAATAAAATCATTTAAAATAACTAAAAGGAAAAAAATACAAAAAATTTTCATATTATTTTTCTAATAAATACTAAGCAAAATTATACTAAAAAAATATACATTAAAAATAAATACAACATAAATTTTTATTAATAATACATTCAATATAATTTAATTAAAAAATATACATGTAAATAAATATAACTATAGTGTATATTTAGGTTTAGATTATATATATATATATATATATATATATATATATATATATAAGCAAATAGTGAGTTTAAAAAACTTCGGTCGGTTCGGTTCCTTCGATTTTACAATCTCAAGAACCGAACCGAAATAACCAAAATTTGATTTCGATTTAGAACTGAAAACCGAAAAAACCGAACCAAATATACCAAAATAGATTCGGTTCGATTTTCGATTTCGGTTAGATTTTGCACAACTCTACTAACAACGTAGTTATTAACCGAATTGGATTGAATTAGTATGGTTTTTGAGTATAAAAAGATTGTGATTATATACATATTTTTATTTCAAATAAAGTGATAATTTTCAAATTTAAAAAATATTAATTATATTTTTTTTATTTTATTCTTATATACGCATTCAACAAATAATTAATAAAAATTTATAGAATTTATGTTAATTAATAAAGTGAGAATTTAAAATTTATCAAATTGAATAATTAATTTATTACACTAAAAAGATTGTCATGTATTGGTCTATGTTCTTCCTATTGCAGTCACAGCAATCAATAATAGAGCTTCAATAATAAGTCATAAATTAATATCTCATCAAGCAATTATTTAATTCCAAGTCCCAAAAAAAAATATTATTAATAATTATACAAGACATAAATTAATATCTCATGAGCAATTATTTAATTCCAAGTTTTAAAAAAAATATTACTCACTCCATTATTTTTTATTTGTAACTTTTAGGTAAAATTTAAATTTTATTTATATTTTACTTTTAGATTTTCAACAAAAAAAAAATTAATAAAAGTTGACAAATTATATTTAAATTTATATATTAAATTACTCAATTTTATAATAAATTTAAATCTAATTAATATTTTTTAATTTTAATAAAAATAACAAAAGTAATAAATAAAAATGAATTGAGAGAGTAGTAGTTATAAGGCCACTAATTTATTTTTGTAGCTGTTAAACGTACAAAATACTTTGTACAAAATGTATAAAAAGACACTATAATTTTTACCCTAACCTAAATATAAATTAAAAATTAAACTTAAAATCAACTATGATAAACATTTATCGAAATTGAATTTTTACCCTAACTTATATATTTGTCTATGACCTTTTACTATCTAATTCGACTTTTTTAAGTCTATAAACCAATGAATTTAGAGTCAAAAATTATCATATATATATATAATTGGAGCGGACTTTTTCAATAGTATCCTTCTTTATATTTAATATGTAATGATTTATTAATTTAAGTTTATTTATTTATATATTTATTTAACATGGGAAAAAGAGTAGCGGGAACTAATATTAATGTTTGTAATGTTTTTAAAATTAAAACTTCTACAAACTTACCTTACTAATTCTTCATTTCTATATTCATTTATCTTATTTTTCTTCGCTTTTGTAAACTAAATATTTAAAAAAAAAAATTGAGTCAAACCTGATATACAAAATTTTCATAAAAAGGCTGTTATGCATTAAAATTGGCTGAACTTTTCTTTTTTTCTTTTTTAATCCCATAAAAGTATATGCTAAAATTCACGCTATTGGACAATTCGTATTTGAAATAGTCATAATTGCGTATTTCAAATTATGTTAATCACAATTATTAAATATATTAATTATATTTTTTTAAAAAAAATTATATACGGTTCAAACGGTTGATAATATGACTATTTTTTTATTTAATTATTGTTCAAATTTCACTTTCTCCGCATCTTAAATTGTATATTCAATATAGTGTGTATATAATTTATATGAATTATTAGTTTCACTTATATTCAACTGTGGTGGATGTGTATGGATGGGGAAACCAAGTCCCTGAAATTAAAGAGCACACGAGCTTAGAAAAGCAGTAAGAAAAATCAATTGGTTCACTAATTGATAAGATTTAAATACATGTATAGATTTTGTTTATCCATAATGGCGAAACGTGTAGGTTGTGAATACAACTCAATGTGTTTAATATTCTCTTAATTTAGATCTCTAATGGAAGGGTCATTTCCTTTCAAAGGATAAGATAAATGGTTTTCACATTTTCATATTTAAATAAAAAATAAATTTTGAGACACTATAAATAACAAGGTCAAAATTAAAAAATAAAAAATAAATACTGTATGCAGCTATTTATCCATATTTGGCTGGATATTTTTTTAATTTCACACGCGCGCATATATATATATATATATATATATATATAGTTTTTTCAATATTTTAGTAAGAAAGAAAAAAAAAAAACAAAAGGTGACTTGTCAATTACTTGTTTGCTGGCTCTTACTTCTTTTCATAGTGCACGTAATAGACCAAATCCTCTATATATTTTTTATTTTCTATTACCTTAGTCATAATTAATTAAAAAATATAACTGAAGCTGACGTAATAAATGTACCCTTTTACATTTATACAGCATTTGTCCCCATTAATGTAACCGATTTTTATATATATATATTTTATTAAAAACTTTTATATAATTGTGTCGGCTGACTCCGCCAATGTTAATGTAATCTAGTACTAGACTTCCATTTCTTCCTACTCATCAATGCATTTGTCGTTTTAGTCATAATTAGGCACCAAACGTCAGCACCTTTTTTTTTCTTTTTTTAATCAACATGATTAAGACCCAATTAATAAAGAAGCAAGAGATTTTTGTGATTCACTCTTTCTTAATTCTTATTATAAAATCATGGTTGTTATTATATAATAAACATGAGGTTAAGGTTGCTCCAGATGTCATTAATGGTTGATTCATGATGCATTGTATAATCTAGGCCAAGCAATTTATTCTTGGAATCTTTGTAAAAATAGGCTGAGGCAGCTGGAAATAATGGTCGATTCATGATGCTTTCATTCAATCTAGGCCAAGTAATTTATTCTTGGGATCTTTTAAAAATTGGGTATTTGCTTCGCTTGTTAATGACCTTGCAATTCAAGAGAACTATCTTAATTAATACTCCCTCCATTATTTTATAATTAACACTTTATTATTTTCATTAAAATTAAAAAATATTAATTAATCTTAAATTTAAAGAAAAAATTGATTGATTCAATGCATATTGAGTTATTTAATGTAAAAAATGAAATTAATTGGTAATTTTTATTGAAAATTAAAATTAAATTAAAAAGAGAAAATTAAATTGTATTGAAAATTTAAAAGTGACAGATAAATAGAATTTAAATTTTACTCAAAAGTGACATATAATAAAGAACGGAGGGAATATTAATTTATTATGAAATCAAAGAACAATCGAAACTGTGTTAGTGGTTTTCTAATAGAGTTAGAGATTGATGTTTTGTGCATAATATATATATTAAATTTGACTTTTGTCGTGTGAGATGAATTGTGATGGTGAAGGGTCCATCCAACAACTTGCATAATAGACTATGAAGAGTCACTTGTTTGAAAAACAATTGTCTCATGATTTCACTATCAAAGTATTTGCTCACACTCAATTGCGTGTCACTTTGCGAGTGTTTATTAGCTTGATTTATAAAATGAATTATGCACTATGTAGGTAATTTTTTTAAAATATGTAAAAGAAAATGGATTTACACTTAATTTGACCTTAAAAACTAACTTATGAGTTGAAAATTATTTAATTTTTTATAAAAAATATTATATTCTTATAATTCGCCGATATAAGATATTTGACACACTGTTTTCACATTTAAAATCGAATACATACAAAAAATTTAGAGTGTGAATATGTGAATGGTCCGACATCAAAAATTAGTAGCTCTAATTTCATGTGAATAAAATAGGTTTAAATCTAACTCAACTCCAAAAAAACTAGTTTGTGAAGTCAGAATTGTTCAAATTTTTATAAAAAATATTATATTTTTATAACTAGTAAATATGAAATGCTTAGATAATGTAGTTCAAAGTCGAGTTGGAAAAAATCATGTGCTTGTGTGCGACAGTTGAAAGCAATTAGTGAGCTGGTTTAACATTGCTTAATGTGAGAAAACAAGATTAGGAAATGTTTTGATTGGATTTCATTTTAAATTGTGTTAATTAGACAAACTTTAGAAGGAACACAAGTAAACAAATTCAGTACTTTTATTTTTTTTGGCTACAATTTAGCTTTATATGTTATGAATTTTTCTCGTTACCAATTAGCATAGATTTTAAATTTCTCATTAAATTTTGTAATACTGTAACTTTAATTTTATTGTAGTGATAAAAATCACAGTCCTCTGGTGAATTAATAATACTTTAAAACAGAGGCCCATTATGCAACTCCAATCCAAAGAATACGAAAACCCATGATCCAGATGTTGGAAGGCCACAGGTGGTGACAAACCTGACCCTGCAAGGATCTATTCTGGGCTTCAAATATAGGTTGGGAGAAAGCCCAATAGCCCAACCAATTTTTCTCTCGATTTTCCTCCATTTTAACCAAATATAATATAAAACATTATTATTAAACTTTACTGAGATCTACGATTCCAAATTTTTGATCAACGCTCAACCTCTGCTCGCCGGTGGCAAATATTCCTGAGTGTCACACGTGTTTACCTGTCATCGGAAACGTGTCATGCCAATTTGAGAGTACATTAACCAAGAGCCACTCAGTCTTTTTACCTTAAATTCCAATTTGCGAGAGATTATTAATAGCATTAATGTCAAATTAAATCATTGATCTCTTTCCACTTTCTGTGTGTGTGTTTCTCTCTCTCTCTCTCTCTTTGTTTCTTTCTTATTCTAGCTCTCGTTATAACTCGCATCTTCTCGTCAGCACGGTAAGTTCTGAATTCGAAATAACTTTTTTTTTTCGTTTCGGAATTTGTAATTATCATGTTTGATCAAGAACAGCAGATGATTTGTAATTTTTATTTTTGATTATTCTTTGTCATTTCTTTGTTTATATAGCAAATGATATGTAATTTTTCCAGTTATTCTTTTAATGATATGCACGTTACAATTTTTTGTAACACATATATTGTTTTTGGTTGGTTGATCATTTGTGCGAAACTTTGGTGCGGGCTTATGTGATTCCGATAGATTTTGGAATAAGTGTATATTTGTTTCATAAATTCTTTATTTTGTATTTTATCCTTTTAACGATCAAGACTATGAATATATGTATAATATATATATATATTTAAAATGATTTGAAGTTACTATGTGGCTGATTAGTTCACTACTCGATTGTTAGTGGGGGTTGTCTATCTATTATTTATAAAAATTGTTTTTCTATTTTGGTGAATGAAGGGTAGCTTTTTTAGTAAGTACTGATAGACAATAGATTTTGTGCTGAAGGATATCACATTGTCTACGTTTAAATGCATGGTGGACTGGCCTTTGCATCTTTAAATGCAATTCGACCTTTTTTCCTTAGAAATTAAAAAAATAAAATAAAAAATAAAGCTTTTGTTTGGAAAAGGGTTAATTTGAATCATAATTTATTGGATACTGATAACTTGTGGTCATTCAATGATGGAGTTACAATATCTTCGGTACACAAATGTTCAGGAGCGCGGTTTTGAGGTTGTAGAGCATGTTATGTCGAACTCTCCGTTCAATCTTGGTAATGAGTCTAAGTTCTGCTTCTCTTTGTTTCTTTCTGTATTGGCAGCTAGGGGCAAGGCTACCTGGATAAGTAGACATAATCATGAGTATTGACAATTTTGCTGAAGCCAGTGTCTCTCTTGATGACATCAACTCTGCGGCAGAGGCTGGGTCAAGTAAAGTTGATTTAGTTGTAGAGATGTCTTCTAATGGAGAGATGAATGCTGAGTTAGGATTTGCCAATGAGGTTCTAACGAGACTGGAATTAGATTTGACATATGCTTCGGAGAAGTTGGTTAATTTAAGTGTTCTTATGATGCATGTGGCAACCAAGGAAAGTGAGTTCGAAGCTACTTCGTCAACAAAAAACAACTTGCTTGGTGGTTCAGTAGAGGCTCTGGAATTTGATTTCCTGTCCAGGATTTTGCACTCTGAAGTGACAGAACTGGATAAGTTCATGATGACTGCAGAGGAAGATATTGGCAAGGCCCACAAAATGATATCCTCGTTTGAACATTCAGGAGAAATTTTCAGGGCAATGGAAGAGAAGTTGCTTGATTCCAGAAAATCACTGAAGCAGTTTCAAGATCAAGTCTCAGATATTAAAGAGCAGTCTGCAAGGATTCAGAGGAGGTTGTCCTGTCTGAACGGGGACGAAAATTGTAAGCTGCAGACCATGTTAATTAATCTATTTTGTTTTTGTTTCATGAATGCATTAGAAACAATTTAGCTGTTGATTACTCCAGAAAGTCATAATATGGGCCCTTTATATTTGTTTTCAAAATGTGACAGGGTGTCAATATATTATGACTTTTTAGAAAATTTTCTATTTTGCAAAAATTTAAGTCTATGAAATGCACTCTCCTTATGACTTTGTGCATGTGTGTTTATTGCTTCAGTGAACAAATGTTGTTTGGTAGAAATAGCCTCTAGCCAGTGATGGCAACTTTTGTAATATCACCTAGGCTACATATTTCTGCTTGTGATTGGTTTTCACTTCAATGCTGGAAGGTGGATTTTAGATCAAGTTGTTAACTTATTCATTGCATATCTGATGATAGGGAATGATGATGAGGGGTCAAACTTCTTAGATGATGGCCAACTTTCAGACGTCAAAACAAAGATCAAGATGCAAACTGCTGAAGAGCAAAGACATATTCTGAGAATGTTAGAGAAATCTTTGGCAAGAGAAATGGATCTTGACAAGAAGTTAACTGAATCAAGACAAATTGAAGAAGAGCTGAAATATAGGCTGCTTTCTACAGAACAAGCATTATTCTTTACAGAAGAAGAAGCCATAGATGTTTGTAGCAGCTGGTTCACATCAGAAAATGCTGCTGAGATTCTGATGGGAATTTCAAAAGAGTTACTTAGTCGAATTCAGATATTGCAGTTCAATTTGAATGGTTCAATTCAAAGAGAATCTGAACTAAGATCAATGCTCAAAAGATCCATAGGACAGTTGGGACCCAAAGAAGATGTATTGCAAAATTTCAATAGGAGTGGTACAAAACTCAATGATGTACTTCTAGAACAGACTGATAGTTTAAAAACAAGCTTGAAAAATGCTGAAGAGAAACTAATTCTTGCAAACTCGGAGGTTTTAACTCTAAGAGAAAAAATGACTTCACTTGAGAAGCTGCAAGAATCTGAGTTTCAGCAGTCAAGTGCAAAAGACTCTGTAGCTGGAAGTGAGGATCAATTTGCAATTGAGGGTTTGAAAGAAAATCTTGCTCAAGTTGAAGGTAGGGCCTCAAGTGCAGAATTAAGGTGTAAAAAGTTTGCGGAGAGAGTGGATTCATTAGAAAAGCAGTTGGTCCAATCTGATATAAAGCTTCAGAATGCAATGGCATGTGTTGATGCTAGCCAGGAGAAACAAAATATGTTATATGCTACAATAAGAGATATGGAAAATATAATTGATAACCTGAAGTCGAAAGCTTGCAAAGCTGAAAGTGCAGAGGATAAGTGCATTGTATTATCTGAATCTAATGCGGAACTAAATGAAGAATTGAGCTTTTTGAAGGGAAGGCTTGAAAGTTTAAAGGCATCTTTGAATCAGGCTGAGACAACAAAAATAACTGCTGCGAAGGATATTCACTTTCGGACTAAAATAATGACAGATTTATTGATGCGATTGGCCATTGAAAGAAAGCATCTTCATAAGCAGGTATTTGACATCTTGTGAGCACTTATTACTCTCTCTGTTTCCCGTACTCTTTGAAAATAAACAGAAAAGATACTGATGATAACTTGAATGGCTATATATCTATCAATCTATCTATCTATCTATCTATATTAGTTAATAGTACTGGTATAGGAGATGATACAAGTTGCAAATTTGATCAGTGGAAGAAGATTAGGGGAAGTGGGAAATGAGACTACGTACATGATCAATTACTACCGAAATTCTTTCCATATCATACTACATTCATTACCTTTTGGCACAAATCAAGGATGAGCTTGTTATATTCTTGGAATATATTTTATTTAATCAGTTTATAGTTTTTTGGATGAATGCTTGTTGTGATTTGTCAGTGAATGCAATTGTAATATATATATATATATATATTTGGGTCAATAGACACCTGTACTAATTTTTCTTTGAAGAAAATCCAAGTACTGGTGTATCACTTTTTCAAATAAAAAAAAAGAAAAAAAAAAGTACCAAGTGTCTATTAGTCCAAAAGAAATGTATTTGGGCGTACTTTTTGTCTTTTGATGAACTACACAAACACATGGCTAGTGCAGATGGTGCATTCTCACTTGTCCATAGATTGAATTTTTAATAACATTGATTCTATGATTCTATTGTTATATGTGCAGATGGCCTCATTAGTACTTGAGAATAAAAACTTGGCCTTGAAGCTAAGTCAAACAAAGGACCCCATTACTGTTGACAACCATCATGATAGAGGAAATAGCGAACAGCTCCATCCTGATAAAGTGACCCAGACATCAGCTCCTGACTTCGAGGTAAACGGTTCTGCATGCAGAACAAGTTTGCTTGAACATTCAATGATTGGCACTTCATATATGCTTAAAATTTTTTTTATGTGCTCCAAACTCTAAAAGTATGATTTCCCTTTTGCTGTTCACAGGCGGACAAGACCGAGAAGGATGCATGTGGATCTGAATCTGAAGCGGCAGTAGGGTCTGAAGATGTGAAGAGAATAGATGCAGGAATTCTCAGCTTTAAGCACATTTTAATGGGAATGCTCGTTTTATTGATTTCAGGAGCAGTTTATTTGTTTGAGCCACAGAAACTTATTTCGGGAAAGTAGCAGTCCTAACCTAGGTTTGGATAGTTTCTGTATTTACCATGTAACGTTACCAGGCAGATTTGAGTTGTCCTGAGTTTTTCGCTGGAAACTTTTTGACTCTTCTTACACTTGGTGTGATTAACATCCGAGGAAATGATAAATAGTGTTTGTTTCTTATAATCACACTCGTGCATGGATAGGTCCGCTCTCAATTATGGGTTTGGCACTGCTCGGTTCTCAATTAGTCAGTTTCGTGGCTTAAAGAAACCGGACTAGATGGATCTAAAAAAATATTCTAATCAGATTTTTATGATCAAAATATTGATCTTAATTATATATTTTTGCTTATTGGCTATATTATAAGATGTGATGTATTATTAATAAATTTTTAATGAATATGAAAATGACCTGTGTACCTCTATCCTTCACCTCACTCAAAATTTTCAATCCCGAACCAGATTATAAGTATATCTTTAATGCGTTGTTGATTGCTGGACCAAATATGTCCACAGAACACTTAAAGACTTCTATAGAAATAAAGTCTACAAAGATCTCACCATCCCCTTATTAATCTTTCATGAGCTATTCTACACATAACAAAAATTACATGGCAAGGACTATGAAGACCAAAGTATCAGTATTAAAAGCACAAAAGATACAGCCCATTATTCACCAAGAAAGAGGTAAAGGACCAAATATTAATCTTCATGAAGTGGTTTGCAGTGTCTCGTGCTTACTTGCAATCTTCTGCTTGATGGGTTCCTGTTATGGCTCTTTTTGCTCTATGTATCTCCGCCAAAGATGCCCTAAGATTGGTTATTTTTACTATCTTTTTGCAGTTTTTTCTGCCATCTTGTCTTTTAGCATGTTCATGTTGGCTGCTATTTCTGCTGGATTTTTGTGGGTTGCTCCTAAATTTTCTTGAAATGCTGTCTTTTTATCAGACCTATATTATGTATTGCTTAGTAGATCTATATAGAAATAGCTTGCTTTTTATATTGTTGGCTTAATTAATCTTTAAAAAGGCCAAGCATAGCCTACAAATGTTGTGCTTACGCTTTCTCGTTTTATATTGTAAATAACTCACAATCGAATAGTATTATTGAAATGTTTCTGTTTATTACATTTTGAATAATACCATTAGAAATTCTTTTATAATTATCATATTACCTTCTCATTTACTTGATGGTTTTAGGATAATCCATAACTATTTATAAAAAAAAAAAAAATTGTCAAAATTATTTCCCATGCCCTTTAAGGATATTATTTATATTTAGCAAATTTCTATTTGGAATTACTTCGTTGTTGTGCGTATGTACAGTGAGCGCACATACTTACCGTTGGATCAGATATCCTTATTCAATCCGATGATCCATATTCACACGTACTGCACCGAATCATGCCCCAATTTCTATTTGTTGAAATGTATATAGTATTAGTATATTATAAGAAATCTTCCTTCTCTTCTTCCTATAAATGCCAGAGCCAACCTGAAAGCAATATAAAGTCCTTAACTTTTTCCTTTTGAAGAAAATTAAACCTAAACTTTTCCAACAGACAGATTCAGGCAACAATGTCTTCGATTTCCTTTCCTATAACCCACGATCCCTGGTATACTCCTTTCTTCTCGTCCGATTCCTATTCCGTTTCTGATCCCGGTTCTTGTTCCGATTTGGATTCCGATGACTCCGATTTTGGTGATGATTCTCTGGAGTCGAGTCAAGTTGCTCCCTTGTGCAATTCGGGTTTCGATTTGAATGTCAAAGCACCGCAGTTTGATCTTAATGTTGAGCCGCCGCAATTGGATTTGAATGTGGAGCCGCGGTTTACGGATGATTTTGATCGCTGGGATTTTGATAATAGCAACAGTTATGATGAAATTCCGAGCTTTATGGGGGATTTAACTTCTGGGTTTAATTTTGATTCTGATTTTCATGAAGCTCGACCTAGTGGGCTTAGGGTTGCTGGCATTGATTCGGATTCTGATAGTGAGATTGTTGATATGGATATTAGCCATGAGGATTTTGATGTTGTTGAATCTTCCCTTTTACCTGTCCATGAATCGCTGGCTAACCTTGTTGAGGAAGAGCAATTGGACCTATCAATCAATGAATGTGAAAATCTAATTATTGCAATGGACAATGTTGAGGAATTATCACTATCATCGTCGAGTATTTCTTCTTTAGGAGAAGAGTTCAGGGAAGGAGATTCAATTTTGGATATTGAATGGGAATTAATATTGTCTTTTACCAATCGATTCGACTCAATGATGGATTCTTTTATGTTTGATTCTGATTATATCCATCTGGATGAATTGGGGATGAGCAATGACACTGAATGGAGTGGGAGATCCCCTGCTGCGAGAATGGTGGTTGAAAATCTGCCATTGGTGGATTTGAGAAAGGAGGATTTGATTGTTTGTGCAATTTGCAAGGATGAGGTTGAGGAAGGGGAGATGGTGAATAGGCTACCATGTTCTCATTATTATCATAGAGAGTGTATTGTCCCTTGGTTCCGGGTTAAAAACACTTGCCCCATCTGTCGATATGAGTTGCCCATTGATGATCAGGATTGTGAGAGCAGCAGAAGCAGATGGAGGTTGTGACCAAATTCCAAATGTGCAAGACGAGTTTCCCCTGATAAGTATGATGTTACACTTTTGAAATGTTTGTTAAGCTTTAGGATTTGAAACTTTGTTAGGACTTGCTTATCAAAATTGATGTTGGTATAGTACTATATTAGGCTTTGATGGTTTAGAAACTGTATAGGCTTATGCTTCTTTTTCTGATTGAATTGCTAACTGAATTATGTTTAAGCTATTTTATATTATTGATTCCATGACCAAAGTGTACATAGATTAAGTGTAATCATGTTCAGTAAAGAATGTGTTTCAATTCATATTTGAGTGACTTCATTTGTGTGTATTTATTCGATTCTACCCAGTTACTTTTCTTATTGCATCTGAAAAAAAAGTGGGCAGACATGAATTGGCACCAACATTAAAAGTTTCCTCTTTTACTTGGATTGAACTCTTGAGAAAAAAGAAAAATTTCAATTGCAATTTTTGATTTATTTTTCTAATTCAGAATCATTGATGCTGCATTTTGATGTCCAGATATTGTATTATAATTCAGACAATATTAATTGCAACCAGTTAGTAGCTACCTTAAGTTGCATAGAGCTAATCTTTATGTCTGGAACAACTCTATTTAGGTTTTTTTGTGTTCCATAAAAGACTTGCAGAAAATTTGTTGGTGAATAGATTTGTGTGCTATTCTTGTAATAATAAAATAACAAGATATTTTTTAATTCAACAAACTACCCTTTGTGTTTCTTCTTTGAATAAGCTATAAAATCATGTTTATCAAATAACTCACTAGTGTCCATTATGGGACAGGAAATATCTCATCTTTGAAGGTAAAAGGATAAATTTATTGATTCTATAAATCTATCTCCATGTTTGATACTATAGATTTTGGTGGTTTTCTATACAGTAAGCGAAGTTTAGTATTTAGCTCCATTACGGCAGCAGGATAAAAGAATTTGGAATTTTGTTACTTCGTCAGAAATGTGATCTTCATTGATAATGCTTAAAGCTAAGTTTGTGAATATTTAAGTTTAAAGCTTTTTTTGTTTTCTTCTTCTTGAAACTTAAGCACTTCATTAAAAACAAAAAAATACAGTGAACAGAAGGAGGACGAAACTAACCCAAGTTAATAAGCTTTTCCTAAACATCCAAACTATCGCCCTTCACTGCCATTGAAAATAGAAACAGAATCATTTAAAACAAAAGAAGAAAGAGAAAGACAGGGGATACGCATCCCACTCTTGGAAACGAGCATACAGTTCGAAATTTATGCTATCAAATGAGTTTTTCATTGGTTTGTCTTCTAACCCAACTCAAAGAAACATCTTTTCTTGCAATAAAAGATTTTTGGCATCTTCAATCACGCTACCAAACTCTGAAATGTCTTGCACCTCACTATTAATTGCTTGAACCACTCGAAGAGCATCTGAAACAATAATACCTGGTGTTGGGAGATGAAAAATCTACTCAAACTATTCGGACCCTTTGAGCTTCAGCAAGACTTGGATTCAGAATCCCTTGAAAAATACCCGAAATAACATGAAGGAAAGTACCATTTTGCCTTCTAAATATAATACCAAAGCCACTGCCCTTGATGTTTGAAAAAATTGCTTCATCCGTATAGCAAGTCCATCCAACATCAGGCTCGCCATCACCAGGTTCCCCACCCATATTCGGCACTTGGACTGCACTATTCGCAGCTATTTAAAGCTCTTAATCTCTAAGTTTTCTGATAAAATTTCTTACTTTGACTTATCATTTCTAATGGGCATATATAGATTCCAAATAGGCTTGTGATTGACGCATTTCTCATGGGAATTTGGAATTGTTGTGTGTTTATTAACAATTCACATCCATGATGGTCTACTCATATTTGTAGCTGACATTTATATGCTTACACTTTTATTAGATAAATATAATTGTGCAAGGAACATGCAAGAGTAAAAGAGGATGATGGAAATTTTTCATTTTTGAATAATGACTAGTTAGAACAAGATTAATTGTCATTTGTGAAAAATTTTCCTCAAAAGTGTATGGTGGATTTTTTTTTGTTTTTTTCAATATCGTGGGCATAGCCTTGCAGGCCATCCAATAAATATTACTTCCTCCGTTTCAAAATAATAGGAACACTTTTCTTTTTAGTTCGTCCCGAAATATAGGATACTTGCTATTTTTAGCTCGTTGTTGACTTATGAAATATCCATAATACCCTTATTTAGTATTAGTTTTATGTTGACATTTTTAGATTTTAATTAAAGATTATTATATGAGTGATGAATTTTAATATTTGTAAGCCTGCAAGAGAGAGCTGCAAATAGATGAATAAACCTTATGGGCTAAATGAGAGGGAAAGGTGAATTCTCAAGTTTTATTGGGAGTTAGCCCAATTGCATTTAGGCCTTAGCTAGTCCATTTTTAGTGGGAAGTTTTGTTCTGCGTATGAAATTAAGGGATCAATGTTGGTTGTTGCTATACTTGGATAATGGCCAGATTTGAACAGCAAAAATGCTTAAAAAACAATATAAGTTTGGTGGGTGAAAGTCCGATCCATGTTCAGGCCTAAATTGCTCAAGACGAGATAGAGAATATGCTCGAGCATATGAATACAAGAAAAGAAAAGAATGGAAGTGAAATTTAGCAATGAATAAATAAATATATATTTATGTTGTGATTAATTAGGAGAGTAAAGAAGATGATGAAAGGCATTTGTGCCTATAAATGATATGTTGTGGATGAAAATGGTGTCATAAACTTGAAAGTCATCAATCATCATCATCATGCTTCAAAACAATTGGAAGTCATTATACCATAAGAATAAATTTAATATTAATTAATTACAGTAATTGTATCCACCCAGTTGGCCACCATTTCATTTCCTCTCTAACCATGATTAATCAATTGGAGGTTACAATCACTAACAAAAGTTACAACCAACCGAAAATTATAAAATAAATAAAAAAAAAAGAATTTCAAACAAATAAAAAATGTCTTTTCAAAAATAGAAAGGTAACCTTAAATTAATTATATGGCTTCTCATGGTGTCCATATAGCACTCAATCAAACCAATCACTCTTTACTTTGGCCTCTAGAATTAGCTTCTTTTTTTTTTAATTAATTTATATAAAAAATAAAAATTAAAATCTAATACTACAGTAAATATAATTAAAATTCCTAAAAATTGATAATGGAGGTATCGATTTCTGACTGACGTAAACAGCAGAAAACTTGTTTCTTTTTCATCAAAACCGGCATCGACATTGTCTGTTTCTGTGTCGATTAATCCTCGTCTAACAAAGTAACAACAAAATCAAAAGACACGAGTGGGTCCCACTAAATCATTATCACAAAGCCACTCTCTTTTTATCTTCCTGGTAAATCTCTTGTCTTCTCTTGCTTCATTAATCTTTTTTCTTTTCTTTTTCACTTGCGCTACTGTTGATTCTCCTTTTCTGATTCCTGAAGAGTATATGTTTCTCTTACTAAGCTCATATAATTGTTCGTTCGTTTCCCAGGAAAGTGAAGGAAAATCAAGAGAGATGACTGGGCCGAATACTAACCCTAAAAATTAAGTTTTACGAGGCCAAGTATGTCCGACAGTTGAAATTTAAGGAAAACGACATTTGACTCATTATTTTTTGCTAATATGCATTTAAAGATAATAAAATAAATGGGAATGGGGACACAGAATTATTACCTCAATCATTTTGAGGTTGAAAATGATGGTTATGGTAAAGAATTTAGAGTGGTGCCCTCTTTTCTTTGTTCATTTCTCAAGTTATTTACGGTTACCACTTTTCGTCATTACCAACTCTATTATCCAATTATGCCTTTCTTCGCTATTCTTGCTACTACTTTCTATGCTCAATTATAGTTGTTGGCCAGTGCAGTTTAAGTGGTTTAAGAATTAGTGGTATGTTTTTCTGATAACCTAACTAACAAGTAAGAACAAAGAAGAATATATGTATGAATACAAATAGCAGTCTGAAACATAGTCTTTAAGGATCGGACCAAATGGTTAAGAAAAAGAGATTGAAAATCCATTTTACAGGCGAAACATGGAATTGTGTAGGCAACTAAAACAACTTGTTGATTCCAAGCATTAGGAAAGTGGACATTATTAATTTGGTGTGAGATTGATTAGACCAATTCTTGTCTGTTCTTCAATTAGTGTTTGTATTGATAGGATATTTTGGTCAAAAATCTCAGGATTTTTTTTATAAAATAAATTGATTTGATGCAACAACCAAATAAACGGACTTTAAACAATTCTTTCTACCAAAAAATAAATAAGTAAATAAATCAATCAATCAATCCATCGCGAATTTATTAGGACAGGCAGCAGAACAAAGACAAGAAACAAGGTGTAAACTATTGTCTATCCTAAACACTACATATCTCAACAATATATATATATACCATATCTTGGTTATACCAAAAGACGGAAAAAAATAAAAAATAAAAAGAAAACTTCCTAATGAAATTCGAAAAGACTCTTAATATTTTCCAACATTATAATGATTTATAAGTTGTTTAACTTTTACTGTAAATTTTTAAATTTTTTTATTCCTTCCATTTAATAGGCAAAACAAAAATTAACATCAATGTGGTCTACATCATTCATAGGTAATGAGATATAATGGTAGGCCAACTTCTTAATTGATTAGAGGTCTTAATTTCGAGTTCTAAAATTAACCCATCTGATTAGAGGTCTTAATTTTTAGATGTGTGGAGTCGGCCGGTGAACCGGCTGGCGTGTCAGAAATCGACACCCAATGGTGCCGGTATCCAGCAAAGCTGCAGCATTGCATTTTTTTTTTCGTTCTCCTTTTACCCTCCCTAATTCTTTCATTTCTTGATCCTCGTCTTCTGCCAAAGCTTTTCATCATCTTGATCGGGATCTTGTCACCAAACTTCAGAAAGAGGAATGGTTAAACCCCTCTGATTAGGCTTTGAATGATATATATTGCTAATTTCCTTTTTAGTTTTTAATAAATAAAGTGAGGAGAGGATCATGGATATTCATATATAGATGCCTCTCTCAAGTTGTTTTTATTTCATGTTATGTTCTCATGGTTATTGAAATTATAAGCACAACAAAAGGGGAAGAGTATGTTTGTGTCCCTCTCACCAAGTTTGCTTTGAAAATGGGAAAAAAACTTACTTGTGTTGGTTGCATTGCATGCAAAATTGCATGATTGAGCCAATCATAATTTTCCATGTGTAAAACAGTAATTATTGGATTAGACTAAACAATAGTCCATCCATTCTTCACTCACCTACAATTAACCCTTAACTATAGACAAATTGGAACGGCTACTATGAACAGGAAATCAATACCTCTTAAACCAGGGGTGGAATTTCATTGCCTCCCCAAAAATCAAAATTATTTTTGCTGGAAATCTAATAGAATGAGGGTGGGTAAAAAGAGAAGGAAAAAAATGCTACAGCTTCACGTGAATTGCTGGAAACCGGCACCATTAGGTGTCGGTTTCCGACACGCCAGCCGGTTTGACCGGTTGGCTCCACATATATGAAAACCGGTATAGTTTTGTGCCAATTTTCAATACCACAATTCCCTAATTATTTTTATTGTTGCACAAATTTTTCAAATTTTTTTAAAAATTAACCCAAAATTAAGAAAAAAAAAAATCCCTTTTTCAATATGGTATTAAAGCCATTAATGTTGTAATATATATTGAGCCATACACGAATATCCATCATGCAAATTTCGCATGCTCCTTTAAGAAAAAATTAAGTTCATTTTCTTCAACAATACAAATAAAAACATACTTTGTTATATAATTGAATAATTATAATTTATATGTGGTGACAAGTAATTTTCAAAAACAGAAATGTTTTTAATAATTTAAATCTTTGACTCATATGTATAGTTGTGTTGACATGGAATAAAATAAAAATTATTATATTCAACATAAATACGAAATCTTTTAAAATTAAAATTAAAATTAAAAACATTTATTTTCCATAAATATTGACTTTTTACATTGCCATTTTTCTATTTAAGGTAAAAATACCATAAAATTTAACTAAGTTACTATTGGTTAAATTAATTATACTATTTTTTGTCCGTTTTAGTATATCATGATGGAAAGTTTGTTTAAATATATATTTGTGAGCCACATTAATTAAATCTCGTGTTTATTTTCTATTATTTCTTTTGACTTGATGGAGAGTATTTAGTGCTTGTTATAACACCTAGAACAATTGAAATAATTAAAAATAAATAAATTAATAATGTCCACGTAGGTAGATGATATGTTTGAATTATAAATAGGTATAGTGCGTTAATTTGTCTAGTGCTAAATTAACAATCTTAATTTAATAAATTGCACGTTCAATTCTAGTCCAATGTATTTACTATATATACCAAATTAATATCATGCACGCGGGTGATGTAAGGGGCCATTTTTAATTAATTAGCATATATTACTATTATATTATATTATATAGTGTCTAATCTCACGAGTGGCCGCATATTGTTATTATTAATTAAGTTCTTTTTTTTTAAATAAAAAATAATTGTTAAGAACGACAATTACAGACATGGTCATGGTTCACGTGGGAGACTTCCCCCCCTCTTTATGTATCTATTCTAATGCATTTTAAATTATAAGACAAGTATTTGCAATAAGTTATCTATCCGATCAAGATTTATTTTTAAAGAAAAATTAAATTTTATGGCTTCACTTATTCATTTTAATAAGAAAGCTTTTTGAATTTTTTTTTAACTTAATTTAAACTTTGAAAGTATAATTATTCAAGCATTTGAAATATTGTAACTAAAAAAATTAAATTGAATAAAACTATAAAAATTTTAAGAGATTTGAATATTTTACATTATTAGACATTGGTAAATCATCAATATTCAAAATTTTAGAAATATTTTTGTGGTATATATATATATATTTATTATTCCCTTCATTCCATTTTATATGTCACTTTTTAATAAAATTCAAATCTCATATATATGACACTTTTAGATTTCCAATAAAATTTAAATTTTTTTCCTAATTTAATTTTATTTTACAATAAAAGCTGATAAATTAAATCTAAATTCGCGCATTGAATCACTTAATTTTATCATAAATTTAAGTTTAATTAATACTCGTTAATTGTACTGAAAATAATAAAAATAACACATAAAATAAAATGAAGAGAGTAATTAATTGTAACTTAGAGCGTTATTAACAATCATGTAGCTGTTGGAATTTTAAATCTAAATTATTTAAACAACTATCTTGTGAGGATGTATGTTTGTTTAAAACATTGTAAAGTATGAAATTAACAGCGACGAATGATCTTGCTAATTTGGCTTGTGTTCTCTCCTTAACTTTTGGTTTTGGGAATAAAATTGATTGTTCTTTCATTCGGTTTGCACAACTCCATGTTTCATTCAAATAATAGTTATTACAATAACGTATTTACATGAAAAAAAATAATATAAGAGTACTATTTTTGGGCCATTTTTAATAATTTAACTTTAATTTGATTCGATTATCCAGTTAATCGTTTCAATTTTTGATTTTTATTAAAATTCGGTCTTTGATCATTTTGATTCTATTCAATTAATAACAAAAAAAATTCAAAAAATTGAAATTTCTTAAATTGATATTGTTTTATTTAATAGAATTTCCGAAATCGCTAACCAATTCAGTTTTAATTATTGAAATAAAAGAAATTTAATTTTTTATTCTGTAAGTACAAAAATACAGTTTAATTCTGATTATTTCGATTCGATTATAATTGGAACGTGTTAACCACTAAAGCAATAATGCCATAACAAAAAGTGAAAAACATATCACAAAAGAAGTACCTACTACACTATACATTTAAAAGCTTTGAAACTTTGTCTCAAACTAAAATTAAATTGTAATATAAAATAAAAATATAGTTAGCAGAAAAATGACACGAATAAATATTTAATATTTGTTTATTTTTTTTTAAAAAATAGAAAATTTGTAGTTGGATAATCTAAGACAGTCTCCATTGCAACAATAACGCCACCAACAGAGACAATTGCTGACGATGAATTTTTTGTCATTTTCAAATAATTAATAAAATTAACGATAATAATGAAAGCAATACCTAATTAAAAAAATAATAAAAATTCAAAACCCTCCTTTATTATCCACATCTTTGTTAGTGGATTAAGACCTTATTATAATTTTACAACTACGTAAGCATCAATTAATTATGGCTATGTTCTGAGTTAGTCATTTAATCTAAAAAATGCACCACCTAACATTAAATTAAAATTAAATTTGCAGAAACAATGACAATCTTAATCATGGATTACACAATAAATTAATTATTCAGAAAATTAGTGTCACAATGACATTTTTTAAACTATAAATAAAAGTGCATCAAAAGCTGAAATGATGAAAAATTATATTTATTAAATAATAGTTAAGGTCATTTTAAAAAAAAAAAAAATTTCTTTAAATTGTTGTCATTAAGATTTCGAAAAAAGAAAGATTTAATCATTATATTTTTCATAATAGATAATGTTTATTAAATTTATCGAAATTGATATATTTTATTTTCAAAGTAAATAATGCATGCCAGTATATGATCGATTGTCGTACAAGAAAATGATTTTTTTTTTCAATTTTAATCACAAAAACAATCTAAAAAGGAATTTAAAGGTATTTTCTAATTAATTTAAAAAATTTAATGAAAAAAAATGAATTTAATCCTTAAATAATCGATGATTTTTTTTTTTTGAATTATTATGTAGAATTAGAAAGTGCATGGTCAGTGGTGTCAACTGAAGATAGGTGTATTCTTTATTGGCCAATATTTGAAGATCTCATGACTACAATAGAAAGAAAAATTAACAAATTAGAATGGAGATCTTAAGATTGAATCACATTTAGAAACAAATGGATTAGAAATTCAAATTGCTTGGAAATAATTGATATCCATTAGTGCTTTTAGAGTCCAAAATAAATCTAATTAAGCAAATGCAACTTAATTTTCAAAAGCTTCATAAATCATTAATTTATTATTATATTTTATGAGATACATCTAATTTTTTCAGAATTTCAATTGTTTTTTGAATAAAAATTCTTGAGAATTACAATTAAATATTCAGCAACCCAACAGGACAACATCGATCCAAGCATCAAGCATGCATTGCCATCTCATCGGTTGATAATTCATTAATTTTGATATCCACAAAGGAAGCAACAAAATTGAAGGAGCTTTTCAAGAGAGAGAGAGAAAAAAAAAAGAATCAAATTTGAAGATATTGCTGCTTAACCTAATTTGATTTCAAAAAAATTTATAAGGAATTGCAAGACTAAGCATCCGCGAGTAGGTTAACATTAAGAATTGGTGGTTCTAATACTATCTAAAAAAATAAATTTGAATCTACTTCGACCCAAAAATAAGATTGTGACGTAAGAATTGTCCAAATTTTTATAAATGGATACTAATTATTATAAATACTCCATCCATTTCATTTTATGTGTTATTTTTAAGTAAAATTCAAATTTTACTTATCTGATATTTTTAAATTTTCAATTAATGACACTTTTAAATTTTCAATGGAATATTTTTTTTCAATGAAAATTGATCAAGTAGATTTAAGTTTATATATTGAGTTACTCAATTTTATACTAAATTTGAGTCTAATTAATACTTTTTAATTTGAGTAAAAACAATAAAAATGACACATAAAATGGAATGTAAAGAATATTATTTAATCATAAATGAACAGAAGAAATTTATTACACATCTAAAGTTTATAATATGGGAGAGGAACTTATAAACACTTACTTTTTTGAATTAAAGTAATTGGTGCAATTCTAGAGGGAAATTAATAAAATTTGACTATATATCATAGTATATGAAGGGATTATACTTTATATTTCAAATGATCATACAAAATAAAACCCTAGAGAATGGGCAAATCAATAAATAAGCTTTTCAATCTTGGCTCTGTGGTGGAGATTGATTCCTTGGGGCTTTTCAATGCCCTTCACTCCTTTAAGATATATGATTCTCAGTTTGACCTGATCGTTAAAAATTGCAGTGCTTTAAAGAATGATTTTCAGGTACTTGTCCTTTAATTGGATGCGTATAGATCCTAACAAGGTAGCTCATAAGCTTTTTAGGGTAGCCTTATCCCATGCTCACTAAAAACATTGGCTTGAGGTCCCTTCTTTCTTGTTTTGTAGGTTATATGTAGATTGTAAAACTTTTAGCAATGAGTTAAATGGACACTAGTTTGGGGTGTATGGGGGAGCTTATTGGCTGAGGGTTAGTTTAATCTTTTAACTCTTTTGCTTGTTTGTATTTTTTCTATTTCTGAATGTTTTTAAAAAAAGGCTTTTAAAATCATTGTTTTCTTTCTATGATAAAATAATACTTTATGAAATTAATATAAAATAGTACCTTTGAAATCAAGACCAACTTGAATTTTATTTTCTTTCCAAATGAAAAGGAAGTGTTGTAAAGAAAAGAAGACAATGGGGATAGAAAGCGAATGATATTAAGGATTCGGCTCGAATTCAATTCAATCCTAAAAAGTAGTATGTAAGGTAAAAATTGTCCAAATTTTTATAAATAATTAGTCCGAATGGAAGATTGTAGTATATATTAATGGACATACAAAAATCATAAGCACGCGAATGTTTAAAATCAAGAACAAAGGAAAAAACTACAAATTAGTGAAAGTAAAACAAGAAATGATAAGCCAAAAAAATGGTGATGGATAGAAAAGGTTGATGCCTCAAAGTTGCCATGCATCAAAATCCAACAATATTTGTGAAGGTTGGGCGAGTGGGGTGCATAAAATATGCAAGTGACCACACCTCAATCTTACAATGGCAACCTCATCAATAAAGACTCCAAAAAGGAAGACCTTCAACATTAATTTAAAAGTATTTTGACTCTTACCTTTTTTGTTTTTTCCTCTTTTAATTAATTTTTTTCATTTCTCCTCTACTTCTCCTTATCAACCCACTAAAATTTTATACGTAAAATCTCGAATTAAACTCACTTATAATTTAAGGTCAGAATGGTAAAATTATCACTGTACTGTAAAATTCTGTTAATTAGAATAATTGGAGATTTTTTAAAAATTTGGAAAAAAGCAGAAAATGACGAAAGAAGATTGGGAGAGAGAGCAATTAATTGGAAATTGGGCGGTTGAATTGAAAGGCTAAGCAATAGGGAGATGGGGTTATGGACTAGGCACCCATGCGCGCTTGTTAGCAATGGCCCACTAGTGACATCTATCGTGCGCCCGCGTTTTCTCTTCTCTTCTGAGTTCTGCTTACCTCAATTAAAGCTAACAAACACAGTAACAAAGTAAGTGTTTGCTCGCTTTTGTCTTTCTTCACTCACTTTGGGATAAAACAAAGGCAGTCAAATCAAGTACCCTTCCGTGCACACCCTCTACCTTTATTCTAGGAAAATGCTTCCACCTGAGATTTTTATATTTCCCAAATTACCCTTCTCTATTATCCTCTGACCTTGTCTTCATGGAGGGTATTTTGGAAATAAAATTGGATATAAGGGAATTTAATCGACAAGATTAAGAGAATTGCAGATTTGTCAATTAATCATTACTCTCACGTTGCGGAGAGAGTAAAGTAAATCCACTTCTTAGCTTGGGAGAACAGGATTGGAAAATATTCATTTGTTCAATGATTTGTTACTTTCCATTAATGTAAAATAATAGTTTTTTGTTTAGCAGTTCAAATGAAGCCTCTGATTGATAGACTTTCTAATACAAATTTCTGATTGCTGTGTATGCTTTCACAATATTGAGTTGGTAATTAATGATTAAGTGCTTATTTTGAAATCTCTATACAAATTAGAAATGAAAACCATGTTCAGGGGAGCTAAGCCTCTTTATTCCCAAATAGTAAACTTTATAGGAAGTGAATGATTTAACCAAAGATGCAGTCAAGCTAAACTTTGTCGAGTTACATTCTATCTACTTTCTAGTGTACGGTACAAGTACGGTCGACAAATAGATATTGTTTGAATCTTCAATAACTAGTATACCTTTTATTTATACATAGGATTCCTACAAGGTTAATACAAATCTGCAATGAAAATTATACATGTATGCAACAAGGTCGGGGCAATCACGAGACAAGAAAAGAAAGAGAGGTCTATATCTGTCTAATGATATTGTTGACTATTTAGTGGATCCAACCTGCCCCAACCATATGTGAGGAAAGAAAGCATTTGGCCTTGCTAAGATTTTACCTCTTGAATATCTTATAGAGAGAGCTTTATGATTTAGTGGAGGACTAGCCTTTCAAAGTACGCCCACCATCACCATATAATAAGATTTCTCCATTTAAGTGTAGCAAACTAATGTGGCCAAGATCAAAGCTAATCCTCTCT
Source organism: Excoecaria cochinchinensis (assembly GCA_947683425.1). Lineage (NCBI taxonomy): Eukaryota > Viridiplantae > Streptophyta > Magnoliopsida > Malpighiales > Euphorbiaceae > Excoecaria > Excoecaria cochinchinensis. Next base: position 3,438,391 of record CANTUQ010000187.1, read on the forward strand.
CCCATTATTTTCTTATCAGAGCCACCATAATTTGACTTGGCTACCTTCACACCCCCTATAGCTATGCTACTATTCTCCAACTAAGTAGTCTTGGGTGCCATCACTGTTAACAAAGTGACTGAAAGTAACCCACTACTCTAAATAATTTTGTATGCTCCTTCTACTGCAGCAAACATCTTTCAAACAGATTTACAAATGCTCCTATGAATTTCTTCAGAATTATAGATCCTAAAGATTAAACAAAATAATCTTTATCATATTGCATATCCTTTAAAACAGATTTCGAGGAGGTTAAATAGCAATTTCTGGTTTCATATTATTAAAAGAAAAAAAACTTGAGCTAAAGCAATTTCCTTGAATAAAATTAAGATATCACTCTTCCCACTATCTAAGCTCTTAACTTTATCCTGCTCTATGTCAGCACTTCTACTAAATGAACTTAGATTATACTTGATGATGCAATTAAAAACAGTTGGCCCCTTCCAATTATCATATAAAAACTTCTGGGACCACCAACTGCTATCACTTAAAAACTTGCCAACCCCCTTTTGCTGTAGTGTTCTCATATCTAATCCAATAAGGAATAAAAGATTATGGCTGTTACAAATCATCATATGGATTATTAGAACAGACATTCGAAAGGCATGTTTACATCGGCACAGTAACATGTTTAAGATATATATCTACTCACTAGTACTATGAAGGAAAAGCAACATCCAATCAAAACTTCACAGTTTACAACATGCTGCTAAATCAGCATTTCTGACACAATTCCTAATAACTACCAGAACATGACACACCATGAATAGTAATTGAGAATTTAAGATGATAATCAGTCTAATTGTGATAATACTATTATCTATTAGTTTTTGTTCTTGAAAGTGCTATGCTTGCTAAGTCATCAGTTCCTTGTATAATCTTTTATATATATGGTTATTGAAAAGGGGTTCCAATTCCTTATGTCACAAGGCTATTTGGGTTTATGAGCATTTAAGTAATAAACTATCCTAAACAAACCTGGCTTGCAATAATATACTCCACTTTAAAGATTGACTTCCTGTACCCTCTCTCTCTCATTTGCTTTCTTTTGCTAAATACATTTCCTTATTAATATAATTATACTCCCCATGATATAAAACTTCTTTCTCTATGATGTAAGCATAATTTAATCTCAAGAGGATTATCCACAACACAAATGGAAAAACTAAAAGATGATATGTCATGATGTGCATGCGTACATACATATCATGATAATAAAGAGTAGAACATAATCTTTAAAAGTGTAATCTGATGTTCATATACATACATGTATGAGTACAACATAAGGCCAAGGATGTGTTCTGCATGATATTATAATATTTCATGCTTAGAAGGCTTTCCTGCAGTTAATCCAATTTGCCAATAATGGGGTCACCTCACACTTTTATCATTCTATATAAAGCCATATTCTCTCTTCAGGCTTCCACTCCCCTTCATCTAACACCAAGTTTACTACTTATCTTCTCCTCCTGAGGCTAAGTTCCACCAGATTTTCACCCAGGTTCAAGCCATGCAGCCCAGTGAGGTTACAGGACTTCATTATCTAGCACCCGCGAACCCATCTCCATATTCAGCCTACTTTAGCATGACTCAGAACAACACACCCACATTTCAATTTAACAGATTTGCTAGTCCGCATAATTTCCAGATTCCTACTCAAATTCAAGAATTCAGTCTACAATCCTCATGCCTAAGCAACAACTCAACATCTGATGAAGCAGATGAGCAACAACTCTCCATTATTAATGAGAGGAAACAGAGAAGGATGATATCTAACAGAGAATCTGCTCGCCGCTCACGCATGCGCAAGCAGAAACACCTAGACGAACTATGGTCTCAGGTAGTTTGGCTCCGAAATGAGAATCACCAGCTCATAGATAAGTTGAACCATGTCTCTGAGTGTCATGACCGGGTTCTTCAGGAAAATGCTCAACTCAAAGAAGAAGCCTCTGAACTTCGGCAAATGCTTAGCGACATGCAACTTCATAGCCCTTACAATACATTTAGGGACCTAGAAGACATCCCCTGTAATACAGCTTATCTTAGAGCTGAGTCCTCAAACCAGTCTGTCACACGTTCTACAGGTTTGCTAGGCTAAGATGCAGGCAAAATTTTATCTTATTATTTTTTTTCTTAACTTTTTTCCCATTTCCTTTTTTCTGTTTGTGTGAAACTCAATCTATCCTCGGCTCCCCGGCCTCTCTTTTTGGTGTACAAGACTGCACAAGAGTGGGAATAGCATGTTTTGAGCATGTCATTTAAATTGCTGCAATATGATGTCTTGTATTTATATTTACATCTTCTTAGGCTCCTCTTTGGAGTTAATTGAGAACACCAGACCTTGTTTATTCTTAGCCTATAAACATAAAATGGCTTATAAAGAAAGACAAAATACCGTATCAGGTTAATATTTGCAGCACCTGTTAGAAACTTGCAAAAGAGATCAGTCATCCTGTCCCAGAAATCATTTGTCAAAACTTGGCCCCAAACACTGAAGCAATCACCCAAAAATTTGGACCTGAAAAAGAGACGCACCAAGCTTCACAAAAGAATCATATTGAAACAAATTTCTATGCATTCCGGTGCCATAGAACAGATGGAGGAATAAATAAAATGGGTAGCAGAACACAGTACAAAAGGATGACGGGCAATGTAAAATTACTATAACAAGAAAGACATATAAAACAGGCTGTCCACTAAATCAGAATTACTGCTCTGGCTTTCCAGTAGCAGCTTTGACTGAACTTTGTTGATTATGTACATTTTATCTGATCAGTCTGCAGAAGGTCCAATGGAAACTCATGTTTTACTTGTTCTTTTATTCATAATGTTCTTATAGATTCCAAAACGTACTAAATTGATGAGCATTGTTAACGATATTATAGAATCCTCCACAAACATTTGATTCCAGCTGCCAATCAACCTACGATCAAAGGCCACCGTTTTCACACGGTTGCTAGAATCAGAAGCTGGCCTTTGCAGATTTAATGGGTCATATATATATATATATTATATATTTTTTGTCACAGTTGCTGCCTTAAAATATACCCCATCATCAACCAAAATGGATCCTGTAAATTGCTTTCTACTTTAGAAACAAAGAACAAAACAGTGCGCAATTCATGCGTGCACGCGTCATCAACATTGAAAAGATAATGCAAAGCAAAACCAATTAGGCAAATAAGTCTTGAAAGTTTCCACAACCAAAAAGCAAAATACTTTAGTAGATAACTTCCGTTTCAAACACTTAATTAAACCAAATTATATTATTTTTTCTTCAATCCACACACAGTAATGTACACTTCCGTAAAAAGCTTCTAGTCCCTTTCATACACATCAAACGAGAGAAAGCAAAAGATTTTTCATATTCACAGAGCAGCTTTATAACGCAAAATTATCCATGATCTGAAGACGTTCAAGGAACAAGATTCCCACACTCACTTGCACTTCTTTCTCCACCTCACTTGTATAATTGGAAAAAGGAACAAGATATTTTCTTGGTTAATGGTCCAGAAACCACATGTCGTTGTTCTTCGACCTCTCTTTGTCCGTCAAAAGGCTATAAGCATTCAAAAAAGAAAAAGAACTTCTCATTTATGGTGACTACTTTCCAAATTTTCTTTTGAAATTCAAGCCAGTAAAGCTAAGTCAATTCATCATAAATCTACGTCAAGCACTAACCTCACAATAATTTGTACTTCTAAAAATCCGAAATCCCCAAGTACTAGCTTGCTACTCTAGTCATGCCCTTCACTAAAACCTCACAAGCCTAAGAAATAACCGATCGAAAAGACAGTTTTCCCTCAGGCTTGCTTGATTTATATATCTGAATGCACTGCTTGAAAGTTGAAACAAATACTATATATTGAAAGCACTCATATTTCTGGTCTTCTAAAATCTTAAATGGTCAGCAAATGGCAAGTATTTTAGAACTTTATAGTCAATCGAATGGTACTTGGATTCTCAAGTGTCCCTGTCCAGAAACAAAGGCATCGGATTTATAACGGACATACCAAATTATATACCTTAACTAACATGAGCTTAAAGAAAAAAAGTTGACCTAAAATTGCCAATGAAGTGATCACCACGCTAAGAACAAATTGCCAATTCTCTTCATGCAGTTTAAATAGGTTTTATTAGAAAAAAATAAAATAAAATTGAGAATTGAAACCAAAGAAAAAATTAATATTAAGCGTTGCTTACTTAATATCATTTTATGTGTTATTTTTATTATTTTTATTAAAATTAAACAGTATTAATTATTTTTAAATTTATAATTAAATGCAGTGAATAATAACTTTTTTTATTATTTTTAAAATTATGATTTAAATTTAATTAATTAAATAATATTAAAAATTAAATATAAAATTAATATTGTATTAAAAATAAAAAATTTAATATTATATTAAAAATTAAAAAATCACGCATAAAATTGAATATGGAAAGGGGGGGAGTGGGAGTAAAAGATAATTTTGGGACAGTAAAAAAGAAAAATAAAAAAAATAAAAGAAAAAAAATGGGGGCAAATTCACTTCCATTCCCCGCTTTCTTTTTACTCTTCGTACTCTCTCTCTCTCTGCCCCCACTTTCTTCCCTCGACCACCGCCGCAGCGCCACCGTCCAACCGCCTTGAAGTCATAAACCTCCATTTCCAGTGGCATCAACTCACCTCCTCCATTTCCCATTCCGCTCCTAATAAGAAGGTGATTTTCGTTTCTATATACTAATTTGATGTCTCTTGGATTATGTCATTGCTTCTCTGCTCTTCTTCAATCTATAATTTAGCCAGATTTCGTCCCCTTTTTCTTTTTAAGCACTTTTTAATCCTTAAGGTGACCTGTCATTTTTTGACCCGGTGAAAACCGGTTCGACCGGCCGGTTTCCGGGTCAACTCGAACATATACGTTATATTTAACATTGGAAGGTTTATAGCTGCAAATAGTTTAGGGAACCTTGTGCTGAGATTGATGATAGAATTACTGTTTACTTTTTTCTTGGTTTGTAATCTGTAAAGGATTCAACTTTTCTTATTTTATAGTTTTGTTATATTTATTTTAATCCTGAAATGGCCTCTATTGCTCCTCGAGAAAATTGAAGATAAGATAAAATTTGCTTCTTGTAGCATTGTTCCACTGTTGGTTCTACTTTTCTGAGGAACAGGTGGTTTGAGCAATTGGAATAGACCAGGATCTTTGCTAGTCTCCAGGTGTTCTTATGAAAGATCATATACTGCTTCGTTGCGACTTGTGATTTAGCTAGACAGTTATGTTTTAAAAATGCAGTATCCTTGCTTGAAAGTTCAGGAGAAATGGGAAACTATATAGTCCTCTTTGATACTCTTTTCAAGTAACATGTTTCACGCTAGGTCCTGTGGCTATATATATATAATGAGTAACTTCTTTGGCAATTGCATAATTCAGGCTACAAATAAATATAATTGTTACATTTGTTGCTTCAGTACATAAAAACGTGGTTTTGAAACTTGTAAAAATTGAGGTGGTGAGATATTTCAGAAGGACACTTACCCTACATCTTTTTTACATATTCTAATCTTTCGTTTATAAGCCATAACACATTATGGGGCTAGTAAAGAGCTAGTGAAAGGATTTACGTGATTCTAGACTTTTGAATTCACATGGTGTGGATTTGTGTTTGAGATTCGCTAACAATCAGTTGCTTATGCATATAAATAAAGTTTCTTTCCATGTTAATAATATCCTTTTTCATTATTATTTTTATATTATATGTATGAGCAGGATGGAAACCTTAAATACTCAATCTTTAGAAATGCAATCTACTGGCTCTACACCTTCAATTGCTGGGAAGAAGGATCCAGCATGGGAGCATTTTAGCAAAAGTCAAGCTCCTAGTGGAAAAGTTGTATTTACTTGCCTTTATTGTGGAAATTCATATAAAGGCGGTGGAATCTATAGAATGAAATACCACTTGGCTGGGATTCAAGGCCAAATATCATCATGTAGAAAAGTTCCTCCTAGTGTTCGTGTCAAAATGCAAGACTATCTTAATGAAACTGCAAAGAAAAAAAAGAAAGCTACAATGGCATACAAGCAGCCATATAATGATGATGATCCATTTAAAGTTGAATCAGAGAAGGAAGAAGTGCAAGAGATGAATCCATCAAAGAAGAGAGTCACTCAGTTGCAAGAGAAAGGGAAAAGAAAGCAAAGTCCTAGAATTGATAATTATTTTTCCCCAACATCTTTGAGTACTCGCCCAAGTATAAAGGGGGCTTTGGCAGGCCAAGAAGCAATAAATGAAGCACATATGGCTATAGCAAGATGGTTTTTTGATGCTTGTATCCCTTTTAGTGCGTTGAATTCACCTTATTATCAACTTGCTTGCAATGCTATTGCTCCTGGATTTAAAGGCCCATCATATCATGATATGCGAGGTAAGTTGTTAAGGGCTTGCAAAAAAGAATTTGACCTGCTTATTGACAGTTATAGAAACAATTGGACAAACAGTGGATGTACTATAATGGTTGATGATTTGAGCGATCAGAAGCAAAGAACTTTGATAAACTTTTTGGTATATTGTCCACTTGGTTTGGCATTTGTGAAGTCAGTTGATGCCTCAAATGCTATTAAAGACGCAACAAAATTGTTCAACTTGTTTTCAGAAATTGTTGAATGGGTTGGGCCTTCCAATGTGGTGCATATGGTTACTGATAATACTACTAATTATGCAGCTGCAGGGAGGATGTTACAAGAAAAATATCAAAGCATTTATTGGTCACCTTGTGCAGCTCGTTGTGTAAATTTAATCCTGAAGGATATTAGTAGCATGGATCATATAGCTAACCTAGTGTCACGAGCTTCCAAGGTAACAAGATTTGTTTACAATCACATTACTTTGTTGACTTGGTTGAGGAAAAAATCTAGTTGGAAGGAGATTGTACGTCCAGCAGTGACTCATGAAGCTACTGCATTCTTAGCTATGAAAAACATTTATGAGAATAAGCATGACTTGCAAGCTTTGGTTACAAATAACTTATTCACGGCTCACCAGCTCTTAGAAAGTATTGATGGAAACGTTTTTTCTTCAACTATCTTAGATGATAAGTTTTGGGATGAATGTTTGATTGCAGTGAAAATTACTACCCCGCTCATAAGATTGTTGCTTTTGGTGGACTCTGATGCAAAACCTTCACTGGGATATGTTTATGAAGGAATGCGTAAAGCACGCAAGGCCATCAAGCATATGTTCTTGAAAAGGAAAGAGGATTATGAGCTTTATATTAAGATCATCGACAAACGATGGGACAAACGGCTTCGTTGTAATCTCCATACAGCTGCTTATTTTCTAAATCCAGCATTCATTTATGGGGAAAATTTTTGTAAGAAGCTTGAGGTTATGGATGGCCTTCTTGACATACTTGAGACAAAAGCCATATTTCCAGAGAGTCAGAAAGCATTGAAAGAGATAAAGTTGTATCGAGATCGAATGGAGAGCTTTAGTCGACAATCTGCTCTAACATCATCTAAGACTATGCAACCAGGTAAAAACTAAGTCGACGTTTATAACGTTGACTTCTTGACATTTTATTTTACGTTTTTTACTAGTATATAATGTTGTATTTATGTATTTCTTTTTTCACATGCTTTTATTATAATATTTAGATGAATGGTGGAAATTGTTTGGATATAGTGCTCCAACATTGCAAAAAATAGCAATTCGGATTCTGAGCCAAACATCGTCTGCTTTTGGATGTGAGAGGAATTGGGATTTTTTTGAGCGCATGCATATGAAGAAAAGGAATAGAGTGGAGCATCAAAGGCAAAATGATCTTGTATTTGTGAGATATAATTTGCGTCTGAAAAATAGGTATGTAACTATTATTTGTTTACTCTTTTGATGTTTAGTGCTATATATGCATATTGACTCAAGTTTTAACTAATGGATGTTTAGTGCAATATATGCATATTGACTCAAGTTTTAGCTAATGTTCTATAGGCTGCATTACAAGAAAGTGAATTTTGATCCAATTGATTATGAAGTGTTCAATAAGACCCAACTTTGGATTGAGGACGATGACCCAAATCCAGTGTTGGATTTTGAAGATTCAGATAAAGCTCTGTACCGAGATTATGTAACTCCAACTATTGGAAATTCTAACGGCTCAAATACTCAAGGTTAGTTTTGTATGTTTAACTATTCAAATTTACATAATATTTATTTATTTGACTGCTGTTGTTATATTAACATCTCACTAGATACAAGAGAAGAAGGTGACTGTAAATGTGAGAATAATAACTTGGAATCATGTGGCTCAGCCGGTGCAAGCAATTATTGTCATAACAATGTGGATGAAAATGACTCTGTTGCACATATTGCTCCATTGATTTTAGGATTAAGAGGTGAAAGTGACGACGTCGACGATGAAAGTCTGCCATAGGAAGGCACTTTGTTTACTAGTTTTAATATATATCAACTGTAACATGGAGATTATTGTTATGGATATCAAAACATTTTGAATCTATTTTATTTGGAGCAAGGATATTGCATGAATATTTAACTTAACATTGTGAATTTACAAGGCAATGCATTATTATGTGGAACGGGTTTGAAGTATGATATATTTAATGTTATGTATTATATTTACATATAGCTAACATGCATAGGTGGCAATATATTTTTGGTTTGGTCCATACAACTTATATATATCGGACTTATAGTTAGTTTGGAGGATTAGTTTATGATATTTTCCTTATTATTTTTCTTTCATAATATTTTGAATATAAGGAGACATTGGTCTTTCCAATTATAAATATAAATTTTTATTTCAAATCTTTACCGTGCTAATTATTTTTTGCCAAGCTTTTATTAATAATGACACCTAATTATTCAACTTTATTTCATTTAGTTTCTATACAATAATTACTAATAAGAGTGAATAGCAATAACATACTAAGTACTTATAATTCCTATAATAATTAGTAAAAAAAAAAATACACATAGTAAAATGAAAAATCGCTAGGAAATTGGTTTGAAATGTATATATATTAAATTTTCATTATTATAATGAGCATGAGAAATTGAGAAAAGTTAGAAAGTTTAGAAAAAAAAATTCCAAAATTTTAAAAATATATTTTGGAGAAAAAAATAATTGTATTAAGGTGAAAATACAATTTTGAAAAATTAAAAGAATATGTGGGAAATTAATATAATAAAAAATAAAAATAAGAATTTAAATTCACAAAATAAAAGTTTTAAAAAATAAAATGTGAAAAATGGGACTAAATAATGTTTTTTAAGTTCAGGAAATTGTACTTGCACGATTTTGCTCATTCTATTCTACGACCAAATCCAAATCTCTACAGTTAAAGATTATTATTATTATTATTATTTTTATATGAATATTTAATAAATAAATAAAAAGTAAAACCCTTTCTTCTCCATCATCTGATGCATTTGCGTTCCAATCAATTAATTAAATACTCACTCACCGACGCGCAAAGTTTGATCCATTCTTGGATCTCTTCACCGTTCATATCCTTGTATATTTTCTCACTCTGTAAAATAATCGAATACAGGCAAAAAGTTTAGATTCTCGAATTTCAATGGCCGTTGCCGTCCGTGGAAGTCGCGGAGGAGCCGGCGGAGGACTTTCTGGCGGATTCAATGCCGCCTTCCGGAGCTTTTTCTCTTACCGGATCTTGGTCTCCGCCATGTTTACTCTTCTCTTCCTTGCTACTCTTTCAGTTCTTCTCACATCTCATCCTCCTACTTCTCATGACCCAGTAAGTTTTTTTCTGCTTAATTTTACTTGAAATGGTCAAAGTTATAAACTTTTGTTACTTATTATTTTGATTTTTCTTTTGGGTTCTTCGCAGTCGCTGCCAAGTGGTGGCAATGCTTATTTGCAGCGGACATTTTTGGCTTTGAACTCGGATCCATTGAAAACTCGATTGGATTTGATATATAAACAAGCTACTGATCACATGACTTTAGTGAATGCTTATGCTGCTTATGCTAGACAGCTTAAGCTTGATATCTCTAGGCAATTGAGAATGTTTGATGATTTAGCTAAGAATTTTTCTGATATAACTGCTAAACCCAGCTATAGATCTTCCCTGTTTGAATCCGAGGGTGCTGTTGATGAGGATATTTTGAGGCAGTTTGAGAAGGAGGTGAAGGAAAGAGTTAAAGTTGCTAGGTTGATGATTGCTGAGGCTAAAGAGAGCTATGATAATCAGATAAAGATTCAGAAGCTGAAAGATACCATCTTTGCTGTCAATGAATTGTTGATCAAGGCCAGAAAGAATGGTGCTTTTGCTAGCTTGATATCTGCGAAATCAATACCCAAGAGTTTGCATTGCCTGGCAATGAGGCTTGTGGAGGAGAGGATTTCGCATCCTGAGAAATATAGGGAAGAGGAGCCTAAGTTAGAGTTTGAGGATCCAAGTCTCTATCATTATGCCATATTTTCAGATAATGTCATTGCAGTGTCTGTGGTTGTGAGGTCTGTGGTGAAGAATGCTGAGGAACCGTATAAACATGTTTTTCATGTGGTTACTGATAGAATGAATGTGGCAGCTATGAAGGTGTGGTTTAGGATGAGACCTGTGGAAGGAGGGGCCCATGTGGAGGTTAAAGCAGTGGAGGATTTTAGTTTTCTGAATTCATCGTACGTGCCAGTTTTGAAGCAACTCGAGAATCTTAAACTGCAGAAGTTTTACTTTGAGAATCAAGCAGAGAATGCTACCAAGGATATGGGTAATATGAAGTTCAGGAATCCTAAATACTTGTCTATGCTGAATCACCTTCGGTTCTATCTGCCAGAGATGTATCCTAAGTTGCATAAAATTTTGTTTTTGGATGATGATGTTGTGGTTCAAAAGGACTTGACAGGTTTGTGGAAGATTGACTTGGATGGAAAGGTGAATGGGGCTGTTGAGACTTGCTTTGGGTCATTTCATCGTTATGCACAGTATTTGAACTTCTCTCATCCTTTAATTAAGGAAAGGTTTAATCCTAAAGCCTGCGCTTGGGCTTATGGAATGAATATATTTGATCTTGATGCTTGGAGGCGTGAAAAGTGCACTGAGCAATATCATTATTGGCAGAACTTGGTATGTATCTATAATTCCTTTTGAACTCCTCCATGTTTTGATGTTAATGTGGCCATGATTTATAAGATTTATTGATTAAAAAGTAATCCATACAATGAAATAAATAATCTTAGAAATGACAGTAAATTGATTATTTGGCGGACACTGAGATATCTAAACAGTAACTTTGTTATTCTGTTATCAGAACGTGGATCGTACACTATGGAAATTAGGTACTCTTCCACCTGGCTTGATCACATTTTACTCAAAAACGAAGTCTTTGGACAAATCTTGGCATGTTCTTGGTCTTGGGTACAACCCAAGTATTAGCATGGATGAGATCAACAATGCTGCAGTCATTCATTACAATGGAAACATGAAACCTTGGCTTGACATTGCCATGAACCAGTACAAGAATCTCTGGACTAAATACGTGGACAATGACATGGAGTTTGTTCAAATGTGCAATTTTGGCCTATAGATGATGAGCACTACTCCTGATTCATCGGCCAGGTACACCATGACTAGTTGCAAGTGTTAATACTGGGTTGCTTGTATTCTCACAACATTTTTTATTTCATCATTAGTTGTTACCTTGAAAAAAAAAAAGTATTCAACCAGAATGGTGATGTACACGCAGAAAAAATTCTTTTGATTGAAATTTTTTCTACTCATGAATGCAGTCATACAAAATTTTGTTAGTCATGAAACTGCTTTGACCAATTAAAGAACTTTGAGATCTGTCTACGGGGAACTGCTTTTATCCCGAATTCTTTGTCCAAACATGAAAGATCAACTTCTTCATTGAGGTGCTTTCAGTAACAAATCTGTTGGTCATAACATTACACTACAGGTTCACCTTATCAATTTCTTCAATGAACATGTATATACCATAGCACTCTAGTCCAAATATGAAAGATCAACTCCATTGTACCTGAACCTTACAACATATTCACATTATCAAATTTGCCCTATGAATATGTATATAGTATAGCATTCGTATCTGTTAAAACATAGTTTGTTATTGGGCATAAGATCTTAGTTGTGTGCTTCCAGCTTCAGCCCTGATGGTTCATGCCAAAGTCTTATAGTTAGGTTTAGTTGTGGACTTTTATGTTTCTTGAAGTATTCTGACAGCTGCAGTTTTGATACTAGTTGACTGATATATTGTGAATGATTTGGTCTCGTCTTCTTTATTATTGTATTTATAATGTTGCCTTTTTCACTACAAGATGGGGTTTCCCTAATTCGTTTACTGGCGATTACCGAAAACGAAGATTTACTTTGTTAAATTACCGTAGGATCTCATTATAAATATGCTCGCCATCGTTGTTAAAATATTCAGCTACTCTGGTCTGGATGTCATGATTGGAAATATTTGTTCATTCATGTATTAGTTGATCATTAACAATTTCTCTACCTGAAGATTGAGATACGTTTTGTAGAGTTGACATAGCTGTTTGTTGGATAGTAGATATCTCTGTTGATCTTTTAGCTGTTGTACTGTTCCATTGTCTCGAAAACTGGTTTGCTATTTGGAAAATATTGCTCAGACGTAGGCATGTAATAGAGATGGATAATAATGGTGGTTTGATAGCAATAGAATAAGGGCAGTAAAATTGTCTGAGTGTGATATATGCTCATTGGTGTGGCTAGAGTTTCTCTACATTCACTAGACAAACTCCATTTTCTTTCTAATTTGATTTGAGTGTATATCTAAAGAGCTCAAAGGTCTTAACTAATATTGGCTATGTCAATGGCTATTCTTCATGTATTTTATTTATGGATAAGGGCATAAATATGCCCTTTATACTATCTGAAATGGATCATATTTAGTTTTGAATAATTTTCTTTTTTTAAATGCTCTTAAAGTGACAAAACCAGCTTCCATGTAACATTTTCTGGGGTATATTTGGTTTTATAAGACATATTTAGCTTTTCAAACTTAAGCATGATGGACGTGGAATAATAAATAAAATTTCCACTTAATATATTATCTTCATGAACTATGAAGTGTTAAATTACTTTCTGAATTTATTAAAAATATCAAATTAACTCATATAAAGAGTCGTGCATGAACAATGATAAAGAGTAATTTGGTATTTTTTAACAAGATAGGAGGGTAATACGACAATTTTTAATAACATAGAGATATTATATTTTAAGCAAGTCTAGTGATAATCTAACATTCAATTAGTTTAATCAAGTAATATGCAAAAAGGTAATAATATGTTAAAAAAATAACTGTGAAAATGGCATAAATGAGTGTTTTGTAATTTCATTATGAAAACTTAAGCAAAATGTGATCCAATTGGAATAGTATGGATAAGTCAATAATAGGTTGTTGGTAGGTAAAAGAAACAATAAAATTTATTGAATTTCTTCTAGAAAATAATTATGAAAAAGGCAAAGAATTGGAGGTTGGTCTATTATGGATGGATAGGCCCCTTTAAGTTGAGCCCACTACCAACATCATATGCTTCTCATAATTTTCAACCACCTAAGGTTTTTGATGCTCAGCTTTTACCAAATTTATTTATTTTATTAAGTTAATAAACTGAATTGTTGTTTTATTAAACCTATGAATTTCCATTTTCTATTCTATTACAGAAGACAAAATAAATTAACCTTTTTACTTAAATTATCAGATTAAAGATTAAAAAAAATTAAGTAAATATTAATTTACTCCGTTTAAGGAAAAAATTATTAATTTATTTGTTTCCATTATAAGAAATATTTAAGAGTATTTATTTGACAAAAGAAAATTAGAATAATTAAATCAACAAATTCATAAACAAATGCCTAAGAAAGTTGACTCGTACATCCCTGGAATCAAGAGCCAGATCGTTGACCCCAATTCCCAGCTTACTTGCAAAAGTCAATTTCTTCATTATTGTCATAAAAAAAAAACACTTTGTTCGTTGGTTATATGAAAAAGCTACCTCTAAACCAAATACTACCTTCTAAGTCAATTTATTATTCCATCCATTTTTTTTATTTGTCTCTTCTGTTATTTTTATTAAAATTAAAAAATATTAATTAATTTTAAATTAAAAATAAAATTAAGTGATTCAATGTAAAACTTATATCTAATCGGTCAATTTTTATTAAAAAAGAAAATTAAATTAAAAAAAATAAATTATTTTGAAAGTTTAAAAATGACAGATAAATAAAATTTAATTTTTTTTTTCAAAAATGATAAATAAAAAAAGAATAGAGAGAATATTAAATTATTGATCCATTACAAATAGCTTATTAAAAAGAGTTATTAAATACTTTTGAAAGAAACTAGTAATTGGTAACAAAGGATATCTCAAACCTCTGTACCAAGTACTCTAAGTGAATTTATTATTTCATTACATTATAAATAAATAAAAGAATTTGGTTTAAATAAATATTATATTATGTTTGAATAAGTTTTTTTTTTTTTTTTTTTTTTCATAGCAATGCTTGGAATAAAAGTTAATTATAAAATGATTTGCCGAAATAACGGAGCACATGGCTTGCATATGCTTGATATATTAATAGTAGATTAATTTTGAGAACTCTAATTTTTTATATATATATTAAAAAAATGTGAAATTGTTAAATACATATATTATTTCCATTTATTATGAAGTCGATTGCATGAATATAAAATGAATTGCAATATTACAGTTTGTAATAGGATTTATTAACCTCGAATTATGATTTATAATTGAAAATGATTTATAGTATAACGTAGATTCTAAAATACATTATGATTTTTAGAACAGATTAATTGATTTTTAAATTAAAAAAGTTTTAAATTATTTTAAAAACTTAAATAAGACATGGAAGAGTAACTCACTTCTGAACAAAAAGAAGTAGAATTGATAAGGATCCAATTCTTTGTAAACTAAGTCTGGGAATCTGCAAGATCAAATTTCTGTACTCTCTCTCCTGATACAAAAGCATGAACTTGGTTATGAACTTGAACCCAGCTACAACCAGGATGCTTCCTTGCTCCCTTTGACTTCATAAGTTCCCTTACCCTGTCAGCCTCATCCCACAAACCTGCTTCTGCATACATGTTTGAAAGAATTGCGTAGTATCCACAATGCTTCGGCTTTAACTTGAATAAATGTTTAGTTGCCCAACAAGCCAACTCTATATTCCTGTGTATTCGGCATGCCCCAAGCAGAGCACCCCACACGTTTGTGTCTGGTTCAATAGGCAAGGCCTTGATGAGTTTTACTGCTTCTTCCATAAGTCCAGCCCGGCCAAGGAGATCAACCATGCAAGCATAGTGCATTTGTGTTGGCTTTATATTCTTAGCCACCATTTCCTCAAAGTACTTCTTCCCCTTTTCAACTAGCCCACCGTGACTACAAGCTGATAAAACTGCAATGTAAGACACTGAATCATATTCCGTTCCTTCTTCCTTCATTGCTTCAAATAGATTGATGGCAATATTCAACTCACCTAGCATCCCATAACCTAAAATCATAGTGTTCCAAGAGGCTGCATCCTTGTTAGGAATCTGGTCAAAGATGTCACGAGCAAGATCAATTCTCCCACATTTTGTATACAAGTCCAAAAGCGAATTAGCAATAAAGAGATGCCTGTGCAAATGTTTTCTAACAACTAATCCATGGATCTCTTTCCCTTGCTTCAGGATAGCTAGATTTGCACAAGCCGCAATAGCACCCATGTAGGAAACTACATCACGATTCATGCCTATGAATCCCATTTCTAAGAATAACCTAAGAGACTCTGAGCAGTCAGTTGTCTGAGAATATCCCACAATCAAAATGTTATAAGATACTTCATCCCTAGGGGAGATGCTGAAGACGTTTCTAGCAAGATTTAGGCAACCGCACTTTGCATACATATCTGTCAGAGCATTGGAAACAAATATATCAGATTGACATCCCATACGAATTGTCTTTGCGTGAATTTCTTTCCCAGGACGAAGGGATCCCAGTCGTGCACAAGCTGGAAGAACATTTGTGAAGGTGATCGTATTTGGAATTTCTCCATCAGCTTGCATTTGTCTCACTAACTCTGTGGCTTCTAATTCATGCCTGTTTTGAGCAAAATTAGCAACCATCGCATTCCAAGAAACGACGTTCCTATCAGCCATTAGATGAAAAACATTAGATGCTTTGAGTGAATGGCCTGATTTTGCATACATATCAATCAAAGAGTTGGAAATAAAAACATCAGATTCGATCTCAAATCTTAAACTGAACCCATGAATTTCCTTGCCTAAGTCAAAAAGCTCTAATTCAACCAAGACAGGTAATATGCTAGAGACGGCAACAGAACTTGGATTCCCATTTCCATTTATCATCAATTTAAACATCTCCAATGCATCTCTGTAATGCCCAAGAAAAGCAAGAGCAGTAATAATCGCATTCCAAGAGACCTCATTCTTATTGATCATTTCATCAAAAACTTGCCTTGAACTCTTCACATTCCCACATTTCCCATAAGCATCAGTCAAAGCATTGCAAATGGTCACCTGAAAATCCAACCCAACCTTCACAGTGCAACAATGAATTTGACTTGCCATCACCCCATCTTCAAGCGCAGCACAAACTGGCAGCACACTCACAACACTAACAATATTTGGCCTTAATACAGAGCGGGAATTCATTTCACAAAACAAATCAAGTGCCTCCAAATAAAACCCATTAACTGAAAACACTCCAATGACTGTATTCCACGACACAACATCCCTCTCATGCATTTCACCAAACACCTTCTTCGCATCCCTCAATCTCCCACAATTACCATAGAACAACAAAAGGGTATTTCCCACAAAAACATCCGAATCAAAACCAAGCTTAAACACAAACCCGTGTATCTCAATGCCCTTCTGAACATTCAAATTATCTGCACATGCCTTGAGGACGAAAGGAAAGGTGTAATCATCAGGGTTAAGACCATTTCGAAGCATTCGATTATAAGTTTGAAAATTATCGTTCACTCGTGCAATCGACAAAGCCCGAATGAGAGTATTCCACAAGAATGCAGAACGAACATAAGCAACAGTCTCTTCAAAAAGACGGAAACAATATGCGGGACTATTAAAAGTGGCGTAACGGAGAATGAGAGAGGCGCAGAGAGAGACACTGCAGGGAAGCAAGCCATTGAGAAGAGCAAAGGCGTGGGATTGTTGGGCTTGGCGAAGAGATTGAACAGCTGAGTTAAGTGTTAGCAGAATCCTGTGATTCGTGGATAAAGAGAAGCGTTGATGGAGAATTTGCGGTAGCTTGGATTTTAATGAGATTGTTGAAAATAGACGAATAGCTTTACTCGCATGACGAGAAAATGGCAACATAGAAGAATGGCATCCACTATTGGAGTATCTAACACGATGGTATAGCAATGTATTTAAAAAAAATAGTATGCCTTTTTAATTTACTGTTGATTTTGATCATGAAATTACTGTATGATTTTATAATATATTTGACTATTTATTTTATATATAGGTCAAATAATTAAATTATTCATATATAATAATTTAGAAAAATAATCATAAATTAATAATTTAAAATATAATCTCATTTTTTTATTAGTTATAATTCTGCATTATAATTTTTCATAATTAAATATTTGATATGAACCAAATAAATAAATCAATAATTCACAATAGAAATAATAAACTAAAATTAATATAACATCAAAAAAATAATTAATGCAATTTTAATAAAAATAGGATATATATATTTTTCTTGAAAAAAATAAAGAATGAGAACCGCAAGGAAGAAGAAAAAAATGTTTTGCTATATATATATGATAAAAAGGTTGTAATATATAAATAGATATTAGGGCATTTTCAATCGGTTTAGGGCCAATGTTGACCGGTCCGATTCAAGGCCAAAAACCAGCCTTCAGCCATGCCTACTTTCCAGTTTCCACCTCTGCCTCAACTACCAAAAGAAATATTATTTTATTATTTTAAATTGTCAAATTGGACCAGTCAGAAAAAGTAAAATAAAATAAATGGGGTCAGTCAGAGATTCAATTTTATGCACTGCTTACTGTTTGTTTTATACACGGTAACCAAACTCCACCCATATATCTTCCCCTCTCTTCCCAATCTTTCCCACATTAAAGTTTCACCTAACTTACCATCTTTCTCTTCTCTCTTCAGAACCCAGATCTTTGATTTTATTGGGTAGTCTTCTTTTTCTAATTTAATTCTCAGGTATGTGTTTTAATGTAATTTCTCTGTATGATGCTTTTTCTTGAATTTTGTTGGCATGCGCTTAATGTTCATATGCTTTCTTGGAATTCTGAAAGTTTTCAGCTTTAACTAATAACTTTCAGCTCATGATCCGATAGGTGCTGTGCTGAGTTTGTTTTTGAATTTTTGAATTAAGCAATGACAATTATGTTTATAGGATTCGCTCTGCAATAGCTGATCTGGTTACCTTGAGTATCAATCCATTTTATGCTTTGTTCTCTGATGTGATTTGAGGTTAACATGTCTTTGCATGATCTTGCTGGCCAATCTGGTTTTGTATAACTATACGTTTTGGAGAATTCAATCATTTCTATTTCTTTTTCTTTTGTCATTCCCCCTATCTCTTGATTGCTTCTTTTGGTTGAGTTTGCGAGATTTCAGGTCAGATTCTTGTGTTTTGATTACTAAAGGAAAGAGCTATACATTAAATCTTAGCATCCCGTTGAAGTTTATAGCAACGGCATTACTATGTGTCTTTACAATTATGGTTATAGTTTAATGTATCCTTTTGAAGAATCTAGTCTAGGCAGCTGATGGCAAGAAGGAAACTAATGGGATTCTTGATAATTGTCTCCAAAAATAAATTTTGAGATTGATATTCATGTTGAATGTGAGATAGTACAATATAGTTGTTTAATTGGTCCTACCTGAAGAAACATCATCCAAAAAAATCCCTCAAATGTATGTCAACAGCTTCTGGTTTGACTATCTGTAAGAAAGCTTTTGTAAATGGCAATGGAGATTTTCCCCTGAAAGTGGGGCTTCATTTGATCTCTAATACGGTGTTACTAGAGTTTCAAAGCATTTTGTTTCTTATGGGCGGGGAGCTGATTCTATTTGGACATATAAAAATTGAAGATGCATCATCACATGTAGCTTATAAAGATTAGTTATCTTTTTTCTTACTTTCTTTCATTAATTT
Source organism: Excoecaria cochinchinensis (assembly GCA_947683425.1). Lineage (NCBI taxonomy): Eukaryota > Viridiplantae > Streptophyta > Magnoliopsida > Malpighiales > Euphorbiaceae > Excoecaria > Excoecaria cochinchinensis. The sequence goes on from CANTUQ010000187.1 coordinate 3,457,640, forward strand.
TTTCCCATCTTTACTTTTTCTATGTCATTCCTTAATCGTTCATATGGAATACAAATTGTATGGTAAAGGAACTATTCTTGTAAAATCATTATGCAAATAATGCCTAAAACAATTTTTATTTAGAAAAAAAAAAAAAAAAGAATATGGGTTTTGTGGGAGGTGGAGTCTGTGGACCTTTCCCTGGCAGGGACAGTGGAAAGGATGGGGAATGCAAACATGCACCTTGACACTTTTCTGTTAAAGCGGTGGCCAATGAAGTCAATTTTCATAGGTGTTGCTTTAACAGATAAGTTGCAGCAATTTTCTTGTGATATCTGTTTTAGTGTTAAAGGTTCCTATGAAATTCCCATTGTTCTGTGCTATGACCAAGCCTGTTAGATTTAGTTCAAAAATCCAATTAGATCCGAATCACATCTGCATTTTGCACTTACGTGCTGGGTTTATCTGATTGGAGATTTTATTGAACAGGTAAAAGATATGGCTGCGCCACAAAAACCAACAAGAATAGGCCTTGCTGGTCTGGCTGTCATGGGCCAGAATCTGGCCCTCAATATTGCTGAGAAAGGCTTCCCCATCTCTGTTTATAATCGAACTACCTCCAAAGTTGATGAAACTGTGGAAAGAGCTAAAAGAGAGGGAGATCTTCCTCTATATGGCTTCCATGACCCAGAATCTTTTGTTCAGTCAATCCAAAAGCCACGGGTGATAATAATGCTGGTTAAGGCCGGGGCACCTGTTGACGAAACAATAAAGACTCTCTCTGCCTACATGGAGAAAGGTGATTGTATTATTGATGGTGGGAATGAGTGGTATGAGAACACTGAGAGGAGAGGAAAGGCTATGAATGAATTGGGCTTGCTCTATCTGGGAATGGGAGTTTCTGGTGGTGAAGAAGGTGCACGAAATGGACCTTCTTTGATGCCTGGAGGTTCTTTTGAAGCCTTCAAGAACATTGAGGATATTCTTCTTAAAGTAGCAGCTCAAGTTCCTGATAGTGGCCCCTGTGTGACTTATATTGGTAAAGGTGGATCTGGGAATTTTGTCAAAATGATTCATAATGGAATTGAATATGGTGATATGCAGCTGATTGCAGAATCTTACGATGTACTAAAATCTGTTGGAAAGTTGTCAAATGAAGAACTGAGAAATGTTTTCTCTGAATGGAACAAGGGTGAGCTCCTAAGCTTCTTGATTGAGATCACTGCAGATATATTTGGAATTAAGGATGACAAGGGAGATGGATATTTGGTTGACAAGGTTTTGGACAAAACTGGTATGAAGGGTACAGGTAAATGGACAGTACAGCAAGCTGCTGATCTATCAGTTGCAGCTCCTACAATTGCATCTTCTTTGGATGCAAGGTTCCTCAGTGGTCTGAAGGAAGAACGTGTTGAAGCTGCTAAAGTCTTCAAAGCAGGTGGATTTGGAGATATTTTGACTGATCAAGTGGTGGACAAACAGAAATTGATCAATGATGTGAGACAGGCTCTTTATGCATCCAAGATTTGTAGTTATGCACAGGGGATGAATTTGATCCGTGCAAAGAGTATCGAGAAAGGATGGGACTTGAAGTTGGGAGAATTGGCTAGGATTTGGAAGGGAGGCTGCATTATCCGAGCTATATTTTTGGACAGAATCAAGAAGGCTTACGATAGGAACCCTGATCTGGCTAACCTTCTTGTGGACCCAGAGTTTGCAAAGGAAATCATTGAGCGTCAGTCTGCCTGGCGGAGAGTTGTATGTCTTGCTATCAACTCTGGTATTAGCACTCCTGGTATGTCATCTAGTCTCGCTTACTTTGACACTTACCGAAGAGAAAGGTTGCCAGCTAATTTGGTCCAAGCTCAGCGTGATTATTTTGGTGCTCATACATATGAGAGAACCGATATGGAAGGATCTTTCCACACTGAATGGTTCAAGACTGCAAAGCAGTTGAAGAATTAAAGTGTTCTTGCACAGTGCCTAGCTAATCTGGAACTCTGAATAAGCATAATAATTTCTGCTCTGGACTCCAGACCGGGTAGAACTTGCACCAATCCTATTTGGCCTATTTTCTTAACCTTTTATCTTGTGTGTATGGTTTTGCAATTCAGCTGCTTTTTGTTTAGATTTATAAGGCTGAAATTGGTAGCTCATCTTTTAGAAGGCACTTGGCAGCTGCTTTATGGCGTATTTACTTTGAAACTTGAGCAAGAAAATTTCCAATTTGATATTATTCTTATTTTTATGCCCTTTATCTTTATTATTCTCATTTCCAATTTGTAACAGCCTGTAGTTGGTTTGATTAATTCTCTCACATGATTTAAAATCTTTTGGCTGTCTCACATTCTGCCTTGTCTTACTAGCTTGTGCTAGATTGGATTTTGGTTGGTGTGAATAAATATGCCATATATATATTGTAAATTCTACATTAGGATAGAATTTGAGCTGACTTTAAGCTTGACGGATCGTAATCTGCCAACATTTGAACATAATGCCTTCATTAAAAATTGTACAGGCTACTTTTAGTGTTTCCTATTGTTTCCATTTGGTAGAGAAATGCAAGTATGCTTTACACTCTTTAATAGAGAAAATTAAAAGAACTCAAGATTTTATAATGTGTTTGTGATATTATATTCTTGACCATTTTGTTGTACAGCCCATACTTTTTTGTTGCCTAGCTGTAGCACTTGCACTCATTTAACAGAATTGAGTTTTATTGTAAGTAGTCAATATTCTGTTATTGAGAATGTGTGTATTGCTCCTTCTAGTTGGCATTTGTCTTTCTACGTTTGATCCATCTTCTTTCCATCACGAATTACTCTGTCGATTCACTGATCATTGCATAGAGACAATGTAGTCTTCAGATGTTCTTAATCTGGAAAAAGTAATCTTTTCTTTTTAACTTGATCTCTATTAATTTTATATCCCTAAAACTCTCCAAAATTTGCTATTTTCTTTCCATGCTTGTGTCTTCTTTTCCACTCGAGAAAGAGAGAGGATATTGCTCTTTACAGCAAAGCACAGAATGTTGGTTCATATCTTCTTCATTCTCATTCTAACATGGCCACGTGAAAAGACAAAGTGTAGTATTATCTGTAAGAAATTTGTGCTGTAGTGATATTGTCCTGAACCAGATTTGCATCCTGTTCGGTTGCTTTTTAAATTGTATGCACATGCAACGCAAGTGACATTTCCAATTTTCTCAAAATGATAGGATTCACCAATCAGCTTTAGCTTAAAGATACTGATTTTGTTCTAAGTGTTGAAGTTTTTGAGTTCAAATTTCAATCGGATCAGTTTGATATCAGTTCAAAAGAAAATTTTGCAGGAAACAGGTTCGTGCTTTCATATATTGGACACTTCATTATGCAATTATGATTGGATAGAAAATTTTTCAAATTGTAACAGTTCTGTTTCCCTTTGACTAAGATGCCTCTCAATTGATTTTAAAAACACAATGAAAGGCTGGAATCAAAAAATTTCCATGAATGATGACAATATGCGACTGCTACCAAACTCTTTGAGCTAGACTACTTGCTATATTTGCTATTAGCAGTAAGCCTTCTGTTCTTGTCATTGCTGTTTCCATCATTCTTGTTCTCCTTCTTGTTTGTTTTTGTAGCCGAAGAACAATGGTTGAAGTTGTTGCCCTTACCGCGCTTAAAGTTTGCAGCGATTCTTCCATAATCTCGATGGCTCTGTTGACCAGAGGATGCATCCGAAGCCATCGAATCATCACTGTCTTGCTCAATATTATTATAATCTTCTTTTCCATTCTTGTTAACAGGATCGTGATCATGTTCATCTGCATCATCGCTACAATAATCATCTTCGGTCATGGGAGAGGCAATATAGATTGTCCACCCTGATTCACTGCTGCTACATCCCTCTGTGCTTACGTGATGTTTTGATGAATCCATTGCTGAACGTGGACAAGTTCCTTAAGAGAACGAAGAAGAGGTGAGGAAAATATAACAACTTTAGCTTAGTGATACTGAACTTGTTTGAAAGATCCTGCAGCTATGGGGCATGAATTGAAAGAAAGAAAACATATATACATAGAGAGAGAGAGTGAGAGGGGATAGTAAGAGGAAGATGAGACTTTTATTCTTGCAAATCAGAGGTTGGAAATGGCATAAAACTTCAAATGAAGGAGAGCTAGGTTGATCTTATATATGCTAATCTTAGCATTAAACAATAACAGTACAGCTTATAAGTATAACTGGAAAAGACAGGAAATTAAACAAAAAAGTAATTTTTTTAATAAGAAAATGTAAACTGAAATTAACCATCTTAGGAAAAGTTGACAAAATGATGAAATTGAATGCAATAATAATGTGGCAAATATTGTAAAATTTCAAAAATGATTCTTTGTCAGGAGAAGTTACTCAACCTGAAAATAAATAAATAAATAAATAAGGTGATTATAGTTGTGTCCCACTCAGGCTAACAAGAAAATTGAATAAGAATTGGGGGCAATGTAAGAAGAAATGCAGACAAAGCCATAATCCTTGAACAGCCTCCCCACTTCTTTGCTTCTGACTGATCTCTGAAGCCCATTAATTCTGTGAATTGTCAGTTTTTTGTGGAGAAGACAACTGGTAATTTTAGTAGAATAAATGGATACTAAATTACTTCTGCTGGCTTTTGTTCTGTCCTTTGTTTTTTGCTGTTTTATTATGTAATGTTAATAAAGCTGGCTGCTGTCTTTTGGCTACTGCGACAGAAGATGGTTTTAGTTGGTTTCCGACTGTATTGAACAATACTACTAGATCTTGAAAGAGTAAAGTCAAGATGGCCGAGTTGGTCTAAGGCGCCAGTTTCAGGTACTGGTCCGAAAGGGCATGGGTTCGAATCCCATTCTTGACACTGTATCTCTTTTTATTTTTAGCCCTTTTCCTAAACCTATATATATATATTTTTTCTCTGTTTTTGTTTCTTTTAAATATGTTAGATTTACTTCAAAAGATTTCATAATTTGTAATTTCTTTTAAGTATTAATGGAGATAAAAGCATAATTAATCCCAAAAACAAATTACACAAAAATAGTATATAGGCATAATTATAACAAAACAAATCATCATTGCATCTTAATTCACCCTAATATTCATCCACAAACTAATATGCTTAATTTAATATATATTTGATTTTATACTAATATACACTCCGAGTTGACAGAAGGTCCGATTAGAATTTAAATTCGAAACTTCATAGACTACCATACTAGTACTTAGGGGTGTTCAAAAATGGGTTACGTGGATTATGATAAAATTTGAATCAAATTTATATAATATATTTTGTGAGATTATTTATAATTCAACTCTATTTTTCTTCTAAAAAAAATTTAATTGTAGCTCATTTAATCCATGTAACCCATTTTTGAACACCACTACTAGTACCACTAAACTTAAACAATCAAATATATTGGTAATTCATTTTTTTTTTATAGAGAATTCAAATTAATATGGAAAAAACATGTAATTAGAGAGATTTTAAATAAAATATATGTAATTCATAGAATTTAAATATCTTCCTAAATTAATAAATTGTTTCTTAAAAGATTAAGCTATTGGTAAAAATAGGAGCTATAATCTGACATTAAAAAATGATTTTGAGTTAAAAAAGAAAAGATTTGACATTCAAGTGAAAGAACATATATAAGAGATTACAACCTTTGATGTGAAAATGAGAAATGGGAATATGCTGAGTATAAATCTATAGACATTATAAATGTTGTATACCACCTAATTTATATTATATATATATGTCCCATCATCCACACTTTTCCCAATCCTATCAAAACCCTGCCACTATTTATCACTCACCAACTTTTTAATTTCAATATAATGCCCAAAATTTTTGTAAATAATTATTATAGACATGGATAAACTTTTTTCTTCATAAAATAAACTCAAAACTTTTTTTAGGTACTCTTGACTTTCCTGCATTACTCAATCTAGCAATTTAAGAAAAAAAAATAATGATATTGAGATGTTTGTAGATGGATGGCTATCATTTTGTTGGGTGAGTGACACATTAGATATTTATACTTTTTAGATTAATCACGTTAAATTTAATTTAGTCAGAATTTTGATAAATTAGTTACGCTAATTTTATTTAAATTGAATCTAATATAAATAATATAGACTTTTTAAAATATAAAAATTTAATATAAAAAAATGTTAAAGTTTAAGGATCTAAAATGCATTTTTACATAAAATTTTTAGCAACTTTATTATCATTATAACGACATATTTCACTAACATAGGCTGACGGTCGTTTTGGCAAAAGAGTATATTTAAGTTGATTATACTTTTAAGGCCACTTGTTGATTTAATGAGAATCATTTATAAGTTTCAATAATCAAATGAATCGCAGCAATTCTTGAAAATTTTCTGCAATATATCGTAAACAAAATTTCTATGATGCGATACATATCATCCATGCTAATAAACCATAAGATTGCATACTGCCAAAAAAAAAAAAAGGACTTGCTTTGAGCGAAATTTATAAGGTGCAAAACACACGTACACAAAAAATTTAAAGCGTAACGGCTTTAATACCACGTGAAGAAAATGAATTTGAATTTAATTCAACTTTAAAACCTCACTTATAAGAATTGTCTAAATCGTTATCAGAAATATTAAATTTTTATAATTAGCCGATGTGAATACTTAACACATTAATAGAGCACTTGAGATCCGCAACATATACTACATATATAGTTTTACAATAAAAAAAATATAAATTAAAAGTTAATTTATGTTGGACAAATTAACACTTAAAACTTACCGCTATATAACATCGTACGTATATTTTTTTATAAAATATCTGTTGATTAATTCTTGAAATATACAGAATAGATCCTTCTGAAAATGATAAACATGTAAACGAAGACAGCAGAACCATATAGTATATTTAATAATACAAGAATTAATTATCTAGGAGGATTCGAAGTAGAAGAGGAGGTGAGAACTGGAGTAGCAATACAGGTAGGTTTGTGATCTCCAGCCATTATCACGACAATCTTTGGCTCATGAGCTTCAGTCTCCGAAGAAGAATTACTAGTGGGTTTACAGTTTCTCCTACAGTAGTAGGAGAATGCAAGAACTATCAATGCCAACGAAATTACAATGAGCATTAATGATAAGCTTCCAAAGAGATAAGGGATTGGAGAATGCCAAATATTGGTAGCCTTCATTTTTATTTGATTTTTATAGTAAACTTTTGCTCTTTTTTGTTGCTATGTGGAATGAAGTGAAGTTGGTGGGTTTAAGTAATGAATTTATAGGAGTAAACAGACGTTACTTTTAAGTAGAATAATGCCCTTTTCTGTTCAACAACAAGATATTCTTTGTTAAGATGCCTTCACAGTATTACTAGTTAATTTGATCAACTCTACCTTTCTTTGTGCTTCCTCCAACCATATATTAGTATTTATTTTGGTGAGCAATAATGCAATATATATATATATATATATATATAAAATTCAATTATAATTGAATTTTGGTAAGTCAATTAAAAAATTTATCGAATAACTATATATTTATTTTTATTTATAATATATGAGCATATAATTCAATTTTTTAATTAAATGCTAGGTATGAGACCAAATTCTAATGATTAATATTCATGGAGTTGCATTGCAGTTATAACCTATCCAACCGGATTTAGACACTCGTATGTAACCGAGAATGTATAAAATGATTGAAACCTGTGACTAACTGAAAACGGGTCAACTAACAAGTATTGGCCCCTGAAAATGATCAATCTCAAAATACAGTTCAATTCAAACTTGATCTGAAGAGACAAAATTCAGTGTGATTAGACAGACATTTTAATCACTTCAAGCCAACTAATAAAATCATCCAAGCTTCTAATAAATTTCTACACATCTAATATTAAATATTTTATCTCAACTAATTATAAAAATAAAATATTTCTTATAAAAATTTAAATAATTTTCACTCCATAAATTAATTTTTTTGAATTAAATTAAATTCAATTTAATTTTCTTCACGTCTAATACCAAATTATGCAATTAAAGTAATGACATTATGGTAAAATCAGTATACTGCATTTGTTTACATGTATTTAGTCTAGATAAATAAAAGAAGTAATTAGAGCATAATGATAGTAAGAAAAATGACTTGCTAATTAAAATTTAATTGGTTTATATCCTATCCGATAATAAGATGATCTAAATCCGCTCAATTGAACCCGTTTGCCACATGTTGCGCCCATAGCATATGCGGCATTGCTGGTTGGGAAGGCTGGTGAACATGAATTGGGTGGAGATCAACCTTTGATTTAACTTAAGAGAAAAATCCAAAGCCAGATTTTCTTTGAATAATTATATACAAAACTTTGAAAAATTGATGTTATTCTTCCACTAATTTAGATGATGTGGAAACGCATTTATCGCCAGACCAATTGGGCCCACTAAGTCTATAGCATACATTGGACTTCAAGACTTTTTTTCTTTTTTTACAAAATAAACAATTTTTGTATATATAATGATTAAGAATTATAATTAATATAAATGAACTATACGATTTCTTGGGATTTTTTTTAAATAATGTTTTTAAAAATTAATAAAAAAAAGTGTGTTTAAAAAAATATTTAGAATTTTAGAGTTTTTTTAGTAAATAGTACAGTAGACTACTGCAGTATTTTGTCAGGTCAATAGGAACGCAGCCGTAAAAGCTGCGGTGTCTAAAACCGCAGCAGCCGCCTACTTCAGTTTCAAACGCGACAACTGTTACAGGTGCTGGTCTGACAAATAACATTGTGCACTACGGATGCATATTAATTTTCAGTCAAAATCAGTGTTTAAAAAAATATTTAGAATTTTAGAATTTTTTGAGTCAATACTACAGCAGACTATTGCAGTATTTTGTCAGATCAATAGAGACGCAGCCGCAAAAATTGTTGTGTCTAAAACTGCAGCAGCCTACTGCGGTTTTAGACTCGGTAACTTTTACAGGTGCTGGTCTGACAAATAACACTATGCACTACGGGTGCATATTAATTTTCGGTCAAAATCACTTACAATAAGATTTTTGTTCGACTTGTGTTGTATCTTTAATTTTTAAAAAAATTTATTGACTAACTTTTATTACATTTTTTACAAAAATCAAAACTAATTGTCCATATTTTGTTACATGTTCACTATTTCAAATTTTCATTAGAGACTTCAAATAAAATATTGATAGTGTCATACAAAAAGTTTCCACCGTCTATACTTCCATCATTGGATATCCTCTAATTATAATTTCTTGAAATTTTTTTATTAATTGTAATAATATGATTGAATATTTTTATGCCATTTTCAATTTAGCAGCTATACAAATCATTCTATTTTTTAGTGACGATTTTCTTTGTAATATCACTTATCATGGCTCTTAGAATTAAGTATGTGCATACCATCTATCATATGAAATTAATAAAAATAAATGTTATATTAAAATTAAATTTGTATATTTCTTTTATTTATCATGTTATTTTATCAAATTAAAATTTTATCATATTATTTTATCAAATTAAAATTAAATAATATTTTTTAAAAAAAATTATATAAATATTATGAAAATATCACTATAGCACAAAATAAAAATATTTAAAAAAAAACAAATTTATCATCAAACTTTAGTAATAAAATAATATTTTTCAATCGTTCAACATTTTTAAACTAGCCCAATCCAATTTTAATAACATTTGTAATGATTAAAATTTCAATATTATATAAAAAAAACAAGTAATAACAAATAAAAAGTATTAACATTGACAATATTCATACATTATAATATAAAACATATATATTCATATTTTTCAATAATTACCTAAACTTATATCACAATAAATAAATAAATATAACAAAATTGATAAAATATCTTACTTCAATAGCTAGTTTTTTGTTTTTTTAGCATTTTCACTTGCATTGAAAAACAATATGTATAAGTAAAGTTTTTTTTTTCGGTGATAGAATTCCGAATGCAATTCCACCAAGTATACATAAGCATTCAACAATTTTTATTTTTTTCTACACAAAAATGATGGAAATATTGAAGGGAATGTCTGATGTGCATTAAAATTGCAGTAGTTTGTTGCAGTTTTCGTATGAGTGTCAGGTTTGAAACCGTTACAGACTGTTGCGGTTTCAATATAAATTAAATTTCGAAACCAATGGATCCCACATTCTGAAACTGTAATCTGTTGTTGCGGTTTCTCTCACCCCAAAAGCCCAAATATTCCCTCAAACACACCAGATTTCTAAATATTATTTTTTAAAAAAATATTATTTAAAAAAAATCCCCAATTTCTTCACATATTTTCTTTATCTCAATAACGTCTATTAGATAGGTATTTGAGAAGTATCACGTACTATTTTATATTTATCAATAATAAGATATATCTAAAATTATTTTCTTATATTTACAAAAATAAAAATAAACTATAATTTGAACAAACTAAAGAAAAATTTACTAATTTTTATAGGACAAACAAAGTACTAAATCATATAATATATTTTTTTAACTCAAAGGGAGTTTACTGTTATTAAAGTGGAATGATAGGTTTGATTAATTAATGAAACTAATTAAACATGTAACGTTGATTAAATATGATATAAAATGGTAGAATATGCTGAGGGTATGTGCGAGAGCTCAGGTGTCTGGAAGTGGCCAATGTAGTTCAATTCAACTCATCGAGTTAGCACTTATAAGTAAGAAATTTGCTTATAGAAGAAGTGTAAGGCTATATAGTTTATTTTGATGGCCTTGTAATTGTAAGAGAATTTATTATTTATTTTATCAAATATATTGGAAATTTGGAAATTGTGCGTCATCATATATAATTTTGTAATATTAAACTATAAATGTAAATGTAGTTGTGGTGTGTACTGTGGTATATCAGTAGTATGAGACTATGGTACAGAACAAGACCAAGAAAGTTGAGGATAATATTGAAACTGATACGTGGATAATATTCTTATATAATCTTTTACATTCAAATTAATATTCATTCATCTGCTCGCTGCTCAAAATCTAAAGGTAAGCAAATTAAATTTTTTTATTTTTTATTTTTTCTATCTATCGGTCCATATATACATAATGCCGTATCCCACAAATCGATGGATTTGGTTCTGTTATGTTACTATTTAGAAAATTGTTACAAACCAAGATATTATATTTGATGTGATACGATTTATTTAGGATCTATTATAATTTTCTACATAGCTAATATCAGTCATGTGTATTTATACAATAAAATTCATAATTATTTATAGATACGGTGATCTAATTATAATTGATTTTACCTGAATTGTCAAGATAGATGAAGTAAGATGGACATTCACGAGCCGATCAGATCTTGCAAGCTATAAGAAAACAAGTCTGGTCGGATCGGACTAAAACACTCTGAAACTTAAATCAGTAATGTTTTAGAAAGAGTGATCCAAAGATGTCTCAGAATGAGATATCATACATGAATCTATAGTAATCGGAGTATTTATAGAGACTAGATAGGAGGGCATTCGAGTGGGCTGTTTTAGTAGTAGCTAGAATTGTCAGATGGCAATATGACGGGGAGTAGATAAGGAACTAAAATCTGTAGCGCGTGTCAGTGGACTTGACAAAAGTCATACTCTTGTCGGTCCGATCGGACAGACGACACTGTCAAGTCCTGACTTCTCGAGTATCTGTTGGTCATGTGCCTGGACTTGGGCTTTCTTCTCTACTGGGCGTTGGGCTGGACTAACTCGGCCCGATTATATTTTAGTACTATCATTAGTGCTATCATTCAATCATATATACTATTTAAAAGATTATTTAATGTTTGAATTTGTCATAAATTAATGTTGTTATTATAATAAATTTTTAAGTTGTTAATAGTATCGGAAGATCACAAATTCAAGTTTGCATTTTCTCTATAAAAGAACAAAAATTGCAACAAATCAAACCGATGATTATGCATTGAAAATTAGGTGAATTCGATTCTTGATTATACAAAGTTGAATCTACATCATCATTTCCTATTGTCTCCCATTTATAAAGATGATGAGGATGTGGAAAGCACTTCCCAATTAAAATTATATTATAAAGGTTGTGTTTCTATATTGGGTGCTAAATTTTTATATATTTTTCTCTTTACCAATTCGATATTTACATCTACTTTGTCAAACTGAAATTTCAACCGCAAAATTTATTTTAAAAATTCCGAAAATTTAATGGATGAGAATTAAATTAACGAGCCGCCACGTCTCTTTAACCTAATCCAATATGAAATTCCAAACGTGAATTAATTTCAACTCTTACTTGCCACTCATCATATTGTATTTTTATTTATTTATTTATTTTGATTTGGACTGATTATATTGTTGGCTTTGTCTAATATGCTATAATAGAAATCAGTGTAACGGGAGACCCACTAATAATGCTTGCTTCTCTTTGAGGATTTTGTGTGCTTAAATCTACTTGATGAATATATCTTCACAACTTTCAACTATTGATATAAAAAATAGCATTATATATATTTATTTATGGATGAGTCCATAAAATTAATAGATAGGAGGAATAATTTTTAGTTTAAATATTAATAGTTTGATTCAATTGTTATCTGTCTAATTTTAAAATATAATTATTAAAAATTAATAAAATGGAATTGGAGAACAATTTTCCTTTTAATTTATATTTGACTTGGTTAAATTTTGTTTATTCTTTTGTTAATTAATTCGTCTTTAGAAGATAATGATTGACTAATATTTTTTTTCTATTTAATTGATTCAGGTAAGTTTGCAACATTCACAGTGTGCTGATTTAGAAGAGATTTTGCAAGGTACCAAACAGCTTAACAACCCAACTCAAATGGTATTCAGTCTGTCTTTTTTAAATTTACGGAATCGCTTAATTCAAAATCGAATACTGTAAGATTCATAATTGAAAGTAACCATTCTAATGCAATACACTCCATTAATGAGTTTGTGGAGATTTAATTATTGATTTCCATGATTCATTAATTTCCTAAACTTTCATAAGCTACAGGCACTATTAGGCAGAACTATTAATCAATGTTATTGGAAATTCTTGTATCCGTTGAGTAGAGGTGAGTAAAAAAACCGATAGATTCGGTTAACCGAAAAAAAATTCGAAACCGAATCGATGGACTGATTAATGGTTAGTGTTTTGAAAAAACCGATATTAATGGACTGGTTAATGGTTTTTGACTCATGTGTCTGGTCAACCGAACCGAAACCGAATTTTTTGTTAATTTATTAATTTTTTTAATAATTTATTGATAGAGTTATGATACGCCCATGACTCTATATAGGATTGAGTTCCTATCCAGATTAAATTAAGTTATTTAATCTAAATTAAATTACCAAATCCTATCTCAGAAAGGATTCTGAGTTAGACTGGGGTTAAGACTCTAGCCTATAGGACCTCTATAAATAGAGGTGAGGTCATCATAATTTGGTAACGAGAAAACTTATACGCCGCAAGGCTGCTCGTTCCCACTCACGATTATTTTGTGTTAATCTTTCAGGGACTTCTAGATTGTGATCTAGCCGCTATTATCCCGAGTGGGTAAAAGCCAGACCGGTGACCAATAAAGGAAGATCCTTGTACCGCTTCCGCAACGTGATTACCGCGCTACAAACAAGTACGTTTCCTTTATTTATTTACTTATTTTCCATCATTGGTATCAGAGCCATAGTTTTATTGCGTCCTGGCATGCGGCTTTAAAAATCAATCTAAAATTTTATGAGTAAAATTTATGGATTTAGGAAGCATGAAACGCAACAAAAATTTGTTTTTTGTGTGAAAAATATATATGCGTGTATATTTTGGCTCAATTCCGTGTATGTGTACACCGAAACCCGAGGGATAAAATTGAATATTCGAAACGCTAGTCTAGAAATTGGGATTTTTATTTTTGACCATTCCACTGTGTTCACAGACCCCGAAAACCCCAGGCCGGCCGAAATCCGGAGTCCAAACGAGGCCGGGAAGGTGGCGCGTGGCTTGCACGCGCCACCATACGTTGGGCGCGTGCGCGTGGGCGGTGGCCCACACGCACGCAAACGCGTGTCGATGACGTGGCGCGTCATCGACACGTGGCCCAATAGGTCAGAGCCACGTGGCAGACTGAGGTCATGCCACGTGGCTCCGACGTGTCCACCCGGTACCACGTGGCGCCAGGTGGACCAATAAGGGGTCGACACGTGGCAGAGCTGGGGCTTGCCACGTGTCATGATGACGTGTCAGGGGGACCCACGTGTACCAATCAGAGTCCGCCACGTGTCATGCCACGTGGCATGACACGTGGCTGCAACGTGTCCACATGTTGCCACGTGGGCAACACGTGGACCAGTAATGGTTGGACACGTGTCACACTGTGGTGTTGACACGTGTCCAACCACTTGAGGACGCGCGTGTGGCGCGTGGGGGCGCGTGAGCGCGTCCCCCTCCCTCTCGTCGGCGCGTGTCGGCGCGTGGGAACTTATCCGGCCTCCAAATCAGCTCCAATTTTTTGCGAAAATATTTTTCAAAATATTTCTGATTTATTGGTATATTTTGTAAAATTTTTGATGACCATAATTTATTTTTGTTTATTTTTGAAATAAATATTATAAAATAATTATGGAAAATGAGTTTTCTATTTTTTAAAATATTTTGGAAAAATTTTTAAATGTTTTTTGGTCCTTATTTGTTGATTGGAATGTGTTTCAATCATATGTGTTTATACATGAGTGTATTAATATTTGAATTTCTGTAATGTGTTTCAGAAATGATGATAAGGACACCTATGATTCCTAAAACCCCGCATGGGATTGCTTTGAGAAATGCAAGAGTGCGTTCACTAAGCAAAATGAGAATGCGGAGAACCTATCGAGCTGATGATATTGATGCTATTGTGCGTCATATATTGACTATGCATGAACAAATGCAAGAGTGCATTTGGATTGGAGGCTTAAGCTTAGGAAGGGATGACAGAGATAAAATCAAAGCGTTGGTTAATTCTTTTGCATATCATCCAGTCCTAAGAGAGCTTTTGGAAACTACATGGTACATAGGAGATAGAGTTTATAAGAATTCTATCATCCAATTTTTGGCTAGAGTTGCCAAAAGAGGAGTGTTAAGGAGCAACATTCCATCTGTGATGAAATTAAGAAGTGGACGTAAAGTGCATCGTCCATGGCTTCATCAGCGAACTTATGAGTTCCCTTATGAATTGATGAAGTTGGTCAAAGAATCAGTCCCTGTGTCAGTAAAGGTCTTGAGGAGATCTAGTTTTCTAGATTTTTGACATGAGTGTCAATTATAGTTAGCGTTTGATTTTATAGGATTTATGTTTCCTATTATTATTATTTGACATGTGTGTGTCTTATTTGAGAATGATTGGATTTATTTATTGGTTGAATGATTGAGTTTATTCTTTATGGCTTTTAATTTTTTTTAATAAATGTGTTTATTTTAAAATGTTAATTGCCCTGCAATATTTTATGAGTAAAATGTTTGCATGTTTATTAAGTAGAGACTTAATAAAATAAAACCAATAAGATATCCCTCATAAGTTTAAGAACTTAATAATCCAATAATTCTAATTTACTATGCATGAAATCTTAACCTATAAAGTTGGACATTAGAACTTAGAAGGTAATTGATACTCTAGGTATACTTTTCGAATTTAAGTCTAATAGAAAACTTTATTAGGTTATTATTTCAGGTGTATAGTAAATAGCATGTATTGCCTAATCTCCCACTAATAACGTGCAACTTTGTTCCATTTGAATCATAGGATACAAATGGCATCTGCTTCCAAATCTATTATCGCTGAATTAAACAAAGACTTGAAATTAAATGGCGACAATTATGAAATCTGGAGCATGAAGATCCAGTATGTGCTAGAGGAGCAAGAGGCTCTTGAAACCTTGAGTTCGGTTATGGCTGAACCCGAGGATGGCAACACGGCCCAGCATAGGCGGGACCGAGATGTTTATCTGGCTTGGAAGAAAAAGAATTCCACTGCTCGTATCATTCTCCTGAGTGCTATGGAGGATGATATAACTAAGCAATTTCGCAAGTATCAGAACGCAATGGATCTGTGGATCACTTTGCGGGAGAAGTTTGGAGGAGTGACTCTAACAAAGCTCCGATCTTTGACGATCAAGTTTGATACTTATCAGAAGAAAGCTGATCATACAATGCGAAAACATCTCAGGGAGATGGAAAATATGATGAGCGAGCTTAGTGAATATGGTCATAAGTTGACCGACGAGCAGCAAGTGCAAGCTGTCATCCGTTCCTTACCGAAGAATTGGGAGCATATGAAAATGCAACTGACTCATATGGATAGTGTGAAGACATTTGAGGATGTCGCACGTCACTTGGAGCTTGAAGAGGACAGATTGGCATCGATTAAGGTCAATGCTGAAGTGCATGTGGCACAGTCCCGTTCTGGTGGAATGAGTTCCAACCAGAACAAGAGAAAGAGCTTTAAGGGTCGGGATAAGGAACCTGCCAAGAGAAACAAAAGGCAGAAAAAGGAGCAGAATTCTAAAAGGTCCAAAGGCAAGAAAAAGATAAACATTTCAAAAGTGAAATGTTTTAACTGCCAGCAGAAGGGACACTATGCAAGAGACTGCACTGTGCCCACTCAGGTACACTATTCTAACTCAAGAGTGAGTGAAATTTGTGTATCTAGTTCTGTATTTCTAACTGAATTTCATCCTTTGTGGGTGGTTGATTCAGGAGCAACGGACCATGTAGCAAAGGATCGAGATGCCTTTGTAGAGTTCCGACGAATACCATATGGAGCAAAATATGTGTATGTGGGAAACGACGCAAGAGTGCCGGTTCGAGGGATTGGCGCGTGTAGATTAGTCTTACGCAAAGGCCGAACCTTACTCCTACATGATGTACTTTATGCTCCAGATATTCGTAGGAATTTAGTTTCTGTTTTAGTGTTATTAAGACTTGGTTTTGATTTACACTTTAAAGATGACAGTGTGAACTTATGTTTAAATGATTTCTATTATGGTTCTGGTTTTATTTCGAACAATTTCATTGTTTTGGATATCGATCCTAACTTTATGAATAATAATAGTTTTTCTTTAATCTCTTCTACTTCACATAATAATGAGAATCATGTGAAATTGTGGCATGCTAGATTAAACCATATTGGGCAAAATCGAATGAGTCGGTTAGCCAAAGTTGGTTTACTAGGTGATTTGAATGAGGTCGAATTACCTACTTGTGAGCATTGTCTAAAAGGGAAACTAGTAAGAAAACCGTTCGGAAAGGGGACTAGAGCTGAATTTCCATTACAATTAATTCATTCTGACGTTTGTGGTCCAATGAATGTGAGGGCAAGGCATGGGGCCTACTACTTCATCACATTTATAGATGACTATACAAGGTATGGTCATGTCTATTTGATTTCTCACAAGTCAGAAGCATTGAGTTGCTTCAAAACTTTTATGAACTTAGTGGAGAATCAATTAGATAAAAAGATAAAAGCTTTAAGAACTGACCGAGGTCGGGAATATCTTTCAGATGAATTTAAAGCTTTATGTGATGAAAAAGGGATTGAACATCAGTTGTCCATTCCCAGAACTCCACAACAAAACGGTGTTGCGGAAAGGAGAAATAGGACTCTCCTTGATATGGTTAGATCTATGATGGCAGAAGCAAATTTGCCCATCTCCTATTGGGGAGATGCTTTACTTACTGCCACATATGTTCTAAACCGAGTGCCCTCAAAATCAGTCACATCCACACCTTATGAGTTGTGGACAGGTCGACAGCCTGACCTAAGCCATCTACGACCTTGGGGTTGTGCTGCTTACGTCCATGATACCTCAAGTAAATTTGGCAAATTGGGACCAAGAGGTAAAAAGAGTATCTTTGTGAGATATTCTGAAGTATCAAAAGGATACGTATTCATGGGTGAGCAAGAGAATGGTTCTGTGACAGAATTTGAATCACGAGACGTCATATTTCTGGAAAATGAGTTTCCAAAGTTGGGCGAAGTGAATCAAGATTTCACTTTCTATGAAACTCAGGAGAATGAACCATCAGGATCACTCCATCCGAGTGGGAGGGAAGTAGAGGAAGAAGGTCAAGATCTTTCTCCTCTACATGATCCGGATGTTCGAGACCCTGATTTGAGTGGGAGCATTCCTGACTCCAGTGGGAGTATGGAACATGGTCCCAGTGGGAGTATTCCAAATTACGATGAATATATGAGACATGTTTATCATGATTCGGAACTACAAAAATCTAAAAGGATAAGTGTTCCTCGCCGACGATTTGAGATCGAAGGCTTGAACGAAGCCCTTTTGATTACCCCACAAGATGATGAAGAGCCTAAAAACATAAAAGAGGCCTTCTCATGTCCAGCTAAAGAAAAATGGATCAATGCAATGGAAGAAGAAATAGCATCGATGAGGTCAAACCATGTTTGGGAACTGGTTGATCTACCAGAAGGACGCAAACCGATTGGGAACAAATGGATTCTCAAGGTTAAGCGAAAAGCTGATGGAAGTATCGAAAGATACAAAGCTCGGCTAGTCGCTAAGGGGTTTACACAGCAGGAAGGGATTGACTATGAGGAGACTTTCTCCCCTGTTGTAAGATTTACGTCTATAAGGTTAATTCTTGCCATAGTGGCGAGTTTAGACCTTGAGCTACATCAAATGGATGTAAAGACTGCTTTTCTCAATGGAGAACTGAATGAAGAAATCTACATGGAACAACCTGTAGGTTTCATCGAAAAAGGCAGCGAACATAAGGTTTGCCGATTGAAAAGATCAATCTATGGCCTGAAACAGTCTTCGCGACAATGGTATTTGAGATTTCATGATACAATCATGTCGAATGGGTTCAACATGATTGATGAAGACCATTGCGTGTATAATACAAGCTCTAAAAATAACTTTGTCATTTTGACATTGTATGTAGACGACATACTAATAGCTGGAAATGACAAAGCATACGTAAATCAAATCAAAGATTGGTTATCGTCCAATTTTGAAATGAAGGATATGGGTAATGCAGATTATATTCTTGGAGTTAAGATTTCAAGAGATCGTTCGAGAAGGTTGTTGTCCCTTTCTCAAGAGACATATATCAACAAAGTCCTTGAACGATTCAATATGCAGAACTGTAAACCTATAGCCTGCCCCATTGCCAAGAATCAGTTTCTTAGCAAAGAGATGTGTCCTAAAACGCCAGATGAAGTGGAGCGTATGAGAGACGTTCCTTATGCCAGTGCCGTGGGTAGTCTCATGTATGCTATGTTGTGTACGAGACCGGACATTTGCTATGCAGTGGGTATGGCGAGTAGATATCAATCTAACCCGGGCGAAGCACATTGGAAAGCAGTTAAGAGGATACTTAGATACCTCAAAGGTACAGCAGATTATTCTCTCTGTTATGAAGGCAAGGATCTGCAATTGAGAGGATACACAGATGCCGATTGGGCTGGAGATGTGGACGAGAGGAAATCCACTTCAGGTTTCATATTCTTGCTTGGCAAGGGTGCCATCTCATGGAATAGCAAGAAACAAACCTGTGTAGCCTTATCAACGATGGAAGCTGAATTCGTAGCTTCCGCAGCTGCAGTACAAGAGGCAGTTTGGCTAAAACGGTTGATGGACCATTTAAGAGTAACTACCTCGGAGGGACAAGTGACAGTCTTAAGCGACAGTCAATCATCGATAGCTTACACAAAAGATCCGAAATTTCATAGTAGGACTAAGCATATCGACATTAAGTATCATTATATTAGAGACGTAGTTGCACGGGGAGATGTGAACTTACAGTACATATCTACGCATGATATGATTGCAGATCCTTTGACTAAACCTGTAACGAAAGATGTGTTTGAGAGACACATTAAATTTTAGGGTTTGCGTAGAATTTGATGTGTACTGATTTTATTTTTTGTAATCCCTTAACATTATTATTTATGAATAATAATAAAGTTCATTGTTGGCAATACATGAGTGTGAATGTTTAATATGTGAACATTTACTGTTAATTGTTTGAGTTTGAGCATGTCAGACAGAGAAGTAGCCCACTCACAAGGGTGTTTACCTTGGTTTTGTCAACGAGTTGGCAAAGACTAAGATGAGGCGAATTTTGAACAAATGAGTATGCTCGAGAGCCTGTTCAAAATGAAAGTGCCGTCTTGCAGAAATTACAAGATATGTCTTGTTAAGGTGCAAGATAAAGTCATATCACAAGATTGTATGCTTTGGATTGAGACCCAAAATAAGGATCGTATGGAATCCGATGGATAGTTATGTGTAACTACCAAGTTCTGTCTTAAAAGCCAGAAGTAGTTCTTAAGTAAGCGAACTAAAGTTGGGTGCTTCGGTGCATCGCAACCTTACGCTTCTGTATGGTGTTTTTATATCCACATTATTTTAATGTGAGACATGCGCTCCTTTAAGGGAAGGAAAGAACACCATAACACATGTTTTATACCGTGTGTGCTTTAGTGACCAAAGGGATGGAAATTGAATACAATTGATCTCAACTTTCCCTATTGTGAGACCCTGTTAATATATTTCGACCCTTAGAACCCTTAACTTATCCCTGAAGTATGGTTCGATGTGGCTAGCTTGGTTAGTCTCCAAGAGGTCTGGGAAAAATTTAGGCCTGGCGGATCTAACTAGAAAAGCGAGTTGAATCATGATGGATGGCATATAGTAAGAGGGGAAGATAACCTTTTGATCACATTCATAAGAATTCGTGGTTCACCGACATGTCTATTATTGTTTCTATGAGTTGAAACATAATAGTGAACACGAATGACGTTTTATGAGATCATGAGTTAAAACGGTGATTGTGAGAAGGTGGTCTAGGGTTAGGCATACGTGAAATAAAAGGATCGCCCTTTTTTTCGAGAAGCTATATATCCCTAACAGGTGTATAGTAAATGTGCTCTCGAGGTATGCCGGTCACACAATCTATTAGTCTGTATAACTGAAGATTATAGATGGAATGTGTTCCGTCATGTGCGAGTGGGAGATGATAGAGTTATGATACGCCCATGACTCTATATAGGATTGAGTTCCTATCCAGATTAAATTAAGTTATTTAATCTAAATTAAATTACCAAATCCTATCTCAGAAAGGATTCTGAGTTAGACTGGAGTTAAGACTCTAGCCTATAGGACCTCTATAAATAGAGGTGAGGTCCTCATAATTTGGTAACGAGAAAACTTATACGCCGCAAGGCTGCTCGTTCCCACTCACGATTATTTTGTGTTAATCTTTCAGGAACTTCTAGATTGTGATCTAGCCGCTATTATCTCGAGTGGGTAAAAGCCAGACCGGTGACCAATAAAGGAAGATCCTTGTACCGCTTCCGCAACGTGATTACCGCGCTACAAACAAGTACGTTTCCTTTATTTATTTACTTATTTTCCATCATTTATATAACAATTTATCCTAATTAAAGGTGATCATGTATTTTTTTATTATACTAATTATTTTAAAATTTTTAAGTTTTTTTAATTGGCTATTAGTAAGTATAACAATTTATCTAATTAAAAGTGATTATGGACTCGTTAATATATTTATTTATTAAATATTAATTTTTAAAAATAAATTTGTTTATTGAGTCATTTGCAGTTAATTAGCCTAAACTCGGAACTAATTAATAATATTAAACAATGTAATATCTTTAATTTCAGTGCTATTAAAATAATATCATTTCAATTCATTTTTCAACTAAAATTAAACAGTCCACACTCAAGCTAAGGTAGCCACGCAAAAGAAACTAAAGGATAAATATTAAACATTTGGGAGAAAACGAAATAAATTTCATATTAAATAATATGCTTTTATTATTTTTTTTGTACCGATAGATTTATAAAAATAGCAAAGCACTTTTAAGTATTAAGTGAGAATAGAGATATCTCATATCATAATTTGAAGGTCTTTATTCATAAGATATGCTTGCGTATTCGTTGGATTGAAAATAAAAAATATATATATATATTATTTTTTCATCTAATTGTTAATATTTATTGTATGGTTGTACACAGATGTACCAAATAATCTAATCTCCTTCTAATTTCCCGTAAAGTCAATTTCAATTTCAATTAAACGCTGACATGGAGCTGTGACTCAACGTCAATTCCATCTCAGTTACTGAGAGGGATAAAAATTTAATAAACAAATAATTAGATGTAGTTAAGTGAAAAAATATAAATATAAGGGACTGATTGTGAACTAAACCAGATAGATATGCAGTGAATGATGAAGTAAGGATGAGGGAGAGTTAAAGCAGTGGAGATTCTGAAATTTAAGTGTACTGCCATTGTTAGGTGGTTGATATATGAAATCACACCATCCAACCCAATTAATATTTTTCATTCTAAATTAAATTATAATCTCTACTTTCTTTTAAATAAAAGTGGACCATCTTATTCTTAATTATATATAATATATTAAAATTAAACTTTGTTCTACTTTTTCCTCAGCAGATGAACAGGCAATGAATGGACCTCTCAACAGCCTCAATCTATGGACCATCTTGAACTTTTTTCGACTTGCAGCCAACAATTATTGTATTGAAATGGAGGAAGAAAGAGAGATCAGAGCCATGGATTTAAAGATATAAGACGTATTAATTAATTTCTCCTGCAAAAACATATATAACTCACCAATTTTTACATATTAATCCCGCAAACAAGAACAAGAAATTAAGCAGAAACTAACAGGAACCAAAATTGACAAAAGAAAAGAGAGAGAGATTAGAGTTGAAGTTCTTGTTGATTTTGGTGGCATGTGCAAGGATAAGAAGCAGGCAGAGGTTTAGCCAAGAAGGTAGGGTTGTGATCTCCAGCCATTATAACAACAATCTTGGGCTCAGACTCCACTTCTAACATTTCCACTGCCTTTGATGATTTCTCTTCATCACCTTCATTGTTTCTTGAGAAAGACTTCTTGTAGGAGCAAGCTAAGATTACTAAAGCTACTGTGATTATACTTAACATCACAGCTAACCCACCAAACAGATATGGCATAGGAGAATTCCAATGCCAAAATCCAGCAGCTGCTGTTACTGTGGAGTTGCTTGCTGCCCTCATTTTCTCTCTCTCTCTCTCTCTCTCTCTCTCTCTCTGCAATTTATTTAGGGTGTGTAGTTAGTGGTATTTATAGCACTCTAAAGTAAAAGCTGAGTTTCCTGTTTAACATGACTTATTATTATAGATTAATCTAATAATAAACTATTATATGTATATAAATTACAAATAATAGGAAGGCAGGACTGAAGATAGTGGAAGAGTGTGGAGTTAATTAACCCACCAGAATGCAAAAAAAATAAAAATAAAAAGTTTATGTAATTCCATTAAAAATTAAAATTGGTCCGACTAAAATAATTAAAAAAAATAGTGGATAAGATTAAAGGTGTATTTAGACATTTTATGTTAAAAAGGTGACATGAAGTATAATAATTAAATTTAAAATGTGGCTATAAATTGATAGAAAAATAAATAAGCAAAGGCATAGTGATAAGGTTATAAGGTTTGATGTAGGCTCCAAGAAACCGAGTGAGTTATGTGGGGATTACGTCTTTGAAATTGAATGTTGCTTGCTTGCGTTTCCACTCCGCCGCGTCCACTAACAATAAATAAACCAATTAAATGCGCATTACCTGCACGCATCAATTTTCAAATGCAACCATTTCTTTTATTACTACTAATATTATGCTCTATGATCTCATCATCTACCAAGCTATTCAATTCCAAATTTCGACTTTAAACGTGATGTGTTTGGAGTGTAGAATTATTCTATCTTCTGCTCTGCTGCTAACCAATCACATTTCTTCTTTCAACAACCTTCATTTTCTCACAATAAGTTTCCTTCTATTTTTTCCAAATTTATTATATACATTTTCTTCGTTTATCTTTTTCTTATTATACACTTTTAACATATAGTTGTTATTAGACATTTATGCTACCCATATATGCCTATATTTTATATTTATATCTTAAAAATGAGTATTGAGGAGTGTACTGGTTTTACTTAATTATTTCTTTTTAGGAGAATCAGTTGTGGTTGCTTTTAATTTAGGTGAAAACGTTAAAAATTTTGATTGGAAAAAGGTTAAAAAGAGAGAAAGGAATATTGGGAAACGTTCACGAAATTTCCTAATAGAAGAAGACCAGCCAGGATCGAAGCCCACAGAGACCAACATTGCCTTTGGACAACTCAAAAGCTACATTAGTTATTACATTATGGAGACTAGAAACACCAGAAACTTTAGCCTTAGTTGGTAGCTGTCCTTTGACAATGCCAAAAAATCCTCATGCTTGCTCACACTTAGCCATCAGTCTATTTATTACTACTCTCTAGTGACAAAATACTACAAAATCAAGTAAAAATCAACTTAATGGCCAAGATCAACTCCGGGACGAGAAACAGTGCTTGTGTTAGAATCATGATTTCCTGCAATAGAAACTTGAAACTGAATAACTTATACTGTCACAAAACTATGAAAGTGAATGAGAAAACTATCAAGTATGAGAAGAAAACAAGTATATAGGAGAAAAACAATATTTAACTTGAGAACAGTTGATACAACGACCCAACAGCAATAAAAAAATATTAACTCCAAGCTCAACAATGGTTGTGTCAGAAATCTGTACAAATTGATATTAAGTGGTAATTACATGTCATGAATCAAGAAAGCTGGCAAGTTTCCATGGCCTGCTGTCAATTTTCAACAAAAATTCTCCTCTAAGCCATTCTTATCTCTGGCATTATGTAGAATGATTTATACAGCACAAAAATATTCCCAGGGAGAAAAAAATTGAAATATAAGTGGCCAACATTGTTAAACTTAGTTCAAAGAAGCAAACAATGGAACCTTTTACCTATGAAGGTGGATGCTGATATGCAGATTGCACTTTCGACTCTAACAGAGAAACATATTTATCAAGCATTGAAACTACAGCTTCAAATTCTGTCACTTGCTGCTCGATTGCATCAATTTGCTGCACATACTCATCAAAGCTAGAACTTTTTGACTTCAACTGCTCCACAAAAATCCTCAACCCAGAAGCTACATCACCGAAACTTTTATACTCTTCAGCCACCCTTAAATTCATTTTCTCCAAAAGTTCCAGCAAATTATTTGTCCCCTAATGCCACGAACATAAGGAATTTACTTTTCTTTTTGTAAAAAAAATTTACAAAACGCCTATATATTTAGAGAGAGAGAGGGAGAAAGTAAAATAGAATCAGACTGAAAATATAAGATGTTAGGTTGTGAGACCTGAAGTTCACCCTTGACCATGGTCGAAACACTAGTGAAGAGATCATTCAATGAATCAGCAAGTTCATCTGTAACCTCAACTTCCTTCTCCTTCTCAGCAGCCATGGCTACGCACCCAGATCTGTTCAATAATTTTTTATTCCCCAAGGGTAAATACTTTTGTTAGTACAAGTTTTGGGCATCTCATATTATGAGCAAAAATTGTGCAAATTTTATTTTTGAAAGAATATTTATGAACATGAATAACCTACTTTTACATTTTCATCACAAATTGAAATCAGAAAGAAATTACTTTCATTTAATATTTCGCTTTTATGCATATATGTATCATATGAACAGTCACACCCAAAATTCAAATGTTCAAAATCTTTCCCCTACTAGATCTAAGTTCAGAGCAGAGAACTGAATTAAGCTTATCTGCATAGGATAAAAACTAATCACACTCAAAACCTTAATCTTTCTCAAAAACTATGGTGAACAGATATTAGTTTGAAGTTAAGTGGCATCTAATGCTTTTCTATGCTACTTAACTGCAGGTTCTTCTCCCCTTCTCTCTCTAGTTTACATAACCAATAACCTCTTATTAGTTAGTTACTGATTATGCTCTTCTCCCTAGCCAATTGCATCAAAGTAACAATTACCTCGCCCTCAATTGTATGAACAACACTATACAAAAAAATAAAAAATACATTCAAAAGACCTATTCGTCATCAAACATCAACCTAGAGACATTAATTTGTTTTTCCAAATTAACTTGTAATATAATATCAAAAAATTAACTTGGCCCAGATATTTTAGGCAAAATATAATGATGCAATATAGTAGAAAAATAATTGATTTATTCTTTTATACACTATACAAATACTATTTGCCGACTTGGATTGTGGAGAATTTAAAAATAAAAAAAGGAAAAATTAGGGATAAAAATGGATTAAGGCAGCAGTAAAACTTCAACTTTGTAAAAACAAGCTTATGTAGATAAAAAAGAATTGTAAAAAGAACAAAAAGCAAAACTCAATCTGATCAACAAAGAAATTAAATTAAATCTACATGAAGATAAGCTTTTCAACCTTCAAAATCTCCAACCTTTCGAGGCAAATAATGCCCCATAATCTATTTATATTTATAGAATAAAATAATAAAAGAATTATGCCTAATTCACTCCAACTTCTGGAACATGACCAGCCTCCTAAGGTTGAACACTCCCTTTGCCTTGTAAAAAATGCTTAACATATATATATATATATATATCTACATTATCATGAGTACTAAATGAACCTACCATAGTCAGGATATCAATATTGTTAAAAATGCCCACTCATCCTTCTGCATATGCTTGTATCTAGGATTACCTTTGATTCAACAATGCGTTGCTACGTCTCCACTCTTGGCAAGACTAATCTTGTTAGACTTGAAGTTTCACCTATAAAAGACAAGCTTGGACTATAATTAACCATACAATTAACAACTTGCAAAATTACACAAATTTTACTAGCTGAACTTTGCCCATAATGCATTCATATCACTAAAACAAATTTTCTCAATAAGTAAAAATTACAGTAGAACAATTTTTCTTAGCAAGTAATATTTCCATTTGCTAACAGGTAATTCTCCATTTTTAAATTATAATAGAGATCGCACCCCTAATGATGCGCTTTCCTTGAATACCAAAGGCTCCTATTTCTTATCACTGCAAGAATGTCAAGATAAAAGATACCATTCATTCAGTAAACACCAGAATTTGCTTATGAAACTAAGATTTTGGTCAGACCCATCATTTGCTACCACAGTTTTATGCCTAAGGAACTCGCACTCTTATCATCCTAAGAAGAGACATAAACAGAGTCCCCATATTTCTACTCTCCCGTTTATTTGCAGCCAGTATGTCATCACTGTCAACGTTAAACCATTTGTTAAATTGCTTGTGGCCATTCATCATGGTTCAGATCTTCACCAAGGCCAAACAAGTGCCATTTGTTCATAACATTATAACTTTTAAGATCAGTGCATTCCAAATTTAACCCAAGCTCAACTAAATGTGCGGTTTAATTGAAATCAGAGAACCAATTATCTTATCAGACCTAAGGGAACCAATTGATTAATTGAAATTAGAGAGAGAAAACGGAAAAGAAAAAGAAAGCTTAGAATCATACATACGGGAAAGCAGTACTTCAGGTGATCGGCGACGGAAGATCTGCGCGGTGGCCATCCATGGAAGCTCCGGTGATGGTGGTTTGGGTGAGAAAAGAAAACAGAGAGAGAGTGAGAGGAGGGAAGATGAGAAATAGTTTTCGGTATAATTTGGGATTTTTGAAAAAAATAATTAAAAAAATTTTATATAAAACAAAGTTTTTTGGTGATGAACCGGGTTCTGGTCCGATTGACTGTTTCCGGTTTTCCCATTTAATCCAGTTTTTTGCATTTTCCAATTTTTTTGTTGAACTGGTTTTGCTGTCGGTTCGTGGTTGAACCAATCTTCCAAAACATTGCCTTTGAATGCACCATTATGATGCAATATATAATGCTAATTCAGCCAAATTATGTAACTTTCAACCTAATAACACTAAATAATAAGGGTGTGCACCTACCAGATTAGGTCAAAACTCGATCCGACCTAAAATTTGAGAAAAAAGTTTAATATGATCCAAAATAAATATAGAGATCCGACTTTAATAACTTGAAATTTTTTGAGTTGGAGTATTCCCACCTCGAAAAATCCAAAATTATAGTTTATAATTTTTTATAAATATTAATAAATAAATAATAAAATAGAAACGTCAAATTAATTGAAACACTATTGCAATAGAATGATCAATGACTGATTAACCGGCACATAAGCAAAATAATCAGTCTATTAATATCATTTTTTTTAAAATACTAATAATTAATCAGTCTGTTACAATCGATTAATCAATCTATTGATTTCAATTTTTCGAACCGATTAACCAATATTTTTCAGTTAACCACTAAAATTATAAAATATATTCGTGAATAAAATTAAAATATTCAATGCACTTAAAAGGCAAAAGGTGCATTTTTACCCCTATCATTTCTCAAAGAATGCAACTTTGCTCCTAACGTTTTGTTTGGAACAAATAAACTCTTAACGTTCGTAAAATGGAGCAAATTTGCCCTTACCCTCAGTTGGGGTTAAATTTGACTGAAAATCTGTTATTTGATTGCTTAGTTGGCTCCAGCGGGACACGTGTCACCATTTTACTGGACACGTTAGCGCCACATGTCCCGTGATTGTAGAACACGCGCTACTAAAAAATTTTTCACTTTTCTCTCCTACTGCTCTCCTCTCTCTCTCTAGCCCTTTCTCTCTCTTGTTCTTCCCTGCTCTTCCTTTGCTCCATTCCTCTGCTCCATTGAACTCTACTACTCTTCCTTTTTATTGTTACAGTATCGAAATCACCAACAATCCCTGAAATCCCATTTTCTACTTTCTTTTTTTCTATCTATCTGGATTCGCCACTTACCCAACCCGTTTCTTCAAGGGTTGCGTCAGCTACAAAAAACAGACTGTGTCTATTACTTCGGCTTTAATTCTGGCCGGATACGGGTGGAGAATGAGAACAGTGGCCACAAGAGTTATGCCAATACCAATCATAAGAATAATTGGGAGCGAAGATAAGGACAAGACTGAAATTGTGATTCTTGTTTAGTTAAATAAATAGATCAAAGAAATAATAGGCTGGCTTAGCGCCATCGCCAGTGAAGAAATTCAGGGATGAGTCCCACTTAAGGCTGATGCTATTGAGAAATTGGAGAAGGTTGTCCATTATGTTTACATATTATGTGGTTATACAAATATTTACACTTTTACGTACAAATTTATTTCGAAATCTTTTATTTTCCTTTGGAATTTAACGGGGTTAAATGTGATTGGAGGCTTCTTTTGTCATTTTGTTGATCGAAAGTGATTTGTGGATGCAGTTATTTGGATTTTTTAGGAAAAAAAAAAAGAGAGAAAATTTACATGGAGAAATCACCACTGGCTACCTGCGGCTCCATCGATCTCTCATGCTCTCCCCTTTTTTTGTTACAGTATCGAAATCACCACTAGCCACCGACGGCTCCGATGAAGACGATAAAGATTCAGAGGCCATGACAGCCTCAAAGGGATTAGGAGCAACCCCCAAGTCAGGGGTATCAGCAACAACAGGATCTTATTTTAGTTTAATGTTGAGTCTTCTCCATTGCCGCCTTGGCAGAGGCGGTCTTCTCTTTCTCGATGCAGAGGCTGCAGTAGCACTTGGAGCAAAGGCTCATGTTCGCCGCTGTCCTGAAAATGCCATACCCGTTCTTGCAAAGAATTGGCTTTGATGGAGGAAAACTTGTGCCCTCTTTCTGCTTAGAACCCATCTTCTACCTCTCGTATCGATGGAGGAAGGGAAGAGAGAAAGGGCTAGAAAGAGAGCATGAGAGGAAAGTGGAAAATTTTTTACTAACATATGTTCTATAATCGCGGGACACGTGGCGATAATGTGTCCAATAAAATGGCGACACGTGTCCCGCTGGAGCCAACTAAACAGTCAACTAACGGATTTTCAGTCAAACTTAATCCCAACTGACGGTAGAGTCAAATTTGCTCCATTTTACGAACGTTAAGGGCTTATTTGTCTCAAACAGTACGTGAGGGGCAGTATTGCACTTTTAATGAAACGATAGTGTCAAAAACGTACCTTTTGCCTACTTAAAAATTAAAACTTATCCACTGTAGTATAACATCATTATAGTTAAAATAAAAGTTTTTGTTAAATATAAGTAACTTTATTTTTAAAAATTAAGACTTATTAAGTAAATGAATTAAGCAGTTTATTATGATCACTATTAATTAAGTTAATGGTTACACTTACTAATTACTAATTAAAAAAAACTTAAAAACTTCAAATAATTAGGATAATAAAAAAAGTGGAGCAAAACTACTTAAAAAATACAAAATTATTAAAATAAATCAATACAATCCTAACAGCTCTTTTTGTTTGTTTTTTTTTTAACTTAACACACATTATTTTTATATATATTAAAAATATTAATTTTTTTAAAAATTGTTAAAAATTTTAGTTAATAAATTAATGTTATATAACTTTTTAAATATATTCAGATTTTCATTAATGAAAAATTAATAAATCAAAAAATAATAAAAAATACTAAATATGCACATATTGAACAATTAATAAATTAACTAAAATATCTTTAAAAAAACTAAAATCAAATTGAAATATATTTTAAAATAAATAAAAATTAAATGAATATAAATAATTAAATATAAAAGTAGTGAAATAAAAAAACTGTAATAAAAATAAGGAAATAGTGAAATAAAATTAATAAGTTGTAAGGGTGATCATGTATTGTTAAACGGTTCATAAGTCAAAAAATCAGTCTATTAATATCAATTTTTTTTAAACACTAACTATTAATAAGTACATTACAATTAATTAATCAGTTTATCAGTTTGATTTCAAATCGATTTTTTAATTAACAGAATGAGTCGTTTTTTTTTCTCGGCCCTAATTACTATAATAGTTACATTCCAAACATCAAAAGTAAATAATAAAAATTATAATCACTTCAATTTCTACCAAAATAACACAAATTAATATAATACATCATTTCTCTTAAATCTTTAATTACAATAATTACAAATAATATGATAATAAATTAATAAGACTATTTAATTTTAAAATTTTTAATCTAAAACTATAAATTAACAAACAATTAAATTAATTGAAAAATTATAAATTGATAAATAATTATATTTTCAAATTAAAAATTCTTAAGAAAAGCACCACATGGTTAACGAGGGAACATCGGAAACAAATTATAACTTTTGAAAAACTTTCAAAATTCAACTTCATTATAGCTAAATCGGCTGCTAATTCCTTCCTGCCCGCCACATCCACCAACCCAATATACCAACCACCAATTAAACACATTTTTCTTACATAAGAATATATATATGCATTACTTCTTCGACTGTGCCTAAGTGGATGATTTATTGCGGTCGGATGTTATAGGAGAAAAATTCTACTTCTACCACTTTATATTATATAGTTTATGGTATATTTGGTCTTCTATACATACAATCACTAAAATAAAATAACATGTGAAATAGTGACCACAAGTAACGAAGATAATACCAAAATCAAAATATATATTTATACTAACCGAATCAATTGGGAAATTAAACTTCTCTTATTTTACTAATAGAAAATCAAATCAATTAACAATTTAGAAAATTTTATTAAAAATAAAAAAGATGTCAATTTGAGAAATTTCGATTTTTAATAAATCGAAATTCGGTAAAAAAAAATTACAAACTGAACCAAATAACCGAATAAATGAATCAAGTTAATTTGGTTCTATTCAGTTTTTAATTATAATCGAATTATACTCACTCCTAGTATATAGTAGTTTGTGAGAAAACAAATTATGCGATACTGAAGTAAGAACAAATTATCGCTAAGAGATCACCAGTTAACTAGTGATAACACAGCAAATATCATTTGCCTTTAGGCCCATTCAGTCGGCCCACTTAACTGGCAGGGCCCAAAGCCCATCAGCAAAAGGCATCAGACACGAGCTCCTAGGCGATGCACATGCCCGATCGGCTGATGTGACCGCCAGTCCTATCAGCCGCCTGACACAAGGCAGCACCCATGCCTATCACCTGCTCCATGTCATGTCGCCGGATACCTACTCTGACAGCCAGTAATCACTCCCCAGGCACTCAAGTGCCCCTCAACCATCTCATATAAATAGTCCAGCCAACGATGGCACCAGGTATTGAATTCACGACATTATCTCTCTAAAGCACATCTTCTCTCTAAGCTACTAACTTAAGCTTCGGAGTGCTCACGCCTGGTCCGACCGGGCTCCTCTTATTGCAGGTTTCTCTCATCCGATCGGATCGTCTTCTCTCCTACAGATAAAGACATATTTGGATTTATCATTTGGTGCTTTCGTTGAGAGATGGCGAACTCAAGATCCAATGAGAATACGGCCCCCATGGACCTCGACCATGACGACGACACCCGTGCCATTTCAGGCACCTCGAGAAGGAGGGAGGCGCCCACTAGGCCCCCCATGAGGACAAACCTCCTTCCCGAATTTGACAATGCCACTACAAGGCAACCTGAGGACACCCCTCTCACGGTGAGGGACATGCGTGCCATCCTCAGTGATTTTACTAAAAGCATCGTACAGACTCTGAAAAAGGGTAAGATGCCCGATGTTTCTGAAAGAGCCCAAGAGGATTTCCTCGCCGGCGAAGACTTCAGAAGAAATAGGAACAAGGGAGTCATTATCAATGAATCCCGAGTTCAGGGAGCCAGGAAAAAGGCAACCAGAACCCCAGGCAAGAGCGACAAGGGGAAGCAGATAGTGTCTGCAAGTAGGGCCTCTCCCTACAGCAACAGGTCTGCTACTGTGTCTACGAGGGATGATGTGTCCTACATGTGCACCCCAAGTCGCGGCCAAACGAGAAGGCCCAAGGGCGGGGAATCTACCGCCACGACCCTAAGCAAACAGAATCAGCCGAACAAGCAGGACCAGTGGTTTATGCAGAAGCTGAAGCAGTTTGGTATCCTCGCGCCCAAAAGAGGCACGTTCGAAGGAAATACTTGTGGGAACACTGCCTCTCCCTTCTGCAGAGAGATCACCGATGCTGAGCTCCCCCCCAGGTGGCGAGATGTGGTCATGGAAAGGTACACAGGCAAAACAGATCCTGCCACGCACTTGGCAGAGTACTTGACCAAGGTACAGGTCTATACTTACGACGAAAGAATAGCCTGTAGGGTTTTTCCCACCACTTTGGGAGGGGATGCATTGACGTGGTTCCATGAGCTGCCCATGGGATCCGTTACGTCATTCAGACAGTTAAAAGAGCTGTTCACCATGAGGTTCATTGTGCAAACACGCGCGCCTAAAACGGTGAACGACCTGTGCAATCTTTACCAAAGAACCGATGAAAGTCTTCGAGACTACATCGACAGGTTTCAGGCCACCATGTCTGAAGTAAGAAACGTCAGCGTGGAGATGGCGACTACCGCCTTACAGGGCGGCACCACTGACCGACCACTTTTCGAGTCGCTCACAACAAGACCCCCATCCAGCTTCGCTGAGTTAATGGACAGGGCTAGGCAACACATCCAGTTGGATGATGCTCTCAGGTCCAAAAGCAGAGGAAGGACCAGCGTCCTGGACCGCCTACAATATCCGGACAATCGCTCTACTCAAAGAGCCTCCGCTTCCGATCGGACAGCCAAAGGCCAAGATGGAGCTCAAAGTTCCAGAAATTCAGGCCAGGCTAGAGGATCAGGAAGAGACCGGAATCCGCGTCCAGACGACCAGGCAGAGAGGACATACACTCCTCTCAATGCTACCCCGACCGCGGTGCTAATGTGGATTAAAGAGAAGCACCGCAGAGTCAACTGGCCCAGAGACCTATCCGGAAGAAGTCGGGATGCGAGGGACCCGAGCAAATACTGCGAATTCCACAGAGACGTCGGTCATTTAACCGACGAGTGCACTTCGTTAAAAAAAGAAATCGAAAGGCTGATACGCCGTGGGGCCCTCAGGAGATTCGTAGGCCCGGCCAGAGGGGATGAACCCTGCAGACAGCCGAAGCCTAGAAGGGACGATCCTGACTCAGACGACGATGAGCGCAGGAACCCCAGAAATGCTGATCCGGGTAGGCCTTATGCGGGAGTAATAAATGTGATCACCGGAGGATCATCATACGGAGAGAATCTCCCCAAGAAAGGGAGAGGAAAAGGCGTTTACCTCTCCCGACAGGCAGAGCAGCCTGCCTCAGTCACCATTTCCAGCGAAGACGCACGAGACGTCCTGTTTCCACATGAGGACGCTCTCGTTGTAAGAGCTCGGATAAACAATTTCAATGTAAAAAGAATCTTGGTGGACAACGGCAGTGCTGTCAATGTCCTAACTCTCCAGGCCTACCGAGCCATGGGACTTCCGATCGGAGAGCTGAAACCGAACGCCACTCCTCTGATCGGCCTGGGCAATGCTACTATCCCCGTGGCGGGCTCTGTAGAGCTTTTTGTCGAGCTCGGCCAAGAAGCAATAGCTCATGCTTGTAAGGTAATTTTCATGGTTGTCGACATGACATTTGCCTACAATGCCATTTTTGGCAGACCACTGCTTTTCCAGACCGGAGCTGTGACCTCCATCCGATACATGGTGATGAAGATTCCGACCACAAGAGGCGTCGCCATCTTGAGAGGTGACCAGACTTCCTCCTCCCTAGACGAACCGGAGATGATGGAGATCGACCAAGAGAATGAAACCTGGATGAGCCCAATTACACAGTTCCTCCAGACAGGACGACTGCCCGAGGACAAGGACGCAGCTCGAAAGGTATC
The DNA here is from genome assembly GCA_947683425.1 of Excoecaria cochinchinensis. Classification (NCBI taxonomy): domain Eukaryota; kingdom Viridiplantae; phylum Streptophyta; class Magnoliopsida; order Malpighiales; family Euphorbiaceae; genus Excoecaria; species Excoecaria cochinchinensis. The sequence continues at coordinate 3,492,310 of CANTUQ010000187.1, forward strand.
TCGAAAATCTCTCAATTACTCCATCATTAACGGCGAATTGTACAAAAAAGCTTTCAGTCACCCTTGGCTAAAGTGCGTGTCGGAGGAAGAAGGGGACTACATCATCAGAGAGCTCCACGAGGGCATATGCGGTGCGCATGAGGCAAGCAGAGCCATGGCGAGAAAGGCCCTTCAGACGGGATATTACTGGCCTAGCATGCTCAAGGATGCCCAGGAGAAAGTAAGGATATGCCCGCAATGCCAAATTCATGGCAGGATCATAAGGCAGCATGGAGCAGACCAACAGCCGATCGGAATTGCATGGCCATTCGACCAATGGGGGATGGACATCTTGGGACCTTTTCCCCAAGGCAAAAAGCAGATGAAGTTCCTCATAGTGGCAGTAGACCACTTCTCCAAGTGGATTGAGGCCGAGCCGGTAGCCACCATCACAGCCGAGAGAGTCAAGAGCTTTACATGGAAGAACATCATCTGCAGGTATGGCTTACCCAATGTTTTTATTGCAGATAATGGCAAGCAGTTCGACAGCTCCATCTTCAGGAACTTTTGCCAAGGCTTGAACATCAAACTAAAGTTCACATCTGTCGCTCATCCCCAAAGCAACGGAATGACTGAGGTCTCCAATCGGACCATCTTGGAGGGATTGAAGAAGCGACTGGGTCAAGCCAAAGGCAACTGGACTGAAGAACTGCAGAGTGTCCTGTGGACATATAGAACGTCCCCCAGGACAGGCACTCATCAGACGCCATTTTCTCTTGTTTACGGCTCCGAAGCAATGATTCCTGTGGAGGTCGGCCTCCCCTCTTACCGATCGGCTCTCTACTCCGAGCGGATGAACACTCAAGAGAGATTCCAAGACTTAGATCTCATCGAAGAAAAGAGGGAGGACGCCTACGCCAGGATCGCTGCCTATAAACAAAGAGTGGCCAGATACCACAATGCTAAAGTAAGGTCTAGAACCTTCAATGTTGGCGATCTGGTACTCAGAAAGGCAGAACTGGGCTCAGGAAACGCCGGAGTGGGGAAACTAATGCCAAATTGGGAAGGGCCCTATGAGGTATCTAAAGTCCTAAGCCCGAGCACTTATAGGCTCCGAACTATTGAAGGGCGAGAAGTCCCCAGAAGCTGGAATGTTGAAGTACTCAAGAAGTACCATGTCTTATAATGTATCAGAACCTGGCAATTGCCTGATTAATAAAAAGGTTCATTCTTTCATATTCGTTCAATTAATGCATAATTTAGCGTTCTACGATTAGGCTTGATGCCCGTCTCAAGCTACAAAAGCGAATCTAACGTAATGGAGGATCTTACCTCCCCGAGTATTATCCCTATTATAGAGGATCTAACCTCTCTCGCTCGGTTATGCAATTGTTATGCAATATTACGAGTATTCTCGGCCATGCAATTCTCATGCAGCTCTACGAGTATCACTCAACTCGATTTCGCAATAACTATGCGACCCTACGAGTATCATATAGCTCAGTTATGCAACACTTATGCAGCTTTATGAGTATCACTTAGCTTCGACGCTATTCGAATTCAGGAAGTACTTGTGAAATTTAATGCAAATTTTAATTACGAGTTTTAATTAGCTCGATCATATTGCAAATTTTAGTACAAACTTATGTATACATTGATTTGCAGAAAAATGCAATTTCATTAATAAAAAATGTCTACACTTTACAGTTCGTAAGAGAAAAAAGGAGAAAAAGCAAAGCTAATCTAAGCTCCTATGCTAACTATCTATATTTACAATTTCCACCCCGCCAGGTGGATCAGCAACTTGCTCGGCGTCCGGATCAGCAGCGGCTTGAGAAGGGTCGGCAGTAGGCGGTACAGATACTGCCCCCCCTTCAGAAACAGGCCCAGTGGAAGAAGGCGCCACTGGCTCAGCTTCGGGTGCAGGAGGAACCTCCGTTTCGGCTTCAGGGGTTGAAGACGCCATAGGCCCCGCTTTAGATGGATCCTCTTGAATAGTCGGCAGAACTGAGGGACCTTCTCCAGAAGTTCTCTCGATGACTTCCCCCTCGGGAGCGCCTTCGTCGTCGTCACTGATTGGAGGAGCAGGCAATGAGGCCGGGTCATCCATCCATGACAGATCCGCCCCAGGGAAGCGCTGCCCAGCTTCATGAACTAGCCGAGACAACAGCCCCACCTGGGTGTCTGCCAACTCATCGATCAGGCGCTCCTTTTGGTTAGCAAGCTCTATCTCAAGAATCTTCGTATAGGAAGCCTCGTTCTCTGCTGCCGTCGCCTTCAAGGACTCCACCTCTGTTTTCAACCTGGCGTTCTCAGCAACCAACTCTCTGCATTCGGCATCCAGTCGGCTTGCATCTGCCTCGAATCGCCTCAGTTGTCCACAATCTGCGGATAGCCGGGCAACTTCGCCCTTCAGCCTGTCGGCCTCGCCCTGCCGAGCTTTCAGCTCCTGAGCACTCTGGTGAGCCTCCTTCCTCAAAGCTACTGTCTCCGACTGAGAAGCAGCATACCGCTCCTCTAGTTTGGCAACCTCGGTTCGAAGGTCGGAAGCTTCCTTTTTAGCTGCTTCACAACGTGTATTCGCCTCCGCCTTGGCCACGGCGCCTGACTCGGCCCTCCCCTTCCACACATGGGCCATCATGTGCAGCCGCTGTGTCCTCCTGGCAGCCTACGCAGAATCAAAACCAAAAGACTCAGGCACAAAGGTGTAAACCAGCACCAGAAAACAGTCAGTAAAATACTTACATCTATCAGCTGCTGGCCGATAGCTTGGGCTTCCCTGGTGAGCTGACTGGCGTCGCCAGCGTCCCGATGATCGTCCTCCTGGAGAAGACCACGGCAAATATAATTTGCTACCTGGCCCACCGACCAGTCGTCGCCGAAGTTCTCTCTCAGGACTTCCTTCATAGGGACGATCCTCCGATCGGACGAGCGCCTTGGAGACTCGCCGTGCTGCACAGCTTTGCCTCTGGCCGCAAGCCGTGCATCCGATTCGGCGATTAGCTCAGCGGCCCTCTTTTTGGCCGCCTCCTCTGCCTTCTTCTTGGCAGCCTCTTCCGCCTCTCGGATAGTTGGACCGATCGGCTGATCATCTTCGTCCGACTCGTCCCGGAGTGTGTGGCGACGGCGGCGTAACGGCCGAGCAGGGGCCTCTCCTCGAAGAACAGTCATTGGAACGGCAACAGTGGAAGCAGGCGCAGTAATAGCAGCTGGGGGCGCCGACGAGATTGGTACAGCAGCGATGGCCGGAGTAGTCGTAGAAGCACCGACCGCCCCCTTGGAGGCTTGAAGCTCGGAAGACGGGACCAACTTCCTCCTTTTCCTCTGCTCCTGGGCCTTCTTCTCTGCCTCACGTTTTTGGCGGATCCGATCGCCAAGTTGCCTGGAAGCCTCACTCCCACCAGCCATCTCAGCTGCACAACAAAAAATAATAAGCCAGATAAGTTTTTTCGTACACAAATTACCTTCACAAAGCATAAATAAAATGCAATGCATTATGATGCATAATGGCAATGTTTTCTTCACGGCCCTAATGCTCACGTTCTACATCCTCAGCGCCTTCAGAACTGGAAGACCCGAACAGGGTAGTCAAGAGCAAGCTGGACTCGAAGGGTTTCCCATTTCTGGCGACGGCGGTCATTAACGTTTTAATGTCCTGCTCGTACGAAGGCTGACCGATGGCTAGGTCATTCAGAGCCTTGACCCTGACCGATCGGGTGAGGCGCACCCCAAATCCACCTTTCCTCCCCATCAGGAAATACAGTTCTTTGTACCCTTTCATAGAGGTGGGGACGATCATCAATTTCCTCTTTGGGCGACTTGTAAAGAAATACTCCGTTCCGTCGCTCCGGCACGAGATGTAGAAGAAGTGAGTGAACAGCTCCAGAGTTGGCGCTACCGATTCGGTTATGCAAAGAATTCTGAAGCACGCCACCGATCTCCAACCGTTCGGATGTAGTTGATTAGGGGCGAGATCATACCCCCTCAACACCGCCATCTCGAAGGCGCCCAAGGGGATCCTAAGGCCCGCATCCAGGCTACGAAGATGGCAAATGAACCATTCCCCATTGTCTTGACCAAAGGGTCCCTCCGTCACCGCCATTGATTCTGGGCAGGCTAATACCGCTGTGTCTCCAGAAAGGCTATACTTGGAAGGAATTTCAGCTACCTCCCCGGCAGTTAGTCGAGAATGCAAATCGACGGCTGGTTTATTCTCATACCACTCCAAAAAAGTTGTGTCCAATGCTGCAGCACTGCTTGAGGCCATCTTCAACAAAAGTATGAAAGGAAGGCGCAACTCTCTTTTCTAAATGAAATGGGTGTGAGAAGGAAAAGGAAAATCGCAAGGAAAGCAAAAAGAAAAGTTACTTACTTGATGAAAAAGACTTGAAGGATTTCGAAGAAGAGGTAAAGAGTAGTTGCAGAAATCTGGGAATCAAAGGAAGATTTTGGCAGAGCTTCGCTAGGGATTTCAAAAGTAAAGAAGGAATGATTCACAAAGTCCTCTATTTATAGACGGAAGCTTCTCAAAAATGCCAAACGACGCGCCATTCAGAGAGCGCCACGTGTCAAAGGACATTATGTCTCTGCGAAGAACGAAGCGTCGCCCTCGGTACACTCACAACATTAAAGGAAAACAGCTGTCTCAGCAGGCGCGTCGCTTCAGAAAAAGCGCCTCCTAAATTCAAAATCGCGCATCAGTACGCGTCCTCGGATCGGGAATTTCCAGAGCCGACCCCATCCGAACGGACCATGCAAAGGCAAATCCATGCCCGATCGGACCTGTTGAGGGGGGACAAGTGATAACACAGCAAATATCATTTGCCTTTAGGCCCATTCAGTCGGCCCACTTAACTGGCAGGGCCCAAAGCCCATCAGCAAAAGGCATCAGACACGAGCTCCTAGGCGATGCACATGCCCGATCGGCTGATGTGACCGCCAGTCCTATCAGCCGCCTGACACAAGGCAGCACCCATGCCTATCACCTGCTCCATGTCATGTCGCCGGATACCTACTCTGACAGCCAGTAATCACTCCCCAGGCACTCAAGTGCCCCTCAACCATCTCATATAAATAGTCCAGCCAACGATGGCACCAGGTATTGAATTCACGACATTATCTCTCTAAAGCACATCTTCTCTCTAAGCTACTAACTTAAGCTTCGGAGTGCTCACGCCTGGTCCGACCGGGCTCCTCTTATTGCAGGTTTCTCTCATCCGATCGGATCGTCTTCTCTCCTACAGATAAAGACATATTTGGATTTATCAACTAGAATATTATAAATTTAATATATTGAATTGATGTTTATTTAGTTTTTATATCATCCACTTATATTCTAATATATCACCAATTTGTAAGTAGTGCTCAAAGAGTTTAATTTTTTAAATCGATAGATTTAATATTTTGTCTTTCAACCATTTTCTTTGTAAATATAATATTTATAATTCTCAGTATATTGATAGATTGATTAAGTACCAAATCTTCTGATTCTTTGCAATATACTCCATCCGTTACTTATTATTTGTCACTTTTGTTGTTTTCACTAGAATTAATGAGTATTAATTAGGTTAAAATTTTAGATAAAATTGAATGATTTAATATATAAACTCAAATCTAATTAATCAATTTTCATTGAAAAAGAAAATTAAATTTCATTGAAAGTTTAAAAGTAATAGATAAATATAATTTGAATTTTACTAAAAAAATAACAGATAAAAAGAAAAGAATGAAGTAATATCCTAAATGTATGAAAAAAAATAATTAATTTAGCAAATATTATTACATGTAATGAAAATTTCTTAATTAATACTAATATAGTTGCTGGTTAGAGTAATAAGAAGTTCAGATTTTGTTAAATGAGATTTCATATTCAATTTTTACCTGAAAGAACAATTTTTAATTATAGATCTAATTGTATTCAATTTTAAATTAGTCAATTTCATTGATATAAAAAAACCGAACCTAATACCAAAATCTCACAATTAATTAATTTGTCTTTAATCTCACAATTAATTAATTTGTTAAAGACGCAAATATATAAATAGTGCCAAACTATCTAAATGATTCTTAATTTTATCACCATCTTAATGATTGTGTTGTAAAGGGGAGAGGGGACAAGTTTCTGAGTGTGAAAATTTATGTTTGGTCCCCACTTATATATATACAAGTGGAAAAACTCCTTAATTTTGGATCAATTTTCCTTGCAAATTAAATATAATTAAACCATTGACCTTTGAAGCCTTCAAGGGCTAATCATTCATTATGAAGTTGGCCATTATATGATCAAAGTTAATTCAGTGTTTAAGCTTCCACTAATTCAGATTCCACTTTATTGACCAAAAATGAGCCAGTAATTAAATTAAATAACCATGAATATATATATATATATATATATAAGACTTTGTTGAAATTTATATATTAGCCCCTTTGAAAAATGTTTTATTGCACATATACCATCTGAATCATTGATTACTTAGAATTTGAAATTTGAAATATTTAATACATCATTCTTGCTAACACACAAAAAAAAAAAAAAAAAAAAAAAACCAAACATTAAATTTGCAAGACTAAATATTTGTAGATGGCCCAACATCGATAGTAAAATTAGTAACTTGAAAAATTTGAACTTAATCTAATTAAATTTAAAAACTAGTATGTAAGATAAAGTAATAATGGTTGAAAATTATATTTTTATAACCGGACGTGTTATAGTTTAACAATATGAATAGTTTAAGTAATGATTTAGGCCAAAAGTGTATTTTTGCCCCTATCGTTTGTTAAAATGGACAAATTTATTCTCAACGTTTATTTTGGTGCAAATTTACCCCTAACGTTTGTAAAATTAAAGATTTTTACTCCCGCCGTTAGTGGTGAACTAACTTATTAACGGTCAAAGTTACCGGTAATTGACGGCAGGGGCAAAAATCTCTTATTTTACAAATGTTAGAGTCAAATTTGCACTTTTGAAAAAACGTTAGGGGCAAAAATACACTTTTGGCACCCAAACGTTGGATTCACATGTCCAATGGATGTATGACACGTGTCCCATTAACAGTCAACTAACGTATTAACGGTCAAAATTAGCGGCAATTGACGGTAATGGCAAAAATCTCCTATTTTACAAACGTTAAGGGCAAATTTACCTCAAAATAAACGTTAAGAGTAAATTTATCTATTTTGACAAACTACAGGAATAAAATGCACCTTTAGCCAATGATTTAAAATGTGTTTTACTATTGTTCCACTGTTCTCTAAATTACATGCACCGTCTCTTTTATGCAATGAGAATAATTAGTCTCTAGAGGTGTAAGTAATTAATTAGTTTTGGCTATTGATTAACTTGAAGGGCTAACGGTGAAGAATGTTATGCACCAAATTTATATACACACCCTAGAATATTCCAAACAATAAATTTATATATATAAGATGCTTTGCATTTTTTAATTAATTGGATTTTTCTTTGGGATTAAATATATATATATATATATATATATATATACACATACACAAGAACACAACATTAAACAAAGTACAATCCATTCGCATGGAATCTAATTAAGTTGCAACTTTTCCATAACGTGAGATATTCTTAATTATATTGCTTTTCTGGTAATTAATAAATTAATTTAGAGGAAATGAAAAGCAAGTGTCCGAATAGAATTTTCTTTTATGTTTTCCATTAATTAACATCCATGTAAGCAAATTTCTAGATTGTAAATCTATGTCTGAATGCATGTTGCAAGGAATCGTGATTCCAAATTTCTAAATTCTTCTTATAATTAAAATATATATAAATATAAACATAGAAAATTTTAAATATATTCTCCCTCGTGGATTCTTTTCATGTACACATCTTGTTCAATATTGTTGTATGAGCAGCATTACTACAATTCTTATCCAAATCGATTATATTAATTATCCATAAGTGGGATAGGAATCAAATTCAAATCAATTAGAAAAATTACTAGATTCTCAACCATTTGGAATACAAGCTATTCTCCTTATATCAATTATTGATACTTATTAATGTTGGATTTAATTACATATATATGTTGTCTAAATTAATATATTACTATTATCTATCTATATTTTTAAACGTTAATTCATCTTATTAGACTTTCATTTTTATATAGATAAATATTTGGTTATAATTTATTATAATGCAGTCCTATAATAATGAATTGAATTTTACTAAAATTTTTAAATTATATTACTTTATGAGATTCTTTTTATAATTATATTTCTTAATTATAAATTTATCCATTTTTCAGTAATAAATTCCAACATGAATGAATATTAATTATATATTGAAACATATATAAAAGTACATAAATTTAATAAAAATATAAAAATACTATTGTAAACCATATATTAATTTATACATGCAAGTGACCTTACATTATATCAATGGGAGCACATGGATTTGAACTTATATATATCATGGCTAAAATGTGATTCTATATATATAAGAGAAATGGAAAATAAAAAAGAGTTAGAGTCAACCTCAAATCTCAATCAACTAATTAATTAAAGAGGAAAAATATCATTTTCTAAAAATAATTAAATACAAAGAAATTAGTGGAAAGTGGTATCATTGATGATGCAGAAATGCACCACTTATATATATATAAATGTCTTTTAGACTTATTTGGCATTGCCATGTTGAGGAAAACCAAATCTTCTACTTTCTTCTTTGTCTTGTCCACATTTAATTACTCTTTAAATAAATTTCTATGCCTCCCAATAGTAACAGTAATTTCAGATTAAATGCATTTTCGAGTGGCCACATTTATTTACTGTCTTAATCCAATAATTAATAAACCTAAAACAATGACCTATTTTCTCCTTTTTGTCAAACATAGTTGGCTAATAATTCAACATCATTTTCTTATATTTGAAGACCAAAGAAGGACCTTTGGGTATAGTCAGCTTAATTAATTTAGTCTTTTTAATTTTTTAATGTTTTTCTAAAATACCCACTTAATTCTTTTTTTTTCTTTAATTTAGTAAACAATACATTTTCTACATCATCTATACCGATTGACCATATCTGTGATAATTGCAAGGAATTAAAATTTCCACTAATATAAAATAAAATAAAATAACGATTATTAAGTACTGTTCATTTATAGGAGGACCCATTGAACAATTTTAGCTGTGGCTTTGCATATAATATAAGGGTGCAAAAATTTGACAGGTCTAGTACAAACATTATATATATATATATATATATATATATATATATAACATCAATTTTATTAGGAGGTGAAAATAATCAATTCTTTAATCTTAAAATAGAGAGTCAAAAGTTAATTGACCGAATTGATTAATTTATTGATGTAGGGCAAGAATTATTGAACTAAAATATGTATGTATATATATATAATTAAAAAGAATGTCATAGTACACTAATTTATGGAAGTTGTTGTGCCCTACACTTAAAGGTCAAAAATAAGCCTAGCATTATTACATCATCGGATTGTGAAATCATTAAGATTAGTTTCAATACAGATAGGATCTAATAATTATGACCACAAAGAAAAAAAAAATGACATTGATATTCATCACCCAAAAAGAGAAAATCTTATCCTTCAATTAGTCATAATTAATGACTCTAGGTCATTTTGTAAAATGAGGGTGTCGTCCCCCCACAAAACAAAGCTGCTTTCCTCGAATCGTTAATTAGATCAGAGGAAATGGAAAGAGAAAACTGGAAGAATTCAAAGGTAGAGTTATGAAGGTGCAAGGAAGACTGATGTTGCTTGCTCAGCTGGAGGTTATTTTATCTCTGTTCTGGTATGATTTTCTTGTCTTGGAATATTAGGGGTCTAAATTCGAATATTAAAAGAGGTCTAGTGGCTTCTTGCATTAGGCAAAAGAATCTGGATATGGTGTTACTGCAGGAGACAAAAATGCAGGGGATTGACCCAACTTTCGTTAGGAAACTTTGGGGGAAAAAGAACTCTGATTGGCTTTCCTTAGATGCTGTAGGCAGTAGTGGAGGTATCCTAATTACTTGGAGATCGGGGTCTTTCCAAAGACTAAGTCATATCAAGGGGCTGAATTGGATAGCCATTAAAGGAATTCTGGTGGAAATCAACTTAACTTGCTGGATTATTGTAGTCTATGCGCCCTGCGAGGAACAGAAACAGAATGAAGTGTGGACTCAGTTAACAAATCTCCTTGATGAGGACTTCCCCTTTCTCATAGGAGGTGACTTCAATGCAGTGCTTAGCCCCGCAGATCGATGGAGGGGAGCATTAAATGGAAAAGATAAGAGGTTCCGAGAATTCTTCTCCAACTCTGGACTAATTGATGTTCCTCTAATTGGGAGGAGATTTACTTGGGGGAACTCAGTGAGTCAAAGCAGAATTGACCGCTTCCTTATAAACAAAAATTGGCTTTTGAGTATCAAAGATATGACACTGACAGCTCTACCCAAGAATATTTCGGATCATTCCCCTCTCATCTTAACCTGCTCTCAGATCAACTGGGGACCAAGACCTTTTAAGTTCCTTAATGCATGGCTGCAGGATGCAGAATTTTTGAAGAAAACAACCGAGTGGTGGTCGAATGTTAAAAGTTCATCTGGGGGCAATATGCAGGCTAATCTGAAAATGCTAAAAAAATCCATTGTAAATTGGAACAGAACCCACTTTGGTAATGTTGATCTGGCTATTTCCAAACTTGAGGTAGATATTGAAGAACTTGACCGTGACCTGGAGAGTGAAGATCTACATGAGGTAATCAGGGGATTCATGATCTCCAAGAGAAATTCTCTTGTTAGTGAATTATGGGGAAAATTAAAAGCGAGAGAATCTATTTGGAGACAAAAATCTAGAGTTAAATGGTTAAATGAAGGGGATCAAAATACAAAATTTTTCCACCTTGCCGCTTCAGTTAGAGCTTGCCACAATAAGATAGGGAGACTAGAAACAGAAAAGGGCATAATTACAAACCCGATGAGGATCAAGCAGGAAATCCAAGATTTTTATAAAAAACTGTACAGTGAAGACTCCACTGACAGGCCCTCCTTTCCTCAATATGCTTTTAAGAAGCTCTCTCATTCATCGGCAAATTCCTTGGAGCTACCTTTTTCTCCTGAAGAGATCAAAGCTACTGTCTGGAGTTGTGATAGCTCTAAGGCTCCGGGACCGGATGGATTCAACTTTGCCTTCATCAAGGCAGCATGGAATATTATAGGGTCTGACATTACTGAAATGGTGTTAAAGTTTTATGATGACGAAATTCTTCCAAGTGGTGCCTCATCCTCTTTTCTCACGCTCATTCCCAAAGTAGTGGGGGCAGATAAGCTCAAAGACTTCCGCCCAATTAGTTTAATTGGCAGCATGTATAAAATCATTGCAAAACTGTTGGCAAACAGACTGAAGAAAGTGGTGGGAGAGGTTATCTCTGAAGAACAGTGTGCGTTCATCAAGGGCAGACAAATTCTTGATGGAGTCCTAGTAGCTAATGAGATTATTCACTCCTTGAAGAGCTATAACCGAAGTGGGGTCATCTTTAAAGTGGATTTTCACAAGGCATTCGACACTGTTAACTGGGACTATCTTAGCTCGGTAATGGAACTCATGAACTTCGGAACTAAATGGAGATCATGGATTCAGAAGTGCATTAGCTCTGCAAAGGTGTCAGTCCTGGTCAACGGCTCCCCAACCCCAGAATTTCTTCTCTCACGAGGACTTAGGCAGGGAGATCCCCTTTCTCCTTTCCTCTTCATCATAGCTGCTGAAGGCCTTTCTGTCCTAATAAAAAAGGCAAAAGAGGTCAGCCTTATGAAAGGTTTGAACCCACTTCCAGTCTCCTCGCAGGAATTAGAAATCACTCACATTCAATACGCGGATGATACGGTAATTTTTTTAGAAGCAAATATTGAGTACATCCAGCAGATGAAGAGAGTTTTGAAGATCTTTGCAGCAATCTCAGGGCTGAAAGTAAACTTCTATAAAAGCTCCTTAATTGGAATCAATGTTGGACAGGAATGGTTAGAGAACTGTGCTAATCTGGTGATGTGCAAGATTCAGCACCTACCTTGCTTGTATCTTGGACTTCCTCTAGGAGCAAACCCAAGGAAGAGAGACTCTTGGAATGTGGTAATTCAAAATTTCAAAGACAAGCTGGCGGGATGGAAGGGAAAGTACTTATCTTTGGCTGGTAGGCTCACTCTAGTTAAAGCTACCTTGATGAGCCTCCCGATATATTATATGTCTTTGTTCAAGATGCCAGCCGGAATCATCAAATCACTGAATTCCATAATGAGGAACTTCTTCTGGAAAGGTAATGATAGCAAGAGAGCCTTATGTAGGATGAAATGGAGTTCCATGGAACAACCTCAGTCCCTCGGAGGCTTGGGGGTTGGCTCTATCTCTCACAGGAATCATAGTCTTTTATTCAAATGGTACTGGAGGTTACAACCGAATAGCAAGGCTATCTGGCAGAAGTTGATTTTCAAGAAATATGGCATTAGAAACTGCCTGGTTCCTTCTTCTATAGCCACCCCAAAGGTCTCCACGGTATGGAAAGACATTGATAAGATCAGATCCTCCTCCCCCTTCTCGAAGTGCCTAGCAGTAGATGTAGGTAAAGGAGATGCTTGCTTGTTTTGGCATGATAGATGGATAGTGGATGAACCGTTGAAATGTAGGTTCCCTCGCCTATTCAATATCTCACTTCTGAAAGAAGCATTGGTAAAGGACTGTGGCAAATGGTCAAGGGGCAACTGGCATTGGGAGCTAAAATGGAGGAGGGGCCTTATGGTATGGGAAAGGGATATGCTAGCTGAATTAGACTCTCTGATTAACTCATTCTCTCTTTCATTGGGTCAAATAGACAGGAAAATATGGGTGCACGACTCAAATGGGATATTCTCTGTAAAATCGGCAAGTTTAGTTCTATCTAAGTTAAACACTCCCCCGGCGAATCTGAAGCCTTACTCGTCGCTTCTCTGGAAAAAGCTAGCACCCCCCAAAGTTGAACTCTTCCTTTGGTTTTGCTTGCTCAATCGGATTAGCACAAAAAGTTTTCTGGTGAGTAGGGGTATGTTGCAATCACATGATGTTCTCTGCCCTATGTGCAAAAAACTGAATGAGGATACAAATCACCTTCTTGTCACCTGCCCAGTATCAGCAGCATTGTGGTATAAATTCTTTAAATGGTGGGGCTATGATTTTTGTTTACCACAAGGGTTTAATGATCTGGTGACTCAATGGTCTCTTTGTGCGAGAGGGCCTCTTCAACAAAAGGTTTGGAACATCATTTTTTTAGCTTGCATCTGGACCGTATGGCTGGAGAGAAATGTGGTGGTTTTCTCGGGTAAATCGGTCAGCTCAGACTCACTGTTTCATCTGAGCTTAGCTCGAGCTTCTTTTTGGATCAGCTCTCACCAAGATCTGAATAGTTTAAAAGGGCAAGATCTCATCTTAGCAGTTGAAGGCATTAAAAAATTTCAATATCGGCGTATCCCCAAGTCTGTAAGTCTCTGGTCCCCTCCTAAACCAGGATATGTGAAATGGAACACTGATGGTTCGTCTTACGGAAATCCAGGCCCAGCAGGTATCGGGGGAGTGCTTAGGAACTCCTCTGGTACAATAGTGTGCATGTTCTCTTGCAATATTGGGGTAAATTATGCCTCAGTCGCGGAAGTTGTGGCAGTTCAGAAAGCTCTCCTAATCTCAATTGACTTCCTTGTTAGTCAGAACGTGGGAGTGTGTTTTGAATTGGACTCCCTAAATGTGGTTTCTTGGTTGTCTGCAGATGCAGTAGATAGACCGTGGAAGATTGGATATGTGTTAAATGATATCAAAAACAAATCCTCCAGGCTCAAAGAAGTTCAATTTGTTCACAGGAGTAGGGAGTGCAACCACTTTGCTGATGCTCTTGCCAAACAGGGGGTTCATCGTTTGGATGATTTTGTGGCATGGCTTATTTGACTTTGGGGATATTTGGTGCTCTGTTCTGTTGGACCTTGTATCAAGCTTCCTTCTGTTGGATAGCCTAGCTAAACAGGGGGATCATCGTAAGGAAGATCTCATTGCTTGGTTAATCTAATTGCTCCCGTTCCCGTGTGTCATCTGGTGAGCTGAGTATGCTTGAGCTAAGAGGCTGTTTACTCGGCGGTGCTTTGGGAGTTTTGATGTTCTAAGTTGATGTAGAATTGCAGCCCTGGGACTGATCTGAATCCCCTGTCTCTGTCTCTTATTTATTTTCTCTTTCGGTTTGTGTAATGCTGGTCTGTTGTCCCTTTTGATTGTTTTGCATTTGAGATTGGGCCCAGGTGTTATCGTGTTCCTGGTTTGGCTGTTTTCTATTTGTCTTTTGTATCTTTAAAGTCTAATTTTACCTTTAATAATATCATCAGTTTATCAAAAAAAATTAATATCTTTTTTTTTTTAAATATTAGTCTAGTTAGAAAAATGATTCGGTAAATTAGATATATGGACGGTTAAATTTTCACGACAATGCCTTAATTCTAGTTTTGTTAACCTAGCCAGTCAAAGAAATATTTCCTGTCAGGGTAGAATTGTAAAATTTGTGTAGATGTGAAGAAATAGAACTTAACAATTGTTCATTAGTTTACTGTTAATTCAAAATTATTTAAACAATTCTAGAGTTATAACTTATAACCATACCTGAAATATTAATAATAATAATAATAATGTACGCACACATGCACTCATATATATAAAATAGTACAAATTATTATAAGGACTAAGGAGGAATTATTCATATAAATTTATATATGGATCTTGAGTCCGTAATTATTCACTTACCGTTGCTTCGCATACATATTTATATATCTTTTTTCTTTTTTTTTTTATAAATTCTCTGAATAAAAGTTCTGTTTTGAAATCTCCTATGCATTCTCAAAGCATTTCAACTGTAAAATTAAGTGCACTTGAGATTAAATTCTGAGTTTAGGTTAATTAACAATTTAAAATTAGGTGAATTAATTTTTACTGTATGATTAAAAAAAAATAGTTTTTACTGTAGCTCAAGCGTGTAATTACATAAATTAAGAATGGAGATGGATTTTTGCTCTCCTCCTGCGAGAAACCTAGTGGTGATATGCCTGTTTATATCATATAATAAAAATGGGAATTAGGGACAGCCATATCTGTCGCTAAAACAAGAAATCCATCGCTAAATTAATATATTAGTATTGTATTTATTTCCTTTTAAAATCCATTTAATTTGTAATAAAACTATGATGCTACAATCTAATTCTCCTTCGACCAACAAAAATATGATATAATATATAAATATTAGGAAGAATATGATATATTTTTGGGAGAGAACTCATCAATTTACACATATTTCCGGCTACAAGAAAAACAAAAACAACTACAAACTACTAAAAAACAAGAATCAAAATTAGAAAAAAGAAAATCTCTCTCTCACATACACACAAAAAAGAAAAAGCTTGTAGTTGTAGCTAACTAAATGAATTGAGATGATAATGAAAATTGAATCAAAGTTGTTGAGGAGGAGGAGGAGGAGGAGGAGGCAAAGGATGAGCCAAGTAAGAAGGAGTAAGATCGCCAGCCATTATAACAACAATCTTTGGCTCCATCTCCACACCCATCTCCACTTGTTTATTTTGCTTATTTGATTTCTCTTCATCACCTTCATTTGTTTCTGGGCTCTTGTAATTGCACGCTAATATTACCAGTGCTATCGCTATCAGCCCTAACATCAAAGCTAATCCTCCAAATAAGTATGGCAATGGAGAATTCCATTGCTGTATTACTACTTCACTATTTGTTGAATTGCCTGCACTCCTCATCTTAACTAAATTACTTGATTTTCTCTCTCTACTGGTTTTTGTTATTGGAGGAAAAAGATGAAGGATTGTGAGGTTTGGTTAATAGTGATAAAAGTATATATAGGAGTAAGTGTGGTTGGATTAGAACAAACAAAAGCAGTAGTTTTCTATTTTACTTGATTGGTTCTTGAAAATAAAAAATGATGATGATGATTATTCTTTCTTGGACTCCACTTATACCTAAGGGCTCCATTCATTCATATACAAGTTTTCCTATTCTTGAGTGCCCTCCAAAACACAACTACTTTATTATCGAGTCGAAGCCGAGTTAGTCATTAAATTAGTCATATTTTCTCAATATTAATTTTTATCATTCATAAAATTCGAAATTAAAATTTTATTTAAAATAAATAAGTGTCAAATCACTTAAATTTTAGGTAAATTCTATGGACTTTTGTAAAATCACTATTATTTTAGAAAAACATTTTAATTAAAATTAGTTTCTTCAATTTCTCTTAATTATCTTATTATGTGAGATTCTCACAATACTTTTAACTTTAACAAATTAATTAAGTAAACAGGGTCTCAAGAACTTCTTTGCTTTAGCTCTATTATGTTAAAATTATTCGATGCAATATGGTATATTAACTAATATTCTGTCTGTATACTATATATATTTTAAATTCCTTATTCTTTCCAACTTGAATCAATCTGTAAAATACATTCTAATTTTACATTTACATGTTAAAATACAAATAGAGAAGAATTATCATAAAATTGATATATAATTTTTTTTAGTTAATTATGACAACATAATATTAACTATCTTAAAAAGAATTATTTAAGTTGTCTTTTGTATGTTATGGAATTTAATTTAACTGCATAAGTTTATTTACGTAGAGGATAAGAAGCAATCGCAAAGAAGAAATAAGAATGTGAAAATGAATGAAAGTAGGGTTTTGGTAATCCAATAATATGCATGGCCATAGCTTATTACATAGGGACACGTTTCCTTAACTTTCTCTCTCTGCCCATAACTTTTTAAATCATATCACATCATTCAATCACCAAACCCCCCTTTCTTTTTCTCTCTTCAATCATATAACATTAATCATTAATTTTCTAACTTCTTCTCATTCCCTTCTTAATTGTAATTGAAAGAGGAACAAAAGTGAAGGATTGAGATTGATTTTTTCTTTTTCTTTTTCAATTTTCTTTTATTTATTTGAAACAATATTTTTCTAGGACTAGCTAATTACTAACATAGTTTTAATGATAATCAATATATTAATTGTCGAATACATATTTCGTCATAAATAAAAGAATACAAATACAAGAGGTTTGAAAATTGCAATTCGCACACACAATGACATATATAAAGAAGAAAGAAAAGAAAAAATAGACACATAAAATCCCTCACGACGCCTCTAAATATAATATATTCATGTCTGAACCATATCTATAGATGAAGGTGGAATCTCTTGGGATTCTTTGACGAGTTATTAGGATTTTGATTCCATGGAAGAAAGAGATTCCCATAATAACACGAAAATATAAAAATAAAATAACATGTAAATAGAGGCTATGTGATTAGTTTTGTTGACATTAATGATTTTAATGCGGTTCTGGAAAGCATGCTCAGTGGGGCAACCTTACGGAAACCTTTTCAAACAAAGATAGAGGACACCATGGAAACACAACACAAGGGACCCAAATCTTAATTTCGTCATCTCTTTTCAAGCCATACCAAATTGCTAATTTCAACAATCTAAACACCACTATTTTAGATTATGTTTAAACATGAGGTGCATACTCTACGATCAATTTCCAATAGATAAGATGGGAAGAGGAGATAAGTAGAAGGATTAAATAATTGAAAAGAAGTGTTAATGTGGGGATTGGCAACAAAGCAAAGTGGAAGTGGGAGACGAGCTGGATCCTTTTAATTCATATAAAATTCAATTGATGTTGTTGGGATAAACATAAACGTGAAATTAATCTAACTACTCCAACAATTTGAAGTAAAATCAAATTTAATTTAAAAGTTTGATTAAAAAAAAATTAAAGCAAACTCTTAAAGAACAAATTGTTAGGATTGTAAAACATCACTTAACTCTACATTAATACATATTAGTATGATACTGTCCGTTTTAGGCCAAACCTGCACGGATTAATTTTTGGGTTCTTTCCAAAAAGTCTCATACTAATGAACTTAGATGAACACTTTATATATTCAATGTGTTTCTTTCTTAATTTTTCAATGTCTGACTTAGATTATACCCCAATAATCCTCCCGTCAAACCAAGGACCACACAGCTTATATTCTCTCCTCAAGCGATAATCCATTTGATTCGTCAAATCATACTGCACCTCCATTATCAATCAGCGGGACACGCCGCCTGACTACCATAATATCAGAAAGACTTTCGACACAAGACACCAGACACGAATCTCCAATCGTGAGGTCGTATCGAGGGCTTCTCACACAACACAATCCGCTATTCCGGACCGTCTCCAAACCATGTCTCTGATACCACTTGTTAGGACTGCCAAACACCACTTAACTCTACATTAGTATAACATTATACGCTTTAGGCCAAGCCCGCACGGATTTATTTTTTGATTCCTTCCAAAAAATTTTATACTAATGGAGTTAGACGAACACTTTATATTTAAGATTTTTCTTCCTTGATTTTTCAACGTGTGTCTTGGGCTGTACCCGAACACAAATAGGTTTAATTAACTGTTAGTACGAAGCTTGTCGTTTCCAATGCAACCCATGAAAGATCCTTCTCATCTTAATTAGTAATTAAATAATTAGAAAATTCACTGGTTCAGATGGAGCAGATTATACTCCAGAAAAGATGCTGGTGGCATTTGTTTTCGTGACCTCCACAATTTCAATCTTGCTTTACTTGGTAAGCAGGCTTGGAACTTATTAAATAATCCTTATTCTTTGGTTGCTAAGATTCTCGAAGCTAAATATTTCCCTCGGGGGGATTTTCTCCATGCCCAATAAGGTAATAATCCAAGTTTTGTCTGGAGAAGTATTTGGAGCGCCAAACATGTTCTAAGCAGTGGTTGTCATTGGAGAATCAGTGATGGCCAGGAAATTAATGTATGGAGAGACCCTTGGGTTGTTACCAGGCCAAATCTTTTACCCACTACCACGCCTATTGAAGGTTTAGAGGAGCTGAAAGTTTGTGATCTTTGGTTGGATGATTTAAAGGTATGGGATGCTGATTTATTGTCTAGTCTTTTTAATTCGACTGATGTTGACCGAATTTGTAGCATTCTTCTTAGCTGCAGAAGAGGGCCTGATAAAATGATTTGGCATCATTCTAGGAACGGGAATTATTAAGCCAAGACAGGTTATCATGCGATTAGTAGTGTGGATGGGAAGAGTTCAAGTAATAACAATCTGGGCCCATGGAAAAATATTTGGCAACTGGATTTGTCGCCAAAGATTCGCATGTTTTCATGGAAGGTGTGTTCGGGTTGTCTTCCTACTAGGGAGAATCTGTGGTTAAAAGGAGTAAATGTGCCTAATATTTGTGTGCTCTGTGAACAGTTTGGATTAGCAAATCTATAGCAAGATATGATATTTCAGATGTAAACATCAGAATTCTAATCCCACTAAAATTAAGAATCTCCTTTAAAAAAAGAAAAAAGAAAAATCTCTGTGTTTTTTTAATAGAGGATTGAGAGATGGAATGAGATTTGAAACTGAAATCTTTTATTATATTAGAAACAATTTTATTGTTTGAATGTCTCATTAAAAATGAAAAATCTCCATTTTAATTAACGGGTTAAAATATATTTGAATTTTTATTCGATGAAGTAAGAAATAATAAAATTTGCATTAAATATAAGAATTAAGATACATACTTGATCACAACAAGATATTATTAAAATTAAAATGAATATGAAATACATTTAAATTGATATTGCAAAGATAAAATAAATTTGATAATTCCTTTATTTTGTTATTTTAATAATTTTTTCATGGGCTTTTAAGTTATTGGATACATGAAAGGCCTAATGTTTTCCAGAAAGACTTATTGGGCTTTTATTGGTATTCTGGGGATATATCCAATGACTTGACTATTCAAGAACAGAATCAAATTTTTAGTTGAAGTGGATCCATTTTCTTCAATAGATTTATAAATTAATAATATAGACAATTATAATATGCTCCACTCCAATACATATTTCTCTTGTTAAATGAAATTCCCGTGTATTTATTATATGAAAAGATATTGCTTATTATTATTATTATTATTATACTCAAAATATCTTTAACAGGATTATGAAACCCGACGATCTATCTAATCTTTCAACCTACCAAAGAAAGGTCCCAATTAAGTTAAACTTGACATTGATGTCATTCTTTCTTCCCCTTTTTGGATTTTTTTCGATTTGTTTTAGTTAGATTCCCTCACGTCCCATTTTTCCAGAATCATATAAGTTTGTATATTGCTTTATTTCTGCAGATCCTCTTCAATGATAGATACGATACTGTCCACCTTGGATATAGAATTTTACTCAGATTTGTTGCGTACAATTAACATTATTTGAGTATTCTTATGGTTACTATGGCTATAAGCTTTTTAGTGAGTCTCTTTGTGTGCGCATCTTCAAATTATGGCCAAAGCAATGAGCTCATTCTACGCCATCACTCCACACGGCTTGCATGCTCTTTATGCATGGTTTGTCAACATGAGAGTTGTTCTTCAACATCTTCATACTCTGTTCAGTCGAACCATCAATTCTAATACCACTTTTTAGTTTTAAGTAATCCAAAAATTTCTGTTTTGAATCAAACTCTTGTGGTATTTTGAAAAATGAATAGTAGCTTATACTCATATGTAATTCTGATTACTTATCAATTTTCGATGATACACTTTGTTCACACACCCTATACGCTGTTTTTTTCTTTTTAAAGAAAAATTATCTTTATGAACTAAGAAAGAATGGAGGACAGGATTGATGCATTTACTAAGAAATATTTCTTATCCTTTTAGATTCCAAAATTATAAATATATATACATGCATTTACAGGGTAGGAGGAGCATCATGAATAAGATAAATAATAAAACAACCTAAAAGAAACATCATGTCTCTCTAATTGAGATGAATTTAATTCAAATACAAACAACATTAGCAATAACTAGCAGTTATTTAACATTAATTTAGCCCTTTAGTTTTAGAATTGCGGGACAATGCCATATCCAGTTTCCGCCATGAGCGATGAAGAGAACATGTGGTCCACATCAAGTTCAGCATCAGTTCTCTTAGCAAAGCGGCCTTTGATCCTGGGTCTGGTCTCTGCATATGCCTTTCTTGAAGCATACCTAATTGTCTTCTCAAACTTCCTTGTTTTCTTTTTCTCTCTGTATCTTAAGACCCTTGCCTCCCTCTCCCTTGGACTCAGTAGGGATGGCATCTGACTTTGAGGATTCGAGAATAGGTCTATTGTCCCTTTTGGTGGTCTTTGATGTGAGATTGTTGATTCTGGCACCATTCCCACTTCCATTGATGAAATTGGAACCTAATTTTACAAACCCACAAAATAACTTCTTAGAAATTATACAAAAACCCTTAGTTTTCATTAACTATTTCTCACAGCCATAATAGAGGAAAGTTCTTGTCAAGACCGAGTTCCTGAGATAGCTCATCATGCAAACCAATAGCATGTTTTTGTGGCAACATGTTATTGGCATGATAAATCAGCAATCTCATGTACAAGCAATAAATGATCTTAAGAATTGCAGAAAAGATTAGAGAAGTTATTAAGTTTTCTCAGAAACCCTAATAAATGGATTTACTTATATTTTATGAATTGTGATTCCTGTAGCAGATATGCGAATCTAAAATCCGAATAATGATATGACTCGGAGGAAGAGGAAAAGAAAAAAGTGCTTGAACGTACATGGATGCCATCAGATTCAGCACTTTACAGGAGAAAGGCGAAGAAAGGTGAAAAAGGAAAATAAAGTGCACAAAAAAATAATAAAAATATCAAAACGAAAACAATAAGATTTGCAAAACAGAAATTTGATTAAATTAGAAGTAATTAGATATTGAAATTAGTTTGGTTTAGACTTGATTAATCATGCTTATGTTGAAGTTTAAGAAAAGCTTACCCCATGATTTATGGAGTCATTGTAGGTATAATCAGGTTTAGAGGATTCAAAGTCCAATCCAAGTTGGAAATTGTGGTATTGTTGATGAATCTGATCTTTTCCAGCAGCATCTTCACATTGAACTGGAACAACACTCTCATCTCCAAAACTCTTGTACTCTTGACTTTCACTATATTCATTCGAATTATACTCCACAAGATCCAAATACTCATCCACCTCCCCACCAAATAACAATCCATTACTATTATTGTGATTCTTTTTCACTGGATTTAGCAGTAGCCATGAAGCTGCTTCCTCCTCTTCCTCTTCCTCCTCCTCTCCCTCCTCCGCTATAAACGACAAATCTTCATTAGTACTCTCAGCGCCTGCTTGTACACCGTACAGGTTACCAGAAATTGGCAGAATCGGGACACGTTGGTGCCGGCGGGCAAGGGGATTGGCTGAATGGATGGTTGAATCGCAAGCAGTGCACAGAGATGCTGCATCGGCCTTGCATAAAAAGGTAGCTGGTGCACGCTCACACGCCTCGCACACCCACACCCGCTCGTGCCGCGACGCCACACGATTGGCTGCGTGTATTCTGGCATCGCAGCTCCCGCATAGGAAAGCTGAATCAGCCTTGCAATACACTGTGCAAGCAGCTGCTCCACACGTGTCACACACACGTGCCCAGCTGTTTTTTCCGCCATTATCGCCTCCACTGTTCTCCTTCCTCAACATACTGTTTTATTTTTCTGTGGCTATTTTGGGTTGAGCTAGGAGTGAAAGCTTAGTAGTAGAGGGAAGATGAAAGGATAGAATCCATAGGTTGCCACGTGGATGGGAAGTAGTGGTTTTGAAAAGTTGTTGCATTATCTTGTGGTGGGTTGAGGTTAACGGTGGGCCCTAGTTTCAATCTGAGTTGGCAGCTCAGCTTTTAGAGTCATTTAATGTAAGAGAAGTATTGCCTTCACTTTCTCGAGTATAGGATATGAGTTATACTCGCTTTCTGGTGAAGACACTTTTCGTTGTCCAACTTCTTGTGGGCCCACTCGCTTTTTTAAACAGATTCTACGTATACGTGTCGTCATCAAATCCTATAATTCGTTTCTCTTAGATTTTACAAATTTTAGAAAGGGATAAGGTTTTAATTATTTTTTTTTTTACTCTTGAATTTACTATTATATTCATGTTAACTATCAAAAATATCCATATAATTTCTTCATTTATTTTTTTCATAAAAATTAAAAAATTCATTTATTACCTAATTTTTTTTATTAATTTATCATTTTTTAAAACCGACAATGAATTTATTAATTGTGTTTGAAAATGTAACTAATATTTATTATATCGAGAATATATTTAAAAAATTATATTTAAATATGTTATATTTTTTTTTAAAAATGAATACTTATATGTGAATAAATGTTTTATAATTTTTAAATGGTCTGTAGTTAAAACCAATATTAATAGCAACATTTTCAACAATCCATAAATGCCTTTTGTTAATGATGTATATTTTCAATAACATTGTGAATATTTTGATGGAAAACATTAATGTGAATAAATTCATTAACCAGGCAAATGTCATCGAGACATAATTGCAATGGCCGAAGGTAATCTGATTCTCTATTTCTTCAAATTTGATTAGTATGTTATGAGATTTATACTTAATATGTATGAATCGATTTAGGTCAAAAATTCAAATTAATTCTTGGTACGCATATTAATTAGTAGTTTTCTTTAATGTGGGGAAAATTTTTTGTGTACTTTTGGCTTATAATTTTTAAATTTAATCAGCAATTTTTGAGCTTTAACATGCTAAAAAAAAGTAATTTCAAAAAATTGATTTTCTCTGGAAGTAAAATAATGATAGATTTTAATATAATTGAATATATATATATATATATATATATATATACTTTATTCAAATCCATTCACAAACTACATATATTTAATCAGTTAAGAAAATAGTTGAAGCTCAAGAATATGCTCAATTATTTGAAGTGTATATACTTTTTCTTCTTTTATTAATAATAAATAAATAAAGCATGTAATGGTCCAGGTGAGAGCTAAGAGTTTGAGCCACGTATTCGTGCAAATGCTGACTTGAAGCACTGTTTTGATGTCATGTCACTATCAAAGAAGGTGCTGATGTGGAAGCTGATTAGGATAAACATTAAAAGTCATCCAATAAGAAACTGCCACGCACTATATTAAGAATAAGCATATCCACCACAAGTTGGAAACAGGACTACAAAGTTGAAAGTTTGGTTTGGTCCCATCCCCCAATGTATGGGTTATGGGATTTGGGTCCCACCGAAACCTACATAGTTAATTTTTCCCAACATGCATATGTAGCTAAGTTTTTATTTCAGCCTTAATGATTAATACTAAATTCACGTGCTATAAATGTTCTTTTTTTTTTTATTATTTTTTATTCAATGTAGCATTCCGTATGATACGTGTATTTTCTATTTTTATGCCACTTTATCTTTTTGCCCCCTAAAATTAGAATATAATTCCAATTTGAAATATAATAATATGCACAGATATTTAAACTGTCCGATTATGCATGCATCACCAATCATACAATTCTTTTTAAATAAAAATAAAACTTTTAATTGAATTTGTCATCTAACTTTCCAAAAAAAATAAATAAATGTTGATTCCTTTGTATCAAATCATATTCAAAACATTAGTAATATCAAATCAGAACGTAATAGTAACTTCGAATATAATAGCGTGTGTAAATATTTGAACTGTCTGATTGTGCATATATCATTGATCACATAATATAACATGTACCGAATTTTTATTTCTAAACCTTTACCACATGTTTTTCCTTTTAAATAAAAATAAAACTTTTAATTGAAATTTTCATCTAACTTTCAAAAAAAAAACCGTGAATTCCTTTATATCAAATCATATTCAAAATATTAGCAATATTTTTCCTTTTCCTTTTCAATAAAACTTTTAATTGAATTGAGTTTTAATATTTTTCAAATACATAAAGCAAGAAGTTAGAAATTTTAAATTCAAATCTTTCAGTTTTTTAATTTGAAAAGAGCTATTAATGTTTAATTTTTATTTTTGTGGCGAAAAAAAAACTTATATTTTGTAAGAAGAATAATTGTAAAGTAGCAAAATTAAGTTCCTGAAATGCTAATATTGGGAGTGTCCATACTTACATGTGCATTGACATTTCAACTATCAAATAAACCTAGCAATAATTTCGAGTCTAATAACTTTTTATTTATACTATGCCCTATAATTGAGCTTAAAGACCTATAGATTTTCTGATCTTATTATTATTATTATTAACCTAATTGAAATTTAAATTCAAGACCTCACACTCCTGCTAGCACAAAATCGGTATCACTAGGATAAAAAAAAATATATATATATATATATATAGGTAAATTTTCTAAATTTTATCCAACGCTTCCAAAGTAATAAGCGAGGTTTGCCTTGCATTTGAGACAGTATAACCTTAACGAGATTGTGCATGTAATTGTCAATCTAAAAGAGAGAATTATAGATAAGCATTGATAATTTGTCAGGACTTGATGTCTAAGTATATGAGGACTACAAAGCCACTGATATATCCTTTTTATTATCTCTTGATTTTGATTTATTGTCTGAATTACAATGCTCGACAAAGAAACAGTGAGGAAGAAAATTCGAAGTTATCTACTTGAAAGTGATTGTCGGTTTTATCTGTATGACATTTGGGAACACAAAAGCCATTGTAAATATATTATATATTATTATTTTTATTTGATTTTATAAACAAAATATACTTTGTTTAATTTAAAGCCCGTTTATTAATGGGCGGGCTTGCCTTGGGCTTGGGCTTTGGTTATTAAGTGGCTTAGTCCGGCCCAGCCTGGCTTAGACTATCTAATCGGCCCAAGGATTTCTCATTTTGCGAATATTACTACATGACACAGCTAAAGTTTTACTACCTACCAGAGATAATAGTTGAAAAATGGCACAAAACTTGAATTTCCAAGTCATCTTGCATTTAATTTCCAGAATCAGACAGCAATAAGAGGGCTGTTGTACATTGCAAAACCTGAAACACAAGTCTAGGAGATATGATGCAGTGAGAAACTCAAAAATTCTAAAAAATATTACTCTTCTATTTGCATCAGATTGATACAATAGAAGTGTGAAAAGACGGAATGCAGAGAAAGTTTTCAGGAAAATAAAGAAGCGAATTTCCCTTGACACTTACAAAGTACATCGGTTGTGTTTCAACATAGCATCGCATAGCTTCACGGCATCTAGATTATCTCTAACATTATGTACCCTTACAATGTTTGCACCTCCCAAAATCCCAGTAGTGATAGAAGCAATAGTTGCAGGATCTCTTTCGCCAGCCGCAGGACGTGCACAAATTTCACCCAAAAATCTCTTTCTTGAAGGACCAATGAGAATTGGAGCACGAGACATGGCCACACTTTTCCTTTCAACCTCTGCTCGAATAGTTGGAATTCCGGTCAGGATTTCCAAATTCTGCTTAGTGTTCTTTGAAAATCCAATTCCAGGGTCAATAATAATCCTCCAAGCTGGAATACCGGATAATTCAGCGTCTTTCACCCATAAGAACAACTCTGAGGCGACCTCCTTACAAACATCACCATACTGCAGGTTCTCACTACTCTGCATTGTAGCTGGGTCTCCTCTCATGTGCATTGCAATATAAGGAACCTCAAGTTCAGCCACAACCTTAGTCATGTTAGGATCCAACTGCCCACTCGATACATCATTAACAAGTTGAGCTCCTTTTTTTACTGCTTCCAAGGCAACTTCGGAGTAAAAAGTATCCACAGATATGAGCTTTTTGTTTATCTCTGG
The DNA here is from genome assembly GCA_947683425.1 of Excoecaria cochinchinensis. Taxonomy (NCBI): domain Eukaryota; kingdom Viridiplantae; phylum Streptophyta; class Magnoliopsida; order Malpighiales; family Euphorbiaceae; genus Excoecaria; species Excoecaria cochinchinensis. The sequence goes on from CANTUQ010000187.1 coordinate 3,519,055, forward strand.
TATCTTTCTAACAGCTTCCAATACCGGGATTAGTCTATCTAGTTCCTCCTGAGGGGATATCCTTGAAGCCATAGGCCTTGTTGATTGAGCACCGAAATCAATGATGTCTGCCCCTTCTGAAATCATTGAGTGAACCTGAGAAACAACAGAATCAACAGATTGGAACTTGCCCCCATCGCTAAAACTATCTGGGGTCAAATTAATAATACCCATCACATAAGTCTTTTGAGACCAATCCCACAAATGATTTCCAATAGGGATTACTCGTTTTATTCCTTCCTTCCCAATCTGTTCTTCACCACCCAACTTTTTCCATGATTCAAAAATTCCTCCAGAATGTATTGACAAAGAATGCCAGCAAGCAACTGTATCGCTTTCAACATCTGATCCAAGTAAATCGATCAATGGTGCCATTACAAATGGTCTCTCCCATATTCTCTCATGAGGCACAGTTAGTATATCAGAACTGATCCTGAACTTTCCATACAACAATATATCCAAATCAATTGGCCTCGGGCCATACCTTATTCCTCCGGTACGACCCATGTTCTTTTCAATTTGTTTAAGCTCTCCCAATAAATCGTGTGGCCCAAGTTTTGTGACAGCTCTAACCGCAGAATTAAGAAAGTGAGGCTGATCAGTTACATAGGCTGGTGCTGTCTCATATAAACAACCATGTCGAGTGATGTTAATGCCAGATTTCTTCATCAACCGCAATGCTTTGTTGAAGTTCTCAATTCTGTTCCCCACATTGCTTCCTAAAGCAATTACTACTTCTTGCTCTGGAGAATGAAGTTCCACTGAACTGTTCAGGGGTGAATGGAGACAGCAAGAAGAAAATCCTGCAATAAGCATTGAAACAATTATCAACCTATAAAAGCTGTTATGCTTTAGGCATCAAAATGGAATATCATGTTTGCAAGACAAAACTAATTTGATTCCTAACTTCAGTTTACAGAATTTTGTCAAGGACTTGCTTAAACAAATGAACTATATAACATGAACTACATTATTGGAATAATAATAATGACCTAACAGGACATAAACTACCAAATGAGTTCAGAAATAGATACATGATTATAGTGCAAATACATTGTCTAATTAACAAAACAAGAAAATGCAACTTAAATCATCATGCTAGTAACTATGATTACCTCCAACGTACTTGATAGCATCACCAAACCTTCGTTTAGTGGGCATCATTCGCTTGAGAAGACTCATTTCAGGAGAAAAGGTAATATCCAATTTCAGTACCCAATTTGTCTCCTTCAGTATTCAACTGGCGTTCTCCTGCGCATGATAAGACTCGGAAATAGAATAATGTTTACTAAAAGTAAACAAAAGAAAATATATTACAATAGATAGTTATATATTGATAAGTCAATCGAAAACAATGAATGAAAAATACAATTGAAAAGAGAAGTACATAGAGTGATTGGAATGATCTCACTAAAGCAAAGGCATTTCGACTTCAAACAGAAGAGTTTCTTACTTCTTCCTAATATAATTATTACCGAAAATAACTTGTGCAGGAACTGCAATTAATCAGATTTGGTACCTGAATCTCGAAAACATTAGGACACAACAAATTAGCAACAGTTTATTAACTTTTGTCCAAGTAATCTCAGTGAGGTTTTCTATCAAAGAGTTTGCCCGCAATACCAACAATACTACAAAGAAAACATTTTTACAAAACAAAAAGAAAAAGGCAAGGAAAAAATTCGATACAGGTAGTAGAGAATACCCTTATATATATAAAAATGGAAGTGGGTTGTGCGAGCTGAACACAAAGTAGGCGAAAGTTAACATCTTTCACCTTGTTTACGGCTAGGATTGTTAAAACGGCACAGAAAAGCCTCCTTCAAATGCCGGGACTTACCTTTTTCAAGTCTTTGCAACTTTGCACAATGAGAAGGGGCGTGCAAAACCCGTTATTTGCATTTGTTTGTGTTTGGGCTGTTAGGTTCGGGTCTGGTTGAAGATATTGGCAAATTTTGGATTCGGGTCGGGTTAAAACATCTTAATCCCGATCCGACCAAAATACTTCTGTCATTTTCTTGGCTTTTCCTTTATATTTCATTTTTTCCTTTACTGGTTTTGATTGATTTAGTTTGTTAATTTCTTAAATCAATTGTTCTAAAACTTTTAAAATTTTAGAACATAGGATTTTTTTATGTTGAATTCCATAATTAATTTTCTATTTGATCCACCTCCATAATCACTTTATTAATTTCTTTACGTGGCTGTGAATTTGAGAAAAAAAATGCTTTATTTTTTGGAGAGTTGCTTGAAGAAATGATTGTAATTTAGAAGAAGTAGAAATGGAAATGGCGGTAAATTAGAAAAAATAAATAAATGAATGAATTTTAAAAAATAAAAAATTCAAGTTGGTGCTGTTATTAGGGTCTAGCTCCAAAAATTTCGAAATTTCGAATTGTTAGAATCGCAATACAACTTTTAATTAGGGTACGATCATGTTTAAATATATATTAATTTCGTATTTTAGATTATTGGAATCGATTTGGATTTGATCTGAACCAACTAATGCACTCCTAACAAGTACTTTGGAAAAGCTATGCTCATCGAAGCTAAGCTACAATTACTTCTCCACAATTCTTGCAGAAGGCATCGTCGCATCTATCCAAACATTTTTGCCGTAATAATTAATTTTCCTTCCATCTTTTCAATGATGTCAACTTTATTTGATTTTAACAACTTATTGAAATTTTATTAATAATAGCCAATATATATTTTTGTAGGAACTCAATTAAGATTTTAAAATAATAATTTTGTAACAATCATCTATCGTTCAAATAATTGAAAACTTTCATTATTTTTTCAATTAATTAAGGTGGAGTAATAATGTTGTGGTTACCAAAAAAAATTATAGCTATAAAATTATCAAAATTTTTGTCAATATCATAAAAAAAAAATAATTTTAGTTGGGTCCATATAATTTCAGACGCCCATCCATACAATTCCAATATTGAAGCACTGTTGTGGCATTTTATAATCAACACCGAAAATTGTACGCTCGGACTTAAACTAACTATTGTTAATGCAAGCATAATAAACATAAATATATATACATATAATGAATTAAAATAACCTCAAATATTAACTCACAGCTTAGATATTTGCCCTATTGTTGAGGCACCTCTCATTGGACCGAAAAGATCTATGATAATGGGAAATATTTAAAAGCAACTCAACATGTATTAGCCGAAAATTCCTTTGTAAAACTCCTTTGTAAAACCTCCATTTTCCTATTGGCCAAAAATACATTTTTACCCCTATCATTTGTCAAAATAGATAAATTTACTCCCAACGGTTATTTTGGGACAAATTTATCCCTAACGTTTATAAAATGAGAGATTTTTACCCCGTTGTCCATGGTCAACTAACGTATTAACAGTCAAAATTACCGGTAATTAACAGCATGGATAAAAACTCTCATTTTACAAACGTTACATGCAAATTTGCACGTTTAAAAAAATATAATGAGCAAAAATACACGTTTGACACCAAAATATTTGATTCACGTGTCCAGTAGATGCATGACACGTATCCTATTAGCGGTCAACTAATATTAACAATCAAAGTTAACGATAATTAACGGTAGGGACAAAAATTTTCCATTTTATAAACGTTAGAAGCAAATTTATCTCAAAATAAACGTTGGGACAAATTTGCTCATTTTGACAAACGAATGGGGCAAAAATACACCTTTAGCCTTTCCCATTTGAATGAAATGGTATTGATAATCATTCAATATGTATTCATTAAGTAATCAATATTAACACTTAATCTAGTTAAGAAGCAGGTTTTCATTTGCTTCAATATACGGCTAAACGATACCAATTTTGCTCATGTTAGCTTTTTTCCTCTTAATATTGCCATCTTTGTTTATACGGAAATTTCCGTCCCTATATTTTTCGAAACAACAAAAATACTTACCTAGTTTGAACTCTCCGTGTTTCACAATGGAACCGCCTAATTTTGCAACATTATTCCCTGCGCTTCTGTCCCCATCCATTTGCTAGTGGAAATTCTACAATATTCTCTTGACCCTAAGCAAAAGAATGGAGAAAGTATTGAAAAACAATTGAAAGGATATGCATACAGGCTTCTGAATTACAAAGCAACAACATCAACAGAATAACAAAATCATGAGTGCATAATACAATAAATTATCCAGTTCTACAGCAACTCAGGTAGGCTTTCAACAAGTGCATTAAAAATCAAGGAACGCATGTAGAGTAAAGCATAAAAACATTTCAAATGCTCAAACAATAACAGTTTTCCAACCCAATAGCTCTTAATCACATAAAGTCAAAAAAACAAAGAAAGAATCTTCATAAAATGAAGCCACTGCCCCAATCCAGGAGCAGTAGTATCAAAAAAAATATCATTATTTCAATGGAACTGCACCATAAGCTTACTTCAATAACCATGCCCACTATCTATATTTTCTTAATTACCTAAAAGATATAGGAACTTGCTTTAAGATAATAAAAAGAAAATGGTGGATACCAGGACGCGTGGTGGATCATTGACTGATCTATTTGCTGTGGGCAATTTTTAAAAGCCATGTTCCTGAAAAATTGAAAGACACGGATGAAGATGAAAATCAGAAGCATAATGAACTACTCCTAACAGCAGAGATACTTCTTGTTATTTCTAAAATCAGAAGCATGGAGAAGTTTACTAGGGGCAGCAAAAATACTTCTTGTTATTTACCAAACTTTGTTCACTATACGAGACTTTCAAGTACAAATGAACAAGGATTACAACAGAGTTTTTCTAATATATACAACACTGGTACGAACTAAATTCTAAAGCTACAAACTAAACACCTTATTATGATCACTAGCCGTCAAAATTAAAGAATGAATAGAATAGAGAAGCCACATATCCTAGTTAATAAGAAAATATTCATAGGAAACATTTGAATGCCACTCAAACACCCACTGTATACACATACCTGCAAAAAGACCTCCTGCTTGAAAGAATCAACAACAGGAGATGGATACCAAACCTGTAAAAGAGAAGCTTCCAGCAAAAATCTCATCAAGCAATCGCACCAACTCCAATAACTCAAAGAGTCAAGGAAGGCATTTTTAGCAAATATTTAATAGCTTAGTATCAACAATATAAATCTGAAAATTGTTATTTAATGAACAATATCATGGACAAAAAGAAATAAAAATTGAATTAAAATATATACCTTTTTGAAAGATGCACTTAGCATAAGCAAAAGAAGCAAATTCAAGACCCAAATCTTTTTATATCTTTACAATTTGTAGAGTTAATTAGTTGAATGTTGTAAATAGAGTATAGCATCTGATGAAGATTTATCTCTAAGCCTTTAAGATTTAAGGTTGGCATAAGATTTAGAAAGAAGGAAAGTAGTAATGGATGATTCTTCCTCCACAACACTGGACTCGAAAATTTCAGACTTCAAATCAGAAAAATTTCCTCACAAATAAGTTTAAATGTTCACAGGACATGGCTATTTTGAAGAGGGTGAGATCAGAAGATAGGTACCAACATGCAAAGTCTAAACCAAATTTTAACAAAGTCTACCTTGAATTTAACAAAGTGTAAACCAAATTAACAAAGTCTACTTCAAATTTAACAAAGTCTAAACCAAATTTTAACTTCTAGGATGAAAACACTATGTGAAAGACTTCACTTTGTCATACTGAGATCAAATTATACAGCAATTGCTAAGAGCTTTACATACCTGTTCAAAGGTTCAAAGCCTTTTTTCGGCAAATCAGGCTTAATCACCTGCACAAAAAGAACTTCTGTAGTTTTCCATACTCTGCAATTGGTGGAACTCATGATAAAACTAATGGTATTTTGTATACTGATAACCAATCAATATCAAAAATTAATGTTTAAGAAAAATTATCCAAATAAGCGAACTCAATTGAGCAAGATGAAAGAACTAATCCATGCCAATTTCTCGAGTTTCTTAGAATTGATCAAGAAGACAAAATCAGAGCTATATTAGATCCGAAATTTAAGTAGAAAACGATAAAGAAATTAATGAGCCAACCGACATGAGATTAGAGAATAACCTTGGGAGAATGGCTGGCCGGAAGAGGAGCGAAGAGAGGCCGAAAACTTCAAAATCGAACTCCCATTGGTTAACTTCAAAATCGACTTAGTGAAATGTTTGTCCGTTAGTCACCGGACAGAGAAAACCGAGAAAGACCGGCCGGCGACTGGTAGACGGAGGCGACAACTGACGAGGGTAACGTAGAGTCGAGAGAGTGAGAAAGACGAGCAGCGGATAAAAATTGAGCTTCGGTTGGTTTAAGCTTAAGGGCAAAATGACTGGATCGCCCCTTTTTATTTTTATAAAGCAAGGATATTTACAAGTCCTGTCAAAATTTTATTCTATCCGCAAATTCGATTTATAAAAAATTTAAATATAATTCGATTTATATGATTCGAAAAATTTTAAAATTGAGTTGAAATCGGTTTATAAATGAATTAACCTGTTAATGATACGCTCACAAATTAACCTGTTACTAAAATTAACTGCTATACTTATTAAAAAGGTAATGGTATTTATAAATAGAACCGCTCATTTATTTACAAAACCATGAAAAACTGATCCACGCCACGTTACAAAACCAAGGAAATGAAAATTTTTAATCCTAAATTCATTTTTCGTTCAAACTTGCACCAATCCAACCAAAATTACAAATAAAGCCAAGCAAGAAACAGTGGCAAGATCTCTTGGTTTTTGATTTGAAATATATATTTCCTGGCATTTGGTTTGAAATACCACTAGAATAATATAGACTGAGTTTTATGAATTAGTCTGAATATACTTTGTCAAAGAAAATATTTAATTAATATATTTTGAGGAAAAAAACAAATGGATTAACGAGTCGACCTATGATTCGATACATTTGGATTCACCTACGGGTCGACCCGTGACTCATTTGACTCGCATGTGATTCGATCCAATTCGTTTATAGATCGACCAACTTATGACATGATCCATTTGCAGGATCTAATATTTAGGTTTTATAAATATTTAGACCAGCTTAAAAATAATTAATCTCATTTTAAAAAATTAATTTTAAATTTTAAAACGTTTTAATAGATATACAATACACTCTCACTCCCACTTTTAGTGTTGCTTTTAGAAATTTATTTATTCCACTTTAAATATCACTTTTTAATTTTTATAATTCAAAAGAATTAATAAACTTTTCATGATTTAAGGAAAAATTTAAGGCATTTTTTATTTTACCTTTTGTTTTGATATTTTAAATGCATTTATATATTTATTGTCATTTTTATATTAATTAATAAAGGGATGATATAATCAATTATTAATTATTTTTTTAATATTGAATTGTATTAATTATTATTTTAATCTATGTGTTTCAAAAGTGACGCTTAAAGAAAAACAAAGGAAAAGGAAGTAATATTTAATTTGACACGTTGCTAATTGATTATTTATTAAGTTCTTTTTTGACATTTCAATATTATGTAAAATTTCGTACATAAGTTTTCACTCCACCATAATTATTACTGAAAGATATTTTTAAAAAATATAAAAACAAATTGATTTATTTAGTTTTAAGGTGAAATTTTTATCTAGGTATGCAATACAATAAAAATTGAAAAAAATAAATAATTAACTTTAAACTTAGATAATAAATAGAACAAATATTCTTAAAATTTATAAATTTTAAATATTAATCACTTTTTAAATTTATAAATAAAATATTAATGAAATATCAAATTAATGGTTTTTTCATAATAAATTATTATATTGCACGTGCATATGATTTAATACTAATATTAATAACAATACCTTGTAATAAACATTATATACAATAACAATAAATTTTCATAGTTTGAGAAAAAATATTTGAAATAAAAATAAATGATATAAAGTTATAGGGACGATTTATAACGGCGAATCCGTTGCTGTATTTTTAAATGTAAATATATATTTAACATTAGCGGCGGAATATACCATCCTAATATTATAGTTATGAATAGTATATTTAGTAATTAGTAATATTAAAAGTATTTAGGAATTCGACCCGACCAATCCCAATATTTTAGTGCCAAACCCGAAATATCACTTTAACCCAAAATTCTTGTTCCTAAAGATACAGGAACATAAATTGACAAAGCAAAACCCATAAACCACCATGATAAATCCAAAGCGATGGCAGCACAAATCACCCCAAAATCCAACACATGATAGACCAACGAGTGCAAGCATTGATCCCCAATGCCACCAAAGCAACCCAAGCTATAATCCAAGCAACAATTGAAAATTTATACCACTAGGAAAAATCACCAAAATCGAGAAATCGTAAAAAGTGGTGAAATTTTGGATCCGAGTCCAATAATTCGGGAAAACTCGATTGGAATAGCTACTGTAACCTTGCCAGTCACAACGCATCGAGAATTGGTTTCGTCGGAATCCGACAAATTTTTACAGATTTCCTTAGGGGTACCACAAGAGAAAATCACCAAAATCGAGAAATCGTAAAAAGTAGTGAAATTTTGGATCCGAGTCCAATAATTCAGGAAAACTCGATTGGAATAGCTACTGGAGGCTTGCCGGTCACAACGCATCGAGAATTGTCTTCGTCGGAATTCGACGAATTTTTACGGATTTTTCTAGGGGTACCACTAGAAAAAATCACCAAAGTCGAGAAATCGTAAAAAGTGGTGAAATTTTGGATCCGAGTCCAACAATTCAGGAAAACTCGATTGGAATAGCTACTGGAAGCTTGCCGGTCACAACACATCGAGAATTGGTTTCGTCGGAATCCGATGAATTTTTACGGATTTTCCTAGGGGTACCACTAGGAAAATCACCAAAATAGAGAAATCGTAAAAAGTGGTGAAATTTTGGATCCGAGTCCAATAATTCGGGAAAACTCGATTGGAATAGTTACTGGAAGCTTGCCAGTCACAACGCATCGAGAATTGGCTTCGTCGGAACGCAACGAATTTTTACGGATTTTCTTAGGGGTACCACTAGGGAAAACAACCGAAATCGAGAAATCGTAAAAAGTGGTGAAATTTTGGATCCGAGTCCAATAATTCGGGAAAACTCGATTGGAATAGCTACTGGAAGCTTGCCGGTCACAACGCATCGAGAATTGGCTCCATCGGAACCCGACGAATTTTTACGGATTTTCCGAGGGGTACCACTAGGGAAAATCACCGAAATCGAGAAATCGTAAGAAGTGGTGAAATTTTGGATCCGAGACCAATAATTCGGGAAAACTCGATTGGAATAGCTACTGGAAGCTTGCCGGTCACAACGCATCGAGAATTGGCTCCGTCGGAATCCGACGAATTTCTCTAGGGGTACCACTAGGGAAAATCACCGAAATCGAGAAATCGTAAAAAGTGGTGAAATTTTGGATCCGAGTCCAATAATTCGGGAAAACTCGATTGGAATAGCTACTGGAAGCTTGCCGGTCACAACGCATCCAGAATTGGCTCCGTCGGAATCCGACGAATTTCCCTAGGGGTACCACTAGGGAAAATCACCGAAATCGAGAGATCGTAAAAAGTGGTGAAATTTTGGATCCGAGTCCAATAATTCGGGAAAACTCGATTGGAATAGCTACTGGAAGCTTGCCGGTCACAACGCATCGAGAATTGGCTCCGTCGGAATCCGACGAATTTTTACGGATTTTCCTAGGGGTACCACTAGGGAAAATCACCGAAATCGAGAAATCGTAAAAAGTGGTAAAATTTTGGATCCGTGTCCAATAATTCGGGAAAACTCGGCTGGAATAGCTACTGGAAGCTTGCCGGTCACAACGCATCGAGAATTGGCTTCGTCGGAATCTGACGAATTTCCCTTGGGGTACCACTAGGGAAAATCACCGAAATCGAGAAATCGTAAAAAGTGGTGAAATTATGGATCCGAGTCCAATAATTCGGGAAAACTCGATTGGAATAGCTACTGGAAGCTTGCCGGTCAAAACGCATCGAGAATTGGCTCCGTCGGAATCCGACGAATTTCCCTAATGGTACCACTAGGGAAAATCACCGAAATCGAGAGATCGTAAAAAGTGGCGAAATTTTGGATCCGAGTCCAATAATTCGGGAAAACTCGGCTGCAATAGCTACTGGAAGCTTGCCGGTCATAACGCATCGAGAATTGGCTTCGTCGGAATCCGACGAATTTTGACGGATTTTCCTAGGGGTACCACTAGGGAAAATCACCGAAATCGAGAGATCGTAAAAAGTGGCGAAATTTTGGATCCGAGTCCAATAATTCGGGAAAACTCGGCTGGAATAGCTACTGGAAGCTTGCCGGTCACAACGCATCAAGAATTGGCTTCGTCGGAATTCGACGAATTTTGACGGATTTCCCTAGGGGTACCACTAGGGAAAATCACCGAAATCGAGAGATCGTAAAAAGTGGCGAAATTTTGGATCCGAGTCCAATAATTCAGGAAAACTCGGCTGGAATAGCTACTGGAAGCTTGCCGGTCACAACGCATCGAGAATTGGCTTCGTCGGAATCCGACGAATTTTGACGGATTTTCCTAGGGGTACCACTAGGGAAAATCACCGAAATCGAGAGATCGTAAAAAGTGTTGAAATTTTGGATCCGAGTCCAATAATTCGGGAAAACACGGCTGGAATAGCTACTGGAAGCTTGCCGGTCACAACGCATCGAGAATTGGCTTCGTCGGAATACGACGAATTTTGACGGATTTCCCTGTGGGTACCACTAGGGAAAATCACCGAAATCGAGAGATTGTAAAAAGTGGCGAAATTTTGGATCCGAGTCAAATAATTCGGGAAAACTCGGCTGGAATAGCTACTGGAAGCTTGCTGGTCACAACGCATCGAGAATTGGCTTCGTCGGAATCCGACGAATTTTGACGGATTTTCCTAGGGGTACCACTAGGGAAAATCACCGAAATCGAGAGATCGTAAAAATTGGCGAAATTTTGGATCCGAGTCCAATAATTCGGTAAAACTCGGCAGGAATAGCTACTGGAAGCTTGCCGGTCACAACGCATCGAGAATTGGATTCATCGGAATCCGACAAATTTTGACGGATTTCCCTTGGGGTACCACTAGGGAAAATCACCGAAATCGAGAGATCATAAAAAGTGGCGAAATTTTGGATCCGAGTCCAATAATTCGGGAAAAATCGGCTGGAATAGCTACTGGAAGCTTGCCGGTCACAACGCATCGAGAATTGGCATCGTCGGAATCCGACGAATTTTGACGGATTTCCCTAGGGGTAACACTAGGGAAAATCACCGAAATCGAGATATCGTAAAAAGTGGCGAAATTTTGGATCCGAGTCCAATAATTCGGGAAAACTCGGCTGGAATAGCTACTGGAAGCTTGCCGGACACAACGCATCGAGAATTGGATTCGTTAGAATCCGACGAATTTTGACGGATTTCCCTAGGGGTACCACTAGGGAAAATCACCGAAATTGAGAGATTGTAAAAAGTGGCAAAATTTTGGATCCGAGTATAATAATTCGGGAAAACTCGGCTGGAATAGCTACTGGAAGCTTGCCGGTCACAACGCATCGAGAATTGGCTTTGTCGGAATCCGACGAATTTTGACGGATTTCCCTAGGGGTACCACTAGGGAAAATCACCGAAATCGAGAGATCGTAAAAAGTGGCGAAATTTTGGATCCGAGTCCAATAATTCGGGAAAACTCGGCTGGAATAGCTACTGGAAGCTTGCCGGTCAAAACGCATCGAGAATTGGCTTCGTCGAAATTCGATGAATTTTGACGGATTTCCCTAGGGGTACCACTAGGGAAAATCACCGAAATCGAGAGATCGTAAAAAGTGGTGAAATTTTGGATCCGAGTCCGATAATTCGGGAAAACTCGGCTGGAATAGCTGCTGGAAGCTTGCCGGACACAACGCATCGAAAATTGGCTTCGTCGGAATCCGACGAATTTTGACGGATTTCCCTAGGGGTACCACTAGGGAAAATCACCGAAATTGAGAGATAGTAAAAAGTGGCGAAATTTTGGATCCGAGTCTATTAATTTGGGAAAACTCGGCTGGAATAGCTACTGGAAGCTTGCCGGTCACAACGCATCGAGAATTGGCTTCGTCCGAATCCGACGAATTTTGACGGATTTCCCTAGGGGTACCACTAGAGAAAATCACCGAAATCGAGAGATCGTAAAAAGTGGCGAAATTTTTGATCCGAGTACAATAATTTGGGAAAACTCGGCTGGAATGGCTACTGGAAGCTTGCCGGTCACAACGCATCGAGAATTGGCTTCGTCGGAATCCGACGAATTTTGACGGATTTCCCTAGGGGTACCACTAGAGAAAATCACCGAAATCGAGAGATCGTAAAAAGTGGCGAAATTTTGGATCCGAATCCAATAATTCGGGAAAACTCGGCTGGAATAGCTACAGGAAGCTTGCCGTTCACAACGCATCGAGAATTGGCTTCGTCGGAATCCGACGAATTTTGACGGATTTCCCTAGGGGTACCAGTAGGGAAAATCACCGAAATCGAGAGATCGTAAAAAGTGGTGAAATTTTGGATCCGAGTCCGATAATTCGGGAAAACTCGGCTGGAATAGCTACTGGAAGCTTGCCGGTCACAACGCATCGAGAATTGGCTTCGTCGGAATCCGACGAATTTTGACGGATTTCCCTAGGGGTACCACTAGGGAAAATCACCGAAATCGAGAGATCGTAAAAAGTGGTGAAATTTTGGATCCGAGTCCGATAATTCGGGAAAACTCGGCTGTAATAGCTACTGGAAGCTTGCCGGTCACAACGCATCGAGAATTGGTTTCGTCGGAATACGACGAATTTTTACGGATTTCCCTAGGGGTACCACTAGGGAAAATCACCGAAATCGAGAGATCGTAAAAAGTGGTGAAATTTTGGATCCGAGTCCGATAATTCGGGAAAACTCGGCTGGAATAGCCACCGGAAGTTTGACCGTCACAACGCATCGAGAATTGGCTTCGACGAATTTTGACGGATTTCCCTATGGGTACCACTAGGGAAAATCACCGAAATCGAGAGATCGTAAAAAGTGGTGAAATTTTGGATCCGAGTCCGATAATTCGGGAAAACTCGGCTGGAATAGCTACTGGAAGCTTGCCGGTCACAACGCATCGAGAATTGGCTTCGTCGGAATCCGACGAATTTTGACGGATTTCCCTAGGGGTACCACTATGGAAAATCACCGAAATCGAGAGATCGTAAAAAGTGGCGAAATTTTGGATCCGAGTCCAATAATTCGGGAAAACTCGGCTGGAATAGCTACTGGAAGCTTGCCGGTCACAACGCATCGAGAATTGGCTTCGTCGGAATCCGACGGATTTCCCTAGGGGTACCACTAGGGAAAATCACCGAAATCGAGAGATCGTAAAAAGTGATGAAATTTTGGATCTGAGTCCGATAATTCGGGAAAACTCGGCTGGAATAGCTACTGGAAGCTTGCCGGTCACAACGCATCGAGAATTGGTTTCGTCGAAATCCGACGAATTTTGACGGATTTCCCTAGGGGTACCACAAGGGAAAATCACCGAAATCGAGAGATCGTAAAAAGTGGTAAAATTTTTTATTCGAGTTCGATAATTCGGGAAAACTCCGCTGGAATAGCTACTGGAAGCCTGCCGGTCACAACGTATCGAGAAATGGCTTCGTCGGAATCCGACGAATTTTGACGGATTTCCCTAGGGGTACCACTAGGGAAAATCACCGAAATCGAGAGATCGTAAAAAGTGGTGAAATTTTGGATCCGAGTCCGATAATTCGGGAAAACTCGGCTGGAATAGCTACTGGAAGCTTGCCTGTCACAACGCATCTAGAATTGGCTCCGTCGGAATCCGACGAATTTTGACGGATTTCCCTAGGGGTACCACTAGGGAAAATCAACGAAATCGAGAGATCGTAAAAAGTGGTGAAATTTTGGATCCGAGTCCGATAATTCGGGAAAACTCGGCTGGAATAGCTACCGGAAGTTTGACCGTCACAACGCATCGAGAATTGGCTTCGACGAATTTTAACGGATTTCCCTATGGGTACCACTAGGGAAAATCACCGAAATCGAGAGATCGTAAAAAGTGGTGAAATTTTGGATCCGAGTCCGATAATTCGGGAAAACTCGGCTGGAATAGCTACTGGAAGCTTGCCGGCCACAACGCATCGAGAATTGGCTTCGTCGGAATCCGACGAATTTTGACGGATTTCCCTAGGGGTACCACTAGGGAAAATCACCGAAATCGAGAGATCGTAAAAAGTGGTGAAATTTTGGATCCGAGTCCGATAATTCGGAAAAAATCGGCTGGAATAGCTACTGGAAGCTTGCCGGTCACAACGCATCGAGAATTGGCTTCGTCGAAATCCGACGAATTTTGACGGATTTCCCTAGGGGTACCACTAGGGAAAATCACCGAAATCGAGAGATCGTAAAAAGTGGTGAAATTTTGGATCCGAGTCCGATAATTCGGGAAAACTCGGCTGGAATAGCTACTGGAAGCTTGCCGGCCACAACTCATCGAGAATTGGCTTCGTCGGAATCCGACGAATTTTGACGGATTTCCCTAGGGGTACCACTAGGGAAAATCACCGAAATCGAGAGATCGTAAAAAGTGGTGAAATTTTGGATCCGAGTCCGATAATTCGGGAAAACTCGGCTGGAATAGCTACTGTAAGCTTGCCTGTCACAACGCATCGAGAATTGGCTTCGTCGGAATCCGACGAATTTTGACGGATTTCCCTAGGGGTACCACTAGGGAAAATCACCGAAATCGAGAGATCGTAAAAAGTGGTGAAATTTTGGATCCGAGTCCGATAATTCGGGAAAACTCGGCTGGAATAGCTACCGGAAGTTTGACCGTCACAACGCATCGAGAATTGGCTTCGACGAATTTTGACGGATTTCCCTATGGGTACCACTAGGGAAAATCACCGAAATCGAGAGATCGTAAAAAGTGGTGAAATTTTGGATCCGAGTCCGATAATTCGGGAAAACTCGGCTGGAATAGCTACTGGAAGCTTGCCGGCCACAACGCATCGAGAATTGGCTTCGTCGGAATCCGACGAATTTTGACGGATTTCCCTAGGGGTACCACTAGGAAAAATCACCGAAATCGAGAGATCGTAAAAAGTGGTGAAATTTTGGATCCGAGTCCGATAATTCGGGAAAAATCGGCTGGAATAGCTACTGGAAGCTTGCCGGTCATAACGCATCGAGAATTGGCTTCGTCGAAATCCGACGAATTTTGACGGATTTCCCTAGGGGTACCACTAGGGAAAATCACCGAAATCGAGAGATCGTAAAAAGTGGTGAAATTTTGGATCCGAGTCCGATAATTCGGGAAAACTCGGCTGGAATAGCTACTGGAAGCTTGCCGGCCACAACTCATCGAGAATTGGCTTCGTCGGAATGCGACGAATTTTGACGGATTTCCCTAGGGGTACCACTAGGGAAAATCACCGAAATCGAGAGATCGTAAAAAGTGGTAAAATTTTGGATCCGAGTCCGATAATTCGGGAAAACTCGGCTGGAATAGCTACTGGAAGCTTGCCGGCCACAACTCATCGAGAATTGGCTTCGTCGGAATCCGATGAATTTTGACGGATTTCCCTAGGGGTACCACTAGGGAAAATCACCGAAATCGAGAGATCGTAAAAAGTGGTGAAATTTTGGATCCGAGTCCGATAATTCGGGAAAACTCGGCTGGAATAGCTACTGGAAGCTTGCCGGTCACAACGCATCGAGAATTGGCTTCGTCGGAATCCGACGGATTTCCCTAGGGGTACCACTAGGGAAAATCACCGAAATCGAGAGATCGTAAAAAGTGGTGAAATTTTGGATCCGAGTCCGATAATTCGGGAAAACTCGGCTGAAATAGCTACTGGAAGCTTGCCGGTCACAACGCATCGAGAATTGGCTTCGTCGGAATACGACGAATTTTGACGGATTTCCCTAGGGGTACCATTAGGGAAAATCACCGAAATCGAGAGATCGTAAAAAGTGGTGAAATTTTGGATCCGAGTCCGATAATTCGGAAAAACTCGGCTGGAATAGCTACTGGAAGCTTGCCGGTCACAATGCATCGAGAATTAGTTTCGTCGGAATGCGACGAATTTTGATAGATTTCCCTAGGGGTACCACTAGGGAAAATCACCGAAATCGAGAGATCGTAAAAAGTGGTGAAATTTGGGATCCGAGTCCGATAATTCGGGAAAACTCGGCTGGAATAGCTACTGGAAGCTTGCCGGTCACAACGCATCGAGAATTGACTTCGTCGGAATCCGACGGATTTCCCTAGGGGTACCACTAGGGAAAATCACCGAAATCGAGAGATCGTAAAATGTGGTGAAATTTTGGATTCGAGTCCGATAATTCGGGAAAACTCGGCTGGAATCGCTACTGGAAGCTTGCCGCTCACAACGCATCGAGAATTGGCTTCGTCGGAATACGACGAATTTTGACGGATTTCCCTAGGGGTACCACTAGGGAAAATCACCGAAATCGAGAGATCGTAAAAAGTGGTGAAATTTTGGATCCGAGTCCCATAATTCGGGAAAACTCGGCTGGAAGAGCTACTGGAAGCTTGCCGGTCACAACGCATCGAGAATTGGCTTCGTCGAAATTCGACGAATTTTGACGGATTTCCCTAGGGGTACCACTAGGGAAAATCACCGAAATCGAGAGATCGTAAAAGGTGGTGAAATTTTGGATCCGAGTCCGATAATTCGGGAAAACTCGGCTGGAATAGCTACTGGAAGCTTGCCGGTCACAATGCATCGAGAATTGGCTTCATCGGAATCCGACGAATTTTGACGGATTTCCCTAGGGGTACCACTTGGGAAAATCACTGAAATTTTGGATCCGAGTCCGATAATTCCGGACAACTCGGCTGGAATAGCTACTGGAAGCTTGCCGGTCACAACGTATCGAGAATTGGTTTCGTCGGAATCCGACGGATTTCCCTAGGGGTACCACTATGGAAAATCACCGAAATCGAGAGATCGTAAAAAGTGGTGAAATTTTTGATCCGAGTCCGATAATTCGGGAAAACTCGGCTGGAATAGCTACTGGAAGCTTGCCGGTCACAACGCATCGAGAATTAGCTTCGTCGGAATGCAACGAATTTTGACGGATTTCCATAGGGGTACCAGTAGGGAAAATCACCGAAATCGAGAGATCGTAAAAAGTGGTGAAATTTGGGATCCGAGTCCGATAATTCGGGAAAACTCGGCTGGAATAGCTACTGGAAGCTTGCCGGTCACAACGCATGGAGAATTGACTTCGTCGGAATCCGACGGATTTCCCTAGGGGTACCACTAGGAAAAATCACCGAAATCGAGAGATCGTAAAAAGTGGTGAAATTTTGGAACCGAGTCCGATAATTCGGGAAAACTCGGCTGGAATAGCTACTGGAAGCTTGCCGGTCACAACGCATCGAGAATTGGCTTCGTCGGAATCCGACGAATTTTGACGGATTTCCCTAGGGGTACCACTAGGGAAAATCACCGAAATCGAGAGATCGTAAAAAGTGGTGAAATTTTGGATCCGAGTCCGATAATTCGGGAAAACTCGGCTGGAATAGCTACTGGAAGCTTGCCGGTCACAGCGCATCGAGAATTGGTTTCGTCGGAATACGACGAATTTTGACGGATTTCCCTAGGGGTACCACTAGGGAAAATCACCGAAATCGAGAGATCGTAAAAAGTGTTGAAATTTTGGATCCGAGTCCCATAATTCGGGAAAACTCGGCTGGAATAGCTACTGGAAGCTTGCCGGTCACAACGCATCGAGAATTGGCTTCGTCGGAATCCGACGAATTTTGACGGATTTCCCTAGGGGTACCACTAGGGAAAATCACCGAAATCGAGAGATCGTAAAAAGTGGTGAAATTTTGGATCCGAGTCCGATAATTCGGGAAAACTCGGCTGGAATAGCTACTGGAAGCTTGCCGGTTACAACGCATCGAGAATTGACTTCGTCGGAATCCGACGAATTTTCCTAGGGGTACCACTAGGGAAAATCAACGAAATCGAGAGATCGTAAAATGTGGTGAAATTTTGGATCCGAGTCCGACAATTCGGGAAAACTCGGCTGGAATAGCTACTGGAAGCTTGCCGCTCACAACGCATCGAGAATTGGCTTCGTCGGAATCCGGCGAATTTTGACGGATTTCCCTAGGGGTACCACTAGGGAAAATCACCGAAATCGAGAGATCGTAAAAAGTGGTAAAATTTTTGATCCGAGTCCGATAATTCCGGAAAACTCGGCTGGAATAGCTACTGGAAGCTTGCCGGTCACAACGCATCGAGAATTGGCTTCGTCGGAATCCGACGGATTTCCCTAGGGGTACCACTAGGGAAAATCACCGAAATCGAGAGATCGTAAAAAGTGGTGAAATTTTTGATCCGAGTCCGATAATTCGGGAAAACTCGGCTGGAATAGCTACTGGAAGCTTGCCGGTCACAACGCATCGAGAATTGGCTTCGTCGGAATCCGACGATTTTTGACGGATTTCCCTAGGGGTACCACTAGGGAAAATCACCGAAATCGAGAGATCGTAAAAAGTGGTGAAATTTTGGATCCGAGTCCGATAATTCGGGAAAACTCGGCTGGAATAGCTACTGGAAGCTTGCCGGTCACAGCGCATCGAGAATTGGCTTCGTAGGAATACGACAAATTTTGACGGATTTCCCTAGGGGTACCACTAGGGAAAATCACCGAAATCGAGAGATCGTAAAAAGTGGTGAAATTTTGGATCCGAGTCCGATAATTCGGGAAAACTCGGCTGGAATAGCTACTGGAAGCTTACCGGTCACAACGCATCGAGAATTGGCTTCGTCGGAATCCGACGAATTTTGACGGATTTCCCTAGGGGTACCACTAGGGAAAATCACCGAAATCGAGAGATCGTAAAAAGTGTTGAAATTTTGGATCCGAGTCCCATAATTCGGGAAAACTCGGCTGGAATAGCTACTGGAAGCTTGCCGGTCACAACGCATCGAGAATTGGCTTCGTCGGAATCCGACGAATTTTGACGGATTTCCCTAGGGGTACCACTAGGGAAAATCACCGAAATCGAGAGATCGTAAAAAGTGGTGAAATTTTGGATCCGAGTCCGATAATTCGGGAAACCTCGGCTGGAATAGCTACTGGAAGCTTGCCGGTTACAACGCATCGAGAATTGACTTCGTCGGAATCCGACGAATTTTCCTAGGGGTACCACTAGGGAAAATCAACGAAATCGAGAGATCGTAAAATGTGGTGAAATTTTGGATCCGAGTCCGACAATTCGGGAAAACTCGGCTGGAATAGCTACTGGAAGCTTGCCGCTCACAACGCATCGAGAATTGGCTTCGTCGGAATCCGACGGATTTCCCTAGGGGTACCACTAGGGAAAATCACCGAAATCGAGAGATCGTAAAAAGTGGTGAAATTTTTGATCCGAGTCCGATAATTCGGGAAAACTCGGCTGGAATAGCTACTGGAAGCTTGCCGGTCACAACGCATCGAGAATTGGCTTCGTCGGAATCCGACGAATTTTGACGGATTTCCCTAGGGGTACCACTAGGGAAAATCACCGAAATCGAGAGATCGTAAAAAGTGGTGAAATTTTGGATCCGAGTCCGATAATTCGGGAAAACTCGGCTGGAATAGCTACTGGAAGCTTGCCGGTCACAGCGCATCGAGAATTGGCTTCGTTGGAATACGACAAATTTTGACGGATTTCTCTAGGGGTACCACTAGGGAAAATCACCGAAATCGAGAGATCGTAAAAAGTGGTGAAATTTTGGATCCGAGTCCCATAATTCGGGAAAACTCGGCTGGAATAGCTACTGGAAGCTTGCCGGTCACAACGCATCGAGAATTGGCTTCGTCGGAATCCGGCGAATTTTGACGGATTTCCCTAGGGGTACCACTAGGGAAAATCACCGAAATCGAGAGATCGTAAAAAGTGGTAAAATTTTGGATCCGAGTCCGATAATTCCGGAAAACTCGGCTGGAATAGCTACTGGAAACTTGCCGGTCACAACGCATCGAGAATTGGCTTCGTCGGAATCCGACGGATTTCCCTAGGGGTACCACTAGGGAAAATCACCGAAATCGAGAGATCGTAAAAAGTGGTGAAATTTTGGATCCGAGTCCGATAATTCGGGAAAACTCGGCTGGAATAGCTACTGGGAGCTTGCCGGTCACAACGCATCGAGAATTGGCTTCGTCGGAATCCGACGAATTTTGACGGATTTCCCTAGGGGTACCACTAGGGAAAATCACCGAAATCGAGAGATCGTAAAAAGTGGTGAAATTTTAGATCCGAGTCCGATAATTCGGGAAAACTCGGCTGGAATAGCTACTGGAAGGTTGCCGGTCACAGCGCATCGAGAATTGGCTTCGTTGGAATACGACAAATTTTGACGGATTTCACTAGGGGTACCACTAGGGAAAATCACCGAAATCGAGAGATCGTAAAAAGTGGTGAAATTTTGGATCCGAGTCCCATAATTCGGGAAAACTCGGCTGGAATAGCTACTGGAAGCTTGCCGGTCACAACGCATCGAGAATTGGCTTCGTCGGAATCCGACGAATTTTGACGGATTTCCCTAGGGGTACCACTAGGGAAAATCACCGAAATCGAGAGATCGTAAAAAGTGGTGAAATTTTTGATCCGAGTCCGATAATTCGGGAAAACTCGGCTGGAATAGCTACTGGAAGCTTGCCGGTTACAACGCATCGAGAATTGACTTCGTCGGAATCCGACGAATTTTCCTAGGGGTACCACTAGGGAAAATCAACGAAATCGAGAGATCGTAAAATGTGGTGAAATTTTGGATCCGAGTCCGACAATTCGGAAAAACTCGGCTGGAATAGCTACTGGAAGCTTGCCGCTCACAACGCATCAAGAATTGGCTTCGTCGGAATCCGGCGAATTTTGACGGATTTCCCTAGGGGTACCACTAGGGAAAATCACCGAAATCGAGAGATCGTAAAAAGTGGTAAAATTTTGGATCCGAGTCCGATAATTCCGGAAAACTCGGCTGGAATAGCTACTGGAAGCTTGCCGGTCACAACGTATCGAGAATTGGCTTCGTCGGAATCCGACGGATTTCCCTAGGGGTACCACTAGGGAAAATCACCGAAATCGAGAGATCGTAAAAAGTGGTGAAATTTTTGATCCGAGTCCGATAATTCGGGAAAACTCGGCTGGAATAGCTACTGGAAGCTTGCCGGTCACAACGCATCGAGAATTGGCTTCGTCGGAATCCGACGAATTTTGACGGATTTCCCTAGGGGTACCACTAGGGAAAATCACCGAAATCGAGAGATCGTAAAAAGTGGTGAAATTTTGGATTCGAGTCCGATAATTCGGGAAAACTCGGCTGGAATAGCTACTGGAATCTTGCCGGTCACAACGCATCGAGAATTGGCTTCGTCGGAATCCGACGAATTTTGACGGATTTCCCTAGGGGTACCACTAGGGAAAATCACCGAAATCGAGAGATCGTAAAAAGTGGTGAAATTTTGGATCCGAGTCCGATAATTCGGGAAAACTCGGCTGGAATAGCTACTGGAAGCTTGCCGGTCACAACGCATCGAGAATTGACTTCGTCGGAATCCGACGGATTTCCCTAGGGGTACCACTAGGGAAAATCACCGAAATCGAGAGATCGTAAAAAGTGGTGAAATTTTGGATCCGAGTCCGATAATTTGGGAAAAATCGGCTGGAATAGCTACTAGAAGCTTGCCGGTCACAACGCATCGAGAATTTGCTTCGTCGGAATCCGACGGATTTCCCTAGGGGTACCACTAGGGAAAATCACCGAAATCGAGAGATCGTAAAAAGTGGTGAAATTTTGGATCCGAGTCCGATAATTCGGGAAAACTCGGCTGGAATAGCTACTGGAAGCTTGCCGGTCACAACGCATCGAGAATTGGCTTCGTCAGAATACGACGAATTTTGATGGATTTCCCTAGGGGTACCACTAGGGAAAATCACCGAAATCGAGAGATCGTAAAAAGTGGTGAAATTTTTGATCCGAGTCCGATAATTCGGGAAAACTCGGCTGGAATAGCTACTGGAAGCTTGCCGGTCACAACGCATCGAGAATTGGCTTCGTCGGAATCCGACGAATTTTGACGGATTTCCTTAGAGGTACCACTAGGGAAAATCACCGAATTCAAGAGATCGTAAAAAGTGGTGAAATTTTGGATCCGAGTCCGATAATTCGGGAAAACTCGGCTGGAATAGCTACTGGAAGCTTGTCGGTCACAACGCATCGAGAATTGACTTCGTCGGAATCCGACGGATTTCCCTAGGGGTACCACTAGGGAAAATCACCGAAATCGAGAGATCGTAAAAAGTGGTGAAATTTTGGATCCGAGTCCGATAATTCGGGAAAACTCGGCTGGAATAGCTACTGGAAGCTTGCCGGTCACAATGCATCGAGAATTGGCTTCATCGGAATCCGACGAATTTTGACGGATTTCCCTAGGGGTACCACTTGGGAAAATCACTGAAATTTTGGATCCGAGTCCGATAATTCCGGACAACTCGGCTGGAATAGCTACTGGAAGCTTGCCGGTCACAACGTATCGAGAATTGGTTTCGTCGGAATCCGACGGATTTCCCTAGGGGTACCACTATGGAAAATCACCGAAATCGAGAGATCGTAAAAAGTGGTGAAATTTTGGATCCGAGTCCGATAATTCGGGAAAACTCGGCTGGAATAGCTACTGGAAGCTTGCCGGTCACAACGCATCGAGAATTGACTTCGTCCGAATCCGACGGATTTCCCTAGGGGTACCACTAGGGAAAATCACCGAAATCGAGAGATCGTAAAAAGTGGTGAAATTTTGGATCCGAGTCCGATAATTTGGGAAAAATCGGCTGGAATAGCTACTAGAAGCTTGCCGGTCACAACGCATCGAGAATTTGCTTCGTCGGAATCCGACGGATTTCCCTAGGGGTACCACTAGGGAAAATCACCGAAATCGAGAGATCGTAAAAAGTGGTGAAATTTTGGATCCGAGTCCGATAATTCGGGAAAACTCGGCTGGAATAGCTACTGGAAGCTTGCCGGTCACAACGCATCGAGAATTGGCTTCGTCGGAATACGACGAATTTTGATGGATTTCCCTAGGGGTACCACTAGGGAAAATCACCGAAATCGAGAGATCGTAAAAAGTGGTGAAATTTTTGATCCGAGTCCGATAATTCGGGAAAACTCGGCTGGAATAGCTACTGGAAGCTTGCCGGTCACAACGCATCGAGAATTGGCTTCGTCGGAATCCGACGAATTTTGACGGATTTCCTTAGAGGTACCACTAGGGAAAATCACCGAATTCAAGAGATCGTAAAAAGTGGTGAAATTTTGGATCCGAGTCCGATAATTCGGGAAAACTCGGCTGGAATAGCTACTGGAAGCTTGTCGGTCACAACGCATCGAGAATTGACTTCGTCGGAATCCGACGGATTTCCCTAGGGGTACCACTAGGGAAAATCACCGAAATCGAGAGATCGTAAAAAGTGGTGAAATTTTGGATCCGAGTCCGATAATTCGGGGAAACTCGGCTGGAATAGCTACTGGAAGCTTGCCGGTCACAATGCATCGAGAATTGGCTTCATCGGAATCCGACGAATTTTGACGGATTTCCCTAGGGGTACCACTTGGGAAAATCACTGAAATTTTGGATCCGAGTCCGATAATTCCGGACAACTCGGCTGGAATAGCTACTGGAAGCTTGCCGGTCACAACGTATCGAGAATTGGTTTCGTCGGAATCCGACGGATTTCCCTAGGGGTACCACTATGGAAAATCACCGAAATCGAGAGATCGTAAAAAGTGGTGAAATTTTTGATCCGAGTCCGATAATTCGGGAAAACTCGGCTGGAATAGCTACTGGAAGCTTGCCGGTCACAACGCATCGAGAATTAGCTTCGTCGGAATGCGACGAATTTTGACGGATTTCCATAGGGGTACCAGTAGGGAAAATCACCGAAATCGAGAGATCGTAAAAAGTGGTGAAATTTGGGATCCGAGTCCGATAATTCGGGAAAACTCGGCTGGAATAGCTACTGGAAGCTTGCCGGTCACAACGCATGGAGAATTGACTTCGTCGGAATCCGACGGATTTCCCTAGGGGTACCACTAGGAAAAATCACCGAAATCGAGAGATCGTAAAAAGTGGTGAAATTTTGGAACCGAGTCCGATAATTCGGGAAAACTCGGCTGGAATAGCTACTGGAAGCTTGCCGGTCACAACGCATCGAGAATTGGCTTCGTCGGAATCCGACGAATTTTGACGGATTTCCCTAGGGGTACCACTAGGGAAAATCACCGAAATCGAGAGATCGTAAAAAGATGTGAAATTTTGGATCCGAGTCCGATAATTCGGGAAAACTCGGCTGGAATAGCTACTGGAAGCTTGCCGGTCACAGCGCATCGAGAATTGGCTTCGTCGGAATACGACGAATTTTGACGGATTTCCCTAGGGGTACCACTAGGGAAAATCACCGAAATCGAGAGATCGTAAAAAGTGTTGAAATTTTGGATCCGAGTCCCATAATTCGGGAAAACTCGGCTGGAATAGCTACTGGAAGCTTGCCGGTCACAACGCATCGAGAATTGGCTTCGTCGGAATCCGACGAATTTTGACGGATTTCCCTAGGGGTACCACTAGGGAAAATCACCGAAATCGAGAGATCGTAAAAAGTGGTGAAATTTTGGATCCGAGTCTGATAATTCGGGAAAACTCGGCTGGAATAGCTACTGGAAGCTTGCCGGTTACAACGCATCGAGAATTGACTTCGTCGGAATCCGACGAATTTTCCTAGGGGTACCACTAGGGAAAATCAACGAAATCGAGAGATCGTAAAATGTGGTGAAATTTTGGATCCGAGTCCGACAATTCGGGAAAACTCAGCTGGAATAGCTACTGGAAGCTTGCCGCTCACAACGCATCGAGAATTGGCTTCGTCGGAATCCGGCGAATTTTGACGGATTTCCCTAGGGTACCACTAGGGAAAATCACCGAAATCGAGAGATCGTAAAAAGTGGTAAAATTTTTGATCCGAGTCCGATAATTCCGGAAAACTCGGCTGGAATAGCTACTGGAAGCTTGCCGGTCACAACGCATCGAGAATTGGCTTCGTCGGAATCCGACGGATTTCCCTAGGGGTACCACTAGGGAAAATCACCGAAATCGAGAGATCGTAAAAAGTGGTGAAATTTTTGATCCGAGTCCGATAATTCGGGAAAACTCGGCTGGAATAGCTACTGGAAGCTTGCCGGTCACAACGCATCGAGAATTGGCTTCGTCGGAATCCGACGATTTTTGACGGATTTCCCTAGGGGTACCACTAGGGAAAATCACCGAAATCGAGAGATCGTAAAAAGTGGTGAAATTTTGGATCCGAGTCCGATAATTCGGGAAAACTCGGCTGGAATAGCTACTGGAAGCTTGCCGGTCACAGCGCATCGAGAATTGGCTTCGTTGGAATACGACAAATTTTGACGGATTTCCCTAGGGGTACCACTAGGGAAAATCACCGAAATCGAGAGATCGTAAAAAGTGGTGAAATTTTGGATCCGAGTCCCATAATTCGGGAAAACTCGGCTGGAATAGCTACTGGAAGCTTGCCGGTCACAACGCATCGAGAATTGGCTTCGTCGGAATCCGACGAATTTTGACGGATTTCCCTAGGGGTACCACTAGGGAAAATCACCGAAATCGAGAGATCGTAAAAAGTGGTGAAATTTTGTATCCGAGTCCGATAATTCCTGAAAACTCGGCTGGAATAGCTACTGGAAGCTTGCCGGTTACAACGCATCGAGAATTGACTTCGTCGGAATCCGACGAATTTTCCTAGGGGTACCACTAGGGAAAATCAACGAAATCGAGAGATCGTAAAATGTGGTGAAATTTTGGATCTGAGTCCGACAATTCGGGAAAACTCGGCTGGAATAGCTACTGGAAGCTTGCCGCTCACAACGCATCGAGAATTGGCTTCGTCGGAATCCGGCGAATTTTGACGGATTTTCCTAGGGGTACCACTAGGGAAAATCACTGAAATCGAGAGATCGTAAAAAGTGGTAAAATTTTGGATCCGAGTCCGATAATTCCGGAAAACTCGGCTGGAATAGCTACTGGAAGCTTGCCGGTCACAACGTATCGAGAATTGGCTTCGTCGGAATCCGACGGATTTCCCTAGGGGTACCACTAGGGAAAATCACCGAAATCGAGAGATCGTAAAAAGTGGTGAAATTTTTGATCCGAGTCCGATAATTCGGGAAAACTCGGCTGGAATAGCTACTGGAAGCTTGCCGGTCACAACGCATCGAGAATTGGCTTCGTCGGAATCCGACGAATTTTGACGGATTTCCCTAGGGGTACCACTAGGGAAAATCACCGAAATCGAGAGATCGTAAAAAGTGGTGAAATTTTGGATTCGAGTCCGATAATTCGGGAAAACTCGGCTGGAATAGCTACTGGAAGCTTGCCGGTCACAACGCATCGAGAATTGGCTTCGTCGGAATCCGACGAATTTTGACGGATTTCCCTAGGGGTACCACTAGGGAAAATCACCGAAATCAAGAGATCGTAAAAAGTGGTGAAATTTTGGATCCGAGTCCGATAATTCGGGAAAACTCGGCTGGAATAGCTACTGGAAGCTTGCCGGTCACAACGCATCGAGAATTGGCTTCGTCGGAATCCGACGAATTTTGACGGATTTCCTTAGGGGTACCATTAGGGAAAATCACCGAAATCGAGAGATCGTAAAAAGTGGTGAAATTTTGGATCCGAGTCCGATAATTCGGGAAAACTCGGCTGGAATAGCTACTGGAAGCTTGCCGGTCACAACGCATCGAGAATTGGCTTCGTCGGAATCCGACGGATTTCTCTAGGGGTAGCACTAGGGAAAATCACCGAAATCGAGAGATCGTAAAAAGTGGTGAAATTTTGGATCCGAGTCCGATAATTCGGGAAAACTCGGCTGGAATAGCTACTGGAAGCTTTCCGGTCACAACGCATCGAGAATTGGTTTCGTCGGAATCCGACGAATTTTGACGGATTTCCCTAGGGGTACCACTAGGGAAAATCACTGAAATCGAGAGATCGTAAAAAGTGGTGAAATTTTGGATCCGAGTCCGATAATTCGGGAAAACTCGGCTGGAATAGCTACTGGAAGCTTGCCGGTCACAACGCATCGCGAATTGGCTTCGTCGGAATCCGACGGATTTCCCTAGGGGTACCACTAGGGAAAATCACCAAAATCGAGAGATCGTAAAAAGTGGTGAAATTTTGGATCCGAGTCCGATAATTCGGGAAAACTCGGCTGGAATAGCTACTAGAAGCTTGCCGGTCACAACGTATCAAGAATTTGCTTCGTCGGAATCCGACGAATTTTGACGGATTTCCCTAGGGGTACCACTTGGGAAAATCAACGAAATCGAGAGATCGTAAAAAGTGGTGAAATTTTTGATCCGAGTCCGATAATTCGGGAAAACTCGGCTGGAATAGCTACTGGAAGCTTGCCGGTCACAACGCATCGAGAATTGGCTTCGTCGGAATCCGACGAATTTTGACGGATTTCCCTAGGGGTACCACTAGGGAAAATCACCGAAATCGAGAGATCGTAAAAAGTGGTGAAATTTTGGATCCGAGTCCGATAATTCGGGAAAACTCGGCTGGAATAGCTACTGGAATCTTGCCGCTCACAACGCATCGAGAATTGGCTTCGTGGGAATTCGACGAATTTTGACGGATTTCCCTAGGGGTACCACTAGGGAAAATCACCGAAATCGAGAGATCGTAAAAAGTGGTGAAATTTTGGATCCGAGTCCGATAATTGGGGAAAAATCGGCTGGAATAGCTACTAGAAGCTTGCCGGTCACAACGCATCGAGAATTTGCTTCGTCGGAATCCGACGGATTTCCCTAGGGGTACCACTAGGGAAAATCACCGAAATCGAGAGATTGTAAAAAGTGGTGAAATTTTGGATCCGAGTCCGATAATTCGGGAAAACTCGGCTGGAATAGCTACTGGAAGCTTGCCGGTCACAACGCATCGAGAATTGGCTTCGTCGGAATACGACGAATTTTGATGGATTTCCCTAGGGGTACTACGAGGGAAAATCACCGAAATCGAGAGATCGTAAAAAGTGGTGAAATTTTGGATCCGAGTCCGACAATTCGGGAAAACTCGGCTGGAATAGCTACTGGAAGCTTGCCGGTCACAACGCATCGAGAATTGGCTTCGTCGGAATCCGACGAATTTTGACGGATTTCCTTAGGGGTACCACTAGGGAAAATCACCGAAATCAAGAGATCGTAAAAAGTGGTGAAATTTTGGATCCGAGTCCGATAATTCGGGAAAACTCGGCTGGAATAGCTACTGGAAGCGTGTCGGTCACAACGCATCGAGAATTTACTTCATCAGAATCCGACGGATTTCCCTAGGGGTACCACTAGGGAAAATCACCGAAATCGAGAGATCGTAAAAAGTGGTGAAATTTTGGATCCGAGTCCGATAATTGGGGAAAAATCGGCTGGAATAGCTACTAGAAGCTTGCCGGTCACAACGCATCGAGAATTTGCTTCGTCGGAATCCGACGGATTTCCCTAGGGGTACCACTAGGGAAAATCACCGAAATCGAGAGATTGTAAAAAGTGGTGAAATTTTGGATCCGAGTCCGATAATTCGGGAAAACTCGGCTGGAATAGCTACTGGAAGCTTGCCGGTCACAACGCATCGAGAATTGGCTTCGTCGGAATACGACGAATTTTGATGGATTTCCCTAGGGGTACTACTAGGGAAAATCACCGAAATCGAGAGATCGTAAAAAGTGGTGAAATTTTGGATTCGAGTCCGATAATTCGGGAAAACTCGGCTGGAATAGCTACTGGAAGCTTGCCGGTCACAACGCATCGAGAATTGGCTTCGTCGGAATCCGACGAATTTTGACGGATTTCCTTAGGGGTACCACTAGGGAAAATCACCGAAATCAAGAGATCGTAAAAAGTGGTGAAATTTTGGATCCGAGTCCGATAATTCGGGAAAACTCGGCTGGAATAGCTACTGGAAGCTTGTCGGTCACAACGCATCGAGAATTGACTTCATCAGAATCCGACGGATTTCCCTAGGGGTACCACTAGGGAAAATCACCGAAATCGAGAGATCGTAAAAAGTGGTGAAATTTTGGATCCGAGTCCGATAATTCGGGGAAACTCGGCTAGAATAGCTACTGGAAGCTTGCCGGTCACAATGCATCGAGAATTGGCTTCATCGGAATCCGACGAATTTTGACGGATTTCCCTAGGGGTACCACTAGGGAAAATCACTTAAATCGAGAGATCGTAAAAAGTGGTGAAATTTTGGATCCGAGTCCGATAATTCGGGGAAACTCGGCTGGAATAGCTACTGGAAGCTTGCCGGTCACAACGCATCGAGAATTGGCTTCGTCGGAATCCGACGAATTTTGACGGATTTCCCTAGGGGTACCACTAGGGAAAATCACCGAAATCGAGAGATCGTAAAAAGTGGTGAAATTTTGGATCCGAGTCCGATAATTCGGGAAAACTCGGCTGGAATAGCTACTGGAAGCTTGCCGGTCACAACGCATCAAGAATTGGCTTCGTCGGAATCCGACGAATTTTGACGGATTTCCCTAGGGGTACCACTAGGGAAAATCACCGAAATCGAGAGATCGTAAAAAGTGGTGAAATTTTGGATCCGAGTCCGATAATTCGGGAAAACTCGGCTGGAATAGCTACTGGAATCTTGCCGCTCACAACGCATCGAGAATTGGCTTCGTGGGAATTCGACGAATTTTGACGGATTTCCCTAGGGGTACCACTAGGAAAAATCACCGAAATCGAGAGATCGTAAAAAGTGGTGAAATTTTGGATCCGAGTCCGATAATTCAGGAAAACTCGGCTGGAATAGCTACTGGAAGCTTGCCGTTCACAACGCATTGAGAATTGACTTCGTCAAAATCCGACGAATTTTGAAGGATTTCCCTAGGTGTACCACTAGGGAAAATCTCCGAAATCGAGAGATCGTAAAAAGTGGTGAAATTTTGGATCCGAGTCCGATAATTCGGGAAAATTCGGCTGGAATAGCTAATGGAAGCTTGCCGGTCACAACGCATCGAGAATTGGCTTCGTCGGAATCTGACGGATTTCTCTAGGGGTAGCACTAGGGAAAATCACCGAAATCGAGAGATCGTAAAAAGTGGTGAAATTTTGGATCCGAGTCCGATAATTCGGGAAAACTCGGCTGGAATAGCTACTGGAAGCTTTCCGGTCACAACGCATCGAGAATTGGTTTCGTCGGAATCCGACGAATTTTGACGGATTTCCCTAGGGGTACCACTAGGGAAAATCACTGAAATCGAGAGATCGTAAAAAGTGGTGAAATTTTGGATCCGAGTCCGATAATTCGGGAAAACTCGGCTGGAATAGCTACTGGAAGCTTGCCGGTCACAACGCATCGAGAATTGGCTTCGTCAGAATCCGACGAATTTTGACGGATTTCCCTAGGGGTACCACTAGGGAAAATCACCGAAATCGAGAGATCGTAAAAAGTGGTGAAATTTTGGATCCGAGTCCGATAATTCGGGAAAACTCGGCTGGAATAGCTACTGGAAGCTTGTCGGTCACAACGCATCGAGAATTGACTTCATCAGAATCCGACGGATTTCCCTAGGGGTACCACTAGGGAAAATCACCGAAATCGAGAGATCGTAAAAAGTGGTGAAATTTTGGATCCGAGTCCGATAATTGGGGAAAAATCGGCTGGAATAGCTACTAGAAGCTTGCCGGTCACAACGCATCGAGAATTTGCTTCGTCGGAATCCAACGGATTTCCCTAGGGGTACCACTAGGGAAAATCACCGAAATCGAGAGATTGTAAAAAGTGGTGAAATTTTGGATCCGAGTCCGATAATTCGGGAAAACTCGGCTGGAGTAGCTACTGGAAGCTTGCCGGTCACAACGCATCGAGAATTGGCTTCGTCGGAATACGACGAATTTTGATGGATTTCCCTAGGGGTACTACTAGGGAAAATCACCTAAATTGAGAGATCGTAAAAAGTGGTGAAATTTTGGATTCGAGTCCGATAATTCGGGAAAACTCGGCTGGAATAGCTACTGGAAGCTTGCCGGTTACAACGCATCGAGAATTGGCTTCGTCGGAATCCGACGAATTTTGACGGATTTCCTTAGGGGTACCACTAGGGAAAATCACCGAAATCAAGAGATCGTAAAAAGTGGTGAAATTTTGGATCCGAGTCCGATAATTCGGGAAAACTCGGCTGGAATAGCTACTGGAAGCTTGTCGGTCACAACGCATCGAGAATTGACTTCATCAGAATCCGACGGATTTCCCTAGGGGTACCACTAGGGAAAATCACCGAAATCGAGAGATCGTAAAAAGTGGTGAAATTTTGGATCCGAGTCCGATAATTCGGGGAAACTCGGCTAGAATAGCTACTGGAAGCTTGCCGGTCACAATGCATCGAGAATTGGCTTCATCGGAATCCGACGAATTTTGACGGATTTCCCTAGGGGTACCACTAGGGAAAATCACTTAAATCGAGAGATCGTAAAAAGTGGTGAAATTTTGGATCCGAGTCCGATAATTCGGGGAAACTCGGCTGGAATAGCTACTGGAAGCTTGCCGGTCACAACGCATCGAGAATTGGCTTCGTCGGAATCCGACGAATTTTGACGGATTTCCCTAGGGGTACCACTAGGGAAAATCACCGAAATCGAGAGATCGTAAAAAGTGGTGAAATTTTGGATCCGAGTCGATAATTCGGGAAAACTCGGCTGGAATAGCTACTGGAAGCTTGCCGGTCACAACGCATCGAGAATTGGCTTCGTCGGAATCCGACGAATTTTGACGGATTTCCCTAGGGGTACCACTAGGGAAAATCACCGAAATCGAGAGATCGTAAAAAGTGGTGAAATTTTGGATCCGAGTCCGATAATTCGGGAAAACTCGGCTGGAATAGCTACTGGAATCTTGCCGCTCACAACGCATCGAGAATTGGCTTCGTGGGAATTCGACGAATTTTGACGGATTTCCCTAGGGGTACCACTAGGAAAAATCACCGAAATCGAGAGATCGTAAAAAGTGGTGAAATTTGGATCCGAGTCCGATAATTCAGGAAAACTCGGCTGGAATAGCTACTGGAAGCTTGCCGTTCACAACGCATTGAGAATTGACTTCGTCAAAATCCGACGAATTTTGAAGGATTTCCCTAGGGGTACCACTAGGGAAAATCTCCGAAATCGAGAGATCGTAAAAAGTGGTGAAATTTTGGATCCGAGTCCGATAATTCGGGAAAATTCGGCTGGAATAGCTAATGGAAGCTTGCCGGTCACAACGCATCGAGAATTTGCTTCGTCGGAATCCGACGGATTTCTCTAGGGGTAGCACTAGGGAAAATCACCGAAATCGAGAGATCGTAAAAAGTGGTGAAATTTTGGATCCGAAGTCCGATAATTCGGAAAAACTCGGCTGGAATAGCTACTGGAAGCTTTCCGGTCACAACGCATCGAGAATTGGTTTCGTCGGAATCCGACGAATTTTGACGGATTTCCCTAGGGGTACCACTAGGGAAAATCACTGAAATCGAGAGATCGTAAAAAGTGGTGAAATTTTGGATCCGAGTCCGATAATTCGGGAAAACTCGGCTGGAATAGCTACTGGAAGCTTGCCGGTCACAACGCATCGAGAATTGGCTTCGTCAGAATCCGACGAATTTTGACGGATTTCCCTAGGGTACCACTAGGGAAATCACCGAAATCGAGAGATCGTAAAAAGTGGTGAAATTTTGGATCCGAGTCGATAATTCGGGAAAACTCGGCTGGAATAGCTACTGGAATCTTGCCGCTCACAACGCATCGAGAATTGGCTTCGTGGGAATTCGACGAATTTTGACGGATTTCCCGAGGGGTACCACTAGGAAAAATCACCGAAATCGAGAGATCGTAAAAAGTGGTGAAATTTTGGATCCGAGTCCGATAATTCAGGAAAACTCGGCGTGGAATAGCTACTGGAAGCTTGCCGTTCACAACGCATTGAGAATTGACTTCGTCAAAATCCGACGAATTTTGAAGGATTTCCCTAGGGTACCACTAGGGAAAATCTCCGAAATCGAGAGATCGTAAAAAGTGGTGAAATTTTGGATCCGAGTCCGATAATTCGGGAAAATTCGGCTGGAATAGCTAATGGAAGCTTGCCGGTCACAACGCATCGAGAATTGGCTTCGTCGGAATCCGACGGATTTCTCTAGGGGTAGCACCTAGGGAAAATCACCGAAATCGAGAGATCGTAAAAAGTGGTGAAATTTTGGAACCGAGTCCGATAATTCGGGAAAACTCGGCTGGAATAGCTACTGGAAGCTTTCCGGTCACAACGCATCGAGAATTGGTTTCGTCGGAATCCGACGAATTTTGACGGATTTCCCTAGGGGTACCACTAGGGAAAATCATCGAAATCGAGAGATCGTAAAAAGTAGTGAAATTTTGGATCCCAGTCCGATAATTCGGGAAAACTCGGCTGGAATAGCTACTGGAAGCTTGCCGGTCAAAACGAATCGAGAATTGGCTTCGTCGGAATCCGACGGATTTCCGTAGGGGTACCACTAGGGAAAATCACCGAAATCGAGAGATCGTAAAAAGTGGTGAAATTTTGGATCCGAGTCCGATAATTCGGGAAAACTCGGCTGGAATAGCTACTGGAAGCTTGCCGGTCACAATGCATCGAGAATTCTCTTCGTCGGACCTAGGGGTACTACTAGGGAAAATTACCGAAATCGAGAGATCGTAAAAAGTGGTGAAATTTTGGATCCGAGTCCGATAATTCGGGAAAACTCGGCTGGAATAGCTACTGGAAGGTTGCCGGTTAGAACGTATCAAGAATTTGCTTCGTCGGAATCCGACGAATTTTGACGGATTTCCCTAGGGGTACCACTAGGGAAAATCACTGAAATCGAGAGATCGTAAAAAGTGGTGAAATTTTGGATCCGAGTCCGATAATTTGGGAAAACTCGGCTGGAATGGCTACTGGAAGCTTGCCGGCGACGACGCATCGAGAATTGGCTTCGTCGGAATCCGACGGATTTCCGTAGGGGTACCACTAGGGAAAATCACCGAAATCGAGAGATCGTAAAAAGTGGTGAAATTTTGGATTCGAGTCCGATAATTCGGGAAAACTCGGCTGGAATAGCTACTGGAAGCTTGCCGGTCACAACGCATCGAGAATTGGCTTCATCGGAATCCGACGAATTTTGACGAATTTCCCTAGGGGTACCACTAGGGAAAATCACTGAAATCGAGAGATCGTAAAAATTGGTGAAATTTTGGATCCGAGTCCGATAATTCGGGAAAACTCGGCTGGAATAGCTACTGGAAGCTTGCCGGTCACAACGCATCGAGAATTGGCTTCGTCGGAATCCGACGGATTTCCCTAGGGGTACCACTAGGGAAAATCACCGAAATCGAGAGATCGTAAAAAGTGGTGAAATTTTGGATCCGAGTCCGATAATTCGGGAAAACTCGGCTGGAATAGCTACTGGAAGCTTGCCGGTCACAACGCATCGAGAATTGGCTTCGTCGGAATCCGACGGATTTCCCTAGGGGTACCACTAGGGAAAATCACCGAAATCGAGAGATCGTAAAAAGTGGTGAAATTTTGGATCCGAGTCCGATAATTCGGGAAAACTCGGCTGGAATAGCTACTGGAAGCTTGACGGTCCCAACGTATCGAGAATTGGCTTCGTCGGAATCCGACGGATTTTGACGGATTTCCCTAGGGGTACCACTAGGGAAAATCACCGAAATCGAGAGATCGTAAAAAGTGATGAAATTTTGGATCCGAGTCCGATAATTCGGGAAAACTCGGCTGGAATAGCTACTGGAAGCTTACCGGTCACAACGCATCGAGAATTGGCTTCGTCGGAATCCGACGAATTTTGACGGATTTCCCTAGGGGTACCACTAGGGAAAATCACCGAAATCGAGAGATCGTAAAAAGTGGTGAAATTTTGGATCCGTGTCCGATAATTCGGGAAAACTCTGCTGGAATAGCTATTGAAAGCTTGCCGGTCACAACGCATCGAGAATTGTCTTCGTCGGAATCCGACGAATTTTGACGGATTTCCCTAGGGGTACCACTAGGGAAAATAACCGAAATCGAGAGATCGTAAAGAGTGGTGAAATTTTGGATCCGAGTCTGATTATTTGGGAAAACTCGGCTGGAATATCTACTGGAAGCTTGCCGGTCACAACTCATCGAGAATTGGCTTCGTCAGAATCCGACGAATTTTGACGGATTTCCCTAGGGGTACCACTAGGGAAAATCACCGAAATCGAGAGATCGTAAAAAGTGGTGAAATTTTGGATACGAGTCCGATAATTCTGGAAAATTCGGCTGGAATAGCTACTGGAAGGTTGCCGGTCAGAACGCATCGAGAATTTGCTTCGTCGAAATCCGACGAATTTTGACGGATTTTCCTAGGGGTACCACTAGGGAAAATCACCGAAATCGAGAGATCGTAAAAAGTGGTAAAATTTTGGATACGAGTCCGATAATTTGGGAAAACTCGGCTGGAATGGCTACTGGAAGCTTGCCGGCGACGACGTATCGAGAATTGGCTTCGTCGGAATCCGACGGATTTCCCTAGGGGTACCATTAGGGGAAAATCACCTAAATCAAGAGATCGTAAAAAGTGGTGAAATTTTGGATCCGAGTCCGATAATTCGGGAAAACTCGGCTGGAATAGCTACTGGAAGCTTGCCGGTCCCAACGCATCGAGAATTGGCTTCGTCGGAATCCGACGAATTTTGACGGATTTCCCTAGGGGTACCACTAGGGAAAATCACCGAAATCGAGAGATCGTAAAAAGTGGTGAAATTTTGGATTCGAGTCCGATAATTCGGGAAAACTCGGCTGGAATAGCTACTGGAAGCTTGCCGGTCACAACGCATCGAGAATTGGCTTCATCGGAATCCGACGAATTTTGACGAATTTCCCTAGGGGTACCACTAGGGAAAATCACCGAAATCGAGAGATCGTAAAAAGTGGTGAAATTTTGGATCCGAGTCCGATAATTCGGGAAAACTCGGCTGGAATAGCTACTGGAAGCTTGCCGGTCACAACGCATCGAGAATTGGCTTCGTCGGAATCCGACGGATTTCCCTAGGGGTACCACTAGGGAAAATCACCGAAATCGAGAGATCGTAAAAAGTGGTGAAATTTTGGATCCGAGTCCGATAATTCGGGAAAACTCGGCTGGAATAGCTACTGGAAGCTTGCCGGTCACAACGCATCGAGAATTGGCTTCGTCGGAATCCGACGGATTTCCCTAGGGGTACCACTAGGGAAAATCACCGAAATCGAGAGATCGTAAAAAGTGGTGAAATTTTGGATCCGAGTCCGATAATTCGGGAAAACTCGGCTGGAATAGCTACTGGAAGCTTGCCGGTCACAACTCATCGAGAATTGGCTTCTACGGATTTTAACGGATTTCCCTAGGGGTACCACTAGGGAAAATCACCGAAATCGAGAGATCGTAAAAAATGGTGAAATTTTTGATCCGAGTCCGACCATTCGGAAAAACTCGGCCGGAATAGCAACTGGAAGCTTGCCGGTCACAACACATCGAGAATTGGCTTCGTCGGAATCCGACGAATTTTGACGGATTTCCCTAGGGGTACCACTAGGGAAAATCACCTAAATCGAGAGATCGTAAAAAGTGGTGAAATTTTGGATCCGAGTCCGATAATTCTGGAAAACTCGGCTGGAATAGCTACTGGAAGGTTGCCGGTCAGAACGCATCGAGAATTTGCTTCGTCGAAATCCGACGAATTTTGACGGATTTTCCTAGGGGTACCACTAGGGAAAATCACCGAAATCGAGAGATCGTAAAAAGTGGTGAAATTTTGGATACGAGTCCGATAATTTGGGAAAACTCGGCTGGAATGGCTACTGGAAGCTTGGCGGTCACAACGCATCGAGAATTGGCTTCATCGGAATCCGACGGATTTCCCTAGGGGTACCACTAGGGAAAATCACCTAAATCGAGAGATCGTAAAAAGTGGTGAAATTTTGGATCCGAGTCCGATAATTCGGGAAAACTCGGCCGGAATAGCTAATGGAAGCTTGCTGGTCACAACGCATCGAGAATTGGCTTCGTCGGAATCCGACGAATTTTGACGGATTTTCCTAGGGGTACCACTAGGGAAAATCACCGAAATCGAGAGATCGTAAAAAGTGGTGAAATTTTGGATCCGAGTCCGATAATTCGGGAAAACTCGGCTGGAATAGCTACTGGAAGCTTTCCGGTCACAACGCATCGAGAATTGGCTTCGTCGGAATCCGACGGATTTCCCTAGGGGTACCACTAGGGAAAATCACCGAAATCGAGAGATCGTAAAAAGTGGTGAAATTTTGGATCCGAGTCCGATAATTCGGGAAAACTCGGCTGGAATAGCTACTGGAAGCTTGTCGGTCACAACGCATCGAGAATTGGCTTCGTCGAAATCCGACGGATTTCCCTAGGGGTACCACTAGGGAAAATCACCGAAATCGAGAGATCGTAAAAAGTGGTGAAATTTTGGATCCGAGTCCGTTAATTCGGGAAAACTCGGCTGGAATAGCTACTGGAAGCTTGCCGGTCACAACGCATCGAGAATTGGCTTCGTCGAAATACGACGAATTTTGAGGGATTTCCCTAGGGGTACCACTAGGGAAAATCACCGAAATCGAGAGATCGTAAAAAGTGGTGGAATTTTTGATCCGAGTCCGATAATTCGGGAAAACTCGGAATTCGACGAATTTTGACGGATTTCCCTAGGGGTACCACTAGGGAAAATCACCGAAATCGAGAGATCGTAAAAAGTGGTGAAATTTTGGATCCGAGTCCGATAATTCGGGAAAACTCGGCTGGAATAGCTACTGGAAGCTTGCCGGTCACAACGCATCGAGAATTGGCTTCGTCGGAATCCGATGAATTTTGACGGATTTCCCTAGGGGTACCACTAGGGAAAATCACCGAAATCGAGAGATCGTAAAAAGTGGTAAAATTTTGGATCCGAGTCCGATAATTCGGGAAAACTCGGCTGGAATAGCTACTGGAAACTTGCCGGTCACAACGCATCGAGAATTGGCTTCGTCGGAATCCGACGAATTTTGACGGATTTCCCTAGGGGTACCACTAGGGAAAATCACCGAAATCGAGAGATCGTAAAAAGTGGTGGAATTTTTGATCCGAGTCCGATAATTCGGGAAAACTCGGAATTCGACGAATTTTGACGGATTTCCCTAGGGGTACCACTAGGGAAAATCACCGAAATCGAGAGATCGTAAAAAGTGGTGAAATTTTGGATCCGAGTCCGATAATTCGGGAAAACTCGGCTGGAATAGCTACTGGAAGCTTGCCGGTCACAACGCATCGAGAATTGGCTTCGTCGGAATCCGACGAATTTTGACGGATTTCCCTAGGGGTACCACTAGGGAAAATCACCGAAATCGAGAGATCGTAAAAAGTGGTAAAATTTTGGATCCGAGTCCGATAATTCGGGAAAACTCGGCTGGAATAGCTACTGGAAGCTTGCCGGTCACAACGCATCGAGAATTGGCTTCGTCGGAATCCGACGAATTTTGACGTATTTCCCTAGGGGTACCACTCGGGAAAATCACCGAAATCGAGAGATCGTAAAAAGTGGTGAAATTTTGGATCCGAGTCCGATAATTCATGAAAACTCGGCTGGAATAGCTACTGGAAGCTTGCCGGTCACAACGCATCGAGAATTGGCTTCGTCGGAATACGACGAATTTTGATGGATTTCCCTAGGGGTACCACTAGGGAAAATCACCGAAATTGAGAGATCGTAAAAAGTGGTGAAATTTTTGATCCGAGTCCGATAATTCGGGAAAACTCGGCCGGAATAGCTACTGGAAGCTTGCCGGTCACAACGCATCGAGAATTGGCTTCGTCGGAATCCGACGAATTTTGACGGATTTCCCTAGGGGTACCACTAGGGAAATTCACCGAAATCGAGAGATCGTAAAAAGTGGTGAAATTTTGGATCCGAGTCCGATAATTCGAGAAAACTCGGCTGGAATAGCTACTGGAATCTTGCCGGTCACAACGCATCGAGAATTGGCTTCGTCGGAATCCGACGAATTTTGACGGATTTCCCTAGGGGTACCACTAGGGAAAATCACCGAAATCGAGAGATCGTAAAAAGTGGTGAAATTTTGGATCCGAGTCCGATAATTCGGGAAAACTCGGCTGGAATAGCTACTGGAATCTTGCCGCTCACAACGCATCGAGAATTGGCTTCGTGGGAATTCGACGAATTTTGACGGATTTCCCTAGGGGTACCACTAGGAAAAATCACCGAAATCGAGAGATCGTAAAAAGTGGTGAAATTTTGGATCCGAGTCCGATAATTCAGGAAAACTCGGCTGGAATAGCTACTGGAAGCTTGCCGTTCACAACGCATTGAGAATTGACTTCGTCAAAATCCGACGAATTTTGAAGGATTTCCCTAGGGGTACCACTAGGGAAAATCTCCGAAATCGAGAGATCGTAAAAAGTGGTGAAATTTTGGATCCGAGTCCGATAATTCGGGAAAATTCGGCTGGAATAGCTAATGGAAGCTTGCCGGTCACAACGCATCGAGAATTTGCTTCGTCGGAATCCGACGGATTTCTCTAGGGGTAGCACTAGGGAAAATCACCGAAATCGAGAGATCGTAAAAAGTGGTGAAATTTTGGATCCGAGTCCGATAATTCGGAAAAACTCGGCTGGAATAGCTACTGGAAGCTTTCCGGTCACAACGCATCGAGAATTGGTTTCGTCGGAATCCGACGAATTTTGACGGATTTCCCTAGGGGTACCACTAGGGAAAATCACTGAAATCGAGAGATCGTAAAAAGTGGTGAAATTTTGGATCCGAGTCAGATAATTCGGGAAAACTCGGCTGGAATAGCTACTGGAAGCTTGCCGGTCACAACGCATCGAGAATTGGCTTCGTCAGAATCCGACGAATTTTGACGGATTTCCCTAGGGGTACCACTAGGGAAAATCACCGAAATCGAGAGATCGTAAAAAGTGGTGAAATTTTGGATCCGAGTCCGATAATTCGGGAAAACTCGGCTGGAATAGCTACTGGAATCTTGCCGCTCACAACGCATCGAGAATTGGCTTCGTGGGAATTCGACGAATTTTGACGGATTTCCCGAGGGGTACCACTAGGAAAAATCACCGAAATCGAGAGATCGTAAAAAGTGGTGAAATTTTGGATCCGAGTCCGATAATTCAGGAAAACTCGGCTGGAATAGCTACTGGAAGCTTGCCGTTCACAACGCATTGAGAATTGACTTCGTCAAAATCCGACGAATTTTGAAGGATTTCCCTAGGGGTACCACTAGGGAAAATCTCCGAAATCGAGAGATCGTAAAAAGTGGTGAAATTTTGGATCCGAGTCCGATAATTCGGGAAAATTCGGCTGGAATAGCTAATGGAAGCTTGC
Source organism: Excoecaria cochinchinensis (assembly GCA_947683425.1). NCBI lineage: Eukaryota > Viridiplantae > Streptophyta > Magnoliopsida > Malpighiales > Euphorbiaceae > Excoecaria > Excoecaria cochinchinensis. Next base: position 3,559,622 of record CANTUQ010000187.1, read on the forward strand.
CGGTCACAACGCATCGAGAATTGGCTTCGTCGGAATCCGACGGATTTCTCTAGGGGTAGCACTAGGGAAAATCACCGAAATCGAGAGATCGTAAAAAGTGGTGAAATTTTGGATCCGAGTCCGATAATTCGGGAAAACTCGGCTGGAATAGCTACTGGAAGCTTTCCGGTCACAACGCATCGAGAATTGGTTTCGTCGGAATCCGACGAATTTTGACGGATTTCCCTAGGGGTACCACTAGGGAAAATCACTGAAATCGAGAGATCGTAAAAAGTGGTGAAATTTTGGATCCGAGTCCGATAATTCGGGAAAACTCGGCTGGAATAGCTACTGGAAGCTTGCCGGTCACAACGCATCGAGAATTGGCTTCGTCGGAATCCGACGGATTTCCCTAGGGGTACCACTAGGGAAAATCACCAAAATCGAGAGATCGTAAAAAGTGGTGAAATTTTGGATCCGAGTCCGATAATTCGGGAAAACTCGGCTGGAATAGCTACTAGAAGCTTGCCGGTCACAACGTATCAAGAATTTGCTTCGTCGGAATCCGACGAATTTTGACGGATTTCCCTAGGGGTACCACTTGGGAAAATCACCGAAATCGAGAGATCGTAAAAAGTAGTGAAATTTTGGATCCGAGTCCGATAATTCGGGAAAACTCGGCTGGAATAGCTACTGGAAGCTTGCCGGTCAAAACGAATCGAGAATTGGCTTCGTCGGAATCCGACGGATTTCCGTAGGGGTACCACTAGGGAAAATCACCGAAATCGAGAGATCGTAAAAAGTGGTAAAATTTTGGATCCGAGTCCGATAATTCGGGAAAACTCGGCTGGAATAGCTACTGGAAGCTTGCCGGTCACAATGCATCGAGAATTGGCTTCGTCGGAATCCGACGAATTTTGACGGATTTCCCTAGGGGTACCACTAGGGAAAATCACTGAAATCGAGAGATCGTAAAAAGTGGATAAATTTTGGATCCGAGTCCGATAATTCGGGAAAACTCGGCTGGAATAGCTACTGGAAGCTTGCCGGTCACAACGCATCGAGAATTGGCTTCGTCGGAATTCGACGGATTTCCCTAGGGGTACCACTAGGGAAAATCACCGAAATCGAGAGATCGTAAAAAGTGGTCAAATTTTGGATCCGAGTCCGATAATTCGGGAAAACTCGGCTGGAATAGCTACTAGAAGCTTGCCGGTCACAACATATCAAGAATTTGCTTCGTCGGAATCCGACGAATTTTGACGGATTTCCCTAGGGGTACCACTTGGGAAAATCATCGAAATCGAGAGATCGTAAAAAGTAGTGAAATTTTGGATCCCAGTCCGATAATTCGGGAAAACTCGGCTGGAATAGCTACTGGAAGCTTGCCGGTCAAAACGAATCGAGAATTGGCTTCGTCGGAATCCGACGGATTTCCGTAGGGGTACCACTAGGGAAAATCACCGAAATCGAGAGATCGTAAAAAGTGGTGAAATTTTGGATCCGAGTCCGATAATTCGGGAAAACTCGGCTGGAATAGCTACTGGAAGCTTGCCGGTCACAATGCATCGAGAATTCTCTTCGTCGGAATCCGGCGGATTTTCCTAGGGGTACTACTAGGGAAAATTACCGAAATCGAGAGATCGTAAAAAGTGGTGAAATTTTGGATCCGAGTCCAATAATTCGGGAAAACTCGGCTGGAATAGCTACTGGAAGGTTGCCGGTTAGAACGTATCAAGAATTTGCTTCGTCGGAATCCGACGAATTTTGACGGATTTCCCTAGGGGTACCACTAGGGAAAATCACTGAAATCGAGAGATCGTAAAAAGTGGTGAAATTTTGGATCCGAGTCCGATAATTTGGGAAAACTCGGCTGGAATGGCTACTGGAAGCTTGCCGGCGACGACGCATCGAGAATTGGCTTCGTCGGAATCCGACGGATTTCCGTAGGGGTACCACTAGGGAAAATCACCGAAATCGAGAGATCGTAAAAAGTGGTGAAATTTTGGATTCGAGTCCGATAATTCGGGAAAACTCGGCTGGAATAGCTACTGGAAGCTTGCCGGTCACAACGCATCGAGAATTGGCTTCATCGGAATCCGACGAATTTTGACGAATTTCCCTAGGGGTACCACTAGGGAAAATCACTGAAATCGAGAGATCGTAAAAATTGGTGAAATTTTGGATCCGAGTCCGATAATTCGGGAAAACTCGGCTGGAATAGCTACTGGAAGCTTGCCGGTCACAACGCATCGAGAATTGGCTTCGTCGGAATCCGACGGATTTCCCTAGGGGTACCACTAGGGAAAATCACCGAAATCGAGAGATCGTAAAAAGTGGTGAAATTTTGGATCCGAGTCCGATAATTCGGGAAAACTCGGCTGGAATAGCTACTGGAAGCTTGCCGGTCACAACGCATCGAGAATTGGCTTCGTCGGAATCCGACGGATTTCCCTAGGGGTACCACTAGGGAAAATCACCGAAATCGAGAGATCGTAAAAAGTGGTGAAATTTTGGATCCGAGTCCGATAATTCGGGAAAACTCGGCTGGAATAGCTACTGGAAGCTTGACGGTCCCAACGTATCGAGAATTGGCTTCGTCGGAATCCGACGGATTTTGACGGATTTCCCTAGGGGTACCACTAGGGAAAATCACCGAAATCGAGAGATCGTAAAAAGTGATGAAATTTTGGATCCGAGTCCGATAATTCGGGAAAACTCGGCTGGAATAGCTACTGGAAGCTTACCGGTCACAACGCATCGAGAATTGGCTTCGTCGGAATCCGACGAATTTTGACGGATTTCCCTAGGGGTACCACTAGGGAAAATCACCGAAATCGAGAGATCGTAAAAAGTGGTGAAATTTTGGATCCGTGTCCGATAATTCGGGAAAACTCTGCTGGAATAGCTATTGAAAGCTTGCCGGTCACAACGCATCGAGAATTGTCTTCGTCGGAATCCGACGAATTTTGACGGATTTCCCTAGGGGTACCACTAGGGAAAATAACCGAAATCGAGAGATCGTAAAGAGTGGTGAAATTTTGGATCCGAGTCTGATTATTTGGGAAAACTCGGCTGGAATATCTACTGGAAGCTTGCCGGTCACAACTCATCGAGAATTGGCTTCGTCAGAATCCGACGAATTTTGACGGATTTCCCTAGGGGTACCACTAGGGAAAATCACCGAAATCGAGAGATCGTAAAAAGTGGTGAAATTTTGGATACGAGTCCGATAATTCTGGAAAATTCGGCTGGAATAGCTACTGGAAGGTTGCCGGTCAGAACGCATCGAGAATTTGCTTCGTCGAAATCCGACGAATTTTGACGGATTTTCCTAGGGGTACCACTAGGGAAAATCACCGAAATCGAGAGATCGTAAAAAGTGGTAAAATTTTGGATACGAGTCCGATAATTTGGGAAAACTCGGCTGGAATGGCTACTGGAAGCTTGCCGGCGACGACGTATCGAGAATTGGCTTCGTCGGAATCCGACGGATTTCCCTAGGGGTACCATTAGGGAAAATCACCTAAATCAAGAGATCGTAAAAAGTGGTGAAATTTTGGATCCGAGTCCGATAATTCGGGAAAACTCGGCTGGAATAGCTACTGGAAGCTTGCCGGTCCCAACGCATCGAGAATTGGCTTCGTCGGAATCCGACGAATTTTGACGGATTTCCCTAGGGGTACCACTAGGGAAAATCACCGAAATCGAGAGATCGTAAAAAGTGGTGAAATTTTGGATTCGAGTCCGATAATTCGGGAAAACTCGGCTGGAATAGCTACTGGAAGCTTGCCGGTCACAACGCATCGAGAATTGGCTTCATCGGAATCCGACGAATTTTGACGAATTTCCCTAGGGGTACCACTAGGGAAAATCACCGAAATCGAGAGATCGTAAAAAGTGGTGAAATTTTGGATCCGAGTCCGATAATTCGGGAAAACTCGGCTGGAATAGCTACTGGAAGCTTGCCGGTCACAACGCATCGAGAATTGGCTTCGTCGGAATCCGACGGATTTCCCTAGGGGTACCACTAGGGAAAATCACCGAAATCGAGAGATCGTAAAAAGTGGTGAAATTTTGGATCCGAGTCCGATAATTCGGGAAAACTCGGCTGGAATAGCTACTGGAAGCTTGCCGGTCACAACGCATCGAGAATTGGCTTCGTCGGAATCCGACGGATTTCCCTAGGGGTACCACTAGGGAAAATCACCGAAATCGAGAGATCGTAAAAAGTGGTGAAATTTTGGATCCGAGTCCGATTATTCGGGAAAACTCGGCTGGAATAGCTACTGGAAGCTTGCCGGTCACAACTCATCGAGAATTGGCTTCTACGGATTTTAACGGATTTCCCTAGGGGTACCACTAGGGAAAATCACCGAAATCGAGAGATCGTAAAAAATGGTGAAATTTTTGATCCGAGTCCGACCATTCGGAAAAACTCGGCCGGAATAGCAACTGGAAGCTTGCCGGTCACAACACATCGAGAATTGGCTTCGTCGGAATCCGACGAATTTTGACGGATTTCCCTAGGGGTACCACTAGGGAAAATCACCGAAATCGAGAGATCGTAAAAAGTGGTGAAATTTTGGATCCGAGTCCGATAATTCTGGAAAACTCGGCTGGAATAGCTACTGGAAGGTTGCCGGTCAGAACGCATCGAGAATTTGCTTCGTCGAAATCCGACGAATTTTGACGGATTTTCCTAGGGGTACCACTAGGGAAAATCACCGAAATCGAGAGATCGTAAAAAGTGGTGAAATTTTGGATACGAGTCCGATAATTTGGGAAAACTCGGCTGGAATGGCTACTGGAAGCTTGGCGGTCACAACGCATCGAGAATTGGCTTCATCGGAATCCGACGGATTTCCCTAGGGGTACCACTAGGGAAAATCACCTAAATCGAGAGATCGTAAAAAGTGGTCAAATTTTGGATCCGAGTCCGATAATTCGGGAAAACTCGGCTGGAATAGCTACTAGAAGCTTGCCGGTCACAACATATCAAGAATTTGCTTCGTCGGAATCCGACGAATTTTGACGGATTTCCCTAGGGGTACCACTTGGGAAAATCATCGAAATCGAGAGATCGTAAAAAGTGGTGAAATTTTGGATCCCAGTCCGATAATTCGGGAAAACTCGGCTGGAATAGCTACTGGAAGCTTGCCGGTCAAAACGAATCGAGAATTGGCTTCGTCGGAATCCGACGGATTTCCGTAGGGGTACCACTAGGGAAAATCACCGAAATCGAGAGATCGTAAAAAGTGGTGAAATTTTGGATCCGAGTCCGATAATTCGGGAAAACTCGGCTGGAATAGCTACTGGAAGCTTGCCGGTCACAATGCATCGAGAATTCTCTTCGTCGGAATCCGGCGGATTTTCCTAGGGGTACTACTAGGGAAAATTACCGAAATCGAGAGATCGTAAAAAGTGGTGAAATTTTGGATCCGAGTCCAATAATTCGGGAAAACTCGGCTGGAATAGCTACTGGAAGGTTGCCGGTTAGAACGTATCAAGAATTTGCTTCGTCGGAATCCGACGAATTTTGACGGATTTCCCTAGGGGTACCACTAGGGAAAATCACTGAAATCGAGAGATCGTAAAAAGTGGTGAAATTTTGGATCCGAGTCCGATAATTTGGGAAAACTCGGCTGGAATGGCTACTGGAAGCTTGCCGGCGACGACGCATCGAGAATTGGCTTCGTCGGAATCCGACGGATTTCCGTAGGGGTACCACTAGGGAAAATCACCGAAATCGAGAGATCGTAAAAAGTGGTGAAATTTTGGATTCGAGTCCGATAATTCGGGAAAACTCGGCTGGAATAGCTACTGGAAGCTTGCCGGTCACAACGCATCGAGAATTGGCTTCATCGGAATCCGACGAATTTTGACGAATTTCCCTAGGGGTACCACTAGGGAAAATCACTGAAATCGAGAGATCGTAAAAATTGGTGAAATTTTGGATCCGAGTCCGATAATTCGGGAAAACTCGGCTGGAATAGCTACTGGAAGCTTGCCGGTCACAACGCATCGAGAATTGGCTTCGTCGGAATCCGACGGATTTCCCTAGGGGTACCACTAGGGAAAATCACCGAAATCGAGAGATCGTAAAAAGTGGTGAAATTTTGGATCCGAGTCCGATAATTCGGGAAAACTCGGCTGGAATAGCTACTGGAAGCTTGCCGGTCACAACGCATCGAGAATTGGCTTCGTCGGAATCCGACGGATTTCCCTAGGGGTACCACTAGGGAAAATCACCGAAATCGAGAGATCGTAAAAAGTGGTGAAATTTTGGATCCGAGTCCGATAATTCGGGAAAACTCGGCTGGAATAGCTACTGGAAGCTTGACGGTCCCAACGTATCGAGAATTGGCTTCGTCGGAATCCGACGGATTTTGACGGATTTCCCTAGGGGTACCACTAGGGAAAATCACCGAAATCGAGAGATCGTAAAAAGTGATGAAATTTTGGATCCGAGTCCGATAATTCGGGAAAACTCGGCTGGAATAGCTACTGGAAGCTTACCGGTCACAACGCATCGAGAATTGGCTTCGTCGGAATCCGACGAATTTTGACGGATTTCCCTAGGGGTACCACTAGGGAAAATCACCGAAATCGAGAGATCGTAAAAAGTGGTGAAATTTTGGATCCGTGTCCGATAATTCGGGAAAACTCTGCTGGAATAGCTATTGAAAGCTTGCCGGTCACAACGCATCGAGAATTGTCTTCGTCGGAATCCGACGAATTTTGACGGATTTCCCTAGGGGTACCACTAGGGAAAATAACCGAAATCGAGAGATCGTAAAGAGTGGTGAAATTTTGGATCCGAGTCTGATTATTTGGGAAAACTCGGCTGGAATATCTACTGGAAGCTTGCCGGTCACAACTCATCGAGAATTGGCTTCGTCAGAATCCGACGAATTTTGACGGATTTCCCTAGGGGTACCACTAGGGAAAATCACCGAAATCGAGAGATCGTAAAAAGTGGTGAAATTTTGGATACGAGTCCGATAATTCTGGAAAATTCGGCTGGAATAGCTACTGGAAGGTTGCCGGTCAGAACGCATCGAGAATTTGCTTCGTCGAAATCCGACGAATTTTGACGGATTTTCCTAGGGGTACCACTAGGGAAAATCACCGAAATCGAGAGATCGTAAAAAGTGGTAAAATTTTGGATACGAGTCCGATAATTTGGGAAAACTCGGCTGGAATGGCTACTGGAAGCTTGCCGGCGACGACGTATCGAGAATTGGCTTCGTCGGAATCCGACGGATTTCCCTAGGGGTACCATTAGGGAAAATCACCTAAATCAAGAGATCGTAAAAAGTGGTGAAATTTTGGATCCGAGTCCGATAATTCGGGAAAACTCGGCTGGAATAGCTACTGGAAGCTTGCCGGTCCCAACGCATCGAGAATTGGCTTCGTCGGAATCCGACGAATTTTGACGGATTTCCCTAGGGGTACCACTAGGGAAAATCACCGAAATCGAGAGATCGTAAAAAGTGGTGAAATTTTGGATTCGAGTCCGATAATTCGGGAAAACTCGGCTGGAATAGCTACTGGAAGCTTGCCGGTCACAACGCATCGAGAATTGGCTTCATCGGAATCCGACGAATTTTGACGAATTTCCCTAGGGGTACCACTAGGGAAAATCACCGAAATCGAGAGATCGTAAAAAGTGGTGAAATTTTGGATCCGAGTCCGATAATTCGGGAAAACTCGGCTGGAATAGCTACTGGAAGCTTGCCGGTCACAACGCATCGAGAATTGGCTTCGTCGGAATCCGACGGATTTCCCTAGGGGTACCACTAGGGAAAATCACCGAAATCGAGAGATCGTAAAAAGTGGTGAAATTTTGGATCCGAGTCCGATAATTCGGGAAAACTCGGCTGGAATAGCTACTGGAAGCTTGCCGGTCACAACGCATCGAGAATTGGCTTCGTCGGAATCCGACGGATTTCCCTAGGGGTACCACTAGGGAAAATCACCGAAATCGAGAGATCGTAAAAAGTGGTGAAATTTTGGATCCGAGTCCGATTATTCGGGAAAACTCGGCTGGAATAGCTACTGGAAGCTTGCCGGTCACAACTCATCGAGAATTGGCTTCTACGGATTTTAACGGATTTCCCTAGGGGTACCACTAGGGAAAATCACCGAAATCGAGAGATCGTAAAAAATGGTGAAATTTTTGATCCGAGTCCGACCATTCGGAAAAACTCGGCCGGAATAGCAACTGGAAGCTTGCCGGTCACAACACATCGAGAATTGGCTTCGTCGGAATCCGACGAATTTTGACGGATTTCCCTAGGGGTACCACTAGGGAAAATCACCGAAATCGAGAGATCGTAAAAAGTGGTGAAATTTTGGATCCGAGTCCGATAATTCTGGAAAACTCGGCTGGAATAGCTACTGGAAGGTTGCCGGTCAGAACGCATCGAGAATTTGCTTCGTCGAAATCCGACGAATTTTGACGGATTTTCCTAGGGGTACCACTAGGGAAAATCACCGAAATCGAGAGATCGTAAAAAGTGGTGAAATTTTGGATACGAGTCCGATAATTTGGGAAAACTCGGCTGGAATGGCTACTGGAAGCTTGGCGGTCACAACGCATCGAGAATTGGCTTCATCGGAATCCGACGGATTTCCCTAGGGGTACCACTAGGGAAAATCACCTAAATCGAGAGATCGTAAAAAGTGGTGAAATTTTGGATCCGAGTCCGATAATTCGGGAAAACTCGGCCGGAATAGCTAATGGAAGCTTGCTGGTCACAACGCATCGAGAATTGGCTTCGTCGGAATCCGACGAATTTTGACGGATTTTCCTAGGGGTACCACTAGGGAAAATCACCGAAATCGAGAGATCGTAAAAAGTGGTGAAATTTTGGATCCGAGTCCGATAATTCGGGAAAACTCGGCTGGAATAGCTACTGGAAGCTTTCCGGTCACAACGCATCGAGAATTGGCTTCGTCGGAATCCGACGGATTTCCCTAGGGGTACCACTAGGGAAAATCACCGAAATCGAGAGATCGTAAAAAGTGGTGAAATTTTGGATCCGAGTCCGATAATTCGGGAAAACTCGGCTGGAATAGCTACTGGAAGCTTGTCGGTCACAACGCATCGAGAATTGGCTTCGTCGAAATCCGACGGATTTCCCTAGGGGTACCACTAGGGAAAATCACCGAAATCGAGAGATCGTAAAAAGTGGTGAAATTTTGGATCCGAGTCCGTTAATTCGGGAAAACTCGGCTGGAATAGCTACTGGAAGCTTGCCGGTCACAACGCATCGAGAATTGGCTTCGTCGAAATACGACGAATTTTGAGGGATTTCCCTAGGGGTACCACTAGGGAAAATCACCGAAATCGAGAGATCGTAAAAAGTGGTGGAATTTTTGATCCGAGTCCGATAATTCGGGAAAACTCGGAATTCGACAAATTTTGACGGATTTCCCTAGGGGTACCACTAGGGAAAATCACCGAAATCGAGAGATCGTAAAAAGTGGTGAAATTTTGGATCCGAGTCCGATAATTCGGGAAAACTCGGCTGGAATAGCTACTGGAAGCTTGCCGGTCACAACGCATCGAGAATTGGCTTCGTCGGAATCCGACGAATTTTGACGGATTTCCCTAGGGGTACCACTAGGGAAAATCACCGAAATCGAGAGATCGTAAAAAGTGGTAAAATTTTGGATCCGAGTCCGATAATTCGGGAAAACTCGGCTGGAATAGCTACTGGAAACTTGCCGGTCACAACGCATCGAGAATTGGCTTCGTCGGAATCCGACGAATTTTGACGGATTTCCCTAGGGGTACCACTAGGGAAAATCACCGAAATCGAGAGATCGTAAAAAGTGGTTGAATTTTTGATCCGAGTCCGATAATTCGGGAAAACTCGGAATTCGACGAATTTTGACGGATTTCCCTAGGGGTACCACTAGGGAAAATCACCGAAAACGAGAGATCGTAAAAAGTGGTGAAATTTTGGATCCGAGTCCGATAATTCGGGAAAACTCGGCTGGAATAGCTACTGGAAGCTTGCCGGTCACAACGCATCGAGAATTGGCTTCGTCGGAATCCGACGAATTTTGACGGATTTCCCTAGGGGTACCACTAGGGAAAATCACCGAAATCGAGAGATCGTAAAAAGTGGTAAAATTTTGGATCCGAGTCCGATAATTCGGGAAAACTCGGCTGGAATAGCTACTGGAAGCTTGCCGGTCACAACGCATCGAGAATTGGCTTCGTCGGAATCCGACGAATTTTGACGTATTTCCCTAGGGGTACCACTCGGGAAAATCACCGAAATCGAGAGATCGTAAAAAGTGGTGAAATTTTGGATCCGAGTCCGATAATTCATGAAAACTCGGCTGGAATAGCTACTGGAAGCTTGCCGGTCACAACGCATCGAGAATTGGCTTCGTCGGAATACGACGAATTTTGATGGATTTCCCTAGGGGTACCACTAGGGAAAATCACCGAAATTGAGAGATCGTAAAAAGTGGTGAAATTTTTGATCTGAGTCCGATAATTCGGGAAAACTCGGCCGGAATAGCTACTGGAAGCTTGCCGGTCACAACGCATCGAGAATTGGCTTCGTCGGAATCCGACGAATTTTGACGGATTTCCCTAGGGGTACCACTAGGGAAATTCACCGAAATCGAGAGATCGTAAAAAGTGGTGAAATTTTGGATCCGAGTCCGATAATTCGAGAAAACTCGGCTGGAATAGCTACTGGAATCTTGCCGGTCACAACGCATCGAGAATTGGCTTCGTCGGAATCCGACGAATTTTGACGGATTTCCCTAGGGGTACCACTAGGGAAAATCACCGAAATCGAGAGATCGTAAAAAGTGGTAAAATTTTGGAACTGAGTCCGATAATTCGGAAAAACTCGGCTGGAATAGCTACTGGAAGCTTGCCGGTCACAACGCATCGAGAATTGGCTTCGTCGAAATCCGACGGATTTCCCTAGGGGTACCACTAGGGAAAATCACCGAAATCGAGAGATCGTAAAAAGTGGTAAAATTTTGAATCCGAGTCCGATAATTCGGGAAAACTCGGCTGGAATAGCTACTGGAAGCTTGCCGGTCACAACGCATTGAGAATTGGCTTCGTCGGAATCCGACGGATTTCCCTAGGGGTACCACTAGGGAAAATCACCGAAATCGAGAGATCGTAAAAAGTGGTGAAATTTTGGATCCAAGTCCGATAATTCGGGAAAACTCGGCTGGAATAGCTACTGGAAGCTTGCCGGTCACAACGCATCGAGAATTGGCTTCGTCGGAATCCGACGAATTTTGACGCATTTCCCTAGGGGTACCACTAGGGAAAATCACTGAAATCGAGAGATCGTAAAAAGTGGTAAAATTTTGGATCTGAGTCCGATAATTTGGAAAAACTCGGCTGGAATAGCTACTAGAAGCTTGCCGCTCACAACGCATCGAGAATTGGCTTCGTCGGAATCCGACGGATTTCCCTAGGGGTACCACTAGGGAAAATCACCGAAATCGAGAGATCGTAAAAAGTGGTGAAATTTTGGATCCGAGTCCGATAATTCGGGAAAACTCGGCCGGAATAGCTAATGGAAGCTTGCCGGTCACAACGCATCGAGAATTGGCTTCGTCGGAATCCGACGAATTTTGACGGATTTCCCTAGGGGTACCACTAGGGAAAATCACCGAAATCGAGAGATCGTAAAAAGTGGTGAAATTTTGGATACGAGTCCGATAATTCTGGAAAACTCGGCTGGAATAGCTTCTGGAAGCTTGCCGGTCACAACGCATCGAGAATTGGCTTCGTCAAAATCCGACGGATTTCCCTAGGGGTACCACTAGGGAAAATCACCGAAATCGAGAGATCGTAAAAAGTGGTGAAATTTTGGATCTGAGTCCGATAATTCGTGAAAACTCGGCTGGAATAGCTACTGGAAGCTTGCCGGTCACAACGCATCGAGAATTGGCTTCGTCGGAATACTACGAATTTTGACGGATTTCCCTAGGGGTACCACTAGGGAAAATCACCGAAATCGAGAGATCGTAAAAAGTGGTAAAATTTTGGATCCGAGTGCGATAATTCGGGAAAACTCGGCTGGAATAGCTACTGGAATCTTGCCGGTCACAACGCATCGAGAATTGGCTTCGTCGGAATCCCATGAATTTTGACGGATTTCCCTAGGGGTACCACTAGGGAAAATCACCGAAATCGAGAGATCGTAAAAAGTGGTGAAATTTTGGATCCGAGTCCGATAATTCGGGAAAAATCGGCTGAAATAGCTACTGGAAGCTTGCCAGTCACAAAGCATTGAGAATTGGCTTCGTCGGAATCCGACGAATTTTCCTAGGGGTACCACTAGGGAAAATCACCGAAATCGAGAGATCGTAAAAAGTGGTGAAATTTTGGATCCGAGTCCGATAATTTGGGAAAACTCGGCCGGAATAGCTACTGGAAGCTTGTCGGTCACAACGCATTGAGAATTGGCTTCGTCGGAATCCGACGAATTTTGACGGATTTCCCTAGGGGTACCACTAGGGAAAATCACCGAAATCGAGAGATCGTAAAAAGTGGTGAAATTTTGAATCCGAGTCCGATAATGCGGGAAAACTCGGCTGGAATAGCTACTGGAATCTTTCGGTCACAACGCATCGAGAATTGGCTTCGTCGAGAATTGGCTTCGTCGGAATCCGACGAATTTTCCTAGGGGTACCACTAGGGAAAATCACCGAAATCGAGAAATCGTAAAAAGTGGTGAAATTTTGGATCCGAGTCCGATAATTCAAGAAAACTCGGCTCGAATAGCTACTGAAAGATTGCCGGTCACAACGCATCGAGAATTAGCTTCGTCGGAATCCGACGAATTTTGACGGATTTTCCTAGGGGTACCACTAGGGAAAATCATCGAAATCGAGAGATCGTAAAGAGTGGTAAAATTTTGGATCCGAGTCCGATAATTCGAGAAAACTCGGCAGGAATAGCTACTGGAAGCTTGCCGGTCACAACGCATCGAAAATTGCATTCGTCGGAATCCGACGAATTTTAACGGATTTCCCTAGGGGTACCACTAGGGAAAATCACCGAAATCGAGAGATCGTAAAAAGTGGTGAAATTTTGGATCCGAGTCCGATAATTCGGGAAAACTCGGCTGGAATAGCTACTGGAAGCTTGCCGGTCACAATGCATCGAGAATTGGCTTCGTCGGAATCCGACGAATTTTGACGGATTTCCCTTGGGGTACCACTAGGGAAAATCACCGAAATCGAGAGATCGTAAAAAGTGGTGAAATTTTGGATCCGAGTCCGATAATTCGGGAAAACTCAGCTCGAATAGCTACTGGAAGCCTTCCGGTCACAACGCTTCGAGAATTGGCTTCGTCGGAATACGACGAATTTTTACGGATTTCCCTGGGGGTACCACTAGGGAAAATCACCGAAATCGAGATAGTAAAAAGTGGTGAAATTTTGGATCCGAGCCCGATAATTCGGGAAAACTCGGCTGGAATAGCTACTGGAAGCTTGCCGGTCACAACGCATCGAGAATTTGCTTCGTCGGAATCCGACGAATTTTGACGGATTTCCCTAGGGGTACCACTAGGGAAAATCACCGAAATCGAGAGATCGTAAAGAGTGGTGAAATTTTGGATCCGAGTTCGATTATTCGGGAAAACTCGGCTGGAATAGCTACTGGAAGCTTGCCGGTCACAATGCATCGAGAATTGGCTTCGTCGGAATCCGACGAATTTTGACGGATTTCCCTAGGGGTACCACTAGGGAAAATCACCGAAATCGAGAGATCGTAAAAAGTGGTGAAATTTTGGATCCGAGTCCGATAATTCGGGAAAACTCGGCTCGAATAGCTACTAGAAACTTGCCGGTCACAACGCATCGAGAATTGGCTTCGTCGGAATCTGACGAATTTTTACGGATTTTCCAAGGGGTACCACTAGGGAAAATCACCGAAATCGAGAGATCGTAAAAAGTGGTGAAATTTTTGATCCGAGCCCGATAATTTGGGAAAACTCGGCTGGAATAGCTACTGGAAGCTTGCCGGTCACAACGCATCGAGAATTGGCTTCGTCGGAATCCGACGAATTTCCCTAGGGGTACCACTAGGGAAAATCACCGAAATCGAGAGATCGTAAAAAGTGGTAAAATTTTGGATCCGAGCCCGATAATTCGGGAAAACTTGGCTGGAATAGCTACTGTAAGCTTACCGATCACAACGCATCGAGAATTGGCTTCGTCAAAATCCGACGAATTTTGACGGATTTCCCTAGGGGTACCACTAGGGAAAATCACCGAAATCGAGAGATCGTAAAAAGTGGTGAAATTTTTGATCCGAGCCCGATAATTCGGGAAAACTCGGCTGGAATATCTACTGGAAGCTTGTCGGTCACAACGCATCGAGAATTGGCTTCGTGGGAATCCGACGAATTTTGACGGATTTCCCTAGGGGTACCACTAGGGAAAATCACCGAAATCGAGAGATCGTAAAAAGTGGTGAAATTTTTGTTCCGAGTCCGATAATTTGGGAACACTCGGCTGGAATAGCTACTGGAAGCTTGCCGGTCACAACTCATCGAGAATTGGCTTCGACGAATTGTGACGGATTTTCCTAGGGGTACCACTAGGGAAAATCACCGAAATCGAGAGATCGTAAAAAGTGGTGAAATTTTGGATCCGAGTCCGATAATTTGGGAAAACTCGGCCGGAATAGCTACTGGAAGCTTGTCGGTCACAACGCATCGAGAATTGGCTTCGTCGGAATCCGACGAATTTTGACGGATTTCCCTAGGGGTACCACTAGGGAAAATCACCGAAATCGAGAGATCGTAAAAAGTGGTGAAATTTTGGATCCGAGTCCGATAATTCGGGAAAACTCGGCTGGAATAGCTACTGGAAGCTTGCCGGTCACAACGCATCGAGAATTGGCTTCGTCGGAATCCGACGAATTTTGACGGATTTCCCTAGGGGTACCACTAGGGAAAATCACCGAAATCGAGAGATCGTAAAAAGTGGTGAAATTTTGGATCCGAGTCCGATAATTTGGGAAAACTCGGTTGGAATAGCTACTGGAAGCTTGCCGGTCACAACTCTTCGAGAATTGGCTTCGACGAATTTTGACGTATTTCCCTAGGGGTACCACTAGGGAAAATCACCGAAATCGAGAGATCGTAAAAAGTGGTAAAATTTTGGATCCGAGTCCGATAATTTGGGAAAACTCGGCCGGAATAGCTACTGGAAGCTTGTCGGTCACAACGCATTGAGAATTGGCTTCGTCGGAATCCGACGAATTTTGACGGATTTCCCTAGGGGTACCACTAGGGAAAATCATCGAAATCGAGAGATCGTAAAAAGTGGTGAAATTTTGGATCCGAGTCCGATAATTCGGGAAAACTCGACTGGAATAGCTACTGGAAGCTTGCCGGTCACAACGCATCGAGAATTGGCTTCGTCGGAATCCGACGAATTTTGACGGATTTTCCTAGGGGTACCACTAGGAAAAATCACCGAAATCTTGAGATCGTACAAAGTGGTGAAATTTTGGAACCGAGTCCGATAATTCGGGAAACTCGGCTAGAATAGCTACTGGAAGCTTGCCGGTCACAACGCATTGAGAATTGGCTTCGTCGGAATCCGACGGATTTCCCTAGGGGTACCACTAGGGAAAATCACCGAAATCGAGAGATCGTAAAAAGTGGTAAAATTTTGGATCCGAGTCCGATAATTTGGAAAAACTCGGCTGGAATAGCTACTGGAAGCTTGCCGATCACAACGCATCGAGAATTGGCTTCGTCGGAATCCGACGGATTTCCCTAGGGGTACCACTAGGGAAAATCACCGAAATCGAGAGATCGTAAAAAGTGGTGAAATTTTGGATCCGAGTCCGATAATTCGGGAAAACTCGGCCGGAATGGCTAATGGAAGCTTGCCGGTCACAACGCATTGAGAATTGGCTTCGTCGGAATCCGACGAATTTTGACGGATTTCCCTAGGGGTACCACTAGGGAAAATCACTGAAATCGAGAGATCGTAAAAAGTGGTGAAATTTTGGATTCGAGTCCGATAATTCGGGAAAACTCGGCTGGAATAGCTACTGGAAGCTTGCCGGTCACAACGCAGCGAGAATTGGCTTCGTCAAAATCCGACGGATTTCCCTAGTGGTACCACTAGGGAAAATCACCGAAATCGAGAGATCGTAAAAAGTGGTGAAATTTTGGATCCGAGTCTGATAATTCAGGAAAACTCGGCTGGAATAGCTACTGGAAGCTTGCCGGTCACAACGCATCGAGAATTGGCTTCGTCGAAATCCGACGGATTTCCCTAGGGGTACCACTAGGGAAAATCACCGAAATCGAGATATCGTAAAAAGTGGTGAAATTTTGGATCCGAGTCCGATAATTCGTGAAAACTCGGCTTGAATAGCTACTAGAAGCTTACCGGTCACAACGCATCGAGAATTGGCTTCGTCGGAATCCTACGAATTTTGACGGATTTCCCTAGGGGTACCACTAGGGAAAATCACCGAAATCGAGAGATCGTAAAAAGTGGTGAAATTTTTGATCCGAGTGCGATAATTCGGGAAAACTCGGCTGGAATAGCTACTGGAATCTTGCCGGTCACAACGCATCGAGAATTGGCTTCGTCGGAATCCCATGAATTTTGACGGATTTCCCTAGGGGTACCACTAGGGAAAATCACCGAAATCGAGAGATCGTAAAAAGTGGTTAAATTTTGGATCCGAGTCCGATAATTCGGGAAAACTTGGCTGGAATAGCTAGTGGAAGCTTGCCGGTCACAACTCATCGAGAATTGGCTTCGTCGGAATCCGACGGATTTTGACGGATTTCCCTAGGGGTACCACTAGGAAAAATCACCGAAATCGAGAGATCGTAAAAAGTGGTAAAATTTTGGATCCGAGTCTGATAATTTGGGAAAACTCGGGTGGAATAGCTACTGGAAGCTTGCCGGTCACAACGCATCGAGAATTGGCTTCGTCGGAATCCGACGGATTTCCCTAAGGGTACCACTAGGAAAAATCACCGAAATCGAGAGATAGTAAAAAGTGGTGAAATTTTTGATCCGAGTTCGATAATTCGGGAAAACTCGGCTGGAATAGCTACTGGAAGCTTGCCGGTCACAACGCATCGAGAATTGGCTTCGTCGGACTACGACGAATTTTGACGAATTTCCCTAGGGGTACCACTAGGGAAAATCACCGAAATCGAGAGATCGTAAAAAGTGGTGAAATTTTGGATCCGAGTCCGATAATTCGGGAAAACTCGGCTGGAATAGCTACTGGAAGCTTGCCGGTCACAACGCATCGAGAATTGGCTTCGTCGGAATCCGACGGATTTCCCTAAGGGTACCACTAGGAAAAATCACCGAAATCGAGAGATAGTAAAAAGTGGTGAAATTTTGGATCCGAGTCCGATAATTTGGGAAAACTCGGTTGGAATAGCTACTGGAAGCTTGCCGGTCACAACTCTTCGAGAATTGGCTTCGACGAATTTTGACGTATTTCCCTAGGGGTACCACTAGGGAAAATCACCGAAATCGAGAGATCGTAAAAAGTGGTAAAATTTTGGATCCGAGTCCGATAATTTGGGAAAACTCGGCCGGAATAGCTACTGGAAGCTTGTCGGTCACAACGCATTGAGAATTGGCTTCGTCGGAATCCGACGAATTTTGACGGATTTCCCTAGGGGTACCACTAGGGAAAATCACCGAAATCGAGAGATCGTAAAAAGTGGTGAAATTTTGGATCCGAGTCCGATAATTCGGGAAAACTCGGCTGGAATAGCTACTGGAAGCTTGCCGGTCACAACGCATCGAGAATTGGCTTCGTCGGAATCCGACGAATTTTGACGGATTTTCCTAGGGGTACCACAAGGGAAAATCACCGAAATCTTGAGATCGTACAAAGTGGTGAAATTTTGGAACCGAGTCCGATAATTCGGGAAACTCGGCTAGAATAGCTACTGGAAGCTTGCCGGTCACAACGCATTGAGAATTGGCTTCTTCGGAATCCGACGGATTTCCCTAGGGGTACCACTAGGGAAAATCACCGAAATCGAGAGATCGTAAAAAGTGGTAAAATTTTGGATCCGAGTCCGATAATTTGGAAAAACTCGGCTGGAATAGCTACTGGAAGCTTGCCGATCACAACGCATCGAGAATTGGCTTCGTCGGAATCCGACGGATTTCCCTAGGGGTACCACTAGGGAAAATCACCGAAATCGAGAGATCGTAAAAAGTGGTGAAATTTTGGATCCGAGTCCGATAATTCGGGAAAACTCGGCCGGAATGGCTAATGGAAGCTTGCCGGTCACAACGCATCGAGAATTGGCTTCGTCGGAATCCGACGAATTTTGACGGATTTCCCTAGGGGTACCACTAGGGAAAATCACTGAAATCGAGAGATCGTAAAAAGTGGTGAAATTTTGGATTCGAGTCCGATAATTCGGGAAAACTCGGCTGGAATAGCTACTGGAAGCTTGCCGGTCACAACGCAGCGAGAATTGGCTTCGTCAAAATCCGACGGATTTCCCTAGTGGTACCACTAGGGAAAATCACCGAAATCGAGAGATCGTAAAAAGTGGTGAAATTTTGGATCCGAGTCTGATAATTCAGGAAAACTCGGCTGGAATAGCTACTGGAAGCTTGCCGGTCACAACGCATCGAGAATTGGCTTCGTCGAAATCCGACGGATTTCCCTAGGGGTACCACTAGGGAAAATCACCGAAATCGAGATATCGTAAAAAGTGGTGAAATTTTGGATCCGAGTCCGATAATTCGTGAAAACTCGGCTTGAATAGCTACTAGAAGCTTGCCGGTCACAACGCATCGAGAATTGGCTTCGTCGGAATCCTACGAATTTTGACGGATTTCCCTAGGGGTACCACTAGGGAAAATCACCGAAATCGAGAGATCGTAAAAAGTGGTGAAATTTTTGATCCGAGTGCGATAATTCGGGAAAACTCGGCTGGAATAGCTACTGGAATCTTGCCGGTCACAACGCATCGAGAATTGGCTTCGTCGGAATCCCATGAATTTTGACGGATTTCCCTAGGGGTACCACTAGGGAAAATCACCGAAATCGAGAGATCGTAAAAAGTGGTTAAATTTTGGATCCGAGTCCGATAATTCGGGAAAACTTGGCTGGAATAGCTAGTGGAAGCTTGCCGGTCACAACTCATCGAGAATTGGCTTCGTCGGAATCCGACGGATTTTGACGGATTTCCCTAGGGGTACCACTAGGAAAAATCACCGAAATCGAGAGATCGTAAAAAGTGGTAAAATTTTGGATCCGAGTCTGATAATTTGGGAAAACTCGGGTGGAATAGCTACTGGAAGCTTGCCGGTCACAACGCATCGAGAATTGGCTTCGTCGGAATCCGACGGATTTCCCTAAGGGTACCACTAGGAAAAATCACCGAAATCGAGAGATAGTAAAAAGTGGTGAAATTTTTGATCCGAGTTCGATAATTCGGGAAAACTCGGCTGGAATAGCTACTGGAAGCTTGCCGGTCACAACGCATCGAGAATTGGCTTCGTCGGACTACGACGAATTTTGACGAATTTCCCTAGGGGTACCACTAGGGAAAATCACCGAAATCGAGAGATCGTAAAAAGTGGTGAAATTTTGGATCCGAGTCCGATAATTCGGGAAAACTCGGCTGGAATAGCTACTGGAAGCTTGCCGGTCACAACGCATCGAGAATTGGCTTCGTCGGAATCCGACGGATTTCCCTAAGGGTACCACTAGGAAAAATCACCGAAATCGAGAGATAGTAAAAAGTGGTGAAATTTTTGATCCGAGTTCGATAATTCGGGAAAACTCGGCTGGAATAGCTACTGGAAGCTTGCCGGTCACAACGCATCGAGAATTGTCTTCGTCGGAATCCGACGAATTTTGACGGATTTCCCTAGGGGGACCACTAGGGAAAATCACCGAAATCGAGAGATCGTAAAAAGTGGTGAAATTTTGGATCCGAGTCCGATAATTCGGGAAAACTCGGCTGGAATAGCTACTGGAAGCTTGCCAGTCACAACGCATCGAGAATTGGCTTCGTCGGAATCCGACGAATTTTGACGGATTTCCCTAGGGGTAGCACTAGGGAAAATCACCGAAATCGTGAGATCGTAAAAAGTGGTGAAATTTTTGATCCGAGTCCGATAATTCGTATAAACTCGGCTGGAATAACTACTGGAAGCTTGCCGGTCACAACGCATCGAGAATTGGCTTCGTCGGAATTCGACGGATTTCCCTAGGGGTACCACTAGGGAAAATCACCGAAATCGAGAGATCGTAAAAAGTGGTGAAATTTTGGATCCCAGTCCGATAATTCGGGAAAACTTGGCTGGAATAGCTACTGGAAGCTTGCCGGTCACAACGCATCGAGAATTGGCTTCGTCGGAATCCGACGAATTTTGACGGATTTCCCTAGGGGTACCACTAGGGAAAATCACCGAAATCGAGAGATCGTAAAAAGTGGTGAAATTTTGGATCCGAGTCCGATAATTCGGGAAAACTCGGCTGGAATAGCTACTGGAAGCTTGCCGGTCACAACGCATCGAGAATTGGCTTCGTCGGAATCCTATGGATTTGGACGCATTTCCCTAGGGGTACCACTAGGGAAAATCACCGAAATCGAGAGATCGTAAAAAGTGGTAAAATTTTGGATCCGAGTCCGATAATTTGGAAAAACTCGGCTGGAATAGCTACTGGAAGCTTGCCGATCACAACGCATCGAGAATTGGCTTCGTCGGAATCCGACGGATTTCCCTAGGGGTACCACTAGGGAAAATCACCGAAATCGAGAGATCGTAAAAAGTGGTGAAATTTTGGATCCGAGTCCGATAATTCGGGAAAACTCGGCTGGAATAGCTACTGGAAGCTTGCCGGTCACAACGCATCGAGAATTGGCTTCGTCGGAATCCTACGGATTTTGACGCATTTCCCTAGGGGTACCACTAGGGAAAATCACCGAAATCGAGAGATCGTAAAAAGTGGTAAAATTTTGGATCCGAGTCCGATAATTTGGAAAAACTCGGCTGGAATAGCTACTGGAAGCTTGCCGATCACAACGCATCGAGAATTGGCTTCGTCGGAATCCTACGGATTTTCCTAGGGGTACCACTAGGGAAAATCACCGAAATCGAGAGATCGTAAAAAGTGGTGAAATTTTGGATCCGAGTCCGATAATTCGGGAAAACTCAGCCGGAATAGCTAATGGAAGCTTGCCGGTCACAACGCATCGAGAATTGGCTTCGTCGGAATCCGACGAATTTTGACGGATTTCCCTAGGAGTACCACTAGGGAAAATCACTGAAATCGAGAGATCGTAAAAAGTGGTGAAATTTTGGATTCGAGTCCGATAATTCGGGAAAACTCGGCTGGAATAGCTACTGGAAGCTTGCCGGTCACAACGCAGCGAGAATTGGCTTCGTCAAAATCCGACGGATTTCCCTAGTGGTACCACTAGGGAAAATCACCGAAATCGAGAGATCGTAAAAAGTGGTGAAATTTTGGATCCGAGTCTGATAATTCGGGAAAACTCGGCTGGAATAGCTACTGGAAGCTTGCCGGTCACAACGCATCGAGAATTGGCTTCGTCGAAATCCGACGGATTTCCCTAGGGGTACCACTAGGGAAAATCACCGAAATCGAGAGATCGTAAAAAGTGGTGAAATTTTGGATCCGAGTCCGATAATTCGGGAAAACTTGGCTGGAATAGCTAGTGGAAGCTTGCCGGTCACAACGCATCGAGAAATTGCTTCGTCGGAATACGACGGATTTTGACGGATTTCCCTAGGGGTACCACTAGGGAAAATCACCGAAATCGAGAGATCGTAAAAAGTGGTGAAATTTTGGATCCGAGTCCGATAATTTGGGAAAACTCGGCTGGAATAGCTACTGGAAGCTTGCCGGTCACAACGCATCGAGAATTGGCTTCGTCGGAATCCGACGGATTTCCCTAAGGGTACCACTAGGAAAAATCACCGAAATCGAGAGATAGTAAAAAGTGGTGAAATTTTTGATCCGAGTTCGATAATTCGGGAAAACTCGGCTGGAATAGCTACTGGAAGCTTGCCGGTCACAACGCATCGAGAATTGGCTTCGTCGGAATACGACGAATTTTGACGAATTTCCCTAGGGGTACCACTAGGGAAAATCACCGAAATCGAGAGATCGTAAAAAGTGGTGAAATTTTAGATCCGAGTCCGATAATTCGGGAAAACTCGGCTGGAATAGCTACTGGAAGCTTGCCGGTCACAACGCATCGAGAATTGGCTTCGTCGGAATCCGACGAATTTTGACGGATTTCCCTAGGGGTACCACTAGGGAAAATCACCGAAATCGAGAGATCTTAAAAAGTGGTGAAATTTTGGATCCGAGTCCGATAATTCGGGAAAACTCGGCTGGAATAGCTACTGGAAGCTTGCCGGTCACAACGCATCGAGAATTGGCTTCGTCGGAATCCGACGAATTTTGACGGATTTCCCTAGGGGTACCACTAGGGAAAATCACCGAAATCGAGAGATCGTAAAAAGTGGTGAAATTTTGGATCCGAGTCCGATAATTCGGGAAAACTCGGAATCCGACGAATTTTGACGGATTTCCCTAGGGGTACCACTAGGGAAAATCACCGAAATCGAGAGATCGTAAAAAGTGGAGAAATTTTGGATCCGAGTCCGATAATTCGGGAAAACTCGGCTGGAATAGCTACTGGAAGCTTGCCGGTCACAACGCATCGAGAATTGGCTTCGTCGGAATCCGACGGATTTTGACGGATTTCCCTAGGGGTACCACTAGGGAAAATCACCGAAATCGAGAGATCGTAAAAAGTGGTGAAATTTTGGATCCCAGTCCGATAACTCGGGAAAACTCGGCTGAAATAGCTACTGGAAGCTTGCCGGTCACAACGCATCGAGAATTGGCTTCGTCAAAATCCGACGGATTTCCCTAGGGGTACCACTAGGGAAAATCACCGAAATCGAGAGATCGTAAAAAGTGGTGAAATTTTGGATCCGAGTCCGATAATTTGGGAAAACTCGGCTGGAATAGCTACTAGAAGCTTGCCGGTCACAACGCATCGAGAATTGGCTTCGTCGGAATCCTACGGATTTTGACGCATTTCCCTAGGGGTACCACAAGGGAAAATCACCGAAATCGAGAGATCGTAAAAAGTGGTAAAATTTTGGATCCGAGTCCGATAATTTGGAAAAACTCGGCTGGAGTAGCTACTGGAAGCTTGCCGATCACAACGCATCGAGAATTGGCTTCGTCGAAATCCGACGGATTTCCCTAGGGGTACCACTAGGGAAAATCACCGAAATCGAGAGATCGTAAAAAGTTGTGAAATTTTGGATCCGAGTCCGATAATTTGGGAAAACTCGGCTGGAATAGATACTGGAAGCTTGCCGGTCACAACGCATCGAGAATTGGCTTCGTCGGAATCCCATGAATTTTGACGGATTTCCCTAGGGGTACCACTAGGGAAAATCACCGAAATCGAGAGATCGTAAAAAGTGGTTAAATTTTGGATCCGAGTCCGATAATTTGGGAAAACTCGGCTGGAATAGATACTGGAAGCTTGCCGGTCACAACGCATCGAGAATTGGCTTCGTCGGAATCCGATGAATTTTGACGGATTTCCCTAGGGGTACCACTAGGGAAAATTACCGAAATCGAGAGATCGTAAAAAGTGGTGAAATTTTGGATCCGAGTCCGATAATTCGGGAAAACTCGGCTCGAATAGCTACTGGAAGCTTGCCGGTCACAACGCTTCGAGAATTGGCTTCGTCGAAATCCGACGAATTTTGACGGATTTTCCTAGGGGTACCACTAGGGAAAATCACCGAAATCGAGAGATCGTAAAAAGTGGTTAAATTTTGGATCCGAGTCCGATAATTCGAGAAAACGCGGCTGGAATAGCTACTGGAAGCTTGCCGGTCACTACGCATCGAGAATTGGCTTCGTCTGAATCCGACGAATTTTGACGGATTTCCCTAGGGGTACCACTAGGGAAAATCACCGAAATCGAGAGATCGTAAAGAGTGGTGAAATTTTTGATCCGAGTCCGATAATTCGTGAAAACTCAGCTGGAATAGCTACTGGAAGCTTGCCGGTCACAACGCATCGAGAATTGGCTTCGTCGAAATCCGACGGATTTTGACGGATTTCCCTAGGGGTACCACAAGGGAAAATCACCGAAATCGAGAGATCGTAAAGAGTGGTGAAATTTTGGATCCGAGTCCGATAATTCGGAAAAACTCGGCTGGAATAGCTACTGGAAGCTTTCCGGTCACAACGCATCGAGAATTGGCTTCGTCGGAATTCGACTAATTTTGACGGATTTCCCTAGGGGTACCACTAGGGAAAATAACCGAAATCGAGAGATCGTAAAGACTGGTGAAATTTTGGATCCGAGTCCGATAATTCGGGGAAACTCGGCTCGAATAGCTACTGGAAGCTTGCCGGTCACAACGCATCGGGAATTGGCTTCGTCGGAATCCGACGAATTTTGACGGATTTCCCTAGGGGTACTACTAGGGAAAATCACCGAAATCGAGAGATCGTAAAAAGTGGTGAAATTTTGGATCCGAGTCCGATAATGCAGGAAAACTCGGCTGGAATAGCTACTGGAAGCTTGCCGGTCACAACGCATCGAGAATTGGCTTCGTCGGAATCCGACGAATTTTCCTAGGGGTACCACTAGGGAAAATCATCGAAATCGAGAGATCGTAAAAAGTGGTGAAATTTTTGATCCGAGTCCGATAAATCGGGAAAACGCTGCTGGAATAGCTACTGGAAGCTTGCCGGTCACAACGCATCGAGAATTGGCTTCGTCGGAATCCTACGAATTTTGACGGATTTCCCTAGGGGTACCACTAGGGAAAATCACCGAAATCGAGAGATCGTAAAAAGTGGTGAAATTTTGGATCTGAGTGCGATAATTGGGGAAAACTCGGCTGGAATAGCTACTGGAATCTTGCCGGTCACAACGCATCGTGAATTGGCTTCGTCGGAATCCCATGAATTTTGACGGATTTCCCTAGGGGTACCACTAGGGAAAATAACCGAAATCGAGAGATCGTAAAAAGTGGTGAAATTTTGGATCCGAGTCCGATAATGCGGGAAAACTCGGCTGGAATAGCTACTGGAAGCTTGCCGGTCACAACGCATCGAGAATTGGCTTCGTCGGAATCTGACGAATTTTCCTAGGGGTACCACTAGGGAAAATCATCGAAATCGAGAGATCGTAAAAAGTGGTGAAATTTTGGATCCGAGTCCGATAATTCGGGAAAACGCGGCTGGAATAGCTACTGGAAGCTTGTCGGTCACTACGCATCGAGAATTGGCTTCGTCGGAATCCGACGAATTTTGACGGATTTCCCTAGGGGTACCACTAGGGAAAATCACCGAAATCGAGAGATCGTAAAGAGTGGTGAAATTTTGGATCCGAGTCCGATAATTCGGGAAAACTCGGCTGGAATAGCTACTGGAAGCTTGCCGGTCACAACGCATCGAGAATTGGCTTCGTCGGAATCCGACGGATTTTGACGGATTTCCCTAGGGGTACCACTAGGGAAAATCACCGAAATCGAGAGAGCGAAAAAAGTGGTTAAATTTTGGATCCGAGTCCGATAATTCGGGAAAACGCGGCTGGAATAACTACTGGAAGCTTGCCGGTCAATACGCATCGAGAATTGGCTTCGTCGGAATCCGACGAATTTTGACGGATTTTCCTAGGGGTACCACTAGGGAAAATCATCGAAATCGAGAGATCGTAAAAGGTGGTGAAATTTTGGATCCGAGTCCGATAATTCGGGAAAACTCGGCTCGAATAGCTACTGGAAGCTTGCCGGTCACAACGCATCGATAATTGGCTTCGTCGGAATCCGACGAATTTTGACGGATTTCCCTAGGGGTACCACTAGGGAAAATCACTGAAATCGAGAGATCGTAAAGAGTGGTGAAATTTTGGATCCGAGTCCGATAATTCGGGAAAACTCGGCAGGAATAGCTACTGGAAGCTTGCCGGTCACAACGCATCGAGAATTTGATTCGTCGGAATCCGACGAATTTTGACGGATTTCCCTAGGGGTACCACTATGGAAAATCACCGAAATCGAGAGATCGTAAAAAGTTGTTAAATTTTGGATCCGAGTCCGATAATTCGGGAAAACGCGGCTGGAATAGCTACTGGAAGCTTGCCGGTCACTACGCATCGAAAATTGGCTTCGTCGGAATCCGACGAATTTTGACGGATTTTCCTAGGGGTACCACTAGGGAAAATCACCGAAATCGAGAGATCGTAAAGAGTGGTGAAATTTTGGATCCGAGTCCGATAATTCGGGAAAACTCGGCTGGAATAGCTACTGGAAGCTTGCCGGTCACAACGCATCGAGAATTGGCTTCGTCGGAATCCGACGGATTTTGACGGATTTCCCTAGGGGTACCACTAGGGAAAATCACCGAAATCGAGAGATCGTAAAGAGTGGTGAAATTTTGGATCCGAGTCCGATAATTCGGGAAAACTCGGCTGGAATAGCTACTGGAAGCTTGCCGGTCACAACGCATCGAGAATTGACTTCGTCGGAATCCGACGGATTTTGACGGATTTCCCTAGGGGTACCACTAGGGAAAATCACCGAAATCGAGAGATCGTAAAGAGTGGTGAAATTTTGGATCCGAGTCCGATAATTCGGAAAAACTCGGCTGGAATAGCTACTGGAAGCTTGCCGGTCACAACGCATCGAGAATTGGCTTCGTCGGAATCTGACGAATTTTCCTAGGGGTACCACTAGGGAAAATCATCGAAATCGAGAGATCGTAAAAAGTGGTGAAATTTTGGATCCGAGTCCGATAATTCGGGAAAACGCAGCTGGAATAGCTACTGGAAGCTTGCCGGTCATTACGCATCGAGAATTGGCTTCGTCGGAATCCGACGAATTTTGACGGATTTCCCTAGGGGTACCACTAGGGAAAATCACCGAAAGCGAGAGATCGTAAAAAGTGGTGAAATTTTTGATCCGAGTCCGATAATTCGGGAAAACTCGGTTAGAATAGCTACTGGAAGCTTCCCGGTCAGAACGCATCGAGAATTGGCTTCGTCGAAATCCGACGGATTTCCCTAGGGGTACCACTAGGGAAAATCACCGAAATCGAGAGATCGTAAAAACTGGTGAAATTTTGGATCCGAGTCCGATAATTCGGGAAAACGCAGCTAGAATAGCTACTGGAAGCTTGCCGGTCACTACGCATCGAGAATTGGCTTCGTCGGAATCCGACGAATTTTGACGGATTTCCCTAGGGGTACCACTAGGGAAAATCACCGAAAACGAGAGATCGTAAAAAGTGGTGAAATTTTGGATCCGAGTCCGATAATTCGGGAAAACTCGGTTGGAATAGCTACTGGAAGCTTCCCGGTCAGAACGCATCGAGAATTGGCTTCGTCGAAATCCGACGGATTTTCCTAGGGGTACCACTAGGGAAAATCACCGAAATCGAGAGATCGTAAAAACTGGTGAAATTTTGGATCCGAGTCCGATAATTCGGAAAAACTCGGCTGGAATAGCTACTGGAAGCTTGCCGGTCACAACGCATCGAGAATTGGCTTCGTCGGAATCCGATGAATTTTGACGGATTTCCCTAGGGGTACCACTAGGGAAAATCACCGAAATTGAGAGATCGTAAAAAGTGGTGAAATTTTGGATCCGTGTCCGATAATTCGGGAAAACAAGGCTGGAATAGCTATTGGAAGCATGCCGGTCACAACGCATCGAAAATTGGCTTCGTCGGAATCCGACGAATTTTGACGGATTTCCCTAGGGGTACCACTAGGGAAAATCACCGAAATCGAGAGATCGTAAAAAGTGGTGAAATTTTGGATCCGAGTCCGATAATTTGAGAAAACTCGGCTGGAATAGCTACTGGAAGCTTACCGGACACAACTCATCGAGAATTGGCTTCGACGAATTTTGACGGATTTCCCTAGGGGTACCACTAGGGAAAATCACCGAAATCGAGAGATCGTAAAAAGTGGTAAAATTTTGGATCCGAGTCCGATAATTTGGGATAACTCGGCCGGAATAGCAACTGGAAGCTTGTCGGTCTAAACGCATCGAGAATTGGCTTCGTCGGAATCCGACGAATTTTGACGGATTTCCCTAGGGGTACCACTAGGGAAAATCACCGAAATCGAGAGATCGTAAAAAGTGGTAAAATTTTGGATCCGATTCCGATAATTCGGGAAAACTCGGCTGGAATAGCTACTGGAAGCTTGCCGGTCACAACGCATCGAGAATTGGCTTCGTCGGAATCCGACGAATTTTGACGGATTTTCCTAGGGGTACCACTAGGGAAAATCATCGAAATCGAGAGATCGTAAAAAGTGCTGAAATTTTGGAACCGAGATCGATAATTCGGGAAAACTTGGCTGGAATAGCTACTGGAAGCTTGCCGGTCACAACGCATCGAGAATTGGCTTCGTCGGAATCCGACGGATTTCCATAGGGGTAACACTAGGGAAAATCACCGAAATCGAGATATCGTAAAAAGTGGTGAAATTTTGGATCCGAGTCCGATGTTTCGGGAAAACTCGGCTGGAATAGCTACTGGAAGCTTGGCGGTCCCAACGCATCGAGAATTGGCTTCGTCGGAATCCGACGGATTTTGACGGATTTCCCTAGGGGTACCACTAGGGAAAATCACCGAAAGCGAAAGATCGTAAAAAGTGGTGAAATTTTGGATCCGAGTCCGATAATTTGGGAAAACTCGGTTGGAATAGCTACTGGAAGCTTCCCGGTCAGAACGCATCGAGAATTGGCTTCGTCGAAATTCGACGGATTTCCCTAGGGGTACCACTAGGGAAAATCACCGAAATCGAGAGATCGTAAAAACTGGTGAAATTTTGCATCCGAGTCCGATAATTCGGGAAAATTCGGCTGGAATAGCTACTGGAAGCTTGCCGGTCACAACGCATCGAGAATTGGCTTCGTCGGAATCCGATGAATTTTGACGGATTTCTCTAGGGGTACCACTAGGAAAAATCAGCGAAATCGAGATATCGTAAAAAGTGGTGAAATTTTGGATCCGTGTCCGATAATTCGGGAAAACTCGGCTGGAATAGCTATTGGAAGCATGCCGGTCACAACGCATCGAGAATTGGCTTCGTCGGAATCCGACGAATTTTGACGGATTTCCCTAGGGGTACCACTAGGGAAAATCACCGAAATCGAGAGATCGTAAAAAGTGGTGAAATTTTGGATCCGAGTCCGATAATTTGGGAAAACTCGGTTGGAATAGCTACTGGAAGCTTCCCGGTCAGAACGCATCGAGAATTGGCTTCGTCGAAATCCGACGGATTTTCCTAGGGGTACCACTAGGGAAAATCACCGAAATCGAGAGCTCGTAAAAACTGGTGAAATTTTGCATCCGAGTCCGATAATTCGGGAAAACTCGGCTGGAATAGCTACTGGAAGCTTGCCGGTCACAACGCATCGAGAATTGGCTTCGTCGTAATCCGATGAATTTTGACGGATTTCCCTAGGTGTACCACTAGGGAAAATCACCGAAATCGAGAGATCGTAAAAAGTGGTGAAATTTTTGATCCGTGTCCGATAATTCGGGAAAACTCGGCTGGAATAGCTATTGGAAGCATGCCGGTCACAACGTATCGAGAATTGGCTTCGTCGGAATCCGACGAATTTTGACGGATTTCCCTGGGGGTACCACTAGGGAAAATCACCGAAATCGAGAGATCGTAAAAAGTGGTGAAATTTTAGATCCGAGTCCGATAATTTGGGAAAACTCGGCTGGAATAGCTACTGGAAGCTTGCCGGTCACAACTCATCGAGAATTGGCTTCGACGAATTTTGACGGATTTCCCTAGGGGTACCACTAGGGAAAATCACCGAAATCGAGAGATCGTAAAAAGTGGTGAAATTTTGGATCCGAGTCCGATAATTTGGGAAAACTCGGCTGGAATAGCTACTGGAAGCTTAACGGTCACAACGCATCGAGAATTGGCTTCGTCGGAATCTGACGAATTTTGACGGATTTCCCTAGGGGTACCAATAGGGAAAATCACCGAAATCGAGAGATCGTAAAAAGTGGTGAAATTTTGGATCCGAGTCCGATAATTCGGGAAAACTCGGCTGGAATAGCTACTGGAAGCTTGCCGGTCATAACGCATCGAGAATTGGCTTCGTCGGAATGCGACGAATTTTGACGGATTTCCCTAGGGGTACCACTAGGGAAAATCACCGAAATCGAGAGATCGTAAAAAGTGGTGAAATTTTGGAACCGAGTCCGATAATTCGGGAAAACTCGGCTGGAATAGCTACTGGAAGCTTGCCGGTCACAACGCATCGAGAATTGGCTTCGTCGGAATCCGACGGATTTCCCTAGGGGTACCACTAGGGAAAATCACCGAAATAGAGAGATCGTAAAAAGTGGTGAAATTTTGGATCCGAGTCCGATAATTCGGGAAAACTCGGCTGGAATAGCTACTGGAAGCTTGTCGGTCACAACGCATCGAGAATTGGCTTCGTCGGAATCCGACGAATTTTGACGGATTTCCTTAGGGGTATCACTCGGGAAAATCACCGAAATCGAGAGATCGTAAAAAGTGGTGAAATTTTGGATCCCAGTCCGATAATTCATGAAAACTCGGCTGGAATAGCTACTGGAAGCTTGCCGGTCACAACGCATCGAGAATTGGCTTCGTCGGAATCCGACGAATTTTGACGGATTTCCCTAGGGGTACCACTAGGGAAAATCACCGAAATCGAGAGATCGTAAAAAGTGGTGAAATTTTTGATTCGAGTCCGATAATTCTGGAAAACTCGGCCGGAATAGCTACTGGAAGCTTGCCGGTCACAACGCATCGAGAATTGGCTTCGTCGGAATCAGACGGATTTCCATAGGGGTAACACTAGGGAAAATCACCGAAATCGAGATATCGTAAAAAGTGGTGAAATTTTGGATCCGAGTTCGATGTTTCGGGAAAACTCGGCTGGAATAGCTACTGGAAGCTTGGCGGTCCCAACGCATCGAGCATTGGCTTCGTCGGAATCCGACGGATTTTGACGGATTTCCCTAGGGGTACCACTAGGGAAAATCACCGAAAGCGAGAGATCGTAAAAAGTGGTGAAATTTTGGATCCGAGTCCGATAATTCGGGAAAACTCGGTTGGAATAGCTACTGGAAGCTTCCCGGTCAGAATGCATCGAGAATTGGCTTCGTCGAAAACCGACGGATTTCCCTAGGGGTACCACTAGGGAAAATCACCGAAATCGAGAGATCGTAAACACTGGTGAAATTTTGGATACGAGACCGATAATTCGGGAAAACTCGGCTGGAATAGTTACTGGAAGCTTGCCGGTCACAACGCATCGAGAATTGGCTTCGTCGGAATCCGACGAATTTTGACGGATTTCCCTAGGGGTACCACTAGGGAAAATCACCGAAATCGAGAGATCGTAAAAAGTGGTGAAATTTTGGATCCGAGTCCGATAATTCGGGAAAACTCGGCTGGAATAGCTACTGGAAGCTTGCCGGTCACAACGCATCGAGAATTGGCTTCGTCGGAATCCGACGGATTTCCCTAGGGGTACCACTAGGGAAAATCACCGAAATCGAGAGATCGTAAAAAGTGGTGAAATTTTGGATCCGAGTCCGATAATTTGGGAAAACTCGGCCGGAATAGCTACTGGAAGCTTGTCGGTCACAACGCATCGAGAATTGGCTTCATCGGAATCCGACGAATTTTGACGGATTTCCCTAGGGGTACCACTAGGGAAAATCACCGAAATCGAGAGATCGTAAAGAGTGGTGAAATTTTGGATCTGAGTCTTATAATTCGGGAAAACTCGGCTGGAATAGCTACTGGAAGCTTGCCGGTCACAACGCATCGAGAATTGGCTTCGTCGGAATCCGACGAATTTTGACGGATTTCCCTAGGGGTACCACTAGGGAAAATCACCGAAATCGAGAGATCGTAAAAAGTGGTGAAATTTTGGATCCGAGTCCGATAATTTGGGAAAACTCGGCTGGAATAGCTACTGGAAGCTTGCCGGTCACAACTCATCGAGAATTGGCTTCGACGAATTTTGACGGATTTCCCTAGGGGTACCACTAGGGAAAATCACCGAAATCGAGAGATCGTAAAAAGTGGTGAAATTTTGGATCCGAGTCCGATAATTCGGGAAAACTCGGCTGGAATAGCTACTGGAAGCTTGCCGGTCACAACGCATCGAGAATTGGCTTCGTCGGAATCCGACGAATTTTGACGGATTTCCCTAGGGGTACCACTAGGGAAAATCCTCGAAATCGAGAGATCGTAAAAAGTGGTGAAATTTTGGATCCGAGTCCGATAATTCGGGAAAACTCGGCTGGAATAGCTACTGGAAACTTTCCGATCACAACGCATCGAGAATTGGCTTCGTCGGAATCCGAGAATTTTGACGGATTTCCCTAGGGGTACAACTAGGGAAAATCACCGAAATCGAGAGATCGTAAAAAGTGGTGAAATTTTGGATCCGAGTCCGATAATTCGGGAAAACTCGGCTGGAATAGCTACTGGAAGCTTACCGGTCACAACGCATAGAGAATTGGCTTCGTCGGAATCCGACGGATTTCCCTAGGTGTACCACTAGGGAAAACCACCGAAATCGAGAGATCGTAAAAAGTGGTGAGATTTTGGATCCGAGTCCGATAATTTGGGAAAACTCGGCCGGAATAGCTACTGGAAGCTTGTCGGTCACAACGCATCGAGAATTGGCTTCATCGGAATCCGACGAATTTTGACGGATTTCCCTAGGGGTACCACTAGGGAAAATCACCGAAATCGAGAGATCGTAAAGAGTGGTGAAATTTTGGATCCGAGTCTTATAATTCGGGAAAACTCGGCTGGAATAGCTACTGGAAGCTTGCCGGTCACAACGCATCGAGAATTGGCTTCGTCGGAATCCGACGAATTTTGACGGATTTCCCTAGGGGTACCACTAGGGAAAATCACCGAAATCGAGAGATCGTAAAAAGTGGTGAAATTTTGGATCCGAGTCCGATAATTTGGGAAAACTCGGCTGTAATAGCTACTGGAAGCTTGCCGGTCACAACTCATCGAGAATTGGCTTCGACGAATTTTGACGGATTTCCCTAGGGGTACCACTAGGGAAAATCACCGAAATCGAGAGATCGTAAAAAGTGGTGAAATTTTGGATCCGAGTCCGATAATTCGGGAAAACTCGGCTGGAATAGCTACTGGAAGCTTGCCGGTCACAACGCATCGAGAATTGGCTTCGTCGGAATCCGACGAATTTCGACGGATTTCCCTAGGGGTACCACTAGGGAAAATCATCGAAATCGAGAGATCGTAAAAAGTGGTGAAATTTTGGATCCGAGTCCGATAATTCGGAAAAACTCGGCTGGAATAGCTACTGAAAACTTTCCGGTCACAACGCATCGAGAATTGGCTTCGTCGGAATCCGAGAATTTTGACGGATTTCCCTAGGGGTACAACTAGGGAAAATCACCGAAATCGAGAGATCGTAAAAAGTGGTGAAATTTTGGATCCGAGTCCGATAATTCGGGAAAACTCGGCTGGAATAGCTACTGGAAGCTTACCGGTCACAACGCATAGAGAATTGGCTTCGTCGGAATCCGACGGATTTCCCTAGGTGTACCACTAGGGAAAATCACCGAAATCGAGAGATCGTAAAAAGTGGTGAAATTTTGGATCCGAGTCCGATAATTCGGGAAAACTCGGCTGGAATAGCTACTGGAAGCTTGCCGGTCACAACGCATCGAGAATTGGCTTCGTCGGAATCCGACGGATTTTGACGGATTTTCCTAGGGGTACCACTAGAGAAAATCACCGAAATCGAGAGATCGTAAAAAGTGGTGAAATTTTGGATCCGAGTCCGATAATTCGGGAAAACTCGGCTGGAATAGCTACTGGAAGCTTACCGGTCAGAACGCATCGAGAATTGGCTTCGTCGAAATACGACGGATTTTCCTAGGGGTACTACTAGGGAAAATCACCGAAATCGAGAGATCGTAAAAAGTGCTGAAATTTTGGATCCGAGTCCGATAATTCGGGAAAACTCGGCTGGAATAGCTACTGGAAGCTTGCCGGTCACAACGCATCGAGAATTGGCTTCGTCGGAATCCGATGGATTTTGACGGATTTCCCTAGGGGTACCACTAGGGAAAATCACCGAAATCGAGAGATCGTAAAAAGTGGTGAAATTTTGGATCCGAGTTCGATAATTCGGAAAAACTCGGCTGGAATAGCTACTGGAAGCTTACCGGTCAGAACGCATCGAGAATTGGCTTCGTCGAAATCCGACGGATTTCCCTAGGGGTACTACTAGGGAAAATCACCGAAATCGAGAGATCGTAAAAAGTGCTGAAATTTTGGATCCGAGTCCGATAATTCGGGAAAACTCGGCTGGAATAGCTACTGGAAGCTTGCCGGTCACAACGCATCGAGAATTGGCTTCGTCGGAATCCGATGGATTTTGACGGATTTCCCTAGGGGTACCACTAGGGAAAATCACCGAAATCGAGAGATCGTAAAAAGTGGTGAAATTTTGGATCCGAGTCCGATAATTCGAAAAAACTCGGCTGGAATAGCTACTGGAAGCTTGCCGGTCACAACGCATAGAGAATTGGCTTCGTCGGAACCCGACGGATTTTCCTAGGGGTACCACTAGGGAAAATCACCGAAATCGAGAGATCGTAAAAAGTGGTGAAATTTTGGATCCGAGTCCGATAATTCGGGAAAACTCGGCCGGAATAGCTACTGGAAGCTTGCCGGTCACAACGCATCGAGAATTGGCTTTGTCGCAATCCGACGAATTTTGACGGATTTCCATAGGGGTACCACTAGGGAAATTTACCGAAATCGAGAGATCGTAAAAAGTGGTAAAATTTTGGATTCGAGTCCGATAATTCGGGAAAACTCGGCTGGAATGGCTACTGGAAGCTTGCCGGTCACAACGCATCGAGAATTGGCTTCGTCGGAATCCGACGAATTTTGACGGATTTCCCTAGGGGTACCACTAGGGAAAATCACCGAAATCGAGAGATCGTAAAAAGTGGTGAAATTTTGGATCCGAGTCCGATAATTCGGGAAAACTCGGAATCCGACGAATTTTGACGAATTTCCCTAGGGGTACCACTAGGGAAAATCACCGAAATCGAGAGATCGTAAAAAGTGGTGAAATTTTGGATCCGAGCCCGATAATTCGGGAAAACTCAGCTGGAATAGCTACTGTAAGCTTACCGATCACAACGCATCGAGAATTGGCTTCGTCGAAATCCGACGAATTTTGACGGATTTCCCTAGGGGTACCACTAGGGAAAATCACCGAAATCGAGAGATCGTAAAAAGTGGTGAAATTTTGGATCCGAGTCCGATAATTCGGGAAAACTCGGAATTTTGACGAATTTCCCTAGGGGTACCACTAGGGAAAATCACCGAAATCGAGAGATCGTAAAAAGTGGTGAAATTTTGGATCCGAGCCCGATAATTCGGGAAAACTCGGCTGGAATAGCTACTGTAAGCTTACCGATCACAACGCATCGAGAATTGGCTTCGTCGAAATCCGACGAATTTTGACGGATTTCCCTAGGGGTACCACTAGGGAAAATCACCGAAATCGAGAGATCGTAAAAAGTGGTGAAATTTTTGATCCGAGCCCGATAATTCGGGAAAACTCGGCTGGAATATCTACTGGAAGCTTGCCGGTCACAACGCATCGAGAATTGGCTTCGTCGGAATCCGACGAATTTTGACGGATTTCCCTAGGGGTACCACTAGGGAAAATCACCGAAATCGAGAGATCGTAAAAAGTGGTAAAATTTTGGAACCGAGTCCGATAATTCGGGAAAACTCGGCTGGAATAGCTACTGGAAGCTTGCCGGTCACAACGCATCGAGAATTGGCTTCGTCGGAATCCGACGGATTTCCCTAGGGTACCACTAGGGAAAATCACCGAAATCGAGAGATCGTAAAAAGTGGTGAAATTTTGGATCCGAGTCCAATAATTCGGGAAAACTCGGCTGGAATAGCTACTGGAAGCTTGTCGGTCACAACGCATCGAGAATTGGCTTCGTCAGAATCCGACGAATTTTGACGGATTTCCCTAGGGGTATCACTCGGGAAAATCACCGAAATCGAGAGATCGTAAAAAGTGGTGAAATTTTGGATCCGAGTCCGATAATTCATGAAAACTCGGCTGGAATAGCTACTGGAAGCTTGCCGGTCACAACGCATTGAGAATTGGCTTCGTCAGAATCCGACGAATTTTGACGGATTTTCCTAGGGGTACCACTAGGGAAAATCACCGAAATCGAGAGATCGTAAAAAGTGGTGAAATTTTTGATTCGAGTCCGATAATTTGGGAAAACTCGGCCGGAATATCTATTGGAAGCTTGCCGGTCACAACGCATCGAGAATTGGCTTCGTCGGAATCCGACGGATTTCCATAGGGGTAACACTAGGGAAAATCACCGAAATCGAGATATCGTAAAAAGTGGTGAAATTTTGGATCCGAGTCCGATGTTTCGGGAAAGCTCGGCTGGAATAGCTAATGGAAGCTTGCCGGTCCCAACGCATCGAGAATTGGCTTCGTCGGAATCCGACGGATTTTGATGGATTTCCTTAGGGGTACCACTAGGGAAAATCACCGAAAGCGAGAGATCGTAAAAAGTGGTGAAATTTTTGATCCGAGTTCGATAATTCGGGAAAACTCGGTTGGAATAGCTACTGGAAGCTTCCCGGTCAGAACGCATCGAGAATTGGCTTCGTCGAAATCCGACGGATTTCCCTAGGGGTACCACTAGGGAAAATCACCGAAATCGAGAGATCGTAAAAACTGGTGAAATTTTGGATCCGAGTCCGATAATTCGGGAAAACTCGGCTGGAATAGCTACTGGAAGCTTGCCGGTCACAACGCATCGAGAATTGGCTTCGTCGGAATCCGATGAATTTTGACGGATTTCCCTAGGGGTACCACTAGGGAAAATCACCGAAATCGAGAGATCGTAAAAAGTGGTGAAATTTTGGAACCGAGTCTGATAATTCGGGAAAACTCGGCTGGAATAGCTAATGGAAGCTTGCCGGTCACAACGCATCGAGAATTAGCTTCGTCGGAATCCGACGGATTTCCCTAGGTGTACCACTAGGGAAAATCACCGAAATCGAGATATCGTAAAAAGTGGTGAAATTTTTGATCCGAGTCCGATAATTCGTGAAAACTCGGCTTGAATAGCTACTAGAAGCTTGCCGGTCACAACGCAGCGAGAATTGGCTTCGTCAAAATCCGACGGATTTCCCTAGTGGTACTACTAGGAAAATCACCGAAATCGAGAGATCGTAAAAAGTGGTGAAATTTTGGATCCGAGTCTGATAATTCAGGAAAACTCGGCTGGAATAGCTACTGGAAGCTTGCCGGTCACAACGCATCGAGAATTGGCTTCGTCGAAATCCGACGGATTTCCCTAGGGGTACCACTAGGGAAAATCACCGAAATCGAGATATCGTAAAAAGTGGTGAAATTTTTGATCCGAGTCCGATAATTCGTGAAAACTCGGCTTGAATAGCTACTAGAAGCTTGCCGGTCACAACGTATCGAGAATTGGCTTCGTCGGAATCCTACGAATTTTGACGGATTTCCCTAGGGGTACCACTAGGGAAAATCACCGAAATCGAGAGATCGTAAAAAGTGGTGAAATTTTTGATCCGAGTGCGATAATTCGGGAAAACTCGGCTGGAATAGCTACTGGAATCTTGCCGGTCACAACGCATCGAGAATTGGCTTCGTCGGAATCCCATGAATTTTGACGGATTTCCCTAGGGGTACCACTAGGGAAAATCACCGAAATCGAGAGATCGTAAAAAGTGGTTAAATTTTGGATCCGAGTCCGATAATTCGGGAAAACTTGGCTGGAATAGCTAGTGGAAGCTTGCCGGTCACAACTCATCGAGAATTGGATTCGTCGGAATCCGACGGATTTTGACGGATTTCCCTAGGGGTACCACTAGGAAAAATCACCGAAATCGAGAGATCGTAAAAAGTGGTAAAATTTTGGATCCGAGTCTGATAATTTGGGAAAACTCGGCTGGAATAGCTACTGGAAGCTTGCCGGTCACAACGCATCGAGAATTGGCTTCGTCGGAATCCGACGGATTTCCCTAAGGGTACCACTAGGAAAAATCACCGAAATCGAGAGATAGTAAAAAGTGGTGAAATTTTTTATCCGAGTTCGATAATTCGGGAAAACTCGGCTGGAATAGCTACTGGAAGCTTGCCGGTCACAACGCATCGAGAATTGGCTTCGTCGGAATCCGACGAATTTTGACGGATTTCCCTAGGGGTACCACTAGGGAAAATCACCGAAATCGAGAGATCGTAAAAAGTGGTGAAATTTTGGATCCGAGTCCGTTAATTCGGGAAAACTCGGCTGGAATAGCTACTGGAAGCTTGCCGGTCACAACGCATCGAGAATTGGCTTCGTCGAAATCCGACGAATTTTGACGGATTTCCCTAGGGGTACCACTAGGGAAAATCACCGAAATCGAGAGATCGTAAAAAGTGGTGAAATTTTGGATCCGAGTCCGATAATTCGGGAAAACTCGGAATCCGACGAATTTTGACGGATTTCCCTAGGGGTACCACTAGGGAAAATCACCGAAATCGAGAGATCGTAAAAAGTGGTGAAATTTTGGATCCGAGTCCGATAATTCGGGAAAACTCGGCTGGAATAGCTACTGGAAGCTTGCCGGTCACAACGCATCGAGAATTGGCTTCGTCGGAATCCGACGGATTTTGACGGATTTCCCTAGGGGTACCACTAGGGAAAATCACCGAAATCGAGAGATCGTAAAAAGTGGTGAAATTTTGGATCCCAGTCCGATAACTCGGGAAAACTCGGTTGGAATAGCTACTGGAAGCTTGCCGGTCACAACGCATCGTGAATTGGCTTCGTCAAAATCCGACGGATTTCCCTATGGGTACCACTAGGGAAAATCACCGAAATCGAGAGATCGTAAAAAGTGGTGAAATTTTGGATCCGAGTCCGATAATTCGGAAAAATTCGGCTGGAATAGCTACTGGAAGCTTGCCGGTCACAACGCATCGAGAATTGGCTTCGTTGGAATCCTACGGATTTTGACGCATTTCCCTAGGGGTACCACTAGGGAAAATCACCGAAATCGAGAGATCGTAAAAAGTGGTAAAATTTTGGATCCGAGTCCGATAATTTGGAAAAACTCGGCTGGAGTAGCTACTGGAAGCTTGCCGATCACAACGCATCGAGAATTGGCTTCGTCGAAATCCGACGGATTTCCCTAGGGGTACCACTAGGGAAAATCACCGAAATCGAGAGATCGTAAAAAGTGGTGAAATTTTGGATCCGAGTCCGATAATTCGGGAAAACTCGGCCGGAATAGCTAATGGAAGCTTGCCGGTCACAACGCATCGAGAATTGGTTTCGTCGGAATCCGACGAATTTTGACGGATTTCCCTAGGGGTACCACTAGGGAAAATCACTGAAATCGAGAGATCGTAAAAAGTGGTGAAATTTTGGATTCTAGTCCGATAATTCTGGAAAACTCGGCTGGAATAGCTACTGGAAGCTTGCCGGTCACAACGCATCAAGAATTGGCTTCGTCAAAATCCGACGGATTTCCCTAGCGGTACCACTAGGGAAAATCACCGAAATCGAGAGATCGTAAAAAGTGGTGAAATTTTGGATCCGAGTCTGATAATTCGGGAAAACTCGGCTGGAATAGCTACTGAAAGCTTGCCGGTCACAACGCATCGAGAATTGGCTTCGTCGAAATCCGACGGATTTCCCTAGGGGTACCACTAGGGAAAATCACCGAAATCGAGAGATCGTAAAAAGTGGTGAAATTTTGGATCCGAGTCCGATAATTCGTGAAAACTCGGCTGGAATAGCTACTGGAAGCTTGCCGGTCACAACGCATCGAGAATTGGCTTCGTCGGAATCCTACGAATTTTGACGGATTTCCCTAGGGGTACCACTAGGGAAAATCACCGAAATCGAGAGATCGTAAAAAGTGGTGAAATTTTGGATCCGAGTGCGATAATTCGGGAAAACTCGGCTGGAATAGCTACTGGAATCTTGCCGGTCACAACGCATCGAGAATTGGATTCGTCGGAATCCCATGAATTTTGACGGATTTCCCTAGGGGTACCACTAGGGAAAATCACCAAAATCGAGAGATCGTAAAAAGTG
Organism: Excoecaria cochinchinensis; assembly: GCA_947683425.1. Lineage (NCBI taxonomy): Eukaryota > Viridiplantae > Streptophyta > Magnoliopsida > Malpighiales > Euphorbiaceae > Excoecaria > Excoecaria cochinchinensis. Next base: position 3,599,868 of record CANTUQ010000187.1, read on the forward strand.
GTGAAATTTTGGATCCGAGTCCGATAATTCGGGAAAACTTGGCTGGAATAGCTAGTGGAAGCTTGCCGGTCACAACGCATCGAGAATTGGATTCGTCGAAATCCGACGGATTTTGACGGATTTCCCTAGGGGT